>CM053785.1:511468118-512668118 GCA_028749045.1 Cupressus sempervirens | reverse complement strand
TATATTGGAAAAATCAAGATGGGATTCTACTGTTTTGTTTGGATGTTGCTCAGTCTGTAGTTATTCTTAGAGAAATGCATGAGGGGGTATGTGGCGGTCATTTTTTAGCTAGGACCACGGCGCATAAGATATTGCGAGCAGGTTATTACTGGCCCCATCTTTTTAAGCATTGTCATGCATATGTCCGAAAGTGCGAGGCTTGTCAAAAATTCTCTGGTAAGTTGAAATATGATGGTGCCCTTCCCTTAAGAACATTACAAGTAGAAGAGCCTTTCCAAATGTGGGGAATTAATTTTATAGGAGAAATTAGTGATAAGTCGAGCGGTGGGCATAGTTGGATTTTACTGGCTAACAATTACTTTACCAAGTGGGTAGAGGCTATACCCACTCGACAATCTACAAGTAAAGTAGTGATTAAGTTTCTTACTGAAAATATCTTAACTAGATTCGGAGTTCCTCAAAAGATTATAATAGATAACAGTATGTGTTTTAGATCTAATGAGTTTGCTGAATTTTGTAGGAAATATGGCATAACAGTATCGTACTCGTCTCCATATCATCCCCAAGGCTCTAAAAGAAACTCTGCATATTCAAAAATATATATATATATATATATATATATTGTAAAATTTCTTCAAAGGGAGAGTCTGAAGTTTGAACTAAGCAGGTGGAAATTCAGATTTTTTGGGCATAAACTTTGACATTGTATTGGACCAAGTTGTGTTGAATAGAGCGTCGATAATCAGAGTGTCTTCAATACAAACTCTATTACAATATAATCAATAAGAGTTTTATTTGTTCTAGAGTTGAAATATATATAATTCGTCCTTTGTGATCGTTTTACTCTTTATTTGTTTATAATTCATTATACAATAGGTGGATCGAATTGTTCACTGCTATTTAGATCTGATAAATACAAATATTGTAAAATATTATTGTTTTCTTTATTTGTTTCTGCTTTGTCCACATAAGGGTTAAAACATCATAGACTGATCTAAATACATGAAAAGGCAAAACAATTTGAGGCATCATAATAACTGAATCATTTACAAATATAATATAACCAGTATCATAAAGTTGTATGTGAGAAATATATATCTGACTTTATTGCCCAATTAAACTTCAGCACTGATCATTAATTTGCTCATAATTTTCAATCCATATGCTGGCAATAATTTAGCCTCTTTCCTTTAAGAGTTTGATACTTATTTGTTTTAGTAATTCGTTTTAAATTTTTCTTTCAGCAACTCACAATTCTACTAAAGTAATCAAAATTCGAAGAATAATATTCACTAGTCACAATCCAGAAGCTTTCCTTAAATTCTTGCCACTTGAGGAAATTGTCTTTTTGTTATAATCTTTTCGCTATAAAACGTCTTGGATCCAAGTTTTGCTGTCCAGATCAGGTGTACAAGCCTTAGTTTAGCGGAGCCAAAAGCGCAGAGGATTTAAATCAATTTGATTGATCCTGTCAAATTGGTCAAAATTGATTAGATATCCTAGCATCGAGCAAGCAAGGCTCGTAGGTTTCTAATCAACGATTTTGATAACCAACACATTCCATGAACTAAAACAAGATATGCATCACTAAAGACTCCAACAAGCTCTATATTCCATAGGGATTCCTCCTTTTGGTAAGCTTAGCATCCTCCACTAGCTCCCAGTATCTTTTTTATAACAAACCCATCCTCTGCTCTTTGATTGCCTGGACCCCTCTTACGTTGTCTTTTATGAAGTAACAAAGAGAGAATCTGTTGCATCAATTGATGCTTGATGAACTAGTTCTAATATTTCCGACAAACCATGACACCCACTTGAACTCAAGACTTGGTATACAAAATTAGTTTCCTTAAATATTTTGTTGTATTTAACCAAAAACAATTGTTCATTATATCTTTACCTACAATATTCTTTTGGTATCCCGTGCACACATATGTTGTTATCTCTCATTGTTTTGATTGTTAAAAATCAATGCTCTTTGAAAACGTCTTCTGTAGATACTCAATTTACTAGTATCCTTTAGCATCTTGCACTTCAAACTCTTAAAATCGTGTTTACCTTGAAGCTCTTGTTAATTGCATAATAACAAACTTGTAACTAATACTCCTTGTTGTTTGAACAATCAGAACTGGATCTGGAAATTACTGATTCTACATTTTGATTTCAACTTGCAAAATAATGATTACAAAATAGTTACACACAATATATTTCTTCCTTGACTGTAATAAATTCCAGTCTTTACCTGCTACTGAATCAACTCTCATGACTTCGTGACTAAACATTTATTTGAGCATCTTCCTTGCTGGTTTAGCTTGTGGCTTTACTTAATTTCATTACATATTCTGATCAGCAGATCTATATGATTTAATATATCCTTATTTCTGATTTTCTTTGTCATAAAATCTGAGATTTGACACATCTTTTACTTTTTATGCAATAAAGACATTCTTTTACAAATATTTTTCCTAACCTTGACTAGCTGATTTCTCTATTCACTGTCTGCTCTTTTCCCTCAGCTTGTAGACTAAGAATCCCATATGCCCTCCATGATTCAACTAAAAGGTTTCATACCTGTAATTTATGTATGTCCCTTTGACAATCTCCTCGTGTCTTCAATATTCTGTTATGGTTCAACTAGAAGGTCCCATACTTGTAACATATGTATGCCCCCTCAACGGTCTCCCCATGTCTTCAGTCTTTGCCTCTACATGATTTGACCAGAAGGTTTCACACTTGTAGGTTATGTGTGTCTCTTCGATAGTCTCCACAGTCCTTGAGTCTTGGCCTCTACAAATCTCAGTTGAAAGGCTTCATGTGTGTAATTAATGCAAGATCCTTCAACAACCTCAAACTTCATACCTGTATCTGCACATGAAACAAACTTATTAGCACAAAACCTGTTTTGCTTTCAAATATCTCTCTTGCCTTCACATTTTCTAATACAGTTATCTAAATAATTACTTTGTAGGAACACTAAGTAGTGTAGAGATGATTGGAATTGTTTCCATTGCTCAGTTTGTATGAACTAACCCTCCTTTTTTACATTTTTGCAGGTCTATTCCCAATTGGAGATGCGGGCTCAAACCTTCTTCAACATTTAGATCAGCGATCCTTCCAGTCAGGCAATAGAGGCCTTTCCCCTTATCTTTTCAATACTTTTTCTGTTTATGCAATGTGTTTATTCCGATATTACATTAGGAGCTGAGAATGTTTGTGCGGTATCTAAATGCATTGTATTAAGTACTGTTTAAAATTTGAACACTTTGTACCTTATAATAACAGTTCTGAATATCTCAATCAAATGTACTATTTTGGTACTTGTATCTTGAATAAAAATGATCAATTTTTCTTGTTTGTTGATTTCTGTACTTTACTTTCTACATCCAAACCATTCTGTAATATATATGATCAGCAACTTAAAACACCTAGCACAGTATATAGGCAAGCATAACATAGCAATTTAGGAGGTAGGCTAAATTGGTAACAATTACTTTAAGTGAAAATTTAATTGATAAAGTAGCTTAAAAACATAACATAAAGTGAACATAAATTATATTTTTCAAAAAGTGAATGTCAAATTAAAAATATAACATGATATTTTTTATTCGTGCAGTTGCATCAAAAAGGTCCACTTTTTGGGCACTAAATTAGTCATATCATTTGACTGACAACTTCAATTAAGCCCCAAGTTAGATCAAATCGAAGGGCAAACTGAAAACAATGATTTGAGCAAAACTAAAAGACCAAAAACCAAAAAAAATACTCAAAAACGAAGAAAAGAGTGATGAAGGCCTCAAAAATCAAGCATAGACTCGACAATTAGAAAAAAGAAAAAGACTTGACGAAAGCCTTCTGTAAAATATTTTGCTACGTGAATTGGAGTTGATTGATTGATCAACGTTAAGCAATTAAATAACAAATTCAACTTAGAGAAATGTGAAACTAGTTTGAAAAAGTTTCGTACTGTTGCCTGCATTTTGTGGTGACAAAATACAGAACAACATGATACACAAGACTATTCTTGTAAAGGGAATTTTCAAACAGGTTATTCTCGAACAGCATAAGTATTGGAAGGTATTGATTGTTGCAGGTAAATTGTAAGGGTAACACAGAGAAAAACAGGAGCAAAAGCTAAACTTTTGGGACAAGAATAGACTCTGCTCATACTTACTGTGAATTTGAAAGGCAGATGAAGTATTTGGGAAACAATTTATTTTAACAACACAAGTTATATGAACAATGAATTTTTGGAAGTGAGCGCAGATGCTGGAAATGATATAGCCACCGCATTTTGTTAACACCTATTTCCAAGTCTGCAATATTATTCTGGAACATCCTGTGATATCCATTTCCTTATTTTTGAATATTAAGGGGTGTTGGATTGGGTACTTAATGTTCACTGCCTAAGCAATTGGTTCACAGAGGTAGAGTAATTGACAAACCTTCTTGTAAGTTGTGTTAATGCAAACAAACTGTTGTTAATAAAAATACTATGAGAGCTATCTATCCAAACAAATTGCTATTCAAAATAGCTGGCTATGGGCACATCAGAAACTACTTGCCAACTGTTTGACATAATCGCAAGAGTGGTCAAGACCACAGCAATCTGAAATCATTTTGAAAATTCCATCCTGATAATTACTGGACTACTAAATAGCTGTCCTAACAATAACAACTTTGAAAAGAAGAAAATAGAATAACTGTGACAGCTCCCTATTGGTGCCTTTTCCAGTTTGAATATCCACCTATAGAGACGAGAATTAAAAGAGAATTTCTTCTGATTTGTACACTTTGGTATCACACCATTAAGAATAGAGAAGTTGTGTGCAAAGTGTTTCTGAGTTTGGAGTAGATGGAGATCAACATTTATGTGGTAGTTCATTCCATTGTCTGAGAATTTTAAAAATAATAGTACAATAAGACTACACATGATATGTTTGACAAAAGTTTGTATGTTGTTCAACTATTTGTATTTACTTGGTGTGCAAGAGATTTGCATTAAAGTTGAAAATTCACCTGCAAAGACAAGTAGTATCTAGTCATGGGGAAGTACATGGCTTGGGAAAAGTCAAAAAAGATTTTGTTAAATTACAACAGCAGTTAGCCAAAAATTTCCCACCTGATGTAAGAACTGAAGTACTGACCATATATGATGAGTGCAACAAACTTCCTCCACATGTTAAAAAAGAATTTCCCTTCATTGATTACATGGATTTCCATCCAAAAGTTCAAAAGAAGATTAATATGGCAAAAAATAAGTATTTTAAATTGGCCTAGGATCTCCTTGCAAAATGCAGGTGCAATAATTTGTATGAGGAATTTTCTGCAGTCCAAAATCAAGTTATAGGTGATCTTGAGAAAGAAGGGCAGTCGACTACCACTAATTTGCAGCCTTCTCATGATCATGTAGAAGATGTTACGCAGGCTACAAGTCTATTGATTGGTAGTATGGAGGTAGAGGTCTCTTGTGGGGATGTTGACTCTAGCACTCTTGATGAACAAGATGATAATGCATTGGAGAAGACTACCCAATTGGCTGATGATGAGGACTCAACATCTTTTGTGAGTGTTGGTGCTGGTTTTGACACAAACTTAAGGGTCTCTACATATGATATGGATTCCTTTTCTGATGAGGTTTCTTTTGAACATAATGTTGTCCCTAATTTCTATACCCATTTGGGTATGAAAGAACATTTATGATATGGATATGTATGATGAAACAACTTCTCCCACCTCATGTGCACTTGACTTATCTCATACACCTATGAGTTCACACATGTTGGGAAATAAACTGAAGGTAACTAAAGATAAAATTATTGCTGCTTTAACACATTTTGATAACATACATGAGACGGTTGAAAAACAATTTTGGAAGGATCAATTAGAGAGAAGACAAAAAGGACTCGAAGAGGACTTCTCACATTTGCAAGTGATTAAGGAAGGGATGAAAGAAATGAAATCAGATTATCCACATCCACTTTCAGATCGTGATCATCTTCTTAGTCTTACAAAGATGTATTTTGAGGCATTAAGGAAGAAAGAAGAAGAAGTGGTCATCCTTTCTTGCGAGGTCACAAATACTAAGTACATCCTAGAGGCTTCCTTAGCAGCATTTCACGAGGCAAAAAATCAGATTGTTGAGCTTAATCAAAAATTAAATTTGGTATGCTATACCATGGCTCAATATTCAGATGTGCGACTCAAGGATATTGACAGTGATGATAGCGAGAAGATTGAGCAAGATGGGCATGTTTCCTCCACATTCACGGGTCACATAGTAATGTATGATGAGTCACTGACTGAGGTTGAGGTTATGCATTGTGACTATATAGTGAGGAGTGCCCATCTTTTTCATTTGATCCACACATGGAGGAGTTGATGTGACACAATTGTGGATTGGCTCAGAGTTGGTATCATCCATTGTGGGATGGAGATTTACCATCTCCAGAAGATGGGATTCGAGATTGCAAGTATCAAGATTAGGTGACTATGGGAGATCATTTACAGGCTGATTATGGCGTCAGTTGCCACCAATTGGGTTACTTGCAGAGATAGCACATCTGTAGGGATCTTGCAGAGGTTGGATGTAGTTTTGAGGTTGCAGGCTCCTTCACTGATTTGCATCCCGTTATGGCCAACAGATGTGAGGACAATTTGTTTTGGGACCCGAGTACTGGCAGAGTTAGCACTATTGCTTGGGGGGTTCCACTAATGAGCTTCACCACCTCTGACTTGGTGAAGTGGAGGTTTGATTTGGGCGACAAGAGTCCGATGATCACCTTGGGCCTATTTTGATTTTTATGGGTTCCCCGTGTGTGTGGGATTTGGATAGTGAGTATGGCATATATAATTGTACAGTTGATGGACGTATGGTAGGCTAGCTTTCTGAGTTGCTCTCTACTAAGATGCTCACTCTCGTGACACACACTATTAGATGATCCCACCATTTCCAACATGGTGACTTGGTGATCGTGTCAATTGGACAAGGATTATCGTCTCCATTAGCGTAGGTATTACAGGAGCTAGATTGTGATATAAGGGACATCACACAGGTTTGCACTTGGGATCCAGGTGGAGCATTTATAGGGATAGTTATAGATCTAGAAGTTAGGAGGAGTGATTTGTCGTATTCCATTCTTGATGAAGATTGGTTTATTGTTGAGCTTTCGCTATTTTCTAATATCAAAGGTATGTGCATTTACAACTAGAGTGAGGTACTTAGTGGGGTAACAAGCCTCTCCTTTTATGTTACCAGCGCTTGGAAGGTTATTCTGATTGGGTATACTCCTGAGATGTCTTCGATGTCGGATATCCAGCCGATAGGTTTTTGTGTTCACACTGAGTTGTTTTTTGACTCTAGGGTTAGAGATATTTACGCCAATGCAGCACAAAAATTGGACAGAGTATCATCCTTGAGGCAAATCTGGGATCCATGCATTTGGTTCCAGCTTATAGATGTGGATTGCTTGGGGGAAACCAATCTTTGCGAAGGGAGGACTGTCATGTCCCCTTTTCTAGCCAATGAGCTTCGTTGCACTATTAACCCGTTTTCCCTTGGTCCAATGGGCAAACCAGGTCATCTATATGATCAGAGTAGTTTTTGGCCTAGGATATTTCAATTGAGGGCTAATCAGGGTTGCTTCAGTGGGGTTTCCAGACATTTATTTTTAGTAAGTCATCAAACTCGACATTCTTGGCATTGCAGGGTTGGCCTAGGTGCGTATTGTCAAGACCTTTCCAGGGAGCTATCACAAGTGCATATCCGAGTCCCTCTAGTTAGAGATTTTAATGCCTAAAGATTTAATTGATTAATTAATAAAGCGACTTTACGAAATAAGCTCACGTTATTAATTGTCACTTTATTATTACCAGCACTTTATTTCCCTAGTGGAAATAGTATTGTTTTATAAAGGAAATAAAGAAACAGGAGAAGAAATACGAAGAGACACCTGTTTGTTTGTTAAAAAGAGAAGGAGCTCATTCCAGCATGCTTGGTTTATGATTCAGACTTCAATCTCTCTCTTGGACAGTTTTTAGGAAAGCTTCAGCTTTCATCCAGCTTGAAGATGGAAAACCTTGTGCCAGTAGATAGTGGACACAGCCTCATTGTCTATGGAGATGTCACATCATGTGTCTCACCTATTCTTATAGGTTCTTTCTTATATTTCCAATCTAACTGTATATATGTATTTAAGATTGGACTTGATATTTGGTTATTGTATTGCTGATGTGTAATACAATAACATATTATGAGGCGTTATATGAGAATCTACGGGTTTATATTGTTAGTTTACCTTGCATCAATCATCTGTTTGTGTTCTAAAAACAATTTTGAGATAAAACTAGCCAAATATCCATTTGGGATATTTCAAAGGATGGCTCCTAAAGGATTTTAATCTAACTTATCTTGCTTTAATTACAAAATATTTGCAGGCCTCTACTTTTCTCTGAATACCAACCTATCACCCCATGTAATATAAGAACAAGACCCTTTCGAAAGCTACAATTGAATATACATTCCCTGATTTCTCAAGAACAAACATGGTTTGTTGAGCATCATCAAATCATGGATTGTATAATTATTAACCATGAAATCCTTTACACTATGAAGCAATCAAATACTTGAGGTATGGTAATTAAATCAGATATTTCAAAAGTATGTGATTGGGCTCCTTGGAAGTTCTTAGTTGATATTGCAAAACCATATTGTGAACGATTATAAAATATGTCAAAAATGCCCACAACCATGATTGGAGAAGAAAAAAATTCCATACATAAAATGGAAAAATATTTGCAAGTCAAAACTTCAACCTTCGGGAGTTTGAAGGGCCTTTAGGTATCCCAAGGCATATAAAGAAAACAACAAGCAAATATACTAAACTTGGAAAATTATCTGAGCAGAAATTGAATATTATGTCATTTTAAAACTGTCTACAGCTGTCTTGAATTTTGAAATGTGGGTACCTCCTGCAAATGATATTTTATGTGTTTAAAGTCATGGAAAATATGTCCTCAATTAATTTGGATTAAAGGGAGATCCAACTACACGCATGAATAAAAATCTTCTTGACTTTGGAGGTCTCAATGTAATAAAAAGGTCAGTCCTTCGGCACAAAATGGTATTGTTTGCAGCAGATCTTAACCCCACCTTTAGCTGGCATTATGAGTTTTGTAGCGGAGGTTGCCATGGTCAATGACAAGAATGTTGGAAGGGCTTCGATCATAGAAAGCAATATCCTTTAGTCGGTTGTGTATGATGGTAATATTCAGGATTTCCACTCGTCTGATAAAATCATATTATGTTGGACCAATTTGCACCACTCAAGTGCCTGCATTGAATGATTGCAGATTCAAGCTTTGGTGCTCCCTTGAATGGTTTGGACGAACTTTTCTTGGATATCAGACCTTTCTATGTACGCAAGATTGTGATTTTGTCTCTGTACTGAGTTCACAAAATTGAAGATTGGCAAGCAGTTAGGGTGGACACTAGACCACTGAAATTGCCAAAAGCTGCAACTCCAATCATTGAAACTAAAGAAGGAAATTGACAAATCCTGATGATCTCATACCACTTGAAGGTTGCTTATTTATACTACTAGGATAGAGTCTTTCCCTCTGTTAATGTATGTTTTATGACTGCACCAAAAAAAGAGAAAATACCAAGGTATCTTATCCTCTCTTGAGAAAAATCTCATGTATACTAAGATTCCAAAAGATCATATGGGTGACTCCAAGATTCTTTTTTGTCAAGTCTTAACTTGTGCATAAGCTCAATGGCTAATGTCACATGCTGGTATCATAAAGGGACTTACGTTAGAATTGTTCTTCACCTGTTCTGGTTGGAACTCCTTCATTGGATATTGCAGTCTCCTGATGCTTCTTCTTTGAATATCAGTAGACACAACTGAAATGAACTAAAATCAAAGGGGAAAGGGTAAGAAGGATCTAAATCTACTCTAAGGACAATGATGACAATGGATAGTGCTATAGTGGACAAGCTCCCTCTTGTTTTTCTTAGATCGCCTGCAAATGTAATGGTACTGCCTTTTTGGCATGTACTTTCTGTAATAATCCATACTAGATTATTATGTGTCAACACTGATTATATTCGAAGAAACCCATATTTCAGAACATTGGAATTTGAACAAATAATTGGTGAGCAATCTGATTCATTTATTCTGAGCAATATCTCTCAAACTGAGAGTTCCAAACACTAGACAATATATCAAACAATTGGTGTACTTCTCACAATTTACTGGTAACCTTTTCAGACTCACTCAATACTTGATTCTGGAAACATACTTGTAATAATCTTAACTAGACTTCAGACTCAGCACACATTATCCTTTAATCATGATTCTGTAGACTAACATTATGTCAAACAGTTGGAATGTAACCTTGGTAATAACCCTTCCATAGCTTATAAAAACTTTCAGAGTTTCTTCATGGTCATTTTACGAACAGTTTGCAAGCAACTGAGCTGAATGCTTGAATACCAATTTCTTTTGAACAAATATCAGTCAAGTAGACAATATAAATAAAACAGCTATTCTAGTAAGCTTGAGAATTCCACTTCACCTATAATGAAATGATAGAAGGCTATCTCATAACAATGTTCATACAGCAGTATAAATGCTCAACCTCAGAAATTGATATTTCACTAACAAATCAATATTAAAATGTGCATACAGCAGTATTACAATTGCCTGATGTAAAGATTTGGTTCTAATAAATATATCAAGTGTAAGAAGGGTTACGTAGCACCTAAAGTGACAATGCTCATGGATTCTTCAGAGTCCCTGTTGTATATGGTGGTGCTATAGATAGTTATCTGTATGCAGAAGCAACATTACTGCTACCTTCCTTCACCCAGGATTGTATCCCTGCTCCGCCCGTAGATGATACTCATAATGGAGTCCCCACAATGCTTGGGTTTTCAATCAAGCTGGCAACTTCCGTGACCACCACCCTATTTGCTAACTCTGTCGGTCTGTATACTCCTATGTGGTGCTGCTAACTGGTCGGAGACTGAGATATACTGATTATATGTGTCCACCTTTCACACCCAACCTCTTATGTATAAGCAACTGCCAACCCTGTTGTGTGACGGCCTACTGTGAGTAGCCTGATTCTCCAACTATGTTCAAACTGTAATCTTCAAAAACCCTCCTTACTTGGCTATGGTAAAGTCTGCCTACCTTGCCTGTTGTCCAACATAAAACACAAGCACTAACCTGTATGTATTAATTCCTTGGAGGTCTTCAGACACCTGTATCCTCTCTGCCGCTGAACTCCCACTTTCTCAAAGATCTTCAATGAATCAATCTAGAATCATAACTCTAAAGTGCAAAGGGTGAGAGGCTAGATTTGTGTCTTGTCTCACTCTTTTTCCTTAATGGGTTTAGTCCTTAGGAAATACCCAGTCACATTCAAGCAACCGATTAGGATTTGAATACTAACAAATATTCGTTGTGTGAATCCCAATGTAGCTCCACACTTTTATAACCTCAATATGAGGGAAGACAAACAACTAGGCAATGTGGGATTAAAAGCCAATTTCATCTTTTAGTCACTTAAGTGACTTTATAACATTATAACATTAAATATTTAAATAAATCACTTAAGTCACTCAAACTTTAATATCTCTTGAAATTCTTGTCTGATTGCCATGCCATCTAAAATAGGAATCTCTCCTCATAATTCCCCATGTGACCAAATACACTTTCTAAAAATAGAAAGGGTCCATCTCTATTACCCCTAACTTACTATACATAGTAAGTATGGCAAATGGAGTTTGAATGACATCGAACGAAGGCCAAATCCATGAATCGTTGAATGTTGGAGATGAACCAATCCTTGGAAGACCCTCTAACCATCCTCATTAGCCTACGAGGATCCAATTTTAGGCTAATCCCTGAAATATTGATGCTGGCAACCAATGGGGACCTTGCAGTCCTCCCTTCCTGAGATTGCTTGCCCTCAAGCAATTCAGCAATAACAGTGAACTCCAACCTCCACCTGGATCCCAAATGAAGTAGTAGGTGACACCCCTGTTAACACTGAACCAACTAGATACTACTAACATTAGCAGGACCAACAACATAGCTTGCAGTATAATACTCAAAACTTGTGCTAATGATGTAGGGGTTAGAATATCACCATAAGAATCCGCCACAAGAAATATCTCCATCCTAGTTCTCTCCCATATAATATAAACTGGACTGGAATTTGGATCAACAATCCCTTGAAGAGACATAGCTACAAGAGAACCATCTGCACTCAGGCCCACTGTATCAACCATAGGTGTAGCCACGTCAAAATCTGTGGACACGGGAACGTTACTATTTGCTAAAGGATTTGATCAAAACAAATCCATAAAGCCTTCGAATACCTGCATGCAAAAACCTGTCACAAAAGAAAAAGACGAGCGGAGGCAAGGGTTTTGCTCTGAAAAATATGCTAATGTATTCTCAAAAATAGAAGAGATAAAAAAGCAATTACAAGAGTTCAACCTTAAAGGTGAACAAAAACCCTAAAGCCTAAAAAGCTAGGTTGCACATTATAATTAATATAAAATATTAATTATATGCACCTAAGAGATAGCTTAAGAAAACTAGAGTAATAGGCAACTTATTTAATTAAATCAAAGTGATTTAATTAATAAGTGTAAAAAAATAATTACTCTAACACCCCCCCCTTAAGTGAAGCTTAGGAGGTAAGCTAACCTAGCACAACAATGAAAGCAGCAAAAAGGGTCTTGGCAACAAGGCCCGATCAGGTACCCAATACAAGGAAATCTTTGTAAACCAGAGACAAAGGAGAAAACCCAGTGGGGAAAACTCCTCTTCAAAAAGAGATGAAAAAACAACAAAAAGAAATGGCTCAAGAGACTCTCTCAAAACCATAAGTACAAACAGCCCCCCCCCATGAGAGAGGAAAGAGACACCAATGCCCCCCCAAAATGACAGAGCCCCTATAAAAAAGGTCGAACCAATGGAACTCCAATGCGGAAGAAACAAGGGCACAAAACATGGAAACCCCTGAATGACTGGAAGGCCTAACTAATGCTCAAAGGAGAAAACATGAGGATCAAGAAAGGGAATCCCCAATGCAGGTGTGCTGACACTATCATGAAGGAGGAGATGAATGTCCTCTATAGAATCCTCAACAAGTGCACCTGGAGGCTTGATGAAAGGAACTGGAGGTTCAGGCAAAGCTGAAGAAGAATCATGCTGAAGAGAAAAGACCTCAACTGGATGTGGTGCGGTAGTCAAAATAGGAATCTCGGGAACAATACAAAGGTTCAAGTGTCCTGACTGCACCACATGATGCTCTCGTGAAAGAGGAGAGCTGTGCTCCAACAGTGGAGGTGGACCAAAGTGCGATAAGGTGTAGAGACAAGTGGTATGATCAACTATCCATGTAGCAATAAGGCCTCCTGTTGCATTATCTCGAATGAAGACTAAATCTGCAGTGAACTCAGCTGTCTTCCCTGATCCAATGCGTATAATCTGAGAAATCGAGAGAAGGTTTGTAGGCAAAGATGGAACATACAAAAAATCATTGAATGTGCCATCCTGAATGCGAATTGAACCTTTCCCGCAAACTGTTAGGGCAGTGTTATTCCCCATGAGAATACAAGGAATGGGAGAAGCCTCAATAGAGGAGAAGACCCCTTGAGAAGATGCCATATGGTGAGAAGCACCTAAATCTAGTATCCAAGGGACCTAGGAAAGGGATGCAATGGAAGCTCGTAATGCATGACCCTGTCCAAAATCTAGTGTAGATGACGAAGAGAGGGAAGAAGACTGAAAGGCAAACCACAGTGAGGTAGAAGAGGATGGAGAGGAAACAGTGCTCTTCTGAAGAAGAGCTTGCAAATCGGCAATTTGTTTCTCATAGCCATCAAATCTCTTCTAAAAACAATGTGACTCATCATGAGGTTGCTTCCGACAATAGGAACAGGTAGGAGTCTCAGTCTTCTTTTTCTCCTTCTTAGAAGAAGATGATGAACCAGTAGAGTGCTGAGAAGAGGAATCTGATGTCTGCTTCGGCTTCTACTTTTGTGTATCCTAACATGACTTGGCAAGCAATGCCTGTGATTGTGAACTTGTAAGTGAATCCATCTGAGTGAGCTTGAACTGCTCACGAGTTAACCTATCACAGAATGTCTCAAAAGAGGGCATAACATGTCGTGCACCTTGAGCATCCATAGTGGATTAGAAGGTAGAAGTGAAAATCTGATAAGGACCTCGAAGGTTAGAGAGTATCAAAAAGATACACTCATCATCTGACTTTGTCTTTCCAGCAACCTGTAACATAGATCGAAGAGACTTGAATTTCATCAAGAAGTCCTCAATGTTGGTGAATGATTCAGGAACCAAGGAGGTAAACTCTGCATCTATCTGTAGAACCCTAAATTGATTCATTGTGCCAAACAAGGCAGAAAACTTGTCCCACATAGCCCTAGGTATAGTCAAACCATCCAGGTGAAACGTTAACCCATCTGAAATATTCATTGCAATGAGGCCCATTGCCTCATCCATCTTATTGCGCTGCATAAGAAGCTCATAAGGCTTCTGTAGAACTGGCTAAGCCACATCGAGACATGACCATAACCCCTTTGCCATAAGCAATCTGGTCATCTATCCTTTCCAAGTATGGTAGTTGTGAGGTGTAAGGCAGGCAACATAAGAGTCCACCATTGAGAGAAGAAGACAGAAGTAGAAGTGTCGATTCTGAAGTAAAAGACAGAAAGGAAAAAGCAACCCCCCACAATGTAATAAACTGATCCCCAACTTACAAACTGATTGCGAAAAGAAGAGAAGAGCAAAAAAGCTTCAGATATGAATCAAAAATACCTAATACCAAATACTAGTGAAAAGACTTAGAATCTGGAAAATGCTCGAGAAGAGCTTTCCAGCACTTTTTTCGGAACGAAAAACAGAGCTATATCGAAGAAGTTATGCCCCCCAGAAGATAGAAATCATCAACAAACTTCAAGTGCCAAAACAGGTATCAATCTGGAAAAAAATCCCAAAAATTTCTTCTCCATCATCTTCGTCTTGGAACCAACTTTCCGACGCTTCTTTCGGATCGAAAAAATACCCCCGTATGCTTGAGATATTGCAAAAAAACTGATAGGGCCCTCGGAAGCTTGAAATTTTTTTTTTTTTTTTAAAGAAATTTTTTTTTTAAATTTTAAAAAGCACCGCCAAACGCGGTGGTGGAGTAAAGAAGAGGTGGCCGGGAGGCGGAGCACGACCGACGCAACACCCTGACGAAGCGCGGGCGGTTGGACGCAGAGGAGCGGCACTCAGGTGCGGAGGAGCGGCGAAGCATGGCGAAGATCGGCGTCCGTTGCCAAAAAAAGCAAAACCAATGCCAAAAAATAGGAGGCCGCCGATAACCAAACTACCGCACCAGGAAAAACCAAAATGCCATCGGAAAATGGCCTACAGCAGTTCTTTTTAAGTTTTTAGATTATTTTTTTTTAAAGATCGCCTCAGATTGCGTGCAAGAGGCTGTACAGCCTTATGGACAAAAAACTTTTGCCTCCCGAATCAACATTGTCCAAAATGGACAAATTTTATATGGAAATAGGGGTTTTAACACCTTCTGAATCCATCCATGACGTCTGTTTGGCCTCAACCTGCTCTGAAAAACAGTGACCCCTATTTTCTTAAAAAAAGCCCAAAAAACTTCAGATCTGTTCCATCAAATCCTCATTCTCCTTTTTCTCCAAATAATGAACAAGCTGCAGCAGATTTGGCTCTAATACCATGAAGGATTTGATCAAAACAAATCCACAAAGCCTTCAAATACCTGCATACAAAAACCTGTCACAAAAGAAAAAGACGAGCGGAGACAAGGGTTTTGCTTTGAAAAATATGCTAATGTATTCTCAAAAATAGAAGAGATAAAAAAGCAATTACAAGAGTTCAACCTTAAAGGTGAACAAAAACCCTAAAGCCTAAAAAGCTAGGTTGCACATTATAATCAATATAAAATATTAATTATATGCACCTAAGAGATAGCTTAAGAAAACTAGAGTAATAGGCAACTTATTTTATTTTTTTCAAAGTGATTTAATTAATAAGTGTAAACAAATAATTACTCTAACATTTGCTACAACACAGAACTAAATCTTTACAGATGGTGAAAACTGAGTCCAACTCCACTCAGGTGAGTGATCAACCCCAAACTCAAACAACGGATTGTCATAAGACAATGTTGCATCCATGTCAAGCATAGAATTATCCATGAAGTGAACATCAACACTTTGTTGATCGATAGTGTAACATGACTCTATCACTGCATCGCTCACCTCATCAACAATAACAAGTGTACTATCATCAGAGCACACATATACAACCACATGCATACTGCTAAACTCGTCAATGGATGGCTGAACTGACACAAAAGTGGCTGCTGATATGACAGTATCCTTGCATGCTCCTACTCCCAGTATTGCTACATCGCCATCAAAAACATGATCTGGGGAACTCATGCCAACAATTGCATCATCTGACTTAACCTGACATAAATCCTCATCACATTCCACCTCAAGTGTGCCCAACTCATGCAGTGTCTCATAAGAAATGTCCTGCAAATCTAAAGCCGCAACTATATCATCACCTTCTGATCCTAGAAAAGGTGATATCATTCTCTGCTCAAATCTCAGATTTGAAATCAGTTGGGTCATCCGTTTGTGATTTTGATTCATCTCATTCACTAGCACATCTAACTGTTTCACAAAACCCTATATCTTATAATCTCCCTCCATTGGCAAAGAAGTACGCCCTCTGTGGGTGTAATGAATACCAAACCTTCTATCACCATCCCTAATGCAGAAAACCAAGTCCTCGGCCTGTGGGTCAAAAGAAAAGTGATAAGCACTCCTCATTGTGTAATGCCGATAAAAACTCCCGATCTCTGTCAAGGGCCCATCGTCATCAAACTGGAAATCAGAAGATGACTCCAATCTCTAACTCTAAGCTATTGGTCGGGCAGGATCTTGGGCAACCGTCTCAGCCAGTCCAACCACAAAATCCTTATTGGGAAGCATTGTAGCCAAGGTCTCTGCAATCTTCCTCACCAAACATCGAATAGCACGAGGGTCTCAAACGAGAGCACCCTCAGATATATTGTATGAGACCTCCAGCAAATCCAAGCTCTTAAGCAAATACTCCATGAATGACTCAGTACAGTAGAAACTATATGTGGAAGCATCAATCTACTCCCCTGCAATCCACAGCTGATCTCTCTGACAATGTGATAATGCGAACTGTCCCATGCTACCAACTGTATGAAAAGAAGAAATAGATTCACTTCAAGTAGAAGGAAGCAAATCACCATGAGATCTCGTCTCCACTGATGCTCTCACTTCCTCTATACATACTACACTCATATCCTAGACGAAGGTGTTTTCTGCATCATCACGTCCCTCATCCTCAACCATAGAAGCAAACTCACCACCAACCACAATATGTAACTGAGGTCTAGGGCTGGTCTTGACTGTACTTGTTTTAACTTCACAATAACCTCACCCAACTGTGACTATGACTCCTGAAGAGGTCAATTGAGAATACTGAAGAGAGTCCACCGTAACCTCAAGTTTTCGGGTGAGCTGAACCACCTCCTCCTCTTTCCCTAACAATGCCTCATAGCAGGTATTACCCAACTCCAGAAGGTAATCTCTGTCATCAACCAATTGAGAGTAACTATGTTTCAAGATCTCAACAGCCTCTCGAAGTGCATGAACCTTTGATAGGGAAAAACCACTATCATCGTGCTCATCTGACACTGGGGCACCCATACCAGATGTAGCTAGCATATGCCGAATAACATCATAATGATCAAAAGATGAATAAATGTCACTATCACTCACCTTCAGTTGAGAAGTCACACAATGCCTTTGTAACCCCTGACTACTTTGCAAGCTCTGTATCTCACTAACTGTACTATGATAGGAAGCTAAATCCAAATTGTCCACCACAAGATCACTCATACATGTGCTATCGTCCTTGCACAACTCTGCATTTGAGATACAACTACTATGTACCTCAAACAACTCCTTCGAAGAAATAGAAGCCCTCACAATCTCAATCTCCACATTGTCTGCATCCCTATCGCCTAATAGAGTCTCAACTATTGTCATCTGACTCTGCACACATGACTATATGCCAGGCCGTAAATCAATAATGTTAGAGCATGAACTCACATCTACTGACTCCATTGTAGCACCCAAATCACAGGCATCACAGCTAGGTGACTCCACACATGCATTGGTCCCACCTAGGGAAGCAACTACCTCCTGCACTGGAGCAACACTATAGATAGGACTAGCAAGTCTTGTACTAAATACAAGTACATCTGCATCATAGACACCTATCAAGAGAAACTCAAGTTTCCTTCCCTGCAATCTCAATGTCAGTCTTCTAAAAGCAGAAATCGTATACCTCGTTGCCCTCTCAACTGTATCTGGATCTAACAAGCTCTCCATTTTTTTATTTAAGTATTGTACAAAGGACAAATTTTGCTTAACTGGATCAAGGAATAAATCTCATTCATCATACATTGCCATAACATTATCTGGTAGTAAGTTTGGTTCTTTGGGTGGTGCTACCTCTTCCTCTGCATTAAAAATGGGCATCAAAGGCCTATCAATATATTGTGTGGGGGCCCTAGCAGCTCGGGGTGACCCTACCATACTACCACCTCCACTGTGATGACTCGGGGCTGCCCTATGAGGCAGAGCTAACTACTACATAGCACCTGTAAGTTGTTGAAGTGCAGTGGTTATATTGTCCTGCTCATCTCTAATAGCCCTCAGAGTTTCCCTCACTTCTTGTCCTTGTTCATTCTCAATACGAACCATTCGAGTGTTGTTTACCTATTCTACATGTTCAAAATGATCAACCTGTTTAGTTTGTTTAGTTTGTTCACCTATTCCAAAAATCAATTCCTCATCCACTGAATAACTATCTCTAATCTCAATATGTTCTGAAGATTCTGCTTGTTCCGATTGTAGATGACTGAATTTATACTGTCTTTTACTCATTCCCGGCTGTCATTTTTGGATAAAAATCAGTCTGCAATATTTTGTTATTTCCCCACAAGTTGGCAAGTCTTGTGGCTATGATACCACTATAATAATCCATACTAGATTATTATGTGTCAACACTGATTATATTCAAAGAAACCCATATTTCAGAACAACGGAATTTGAAAAAATAATTGGTGAGCAATCTGATTCATTTATTCTAAGCAATATCTCTCAAACTAAGAGTTCCAAACACTAGACAATATATCAAACAATTGGTGTTCTTCTCACAATTTACTTGTAACCTTTTCAGACTGACTGAATACTTGATTCTAGAAACATACCTGTAATAATCTTAACTAGACCTCAAACTCAGCACACATTATCCTTTAATCATGATTCTGTAGACTGACATTATGTCAAACAGTTGGAATGTAACCTTGGTAATAACCCTTCCTAGCTTATAAAAAATTTCAGAGTTTCTTAAATACCAATTTATTTTGAACAAATATCAGTCAAGTAGACAATATAGATAAAACAGCTATTTTAGTAAGCTTGAGAATTCCAGTTCACCTATTATGAAAATGATAGAAGGCTATCTCATAACAATGTTCATACAGCAGTATAAATGTTCAACCTCAAAAATGGATATTTCACTCACAAATCAATATTAAAATGTGCATACAACAGTATTACACTCATCCAACGTAAAGATTCGGTTCTAATAAATATATCAAGTGCAAGAAGGGTTACACAGCACCTGAAGTGACAATGCTCATGGATTCTTCAGAGTCTCTGCTATATATGATGGTGCTGCAGATAGTTATCTATATGCAGAAGCAACGTTGCTGCTATCTTCCTTCACCCGGGATTATATCCCTGCTCCGCCTATAGGTGATACTCATAATGGAGTCCCCACAATGCTTGGGTTTTCAATCAAGTTGGCAATTGCCGTGACCACCACCCTCTTTGCTAACGCTGTCGGTCTGTATACTCCTACATGGTGTTGCTAACTACTCGCAGACTGAGATATATCGACTATATGTGGTCTGCGTTTCACACCCAACCTCTTATGTATAAGCAACTGCCAACCCTGTTGTGTGACGACCTGCTGTGAGTAGCCCAATTCTCCACCTATGTTCAAACTGTAATCTTCAAAAACCCTCCTTACTTGGCTATGGTAAAGTTTGCCTACCTTGCCTGCTGTCCAACATAAAACACAAGCACTAACCTATATGTATTAATTCCTTGGAGGTCATCAGACACCTATATCCTCTCTGCCGCTGAACTCCCACTTTCTCAAAGATCTTCAATGAATCAATCTAGAATCATAACTGTAAAGTGCAAATAGTGAGAGGATAGGTTTGCGTCTAGTCTCACTCTTTTTCCTTAAGGGGTTTCGTCCTTAGGAAATACCCAGTCACATTCAAGCAACCGATTAGGATTTGAATAATAACAAATATTCATTGTGTGAATCCCAATGTAGGTCCACACTTTTATAACCTCGATATGATGGAAGACACAAGCAACTAGGCAATGTGGGATTAAAAGCCAATTTTGTCTTTTAGTCACTTAAGTGACTTTATAACTTTATAACATTAAATATTTAAATAAATCACTTAAGTCACTCAAACTTTAATATCTCTTGAAATACTTGTCTAATTGCCATGGCGTCTGAAATAGAAACCTCTCCTCATAATTCCCATGTGACCAAATACACTTTCTAAAAATAGAAAGGGTCCATCTCTATTACCCTTGACTTACTATACATAGTAAGTATGGCAAATGGAGTCCGAATGACATCGAACGAAGGCCAAATCCATGAATCGTTGAATGTTGGAGATGAACCAATCGTCGGAAGACCCTCTAACCATCCTCATTAGCCTACAAGGATCCAATATTAGGCTAATCCCTAAAATAATGATGCTGGCAACCAATGGGGACCTTACACTTTCCAAATGGCAGCCATCTCTCCTTACATTGTGGATGAGATATGCATAGACATGTCCCTTCATGTATCCATTAATATTTAATTGATATGACAATTTATAATTTAACTACACACACACACATATATATATCACATATATATAATATATATAAATGTAATAACCACTCCTGGTTATAACTTAATCAAATCAACTTCTTTTATTAATTAGATTTTTGACATTTTGTCAAACACATGGCAATCATACTCCAATTCTACTACATGCTACAAGTAAAGATATGCACAGAGCTAAATTTTTGGATTCATCAAGAAATTAAACACAAGGTAATATGACTCCACTAACCATGTCAATTATACACAAGTAATCTTCACTAAGATACCAAAATGTTGAATGAATTTCCAATCAGACAATACTGCAATTTATTGCTCTATATAAAAAATAGGAAATTACAAATGTCATGAAAGAACCTGTAATTTCTCACAGCTTGTATACCAGTTGCAGCAAGCAGGTCACAAACATCAGTAGTGCTCTCCAAACAACTCTCAATCCTGGAAACAAAAGACCAAAGACCATATCACAACACCATAAAACAACTTTCTGATCACAGCCAAAGACCATATCACCAACCCAACAATGTCCTTCACAGGCCTGCAAAACCAGTTACCACAGCACCGAACCCAACTTTCAAGTATAAGAAAAAAATCACCCAGTTGTAGGAGATAGAAATACCAAAGGCAAGGAATTCACGTTGCCTGATGTACCACCCAAAACAACTCCCAACAATTGGTAATGATGGCGTTTAATATCTTTACCACAAATCCCAAAATCTGATCGCCCAATGCAGGTCTGAATTTCTCCAATGTGCAGGTGACTTCTACCAAATTCCTCAATCACAAATGCCTTCCTAGACACAGCCAATACAAAAGCAAAGACACTACAAATCAGATTTGACAGAACCCAGAATTAATCTACTGTAACTCAGCAGTAGATTAATGTTAAACTCGGATTCCAAATTGCCCAATTGTCAATTTGCTCCTCAGCCACAGTAGATATAGATAGAAGAAATGGCCAATTTTATACCCCAGCACAATTGCCAATGCAAACTCAAACTTGAATCTACAATACTTCAGCTGTAGATCCAATGGAACAACTCAGAATTCAAACCCTTATACTTCAGCAAGGGTATAAAAATTCAAAACCTCAAAAAAAGCCACAAAGGCAACAAAAAACAAATAAATATCCAAGCGTGCTTTTTCCAATGAAATGAGCTTATATTTATAATGCTTTGTTGATAAAAGTTTCCAAATGAACTCAACTTCTGAAACTCGGAAGGTTTCCCAAATGAACTCAGCTCTTGAAACTTTCCAACACAACATCACTTTAAATATTTAATACTTGGCTTAGGCATATAATAAATGGCCCCTTCCAATGCTGACTCAACCCTCAACATAAGTGAAATTATAAAGTTAAATTACAATTTCACAATATGCCATTTAATAATTTAATAAAAATTTGGCCACTAAAAAAAAAAACTCCCAAAATACTCACCATTTAAATATGTCATCTGAAATAAGAGTCACACCTATTACTTCTCCATGTGACCAAATGCACTTTCCAAAAATAGAAAGGGTTCATCTCAATCAACACTCAACTTACCACAAATAGTAAGTATACAAAACTAAGCCCAAATGAAGTCCAATCTAATCCAAACAAAGACCAACCTATGGCTTACTGAATTGTGAGAAGATAAGACCCTCCCAAGCCAAGCCACTGCCTCAAAAGACCCTCTATCCACAATAATTAGCCTACGTAGATCACAATAATAGGCTAATCCTTGAAACTCTAATACTAACAAAAATGGGGACATTACAATAACTTCAATTTAGTCTCTTGAGTTTCCCCAATTGAAGCTACCAAACATTAAGACTCCCTCTTAGCTAGGGACAACAAACACAGGACCATATATTACGGTTACCTCAATGTAATATAAAGATATAGAGAGTAATGGTCTCTTGAATGTCAACTCATTTGACATTCACCATGTACTCTTTGACCAATGGCCTCCTGAATGTTGAGTTACAAGATATTCACCAAGTAGCCTCTCCAACATCAATTTGTGTAACATTCACCATATACTCAAAATGTTCATAAGGTATGTGCACACGCATTCTCATAATGCTTATGATATGAACATCCACCATGCAAAGTATAATCATGATCTGCATAGACAACGACAAAAAATCAAGTTATTGAAAGATCGTAACCTTTCAATAACTTCTACAAATACAAGTGATAATCATTTGGAAGTCGTCACTTCCTCATGATGTACACAAGGGGTAAGCCCATTAAATCATGCAATCACACGCATGATACCAAAAGTTTACATGAAGTCAAAACTCTCTGATTCTGATATGATCAAGATCTTCAAAATCAACTGAAACCATATCCTCTTTTTGCTCCTTCAAACGGATGTGTCAAACTCCCTCTTTTTTCTGCAAGAACATCCTCAAAGAAAAAGATCAAGGTAGATAACTCTAATAATACAAATAAGAATGTATTTGTATTATCCAATTTCATCACATATAACACAATACATATATTGTTATAACTTATTGTATATTTCATGATACCTTTATTAACATTTACCAAGATAAAGTATCATTACATTGTTATATATTTCATAATAATTATCATTTACTAAGATAAAATATCATACCTTTCCCCCTTGTATGTTCCCTCATCCTTTCAACTATGATGACTAACCTCCCTCCACACAGTAGCTAATGGTTGTTGAGTCTAGACTATTTCTGCAGGATATTGTTTTGAACTTCGATACTCAAACGCTCTATTTTTTTGGTTCTTCTCTAATATTATGAATGCAACATCGATGGTTCAGACCAATGGGGTCACCCCATCTATTTTTACTCTCCTCCTTTTCTTGTTCGATCAAGTATTGACAATTAATACATGTCATTTTATATCTGTATTTTTCTTATCTATTATGGAAGTTGCTCGTCGATCGATGATTATGTGTTTTTCACTTGAATGTTGCTCTTCCCATTCATTATCCTCCTAATCTACATGTTGAGCCATGTGTCGCCCTTTAAATTTTTTGTTGCATGATCTCACTCATCTCTTGATGAAGGATCATGTAGTACTTGTTAAGTTTTTGAATGCCAAAATAAATGATTGGTCACTATGCAAAAGCTCACATGTACACACTGCCATGGTGATTTATGTTTAACCCTTTTGAATGAGGGCCATGCATTCTGTTTTAGTCTTGATTCTCTTCTTACATGTGCCTCACCCTCATATCTACATGCTTCCTCATAACTCTTGCGATAATCATGCTTGCACCTGCAACACTGACAATATTACGGTGAATGGTCAATTTTTGGTGGCAGATTGATTTTATATGATATTGTTCATATGGACTTGGTTGCAACCTAACAGAATCAATATTATGAACACGTTGTAGTAAGGAAGTGAAGTCTTTGTGTTTGATTGAAAGTAGCAAAACATTGTTATGGTGCTAGGTGGAACTCATCCAATCCTCTGAACCTGTTAGACTTCCTTGATAAATTGAATAAGAAGAGATACTCAGCGTTAATTAATACAAAGTGCAGTTGTTGCCAATAAATTGGAAATGTTTATAGACAATTCACAAAATTTTTTAATACAAATCTTTGAACTTTACAATTAAATTGCTTCCTCAGGATTGAAACCTGCTTTGATACCATGTTGTTTTTCTTAGATCGGAGGATTGCTGCAAATGTAATGGCACTGCCTTTTCGGTATGTACTTTCCAGATGGCAGCCATCTCTTTTTATATTGTGGATGAGATATGGATAGACATGTCCCTTCATGTAACATGTCTATTCATTAATATTTAATTAATATAACAATTCACAATTTGCCTACACACACACACATACATATATATCACATAAATATAATATATATAATATATATATATATATATATATATAAAACTTCAGTTTAGCCTATTGAGTTTATCAAACTTCAGTTTAGCCTATTGAGTTTATCCAACCGAAGCTACCAAACATTAACACTCCCAATAACCAAGCTCTACTTCACCAAGCTCAACTACAATGCCACAAAAAATGGTGCAATCTTGTAAGGATTATACAACGACTTCTCATATCACAATGAACACATCATAATGAGCAATGCACATTTAGTGATAGAAATTAAGCATCCTCAGAAAGGGGGTGCAATCTAATTTTACACAATATTTACAATCAGCAAACTACCCAAAGTATCGGCCACCATCACATTTCTTTAGTGAAATCGAAGTACTTTATCTAACAAATTTACTCCAAGAGGGCAATGAAACCATGCAAGTGCCAAAACACTTCAAGTAATCACCCTGAAACCAACAATGAAAATTTTATATCTTGGTAGCTCTTACCAACAATCTTGAAATTAGTTCTATTACAAATGAGAAGTGAGCCCTTTGTACAGGTCTTAGATAACAATGGGTGGCTAAGAATGAAACAAAATAAACGACACAAATTTTGCCACCTCAATGTTGATTAAGGTTAGGATTTGGCTATAGAATCTTCAATTGATGAGTGGGTCCACATGTACTAATAGAAATACCCATGTTCGGCAAGGTGGGGTAATAAGGGCCTATTATGTAAGTCCACTAAGCAGGAGAGTGAGGTGAAATGAATGCTCACTATACGTTAAATCTCGCCTTCCATGAATGTACGATTCTTGATTCCCTTCCTTAAATGTAGTGAATTTTGACTAAGAAACCTTTGATTAGCTGAAGGAGATGATTGGTTGCCACATTAGCATGTTGGGTGCCATGTAAGCTTAGATTTTTTCTGAACCCATCATTTTGCAACCCAAATCCAACTTTGATTACTTCTTTTGCAATTATCTTCTTTTGATGATTTCCTTCCTTCCATGTGCCTACTTGGGAATTCATCTTCTTCAAACAGATTGGACCTTTTGATTTTTAATCTTGGGTTTACAGGGGAAATTTGAGATGTACTTGAACATGGATTGCTGAAATTTTAAAACTTGAATGTCTTGAACTGGATCTAGAATTCTAGGACTTAAATTTCTTCCTTGAACATTTGGAACTAAAATTCTTCCCTCTGCAAAATAAAATAATTGACACAAGAAATGTGCAAGAAATTTAAAATTTAGCACAAGAACTCTTCCATATTTTCTCTCTAAAAATTCTCTCTCTATAAAAACATTCCACTCCAAAATGACATTTCTTTCGAATTCCTCTATGATTTTTCTCTCCCTGAAAATGCACCTCTTCCTTCTTAAAAGCTCAAGGTCTCTCTTCATAAATATATATCTAAAAACTATTTCTCTTCATAATTCTCATGATTTCCACTCGATTTTTCAAACCTGCTTTAGAATTCCTTTTCTTTGAAATTCCACACCTCTCTCTAAAAATCACACCACTCTTGAAATTCTCTCTCCAAAATCCTCCAACTCAGAATTACTTATCTCCAGATTTTATCTCTGATTTTTTTCTCTCTACAAATATATCGCTTAGGAAATCAAGCCCTCTCTCTAGAAACACACTTCAAAATTCTTGTACTTTCCTCTTGTTTTTTTTTCAAACCCACTTTAGAATTCATTTTCTTTGAAATTCCACACCTTCTTTCTCTAGAAATCACACCTTCACTCTCTAGAAATTCTTTTCTTCTCCAAAATTTTCACACCCCTCATTTTTATTTTTTCAAAAAATCCCTTCAAGGCATTTAACTTCACCAACAAGATTTATTTATGACCGCGAGCATAGAGAGGTTGAAGTTCAAATATCTAGGCAATTAAGTTATTTCCAATTTTTGATTAAATTCCACCATCTTACTTTGGACTTCCCGCATTCAAATTAAATCTTTGATTTTCCACGCTTGAACCAATTCTAAATCTATCTTTGCAATTTCTCCCATGGGCGCTGATGAACATAGGCATATAGTTGTAAAACTTAAATAAATTTTCATCAAATCAATCTTTTCCATATCACCTTGGCGTAAATAGGGTGGGCAGTGGAATTTTGAATTTCAACTCATTTTGCTTGAGGTTTGTATTCCAAAGCTCTTAGGCACACATGTGCCTTGGTGGTGCATTTTGTGCCTTCAAGAATTTTCCTTGACATCTTAGAATTTGCACTCAAGCACATAGTTGAGCTCATGGAACATGTGTCAATCATTTGAATTTGGCACAATCTGAGTATATCACATGTCCATATAGTGATTTAAAAACTACCATGTGACCCAATGACATGGTGCCACATGGTCCATTTGGTTGACTAGACAAGGTTTGACTAGGTGGTTGTTGACTTTGGCAGCATTAGATCAAAATGAAGGTTAGGGGATTCAAATGCCCAGCCTTGCTACAACAATCCCTTCACCTTACCAATGTGCCCCATGCATTGTTGGGAACATTTGTGGCACTTATAGTATTTGAATTAAGCTTATCACATATGATAAATAAAAGAAAGGGAGTCATGGGGGTTTTGAGCCCATGAACTCCCACCATACACTATTACCTTTGACTATTGTGCTGCCCACTTCTTTTAACACGTTAGTAGTAGAATAAAATATATAAAGAAGATTCCACAAGGTTAAAACTGAGATTTGAGAGGCCTCCGGCCAAGCCCAAATCAAACCAAATTTAACCTGATAAGCAATAAGAATGAATTAACCCGAGATATTATAAGGTATATTTTGTGGGATTTTCAAGAGGTAATGTCATTTTAGGGCAGATCAATTGTTAACATGTGGTGATTGTAAAATCATTCGGTTAAACACCAAATTGAGCACTTTTCATTTTTTTTAAAGGGGGTATGGGCTTGTGAAACGTTAGTGTTAAATTTGGAGAGAAAAATTATCTAAGTGTTCTTTGAAGCATTTGAAGATCATCATCTTGCTTAGGAGAGAGCTTGAAGCTCAATGCAACCAAATGGTGTCAGACTGATGTTAATCTATTGTAACTATTTTTGCGGACTTATCAAAGGGTTGATCACTCTTCTTGGAGGACCCAGAGACATAGCCACACTGGCAATTCTGCATTTTCTTTGCATCTTCCTCTTCTCTTTTCTAATTCCATCACTTTCTTAGTGTTATGTTCATGTTTAAATTTGGAGAGAAAAGTTATTTAAGTGTTCTTCCAAGCATTTGAAGATCATCATCTTGCTTAGGAGAGAGCTTGAAGCTCAATGCAACCAAATGGTGTCAGACTGATGTCAATCTATTGTAACTATTTTTGCGGACTTATCAAAGGGTCGATCACTCTTCTTGGAGGACCCAAAGACATAGCCACACTGGTAATTCTGCATTTTCTTTGCATCTTCCTCTTCTCTTTTCTAATTCCATCACTTTCTTAGTGTTATGTTCATTTAATCATTTTTATTATGTTTTTAAGACCTTCAATTAAACTATTTTAATAATTAGCATTCACATGCAACAGAGACCAATCCTGACATAATTAGATCAAATAGTATCAAAGGTCGTTGTGACTCATTTTTACAAGGGTGAATGTTAACAAGAGCTAGAAGTAAACAAGGTGAAGACACACTCGTGGAATACAGCCCACAGATCGGAAAAAGGACTTCTCCACACTCAGAGATGGCAGCTAAAGAAGTCCAAATCAAGCTCAATGGGAAAGCCTTTCAGAAGGCATTTCTTGATATGAATAAGATGGTTCAAGTTCTTTTCCATGAAAGAGAAAACAATAGAAATAGGAGAAAGGAAGCATGTAGAAACCAGAGGATAAAGTCAAAAAATTGGGAGGTGGTAATTCACCAACAGAAACTCCTCCTTCTCCCCTGCCTTCTCATTCTTCTTTGTCTTCTTTTGTTAATCCTTTTACGAGTACTTATAAGCATGTGATCAAGCTTGATGTGAAATTTGATTTGCCTAAGTATTGTGTGGAACTATTTGCTCAAAAACTTGATGAGTGTGTACAACTAGAGGTCTATTGTAGGATACAAGGCTTGCTAGAAGATGCAATTAAGACACAGTTGGCTGCTCTTTGTTTAGAAGGTATTGCTCTCAGTCAATGGAAGAGTAGGTCCCAAAAGGAGCTTTTTCGTCATGTTAAAGTTAGGATGACTTGGATAAAGTTTGTTGCAACTCTAAAAGATCAATTTTATCCTTCGGGTCACATGCAACAATTAACTATGAATTGGCAAAACTTTAGGCAAGCCGGAGGCCAATCAATTCAAGATAATACCCACAAATTCAGGAAAAGGGCAATAGCATTGAATGTACCTTTCTATACCCAAGATACCCTGCCAAAATATATAGGTGGTTTACATTCCTACCTCCAACATGCTTATGTTGAATCCTAGTAATCTGGATAGGGTATGTGTCCAAGCTACTCATACTGAGTCTAGGGGTAAGAATGCTTTTAGTGATAACTTTGTTAAGAAACCATCTAAACCAAAGGGGAAACCAAAGAACAAAGGTAAAGGGAAGAATATAGCTACGGTTAAGAGAGAGTGCAAAGCCTACATGCTCTCATTGTAAAAAGGAAGGGCAAAAGATGCCAAGTGTTGGAAGTTGCATCCATAGCAGAGGCCAAAGCATATGGAGGTAACAAAGGTCCAAAGAAGACTTCTACAGTAATCCAACAAGATCTTTGATCTAATTCTGGAGACGAAACAAATAGTTTCTATCAGGTTCCAAGGTACAGTATATGGTAAAACTCTCTCATCAAATGCATTTGTTTCCAATGCAAATATAAGTAGAGAAAATTCTCCTCCTAATGTTGATAAACAAAGGAATGAACTATTTCATATCCGTGTAGCTACTGACTACACTAAGATTAACACCCCACTTAATCTTGGCTCACAAGTCAATCTAATTTTTGAAGAGGTTGTTAAGAAATTGAATCTAACCACTACTAGTCATCCTAAGCCCTATTTTCTTTAAGGGGTATGTAATGATGCACAGTTGCAAGTGACAAGACAATGTAAACTGTGTTTTACCATCATTGCTAATTTCATTGATGAAGTAGAAGAAGATGTCGTACCTCTGGATATATGTGGGCTTGTGTTAGGAAGTCCACATCTTTTATAGGGGTGAGAATAAGTTAGATCACATAAGGCCAAAACTAATATTGCTTTAGTCAATGTTGGACAAATGAAAAAATTAGTTAATGCGAGTAAAAACTTTGTACTTAATATTATAAAAGCCAAGGATAATGATAAATCCAAAGCGTTTAACGGGTGCAAACGAGACCATAAATCTTAGTTGGTCAAAATTACATCTACATATGGTGACCTTTTTCAAGAACCAAAGGGGTTGGCCCCCAATAGAGAGATCCAACACGAGATTGAAATGACCCATGATTGATTGTGAACCCTTTTAAATTAACCCATATAAAATTCACATTAGAATTAGAACATTCATTGTTAATCAAAATAATAATAAATTGTTTATTAATTCATTTATTCCCAACCAAAATAATATTAATTTAACTACTATTATAAATATTAATTCATTTATCCTCAATCAAAATAATATCAGTTATTACTCAAAATAATAATTAATTCATTTATTATTAATCTAAATAACAATTCCAATTATCAAAAAGAAATATATAATCATTCATTTGTTATTAATATAAATAATAATTGTTTTTGATAAGAAAAACAGGCTTTGAAGGGAGCCTAAAACCCTTTACAAATCAAGAAATTTTCAAAGAAGCCCAATCCAAACAAAACTACAATCCTAAGATGAAACAGGTCACCCAACAAGACATAGTGACCAAGATGGCATCACAGATAAGGCACTTGAAACCCCAAACAGATTTTGAAGGGTACCTGAAACCCTATACGAAACAATCATTGAAGGTGAAACGAGTCACCAAACAAAATATGTCCAAGGTGGCAACACAAATAAAACAGAACACAACAGCCACCAAAACAGGTTTTGACTGGGTTCCTGAAACCCCATGATGAGACACTTCAAAACTAAAGGCCAAAAGACAGTACAGAGACCAACAGGTCAAAAGCCAGGAGAGCCAAAGAAATAGCCACATCAGACTTTTACTTTAGAACCCTTCTTTTTAGAGTGTAATGCCATATCAAAAGCGGGATTGGATGGCTTGACCTTTTTTCCCTTTATTGTATTCCATCCATCCTCCACCAAACCAGTAGCCTTCTACCACTTAAAATTAGCACCATCACAGCCAATTCTAGAAACCAGGGAAAAGGCTACAACAGAGGAAGTGACAGTAGAAGCCTGAAACGGAACAGCATCACTAGGAACCATAGGAGAAACTGCCCCGGAAACCGGAACAACAGAATCAGATGGACTAGCAACCACCCCAAAAGGAGCCAACTGCGGATCCACCATCTACAAAGAAGAGGAGGCGGTGGACACAGCAAGCCTCTATGAAACCTGCACACCATAATATGACCACCTATAAATAATAATTGTTATCATTGAAAAGAAATGATAATAAGAATCAAATAAATAATAAATAAAAAGAAGGAAGAATGACAAGCCACGACCATAGTAGTCGCAACCTTTTGAACCCCATGTCATCCACAAGTATGTGAAGGAAAGTCATCTTTACCATTACTCGGCAATTAAGGATAACACATAAGCCGACAAGAGAGTTGGTGTGAAGGATAGCTGAAAGACCACGTTAGATATAGATAAAGTCATTGGGATTTTTCACTCAGTCAACATAAATAGACAAAGAGAGGGATAGTCAACATAAAGATCAAATAGGAGTTGTTTCTAGAGTTAGCATCCAATGAGGGAAGTAATACCAAATAAAATCATCTTAGAACTGCAAATATACACAATCCAAGGTTATAATAGAAAGTCAGAGAAACAACAATTCTGAGGCACGACACTGGTAGTCTTGAGACGGTGACTACATACAAGGAACAACAACAATTAGTTTTGGAATACACAAAACGTGTTGGATAGCTAGATAAGAAGACTATCATTAAAACATAAAATGAAATTAGACATTATCCAAATAATTCATTCAAATAGAGACTGTTACATCCCAAATTTTGCCCTAATTTTTAATTTGATCATAACTGTTAGTTTAATGAATTATTTGTTTTCATAATCATGGGAAATGAGTTAGTTATTTATATACGTTGTACCAACTATTAATGAATTATTTCTTTTCATGATCATGTGAAATGAGTTAGTTATTTATAGACATTGATGAGATGAACAGTAACCTATAATTGTTATTAGATGATTAGCAGTTGTTTGATTTGAATTAACGATCGACATGTTTTGTTTTGAATTACTATGGAATTAATGTTTTGGCGAGAATGTTTTGCTTGGGTGATTGCAGGAGAAGACTAAAGCGAGGGGAAGCATTGCTAAACCGGATCATCAGAATGGGATGGTCATTTGGTTCGGTCATCAGGATCGGCAGGTATGACCTAAGACTTCCTTGGAAAGGATACGAAGACTTGTCCATAGGTTACATTATGGGACCGCATGAGCTATTAGGGAAACAATATAATTAAAAAAACATAAAATAATCTAAATTAAAATATAATACATACCTTTAGAGATTGATTATTAAATTTTCTTATCATTATAATAAACACTTAAATACGAACACATAAATATAAAAATGAAATGACACCAATAAATTATAATAGTATAATCTAATGATGTCACCTCATCAATATACTTATGTGAACGTGTATAAGAGCATATTATAATAATAAAATAAGTTTATAACTCTTCAACTCCTTATTTCTTTTCCCCCTCTAAATCTCTCCTTTTCAAATTCAAATTCATGTTGTACTCGAATGGTCATCTTGAAAACTGATGGTAGCAGAGGAGTCTCGACCAACCATTAAAGAAGCCATGAATCGATTAGAGGATCATTCCTCTTTCCATTATGCTATCCTCTCCTTTTCTCTGTCTAATGTGTATCATTCTAGGCCGGGTTGGACATTCACAACCGAATACCTTCAATATTTCTCTCATCCTCGACTTCCCAACTTTTCTTTAGTTCTATCGGTGACTGTATTATCAATTAGCGGGTGAACAAGAGTTTCGGCCAAGGGCAAGAAAGCCATATTCAAATCACATGTCACATGACTCATTCTATTTTTTTTGTTTCTACTAAGTACAAGCCCGACTGTAGTCAGATTACTCTTTCCAATGTTGAGTGAAATACCATAGAGTCATTGAATTTCTTAGTTCATTTTCCATTGAATATAATGTTTGTTGACAGTCAATATAAAATGATAGGCTGAGATTAAAACAAATATGTTTTCAAGGGCATAACTCCATTCTAATCCGATTTGAGTATCCATCCTTAGCCAACTGAGATAAGTTTATGGTATTTTGATGTTGGTCCCTTGCATTACATTGAGAACCTTGAAGATCTTCATTGAATATCCTTGTGAATACAACATTTATGATTTCAATAATAGCTGTAGGAAACTTGATTGATTGTGTGAATCAACAACAATGCACATGCTATCACAATTTTTCCGAACAAATTCAAAATACTTGAAACACCAAGGAATTCATCGGCAAGATGCCATAGAATTGAAGAGGTGTAGATAATATCAGAATGCTCATGATCTTACGAACACCGAAGAATTCACTGGCAAAGAAGTCATGGAATGGTGAAGAGGTGTATATAATAACAAGGTGATCATAATCTTTCAGACACCTAGGATTCACCTGGGCATAGAAGCTACTAAATGGTGAAGAGGTGGAATTAACTTGCAAAAATCAATAATGAAATCAGATTTGGATATTGAATAATTAATAGCTCATGGATGTCTCGGGAATGGAATCTATTGTCAAGTCGAGTGGTGGAGATCGCGTTCATGAACCCAACTGAAATCCTTCGCCAAGGTAGTTTTAGGCATATGTGCCAATCTTGAGATCTCTTGTTTATCCGTAGATGTCAATTATATAGGTATAACTGATGGGGCACTAAACCACATGGTAGCTCGGATGCCTGGACTAAAGAATATCCCAAGCCCAATCTCGAGGTAGGGAGGGCCATTCTAATAAGTTAGGATGTGTGGGGATAAGTATGGTCTGAGGTTGGGAGGTTAAGCCTATGTCAATGCTTCTCCTCTCACCAATGTCAAGGCTTGAACAACAAGATAAAGGGATTCTTCCACTATTACTGTATGTTTCTTTTACACTTTTACTTTTAACCCTTAGAAGAATAATTAGACAGTTTAGTTTTCTAGATAAAGTAAATACGGATATTTACATTGAATAAATATTTCAGTTGATATAATTCAGTTAAGAAAGTTAGTCATTACTTTATTTACAATTGAATATGTTATCAGTTAGAAATGGTTAAATTGATAGCAATGCATATAAATTTATTATTTCCTTTTGTTCTCGTTATATCAGCTGAATATGAAATACAATTAGACTAGAAACAGTTACTTCTATCATAGATATAATCGGTTAGTAGAAGACATCGTCTTGTGAAATGGAATCAGTTACTTATTAAACAAATTATTAGGAGTTCAAAATTGGTTAAGAAAATTCGTTTGTTACAGAGACAGCATTGTCATGCAAACAAAAGGACAACCAAATTAACATTCTCAGCACAAGGAAGGTTTCAGGGGGAAATAAAAGCTCTATTGAGAAAAGAACTATTTATAATTCCATTGGTAATCAATGCAGAGATCTAAGAAACTCTAAAGGACTTTAATACTGATACTCCATGATGGAGTGTCGAGTTGAAGCAAGGCAAGGATTGAACATCTCAGAAGGCTGGTATACTGAAACGACTAGCCATATGCATATGAAAGGATGGATAGACCCAATGTGGTTATTTGTCAGGCCTAGGATGAGGAAACCATCTCCTAGGAAGATGGATACATCAAGACTGACTATCCATAAGGTCTTAAAGACGGGAAATATATTGAGGAGATGGTGCTTATTGGAGAGTTATTCTAAGTTGTGCTAATAACTAGAGCCCTAGGAAGCACTCCACCAAGAACTAAGCATCCAATCACCGGCCGTCCTTAAGAAGGGTGTTGGATTGGGAACTAGGATTTCATATTCATTGTAATGACCTTTTCATATACATATTTTGCAGCTTTATTAGAAAGGAGATTGTTGACATCAGCCAAGGACCAGGAACTTTACAGTGGTATCAAAGCATAATCCTGCCATCTTGTGAATAACAATCTAGGCAAACTTATCAAAGGAGAGCAAAGAAAAATACCATCAACAAAATGGCTAATGATTTGAGATATTTCATGGAGCAAACAAGTCAAACTATTATGGGCCAAATTACATATTTGAAAAGATCAATCAAGCCCTCCAAAATATGGGAAATTTGATTAATAACCTTAAGAACACTCCTTCTAATGGAAGGGATATAAGCTCCAACCATTCAAAAAATAATGGTTCATCCTCATCGAGGGTCCCCATATCCCCCTTCCTACCTAGTGAAGAAATACCAAGGGAGGAGGCCAAAATAGATCAACTGATAAATAGCACCAAAGAAATTGCAAGACTGTATGCAAATCTCAAGCCCCACATCAGGGATGTTGTATCATTTAGAGAATTTTGTGAAAACAAACGGCGAGAGGCACCTAGGGGGCACAAAAACAAAGAGCTCAAATACAAAGTGAACAAAGTAACACTTCAAAATTTGGATGGATCATGGAAAATCATAGCTCACTCATTGTTGTAGAAACTAAATACCTTCTTCACCTTAAGCCCAATGACAAGAGAAGATGCAATCCAGTTTGGAATACTTCATTTGGAGGGGGCAGCACATGAATAGTGCCATCATGGGCTTATTTCCCTAGGCCACCAAAATATAAACTCCTATGGGGAATCTTCCCAAAAGCTTATTAGCAAATTTGATGAAAGAGACCTTAAATGGTACTTCCAAGCACTAACTCACCTCAAACAAAGAAGAACCATAGACGAATTTTCTTGTCAATTCTAAGGGTTATCTACTATGATTCCAAATCTTCCCCAAAAGAGGCTCACTTATATGTTTATAGAAGGTCTTGAACATTCCACCAAAAATGTAGTAGAACCATTTGAACACCACAACTTGGAAGAAATCATTAGAAAGGCAAGGAAAGTTGAATTTAAACGTCTAAAGAGAGATCAAAGAACTTCATAACCAAAACCTTTCCACCTAGGACGCCACATAAATATGAAGGATCAAAAAGAGACAATAGGGAGAAAGCATCTTACTTTTGTAAAGAACAATAGAGTCCAAGACACCAATGTCGAGGAAAAGAAGCACAAAAGCACAAGGATGACTTAGCAAGAAAAGGCTTATGTTTCAAAGGTACAAAACCTTGGGCATGTGATCGCCAATGCAAAAGAGCGAAGCTACATAAAATGGAGGAAAGCTGCAAGGAAGAGTCTCCTAGTAAAAGGGAAAAGATTAATGAGAAAGAGTATGGATTATTAGCAATCATTACCCATGAAAGCGAAGCACAAACTTTTTCATATAAAAGGAACACTAAAAGGCCAAAGAGAGATTGCATTAGTTGATATAGGTGCCTCCCACAATTTCATTAGTAAACATCTTGTAACGAAGAAAACATTGCAGACCCAAAACTTCAAAGGTTTCAAAGTGGTGGTAACAAAATGATGTCATCCTAGGGATGCCTTGGATAAATTTATTAGGATGTTTTACCACGGGTAATCCAAATTTAGAAATATGTTTCAAAAATGAGGGAAAGAAATAACATTAAAAGGGCTACCACATGGATCCCTAAAATAGTATCTTGCAATCGAATAGAGTGTATCCTCAGGCATGATCAAGGAGAATGCATAGCCCAATGCGTGGTTTTTGATGAGTCACTCAATAATGAACCAATGGTGCATGTAGATATCCACCCCATTCTAAAGAAACATAAAAATATTTTTGCGGATATTCCCCCAAGCTTATCCCCAAAAAATGGTTTTGACACTCGATAGAGTTAGGAGCAAAACCAGTCATAAGCACTCCTTATAACACCCCCTAAATACAAAGAGGAAATTGAAAATACGATCAAAGAATTATTAGAAACGGGCCACACACAACCAAGAAGTAGTCTTTTTGCTTCTCTATAGTACTTGTCAAGAAAAAAGGTGGAACCATGACGATGTGGAATGACTATAGATCAATAAATAAGAAAACTATCAAGAATAGATACAAAATCCCAAGAATAGACGAATTAATGGATGAATTGCATGGAGCTCAATAATTTTCAAAATTGATTTGAGATCACGATAACATCATATCAGAATGAGAAAGGAAGATGTCCCTAAAACAACTTTCAAATGCCACTATGGACATTTCAAATTTCTAGTCCTCCATTTGGTCTCACTAATGCCCCCACAAACATTCAATCATGCATGAAGCATATTTTCAAGCAACAAATAAGATGGTTTCTACTCATATTCTTTAATGACATACTCATTTATAGTAACACATGAGAAGAGCACCTGCATCATATTGAAGAAGTTTTGAATATCCTGGAAATAGAATGATTATACACCAAAATCTCAAAGTGTGAGTTTGGATTGGAAGAGATTCCTTAATTGGGGGATAAGATCAATATAGAATGAATAAGTATAGATGAAGAAAAGATCAAAGCCTTTAAGGAATGGCAAAACCAAAATCCCTAATCCAACTCAGGAGATTTTTAGGATTGTGTAGTTATTATAGGTGTTTTGTAAAAGGGTTTTCCAAAATTGGTGTTGCCCTCGCCAACTTGATAAAGACAGGAGCCTTCACATGGAATGATAAGGCACAGCAACCCTTTGAACAACTTAAAGAAACTATGAGTTCATGTCTCATTTTGGCTATACATGAATTTACCATGCCCTTTGAGCTACAATGTGATGCATCAAAGGAAGGGACTGGAGCAGTCCTCATGCAAAAGAAGCATCCAGTAGCTCTTGAAAGTTGCAAGCTTACAACCAAAAAACATTATTCCATATATGATAAAGAAATGTTGGCTATAATGCATGCCTTAGCCAAGTTTTGACAGCATCTAGTTTGCAGAAAATTCATTGTAAAAACAAATCATAACAATCTACATTTCTTCTTGAGTTAGAATGATCTTAATGGTCAACAACAAAAGTGGGAAAGCAAGATCTAGGTTTACAATTTTGATATAGAATATTTAAAAGGATAACTAATAGAGCTATAGATACCTTCTCTAGATGTTCCCACCTCAATATTATTACCAACATTTCAAGAGAGTGCAAAGGAGATATCATTGATGAGTATGCAAAAGACCCCCAAGCCAGCAAAATATTAGAGGGAAGAATGCCAAATAAAGATTTTAAAATTTGAGATGATATTATGTTTTACAAAGGAAGAGTTTTCCTGAATCCTCGGTCAAGAATAAAGAGCAGAATCCAATAAGAGTATTATGATAACCCCTTGCATGCCCATCAAGGATACTTCAAAACATACAAATATATTAGGGAGAAACATTCCTGGAAAGGATTGAAAAAAGATGTTTAGAGAAATGTGCAAGAAAGTGTAACATATCAACCAAATAAGACTTAACAAACAGACTCCACATGTTTACTATAGCCATTCCCCATTCCTAACCAAACATGCGAGAGCATTTCAATTGACTTCCTAATAGGATTACCCAAGTACATGGCAAGAACAATATTTATGTGGTGGTCAATAGACTCACCAGATATGCACATTTTTCCTAGTCGCCACCAAATACATGGCATATCAGATAGCAAAACTATTCTTCAATTAAGTATTCAAACTCCATGGACTTCCAAAAAATATTATCAACGATAAGGATAACAAAATCCTTAGCCAATTCTTGCAGTAACTTTTTAGGCTAACAAAAACTTCTAACCCCTAGTACAAATTACCATCCCCAAACTAATGGACTAACAGAAATAGTAACTAAATGGTTAAAAGGATATTTGAGAGATTACATCACCAAACAACAAATGGCTTGATCAAATGGTTGCATTTGGGAGAGTATTGTTATAAAACCACCCATCATATGTCTATTGGGATGACCCCCTTCAAAGCATTATACGGTTATGAGGCCACCACCTTTGGTAATATAGTTCCCTAAAGAGTCGAGTACTCAATGCACGAGATTTTATTCAACAAAGCATGGATATTCTAAAAACAATAAAGGAAAACTTACAACAAGCCAAGAACTAGCAAAAGATCTACGCAAAAGAGAACACATCAAAAGGACATTTGTTGTTGGAGATCTAGTATTCCTAAGCTTACAACCATACAAACAAACTTCAATTAAGAAGACCAGAGCAGAAAAACTCAAACCTCAATTTTTTGTGCCATACAAGGTACTAAGGAAGATTGGCGAGGTAGCATACGAACTAGAGCTTCCTAAAGATAGTAAGATCCACATATTCCATGCTTCCAGGTTTAAGAAAGTTTTGGAGCAGCAGGTAGAACCTTGCACAGGATTACCACCTCTTGATGATGAAGGCCAACTCATTTTAGAACTATAGGTTATCATAGATACCGGAGAGAGGTGGAGAAATAGAACTATTATAGAATACTTAATCCAATGTAAGAACCTACTCAAAGAAGATGCCACTTGGGTGAGGGAAGCGGTCAAATTGCTTGAGGGCAAGCGAAGTCCACATGAAGGACTATGATGACCCTCAATTGACTGTGAACCCTTTTAAATTAACATGTATAAAATTCACACTATAATTAGAACATTTATTGTTAATCAAAATAATAATAAGTTTTTTATTTATCCATTTATTCTCAACCAAAATAATATAAATTGTTAATCAATTATTATTATTTATGAATACATTTATCCTCAATTAAAACTAAATTAATTACTAATTAAAAGAAATATTAATTGTTATTATTTATTAAATAATAATTAGTTGTTATTATTACTCAAAGTAATAATTAATCCATTTACCATTAATCTAATTAACAATTGTTATTATTAAAAAAGAAATATATAATCATTCATTTGTTATTAATCTAAACAACAATTGTTATCATTAAAAAGAAATAATAATTAGAATCAAAAAATAAAAATAAAAAGTAAAAAGAAGGAAGAACGACCAGTCGCGACCCGACTGGTTGCGACCTTTCAAACCCACGCCATCCACATATATATGCAAGAAAGCCAAATGTCTATAGGCCACCACATAACATCACAGACATCTTTACTGTGACTTAGCAATTGAGGATAACACAAAAGCTAACAAGAGAGCGAGTTCAAAGGATAGTTAAAAGACCACGTCAGATATAGAACAGTCAATGGAATTTTTGCCTTAGTCAACATAAACAGACGGAGAGAATATTTGGTGTAAAGATCAAATAGGAGTCATCATTTATTGAGGTAGCATCCAATGTGGGAAGTAATACCAAATAGCATCATCTTGAACTATAAAGATATACAATCCAAAGTTATAACAAAAAGTAAAAGATACAGATCTCAAGCACGACGATAGTGGTCTGAGATAGTGACTACATACAAGGAACAGTAACAATCAGATTTGGAATACACAAAACCTGTTGGATAACTAGATAAGAAGACTATCATTGAAACAAAAAAGAAAACTAGGATTATCCAAATAATTGATTCAAATGGAAACATCATAGTTAAGCTAACAAAGGGACAACCAAATCAGCATTCTTAGCCCAAGGAAGGCATCAAGAGGAAATAGTAAAATCTCTATTCATAAAAGAACTCTTTATAATTTCATTGGGGATTAAGGAAGAGGTCTAAGGATCTGTGTGATAGTCTATATCGGAGTGTCAAGTTGAAGCAAGGCAAGGATTGAACATTGATATATTAAAAGGATTCACCATATACATATGAAAGAATGGATAGGCCCGGTATGGTTATCCATAAGGCCTAGGATGAAGAAAACCTCTCCTACGAAGGATGGATATGATAAGATTGACTATCCATAAGGTCTAAAGGCATAGTGAGGAGATGGTGCTTAGTGGAGAGTTGTTGTAAGTTGTGCATAATAACTAGAGCCCTAGGAAGCACTCCCCTAGGAACTAAGCATTTGATCAGTGCCTATCCCTAAGGAGGGAGTTAAATTGGGAACTAGGATTTCATATTCATTGTAATAACCTATTAATATATTATTTTTTATTAGTAATTTCATATATATTATATATATATAGATCAATGCCTCTCGCTAAGGAGGAAGTTAAATTGGGCTCTAGGATTTCATATTCATTGTAATAACCTATAATTATCTTATTTTCTATTGGTAATTTCAATTATATATAGCTATAAATATATATATAATTGGATTACTAACATATGTTGTAGGTTTATTAGCAAGGAGATTGTTGACATCAGCCAAGGACCACGGACTTTACAGAGATATATACTTGCAGCAAGATGTACCTCTACCTAATATCGGGATGTACCACTTGTTTTTTCTTCGCAACAAGGAGATTAAGAATCAAGTGCAGGAGTTGGTCAAGAAAGGACTAATTCAACCAAGCACATCTCCATGTGGCTCGCTAATTGTCCTAGTGCCAAAAAGGGACGAAAACTGGAAGTTGTGTACTGATTTCCGTTCCTTCAACAAAATTAAGATAAAGATCAAGTCTCCACTTCCTCGTATTGATGATTTATTTGATCAACTTAAACATACAACTTTTTTCACTAAATGTGATTTGTGAAGTGGTTATCATCAAATTAGGATTGCAGAAAATGGCAATTGGAAGACTATATTTAAGACTAAACAAGGTTCCTTCAAATGGTTGCTTATGCCTTTAGGGCTATGCAATGCATCAGCCACTTTCATGTGTGTCATGAATGATGTATTTCGTCCATACATTGACAAAGTTGTAATAGTCTACCTAGATGATATCTTTGTACTCTGGTAAGTCTTGGGATGATCATGTAAGTCATGTAAAAAAAGTTTTAGATGTTTTAATAAGAGAATAACTCTATGTAAAGATATCAAAATGTGAGTTCACAAAGACATCTCTAGTGTACTTAGGCTATGCCGTAGGAAATAGTCAATTAAAAGTCGAACCTATGAAGGTCAAGGCAATTGTAAAATGGCCCAAGCCAAGTACAATAACTGAAGTCAGAATTCTTAGGTGTTGTTCAGTACTAGAGAAAGTTCATTTCTAACTTTTTCTATATAACATCGCCATTGCATGCATCGAGAAGTACAAAGACAACTTTCCAATGGGGAGGACTTCAGCAGAAGGTTTTCAACACATTGAAGGAGAAACTGAGCAATACCCCTATTCTCATGCAAGGAGATATTGTTATCACTCTGAAACTTTCACAGTTGCAGTAACTATCCTACTTACAATAAGGAATTCTATTCACTAGTTTAGAGAGTTAAACAATGGAAGCACTATCTAATGGGAAACGAAACAATCATCCACATTGATAACCAACCAATCAATATTTGCATTCACAATCAAAATTGCAGCAAAGTAGGCACTTTAGGTGGATGGGATTCCTTCAACAATTTCATTTAATCATAAAATACAAGAAGGGAGCCCATAATAAGGTAGCAAATATGCTGGCACAACCTCCAGTGATGAATGCTTTGGTTATCATTTAAGGTAACTCTATGATACATGAAAGCTTTAAGGAGCAGTATGCCATAGATGAAAACTAAGTATATCTATGCAACTCTAATTGCTAGCAGACAAGTAGAAGAAAGGAACTACTATATGCAAAATAAACTATTGTATCGATTAGGAAAGTTATGCATTCCTAAAGGTGAACAAGCACAAGCGGTTAGGGAAGCTCATACATCATTAATTGCTGAACATTTTGGTGTCAACAAGACAATGATTCAGCTGGAGAAGTTTTCTTACTGGCCTCACATGCAGGAAGTCAGATCTGAATACATCAAAGGATGTATAATGTGTGCAACTAGTAAACCTAGAAATAAGAAGTTGAGTTTGTCAACACCTCTTCTTGTTCCATCCTTACCTTAAGAAAGTTTTTTGATGGACTTTGTTAGAGGACTCCATGTGTCTAAAAAGGTACATGAGTATCTATTTGTAGTGGTTGATAAAATCAACAAACTGTGTGTTCTGATGCCTTGTAGGAAACATATCACCACTGAACCAACAACTTATTTGTACTTCCAATTTGTATGGGTTCATTTTGGAGCTTCCATTGTATCAGATCGAGATTCTCAATTCCTAGGAGAATTTTGGTCTGCATTACGGGATCGCATGGACACTTGTTTCAAGGCTACTGCCGAAAATACTCCCAATACAATGAGAATTTACACTATGTGCAACTTGCTGACAACCATGCAACACATTCTTCTACGAAAAGTTCTCCGTTTGAGACATGTTTTGGATATCTGCCACAAACTCCAACGAACTTTGTCATTGCAAAAGATGATGTTGAGGACAAGCATCATGATGCAAAGAAGGCTTCGAATTTCATTCATTAAGTTCAAGCTAATCATTAAGCAATAGAAGCTCAACTCGGTAAGAGCCAAGCCAAGTACAAGGCTTGGCATGATAAGCATCACACAGATCATCACTTCGAGATTGGTGACTGCACTTGGGTACATATTGGCAAGGAAAAGATGGAGGGTGAAGGGAAAAATCTTAATGCTATCAGCTATGGTCCCTTTGAGATCTTGGAAAAGATCAATACCAATCCCTTTTGCCTTAATCTTCCTTCATACATGCACATTTACTCAATTTTAAATTAATCTGAAGTTGTACAAGCCTCCAATGATTTGCCTTAATCTTCCTTCTTACAGGCACATTTACTTGGTTTTAAATGTAGAAAATCTGAAGTTGTAAGAGCCTCCAATGATTTTCAATGAAAAGGCCAATATTCAGGTTCCATTGGTTGACAATCTTTCACCAAATTATAAGTCAGAATTGCCAAAGGATGTTATCCTAGATAGGAATGCCAAAACATCACGAAGAGGAGTTGTTGAGCACCTCATAGTGGTATTGAAGGGGATGAATCCAAGCAAGGAAATATGGATGGAGATTAAATGTGAGGGAACTTTGCCCGCACGTTCTAAGTAACCAACCTTTTGGAAGTCCAAAAGCTTGCAAGTGGGGAGGACATATCCAGGTGGATTTTTCACCAAAAATTCAAAATGTTCCAGAAGCTTTGGAATTTAACACAATATTGAAGTCCTCGCCAATATGAACCCAGTGCAACTTGAATGGGCTTGAAAGGAGTCTGTATGTGGAAGTTTTGGCAAGTCAAAGTTCGGTCAAATAGGAAGTTCTAGTGGGAATTTTATCAAAAAGAATTGACCATCTCAAAATCAAGGAAAACTAGACTCAAATTGAAGGGTTTGTTGAGACCATTCTGACGCTTTTTAAAAAGTATCAATCGGAGTCCGTTTGGTCAAGATATGTACAGTCAAAGTTTGTAACAAGGTGGGTTGTCTTGATGAAAACAGAAAAAGTACAGCCAGCATAGTAATTAATGTGGCAGATTCCAGCCAATGCAAAAATGGCAAATGTCAATCTTTTGGATTTGGCCTAATCAGAGTATGTCACATGTCTATATAGTGATTTAAAAACTACCACTTTGGTTGATTGGATAGGATTTGATTGGGTGGTGGTTGACTTTGGCAGTAATAGATCAAAATGAAGGTTAGGGGATTTGAATCCCCAACCCTGTTACAACAATCCTTTTACCTTACCAATGCACCACATGCATCGTTGGGAACATGTGTGGCACTTATAGTATTTGAATAAAGCTTACCACCTGTAATAAACAAAAGAATGAGAGGTGCAAGGGTTTTGAACCCGTGATCTCTTGCCACACACTATTACCTCAAACCATTGTGCCATCCACTTCTTTCGCCACATTATTAGGCAAATAACATATATAAAGAAGATGCCATAAGTGTAAAACTGAGATTTGGTGGTGTCAAGCTAAGCCCAAATGAAACTAAATTTGATCTAACAAGAATGAATTAACCCTAAAATATTTTGTGGGATTTTCAAGAGGTAATATTATTTTAGAAAAAATTATTGTTAAAATGGGGAGATTGTAAAATCATTTGATTAAACACCAAATTGAGTGAAATTAATGTATAAAAAGTGGGGATATAGGCTTGTGACAATTTAGAGTTGAATTCAGAGAGAAATAATCTAAGCATTCTTCCAAGTTTTTGAGATTTTTATCTTTCTTAGGAGAGAGCTTGAAGCTAAGTGCAAGGGTGCAACCAAATGTTGTCAAATTGATGTCAATCTATTGTAAATATTTTTGCAAACTTAACAAAGGATTAGTCACTCTTCTTGAAGGACCTAGAGATGTAGCCACATTGACAAACTCTGTTATCAATTCTGCATTATATTTTCTTCTTTATGCACTCTCTTTCTAATTCCATTACTTTGTTATTGTTATGTTCATTTAATCATTTTTATTATGTTTTTAAGACCTTCAGTTAAACTTTTATAATAATTAGCATTCACATGTAACAATCACCGATTCTAACATAATAAGATCGAAAGAATACTCGGAAAACCAAATTAATATCATAAGAGGGAATCGACCTCTAAAATTCAATGGAAGATCATGCATAAATGGATATCTATCCAACGGTCATTTCTTGTTTGTCTTTCATCTTCAGCTTAAGGGGTTATTTTCAGAGGATAATTTGCTAAGGATAAAAATCTGAACTAACAAAGGGAAAATTCAAAGGAGATAATCTTCTAAAGGAAGCTTTGTTGTAAGCCCATGTGATATTTTACCTTTTGCCCACTCATTGGTGCCTTCCTCTATAAGATTCTACCTAATCCATTTTCTACTTGGCTCTTAAAATCTATGTAATTAGGTCCACAAGGTGGTGCCTGATTGTAATTGATCAACATTTAATAGAGTATTGACAATTTGAACATCATTCCCTTATCCTTAGAAGTGAGTATTGTCCTTTGTGTAGATGGTTTTGCAAGGCAAAGACTGGTTAAAATTTCACCTCATCTTCAATGATCTTTTGCATTGCTAGAGTTAGATATATCAAAACCTTATCCTATTTGTAACTTGCTTGGTTAAAAGTAGTTGAAGTCGTTGATGTCCATTGAATGAATAGCGCAACTCCCTTTGTGATACCAGCATATCACATCATTATAGCTGTGAGTGAATGTCCACAACTAAAAAGGAACCTTGGGATTTTCTCATTTGATCACATTGTTTAGCATATGAGCTTCCCTGTTCAAAAGAGAGTTGGAGATTTGGTGTTTCATTTGAATACTAAGTATTCAATTATGCATGTTGTAGTGGCATAAAACTCATGTCAACGTGATTCAAAAAATGGATTTGGAAATTTGTGATGTCTTATGTCAAACAAATTTCAGAGTTTGGAATTTGATATTTCCAGGAAATATCAGGATGCAATGTATGTTTGAATTCAAAAGTTTAGACATTGGGATGTTATGTTATTTGAAGGATTTAATTTGTTTATTTGATTAGCTGTTGTGAGCGATTAGGAACCTTCCCTTTTGAGCAATTCATATGAAATGATTTCTGTTTAAGATTGAGCCCATCCATTCCTGGAGGTCGATTTGGGATAACAGATTGAATGCATGATTTAGGAAATTGTTATTGCATGGATTTTTTTTCCTTGGCACTGGAAGCTGAGACTTTTCCTAGCTGCTAAGTGGTTTTTCCTCACTGGAGTGTTAGTGGAGGCAAAGTATGATTGTGCAGTGGCAAGTGGGACTAGTAACAAATTTGACTAGGTGTGGCATGTTAGTTTGGCAAATCGAACCATTTAGTGGACAGAGTGATCACTCCCTGGTCTAGCACAAAATAACCCTGGAACTTGCAATCGTGTTTAGCAGCAATCTTTCATTTTACCTCCTGCCACTGTAACTTTATAAAAAAATGGTGCCCCTTGAGAACAGTGCACAACTTGGAATTTCTTGCCACTTTTCAGTTGGAACATAAAACACGTTTCAGGCACTCTTTTTGTAGAGTTCATGCTTTAAACCCTCTTTCCACTTTTAACTCAAAACTTATTTTCAGAAGTTTGTTGGGGAAGAAGAGTGCACACCTCACTACTAATACCTCATTTTTAAGTTAAAAGACATTTTGGGCCTCACCATTGCCACACAATCTTTCCATAACTTGGAAGATTTTCAACATTAACTTCTGTGTCCCAGCTCCAATTTCCATCTCGTTTGATGTGTTGGAATGTATTTTCCTTTGGATATACAACAACATTGATTAGAAATTAAAAAAACATAACACCAGTAAACTTGAGACCAAGATTCAATGATGACCAACTTCATGAGAAATGCACAAAATGAGTATGTTCCACAATTTTTATATGGATACATGTTTGTTTTTCACAAGCACTTGAGAAGTGAATATAGGGACTTTCGCCTTAGTCTTTTTTCCATATGAATATCTTGATATCTCCAATCAAGGATTTATTCAAAAAAATTCTACAAGTGGATATGTCTTGCATAATAGACATTAAGTTTCTGTTGTTCTACTTGCCTATATTCATATTATAGTATTATAAAAAAATCATTTTCTTACATATTAAATTCCTCATTCAAGCAATTTTGAGGGGTGTGCAAATAAGCATCTTTTTTTGCAAAAAGCTAGAAAAATAATAGCTCAATATTAAATGGCATTTGGATCTTTTAAATTATGTATGCCTGTAATGGTGAAAAAAGAATCACCATCAAACTATTGTCTTTCAAAACTTACTATTCAGAATAATACATAGTTTATATCATTGTATGATTAAGATCTTGTGACATAATAAAACCATACCTCTCTCGTAACGAGATGTTGACTCTGCAGCTTGTTTCAAAATATCTTTAGAATTATAATTAATAAAAATGGACATTTGAGAATAAGGCTTTGAGGAATCTTCAACAGCAGATAGAAAGTGTTCCGCCACCTACAAGGAAAATACTTGTTAAACATGTTATAGAATTGTCCTTTTTGTATTCTTACGGCAATTTAGATACAAAATATAATATTGGTCCATTATATAATGTGATCAAGGAATAAAAAATTATCATGTTCTTTCAGAAAAGAAAAAGAAAAAGATGCATATCGATATGCCATAACAAATGACATACAGGTCAAAGTGTCATTATATAACTATACAAATACCATTGTAGGGGTGATTCTCCCTGATGCATAGGCTTTTGAAAAATCACGAATAGTCCAGCGGCGAAAAAAAGGGACCGTAGATGATGTTTGGTCATTTAAGAAATGTTGAGGAAGGCAACTTAAAGCTTGATTAACACGTTCAACTGGAGAAGAGACCGGAGTGATACAAACTACGTCTTGTTCATTAATCTCTGACACAGTATAAATCAGTCAAATACATTTTACTTCATCAGTATTAGCAATGACCAATTAAAAATTAATTTCTTGCTATTTTACGAAAAAAAATCCAATGCCATTTTATTTTGTATAATGTTAAGAACATAATGTGTGGAAATCAAAAGATAGATGCGTAAATTTTCAATTAATCACTCGTATAAGCTGCATAGCACATACAAATGTTTTTGCAAATCAGAAAATGAATAATACCTTCATCAGGATACTTTGGAAAATACATAGGAGGCTCCTTGTAGTGCCCATATGTGAATAACTGTAATAAAAAAAATACCAGATCAAAATTCTATCACAAACATCTATACATAGCAGTTGGCATACAAATATCATATTTCAACTATTCAGTTGTAGTTTAAAGTTTCAAACTGTTGCCATTCAAATATGATATTAGTCAATCTACACAATTATTCATATTCATAAAAATTTATCATTAATGTGAAACCAAGATATAATGTTCTAATATGTTATAACAATTCTGTTTATGAAGAAATAATGTCCATATGTTATCGTCCTATCTCAAGATCATCTATAGCCTATTTGAGCCATGATAGTTGATTGGCAAAAAATAGAACATTTTGTAGGAATTAAACCAAATTGCATCTAAATGTATCAGGACATATTTTAATCTATAATATATCATTTTATTTAAAATTCTTTCCAACTAACTGTCATTGGTGGTTGGCATCTATCTACATGGCAACAATATTTGAGTCAAACAAAGAGAATGCCACTTGTTATATACCAGATGTAACAGATGACAAGAAGATTCAGCTATAGTAAAATAATTATTTTTAAAAATATGATATTTATTCTGTTTTTAATTTCTATCCTTTAAACTGAAATCTGATTTTTCTAGAGAGGAGCTATAATATATTGTAATGTCCTCATTTTTAGCAAGTTCCTATAGCTAGGAGAGGTCAGTTTATCATTGCGACCCTTGTGAGCTAACAGATAGTTTTGAGGGTCTTTGTTGATTGACTTGCTATTTATAGTAAGTCAATTGTGGGCAATTACTATTTTTAGCAATGTAGTGGAGGCACCTGGCACTTGGCATCGTCAGTGATTGATTGAGTCAATTAATGGAGCTTCATATTATAAGTTATTTATTAAAGCTATCTTAATGAATAACTTTACCATTATATTGTTATAATTTGATGATGTGTTGAAGAAGCCTTTTAAGTGAAAAGTGTCCTCATGAAGCTTTTAGCTTGGGAGTTATTTATTCAAAATTATTAACTGAAAGCTTCTAATTGAAAAGTGTATTGATGAAGCATCTTTAAGGAAAAGTGAGGTAAAAAGCCAAGCTTCATTTTGTATTATAAAAGAGACTTCATGAAGGAAAGGGATTCATTCTTGACTATTGATTTTTATTACTTGTGAATTTTGGCTGAAGGTATCTTCAAGGGTGTGTGAGAACCGATTCTTCTGCTGATTTGCACTTTGAACCATTGAAAGACGGTGTGAATTGTGCTCTCAATATTTGAGAATTAATTCTGATTATTCTGGTTGGAGTTTTGGTGTTGTATACCAAAATTATCCAATATATTGCTACAAGTCAAGGAAGGGTTTTGAGACCAAGATTCCCTTCATTTCTGTATAAGTTGTTGTAGCTTTGAAGGCCAAATTTACAGGCTGCCGTCTGGAATTACAGGTCTGCAATAACTGCTGTTGGATGCCCTATTTCTCTTGCCTTCCACATTGTTATCTATTTTTCTAGAAGGTGCTTGACAGAGCTGCAAATTGGCATTCATTACCTGCAAATTTACAGGCTGCCATCTGGAATTACAGGTCTGCAATAACTGCTGTTGGATGCCCTATTTCTCTTGCCTTCCACATTGTTATCTCTTTTTCTATAAGGTGCTTGACAGAGCTGCAAATTGGCATTCATTACCTGCAAATGCACATTGATCTGGGCAGCCAGTTTAGGAGGTGATTGTGGATTTGAAAGGGCTGCAAATACCTGTTATAAAGTACCGTCTGGATTGGCAAGGGCTACGATTGACTTCCTGCAAACATCTAAGGCATGTAAGGGTAATTGAAACTACTGCAAGCAACATCATAATTCTCCCTATCACATTCAAAGCGTGGTGTTGGAAAATATAATCTACTGCAAGCATAACTTGGTGCCCAAATTAACCAGGTTCTTATTCTTAATTACAAATTACATGAGACTTATTTGTAACAAAATTGCAGGTGTCCAATTTGCAAGCCATTGGTTCTATATTGGCATTGTTTGTAGTTGTTTGTTTAATTGTTCATTTCAGCATTTCATATATCTTTGGAAAATCCAAAAAATATATATATTACAAAAAAATTGCAAAACCAAAAACAAAATAAACACATTCTTCATCATTGCTACAGAGAGAGCTAGCAGGGCTCTTACAGTGGCATCAAAGCGGTTTCTTGCCAGCCTACAGGGAACTGGGGTTCAACATGGCACAGAAATACATACTTGGTATGCACTACACCTACAGTGGTCATACTTCTCCACCTAGGGATGGAAAACTTGAGATACAGTTTGGCAGCATAGGTGACAGGGGTTTTGGTGGTAAGTAGGAGATATTTTCCATAGCAAGTCAAATTGTGATATTGCTATCAGAATTCAACTGTGTAGTCTTATTTTGTGTCAAACTCTTTGACTCAAGTTTCATGAATAGTGGTTCACACAAACCCATCTCTCATGAAATTAAATGGAATAATTAGCACTTATTGGATCTAGGTGATGTTTGCAGAGGTGAAGCACCGGGAATTCCTTGGAGATTACCCATCCTAGTACTACTCCAGCTTGAGCATGCTTAACTACAGAGATTCCTCCATGATTGAACCCACTCTACTTGCAACCCCATTTGCAAAACCTTCACCAAGTGTTGTGCCTTATGAACCACTCATTACAAAGCCCCTTAAGCTCATCAGATGATAAGTTGGGGATATTTTCCATCACAAGTCAAACTGTGATATTGCTATTAGGATTCAGCTATGTAGTTATTTTTTTGAGTCAAACTCTATGACTCAAGTTTTGTGACTAGCGGTTCACACGAACCCATCTCTCATGATAATAAATGGAACGCTTAGCACTCATAGGATCTAGGTGATGCTCACAAAGGTGAAGCAAGGGGACTTCCCAGGAGGTCACCCATCCTGTACTACTCCAATTTGAGCACGCTTAACACGGAGTTTCCTCCATGGTTAAACTCACTCTGCTTGCAACCCCATTTGCAAAACCTTCACCAAGTGTTGTGCCTTATGAACCATTCATTAGAAAGATCCTTTAGCTCATCAGATGATAAGTAGGAGATATTTTCCACAAGTCAAACTGTGATATTGCTATCACTAATCAAGATTCAACTGTGTAGTTTTTTTTGAGTCAAACTCTTTGACTCAAGTTTCATGAGTAGTGGTTCACACGAACCCTTCTCTCATGAGAATAAATGGAACACTTCACACTCATTGGATCTAGGTGATGCTCACAGAGGTGAAACACCAAGACTTCTCAAGAGGTCACCCATCCCAGTACTACTCTATCTTCAGTACGCTTAACTACGGAGTTTTCTCCATGGTTAAAGCCATTCTTCTTGCAATCCCATTTGCAAGAGCTTCACCAAGTGTTGTGCCTTATGAACCATTCATTAGAAAGCCCCTTAAGCTCATCAGATGATAAGTTTGAGATATTTTCCATCGCAAGTCAAATTGTTATATTGCTATCAGGATTCAACTATGTAGTCATTTTTTTGAGTCAAACTCTTTGAATCAAGTTTCATGACTAGTGGTTCACACGAAACCATCTCTCATGATAATAAATGGAGCACTTAGCACAAATTGGATCTAGGTGATACTCATAGAGGTGAAGCACCGGGACTTCCTGAGAGGTCGCCCATCCCAATACTACTCGAGATTGAGCACACTTATCTACGGAGTTTCCTCCATGGTTAAACCCGCACTATCGTCAACCCCATTTGTGAAATCTTCACCAAGTGTTATGCCTTAAGAACCATTCATTAGAAAGCCCCTTAAGCTCATCAAATGATAAGTAGGAGATATTTTCCACAGCAAATCAAATTGTGGTATTGCTGTCAAGATTCAACTATATTTTATTTTGAGTCACTCAAGTTTCATGACTAGTGGTTCACACGAACTCATCTCTCATGAGAATAAATGGAACACTTAGCACTCGTTGGATCTAGGAGATGCTCACAGAGGTGAAGCACAAGGACTTTTTAGGAGGTCACCCATCCCAGTACTACTCGAACTTGAGCACACTTCACTAAGGATTTTCTTCCATGGTTAAATCCACTCTGCTTGCAACCCCATTCACCAAGTGTTGTGCCTTATGAACCATTCATTGGTGATGCTGGTGGCTCTAGAGGTTCAGGTGGTACAAGTTACAGGGATGTTGGCACTAGTTCTGACATTGGCAAGGAGGCCAGGGAGACATTTACAGACCTTGCACAAGGTCAGCACCATGTTGTCGATGTGCTACAATAGTTGTTTGAGACATTGCAACGCATTGCACTCCCCAGAGGTCAAAGTAGGGAGAGAAGTTCAAGAGTGATTTTGTCAATTCGCACAATTTCATAGTAGATGACAGGACTAGAGTTGGGGATAGAACTAGAGTTGAGAACCGGATTAGAGTTGATGATAGGATTGAAAGGACTAGATATATTGGTGTTTATGATAGGTCAAAGTGACCTACTTTCCTAGGACCAGAGGTTGTCGTGGCCAATACTGAGGCTGAGGCCATGTTGTTTGTAGATGATGTTGTTGCTCACTATGTAGAGTAGGATGCTCTTCTGCAAGCCATCAAGTAGAATCTGAACTTTGAAAAAATTCTTACACAGAAGTAAGAGCACACTAGAGGCAAGCTTGCACTTGAGAGACAAAGGCCTAGACAAACTGATTTGTGAGATGTAGCTAGCAAGATGACCATGGCCCACTTTGATGGCAGTGGGAAGGTCATGAGCTTGGGTTCATAAGCTCAATATTTATCTCGCATTGTGTCTCATGACTAAGGATGCCATCCTCTTTGTTGTGTTGCATTTGGATGGAGTAGCTCATGGTTGGTGGTATCATAGATTAGTCACTTTTCATCATGACTAAATTACATCCTACCAGGAGTTTGTTGATAGACCAGTGAGGAGATTTGATCAAAAGGATCCAGAGACTTACTTTTGAGATCTTGCTCATCTCAAACAGATTGCCATCTTAGAGTTTTATATTAGTAAGTTTCTAAGGCTCTTTTTCATGGTTCCCAATGTGACAGAGAAACGCTTGGTTATGCTATTTACAAAGAGGTTTTAGGAGCCACTCAGAGGGTGGTTTAAGGCATTCGCCTTTTCTACAGGGGCTCATCAAGAAGGCCAAGAACATGGAGTTTTCAGCTCCTAAGAAGAAAGCACAGCCTAAAAGTAACTCTCCACTTGTACATGAGGAACACCCACCGATTACTAATGAAAAAAGAAATCAGTTAGGAAGAATGATGAGGCATCACGTGAGGATTTGAGGAGGCAACTTTGCAATGGGTGCAAAGGCCCTTATGATAAAGGACGCACCTATTCATTGAGGCCTAAAGGGGAGGCAAACCATTCTATGTGGGTCTACTATGATGAGGTTAAAGTTGAATCTTCACAGTCGTCTATTGGTTTAGATTACGATGATCAAGAGTTCACTAGGGTATACACAGTGAGGAGTACATACAATTTCATATTTGACCCCCATGTGCAAGATATTTATTGGGAGCAAAGTTTGTTTTTGCCTAAGTCCGATGTTTGGCATGATAGCTCAGACAGCGCAAAGAAAGGGGAGCAAATCTAGACTCCCTAATGAGTTTCTTCCTTGTGATGTTCTGGTTTCTACATCATCAACATTTGTGTTGAGTATGGTTCTACAGATCATGTTATTTACGCTAATGGTGTTGTATTTATGGGGATCATTTGGTGATGACATGGATATCATGCACATTTTTCCATGGGCTCCTGGTGGAGGTTGGGGTTCGATGTGTTACTATATTGTAACTACCTAAGGACAAGCAATCTTAGGGAGGGAGGACTGTAATGTCCTCATTTTTAGCACGTTCTTGTAACTGGGAAAGGACAGTTCATCAATGCGACCCTCGTGAGTTGACAAATAGTTTTGAGGGTCTTTGTTGATTGACTTGCTATTTACAGTAAGTCAATTGTGGATGATTACTATTTTTAGCAGTGCAATGGAGGCACCCGATTTTTGGCATCATCAGTGTCTGATTGAGACAATTAATGGAGCTTCATATTATAAGTTATCTATTAAGGCTATCTTAGTGAATAACTTTATCAGTATATTGTTATAATTTGATGTTGTGTTGAAGAAGCTTTTTAAGTGAAAAGTGTCTTCATGAAGCTTTTAGGTTGGGAGTTGTTTATTCAAAATTATTAAATAAAAGCTTCTAATTGAAAAGTGTATTGATGAAGCATCTTTAATGAAAAGTGTGAGGAAGAAGCCAAGTTGCATTTTGTATTATAAAAGAGACTTCATGAAGGAAAGGGATTCATTCTTGTCTATTGTTTTTTATTACTTGTGAATTTTGGATGAAGGTTTCTTCAAGGATTTGTGACGACTGATTCCCCTTCTAATTTGTACTTCAAACCATTCAAAGTCATGGAAAATTGTACTCTGAATATGTTATAATTAATTCTGATTATTCTGGTTCAATTTTGGTGTTGTTGTATACCAAAATTATCCAATATATTGCTGCAAGTCGATCAAGGGTTTTAAGACCAAGTTTGCTTTCACTTCTGTATAAATTGTTTTAGCTTTGAAGGCCAAATTTATAGATTGGCATTGGGAATTACAGGTCTGCAATAACTGTTGTTGGATGCCCTATTTCTCTAGCCTTCCACACTGTCATCTCTATTTCAAGTAGGCACTTGACAGAGCTGCAAACTAGCATTCATTACCTGCAAATGCACATGTGATCTGGGTGGCCAGCTTAGGAGGTGATCATGGGTTTGAAAGGGCTGCAAATACCTGTTATAAAGCAGTGTTTGGATTGGCAAGGGCTGAGATTGACTTTCTGCAAACATCTAAGACATGTATGGATAGTGAAACTACAGCAAGCAACATCATTAATTCTCCCTGTTGGTTCCCAAAACCACAGATTGGAAATCCAAGAGTTTGCCAATTCTCCGACAGAATTCCACAATCAGTTCTGGCCAATGAAAAGGAATACTTCTTGATCCCCCTGCGCTTCATGCTCCACTACACCTAGGCAAGTAAACCTTCGCCTCAAACACTGACTACTTGGTTCGAGACTTTTCTATAGCAAATTTAAGCTTGGTGAGCTCTCCGGATGGCAAAATCCTTGAACTTGATCAAAATAAAGTTGAATGTTGAATGTTTGAACTGAATGAATGTTTTGTGTAATATCTGTCAATAATGGATTTGATGCTTGTAAGAAGGAAGATATAGATTTTTTGACTTCAAATATAAATCCAATAATACTCCAATGAGTCAAAGGACTAGTGCCTTTGCTTATTCAGGCAATAGAGTCAACTACAATGAAGATTATTACGTACAACTTAATAAAGTTCTATGCACTTGAACTATAAACAATTTAATAATCAAGACACAACGGATCAAATATATATACACAATTTTAAACTAGTCCAAATTGCACTTTAACTCCTAAGGTAGGGAGACAAACTGGACCTAGATATGGAAACAATTTAATATTTCACTATATCTAGGATGATTGAGTTTAAAATGTAATAAATGACCCAGTCCACTTATTTGACATTTAAATTGCTTACGGAATCTAAAGATGATTATAAAGGAAGAATCAACTACAGTTTAAATCTCCATGCCTTAAATAAACAAAAGGTTTTTTATTTGTCATTACAGTATTATATTTGAATTTTGTATTACAAAGCCATATTTTTGCTCCTTATTCCTCCTTACAAGTGGAATGTAAAATACTTTTTCTTGTCAAATGTGTCTTTTTTCTTGTCTTCATGTCAAATGAATCATCCCTTATTTATACCTTAGATATGAGGGGACATGGTTTTTTAAATCAAAAATCGCATCTCTTCAAAAATGGTTCATAATCTTTTAATAATAAAAAGTAACTAATGTTTATCTTAATCGCACTTCTTCAATTATTATTTGGTATAGTGTTCTTTAGTGCCTTTTTGGCTTCAATCTTATGATTCATCAAATTCGTTGTCTTATAAAATGATTGCACCTTTTCAATGACTTATGGGTATCAACAATTGCTAGACTTTATCGGCGTAGATTAATCTTTATTCTTCAGATTATTTTTGGATGCAGCTTCAACATCATTTCCTGAATGTTATATTAAACAATGACAATCTTACCCACTTAATTGCTTGAAATTTTGATATATATTGACTAATTGAGAGTGAATGATGTGGACGTGTGCCATTCGGCTGAAATCTCTGTGTGTATAACCTTGACAATATGCACCTCTAAAGGGTCTGTAAAGTATAAACAAGGCCCATTCTTGACGCGGCCTACAATGAAAAGAAGTATTCCAAGCAATAGTGACACAGAGTCCCCACTGCCCTCTCCAAAATGAAGCACAAGATCACACGAGTCTGAGGCAAGGAGAATGAAGAGCGTGCAGACAAAGACTTAGATATGATGTTGAACCGTGAAACATCCTCTCCAATATCATTTGCAAACTGAAATAAAGCTTTCTTCTTTTAGCACGCTTCTTTTACATGTTGAACCATTGTCCAAACCCTTGACAATACTTGAATGATATTGTAATTTTGTCTTAAATACTGTCATCCTCCTTTGCAATTTGTCTCATTTCGTGTGTCTTATAATCGTCACCCAGTCAAGGAAATTGTCTTTATACTCAATCGCTCCTTCTGTATAGAGTTTATGGTGGCTTCATGACTTTGGTGTTAATAATGATGTCTCCATCTTGTTTGTTGTCAAATAATATCACACATTCAGGTTTAGCCTTTTGTTGTCCACAGACCTTCGTTATTGTTATTGTTGTTGGCACAAATATTATAATCAATTTGTGTTACCAATACATCAACTGTTCCATATTTGTTACCGCAAATATTGGCTGGGAATCCACGATGACAGTGTATAATATATTTTAATTATTTTGACTGCAATTAAATCTGCTCCCAATGATGCTAAAACATCAGAGAATTCTGCTTGCTGGGAATAAATTCTGGCTCAAACTTTGGTTATGTCCACAAACTAGTGATATTTCTTCATCATTGTTAATTTAATAACTTCATACTTATTCAATTTCATGTTTCTCGTGCAAGAGGATTACCGTGTTCCAGTAGCATGTTAATTCTATCAGTGGTTTTGTAAATAAGAGCGTGTGACTTGAACATATGTTTTGATACAGCAATGCACGACTTGGGATCACAAGGCGCCTTACTGAAAAGCTTCCAGTGTAACAGATGTTGTGGGTACTGTAGAAGAAAACCAATCCATTACCCTGCTACTAGCGTTCCTGTGCATGATAAATATGGCTCAGGTGGGAGAAGATGGCCTACGGTGTTTTGAAGAATCATAGAACTTGCTGCTGAGAAAAGAATCACCACTCGTGGAAGGCTGGGAATCACAAGAGTATGACATCAAATCTCCCAGAGTTGCTTCATTACTTGCATCCATATATGGAATGGTTTGGAGTTAAAACTGTATTAATCCTTGCCTGCTGGGCAACAACCTTCAACTAGTACATGATTTGTTGAGTTTGAAGCATATTCCCAACATACTCATTTGTAATGTTTGTATCAGGGGCAGTTGTACTCGTTTGTGCATTTTGGAATTCCTTAATTGTAGATGAAATGGTTTCAAATATTCTCACACCATATCCAGTTCTGTTTACTTCCATCGATAGCTTTGTTGTCCTCCTTTATTCTCATCTACTTCCAGGAATGCGTTCATGTTCCAATGAATTTCATCAATAATTATGCCTACCCTGCAGCAAATATCCATTCAATCTTTCTTGGGACCTCCTTCAGTGAGAGTGCTCTGGTGATGAGACATACTTTATTCCATCTATAGTTAAAGAAGTTTCAGCTATGCAGGCTCCTTCTAGTGTTTTGATACAAATTGTTTGAATATAAGTAGTGGGCAAGATCTAAAGATTTTCTCTTTGAAATGGTGCTTGGGACTCTAAAATTTTCCATAATTTAGAGTTCCATCACTTCCTATTACATTCTAAGTGTGGTGTTGGAAAATATAATCTGCAGCAAGCATATCTTGGCGCCCAAATTAACCAGGTTTTTATTCTTAATTACAAATTATATGAGACTTATTTGTAATAAAATTGCTAGTGTCCAATTTGCAAGCCATTGGTTCTATATTGGCATTGTTAGTAGTTGTTTGTTTAATTGTTCATTTCAGCATTTCATATATCTTTGAAAAACCCAAAAAAATTATATAATCCAAAAAACTAAAAAATTGCAAAAACCAAAAACAAAAGTAACACATTCTTCAACATAGCTACAGAGAGAGCCAGCAGGGCTCTTACATATATAGACCACAAAATAGCATGCTTAACATGGAATGAAAACTAAAAAACACTATAAATCATTTTCTGTATCATTCTTTCGATTACAAAAAGAATAAGTATCTTTTTGGCAAGATAAATATGCCAAACTTAGGTTTAATACAAGGGCAGTATGGATTCTGTACTTGGCCATAAAAACCTCTAGGATCTTGCTCAATACTATTTCCACACAAGAATATTTTCCATCGAAGTTTAAAATATAATCATTCATTATTTGCTTTGCCATTGATACAATCAATTTACAGTAACTGACAACTTTCTAACACTGACTGATGACTAATTAATAAATGACAGCATAAGTTTTAGTATCTCACACTATAACTGTAGAGTAGCTGATGACTGTACTGGGCATAAATAACATATATCTATAGGGAGTTGAGCTAGTCATTTTTTCCAAAAGATTAATCTTTATAGGAAACTACTACCGCCGTACTTAAGGATCTCACAAGAGACTATTAAGCCATGTCACAAATCCCATGTGGATAAGCGGGACACTTATAAACAATGTCCCCCTCAGCACTACCCAAGGGGTTCGAACCCGTAACCCACCTATAATACCATTGATAGGGAGTTGAGCTGGCCTTTCTTCCCAAAAGATGCATCTTTTCAGGAAACTGCTACCATCCAAGTTAAGCATCTCACAAGAGGTTGTTAAGCCATGTCACAAATCCTAATGTGATATATTGGACACTTACCAACAACATCTAAAGCATTAACTTATTTTGCATAACTGTTTGCTCCTCCATAATTAATTTCTTTTTAACTGAATATTCTTGCACAGCTAATTTATCCTCTGCATATCTGATTATGCCTACACAACAAAATAACAAACACAAGAGTGCATCCTTTAGGCTTTGTGGCAATACCACACCAGTGTCGAAAAACAAACACCTTCTTTATAACATAACTATCCAAAAAATAACCAGAATAAAATGGTCCAAAACACCCTCGACCCTAAATTAAATTTGTTCTAAAAACATCTTGATCCCCATGCTTGTATTTATGATAGTCTCTACTTCTAAGTATTGGCCAAATTTCCTAACAGCTTGCAAAGTGAAAAAGTTCTAATGCGCAAAAGAGAGAAGAAAATCCAACGTGATGATTCCGATTACCTATGGTAGTTATAATAAATATAAAATGCACTTTTTTCAGTGTTAGCCACTGGGTGCAGTTCTTCTAGACAGTATTTTTGTCCTGACAATTTTAGCTCTACAAGTATTATTTGCCTAGTAGGCCTTTCTCAGATTTCCTGGCATTTATTGTACTTCTATTTATTTCCTTTGGGTAAAGGCCCCAGCAGAACCCTTAACTAACCTATCAAAAAAGATATAATTCACGATTTAGGTAGGGGTCGAAAGAATTGGAACCTACAAAAAAGTGTGAATGTCAGTCAAATATTCTATTAATATTTTAACACTCCCCAAATAGCCAGTTTTGTGTATAACATATATAGCCTAAGTTACTGATTCTAGTTCTAGTTCTGATGTTGGTGCAGGGTTCTGAAGCACATATGCGCAATTTTGTTTATTGGATTTTGGATGCATTTGGATGGGTCTCTATAAGTGTGTGTGTGTGTGTATTTTTATTTTATATTTAAATAAATATATACTTAATAATAATATATATAATATATAAACTATAATTTATATATGCAAAGAAATGAAAGAAATATATACCCCAACTGCCAAAGTTGGAATCCAAATGCAATTGCTTAACAGGAAGAAATGAGGAGAGAACTTTAGATGACTATGCGTGCAGATTGAACCATTTATGACAATGAAGGGAAGTCCAAAATTTCCTGCCTAAACAACTAAACAAAGAAAACAAAGAAAACAAATACCAAGCCTCCCAATACACTCAGCAGTGGATGCACTTTCAACGCCAAACTAGTTAATACCATGTTTGTCTTGCACTAGAAAGATATTGTTCAATATTTAGAGGCGTGTTATAAATATCACATACTATAATCATCGTGCACAAGATTTAATGGTGAATAGCGCATTTCTCTGTCTATGAATACTATGGCACAATTGTTCTTTTCAAGTTCCTAACCAAAAACACAAGCCCAATTTTCAGCTGTTGCGAATGTATATATGATTTATGAACTCTTATATGATCAAAGACCTCCCAGACATCAGCTGAGTGGCCTAGAGGTGCATGATTCAGTTTTGCACGTGGAAGAGGTTCAAGCTTGCTATGCCAAAGAAAAGAAGAAATGAGCAAAAATAATACTAGAGAAGCAATCACATTTGGATCCCAGGAGAGCACCCGTGCAGAATCCAAGGGCATCCGGGCATCCGTGCACACTAGCACCAACATCTAGGACAAACCTAGACACACTCATATCTTAGTATATAACACAATTTTTTTGTTTAAGTATGATAGTTTGAGGTGTGGCTCTTCTCCTTTGACACCTACCTCAAGCTAAACTTTTGTTCTTAGCAATCCTCTCTGCTAGTGCTAACCATAATTTGATTGCCTAGCTAACTTGGCTCTGGCTAGGGCTCTTCTGTAGATTTGTTTACGCTAGAATACAAGAGGCTCTACATCTAGCATTCCTTTTTCTATTTGACATTTTTGATGTAATGTCAACCTTTTCACAAATGGGCGATTATTTCTGTTAGAAATAGGAATTACTGAGGGACGAGGTGGGGGGTGAATCAGTAATTTACAAACTTTAGTCGCCAACTAGATATTATTTGTTACTTTAAACCATACATAACAAAGTAATAAAATAATGTTGAATAGTAATAGTAACCATGCACAAAGATAACTCATAACACCATATTTTGTTAACTAGGGAAAACCTGGCCAAGGGAAAACCCCAGTGGGGATGATACCCACTAGATAATATACTGATATATAAGTTCCTTGTTAGAGGATGGACCTTGTTAGGAGTCAATGAGAAAATTCAATATAGAGAGTCCCTATTAGGAGACTTTGAATCCTTGTTACGAGTTGTGCCAACCCTGTTAGGAGTTGTAGTACAGTAGATGCAAGATGAGCCCACTACCCAAACATCCACTTCCAATTGCATGAAGAGCTCACTGCCTAAGCAAGTAATCAAACTTCTAGAATATAGGTATTGTAACTTCTTTCTTAACTGATCTCTAATCTTTAGCTCAATCTCGGATCACAAAAGATAGCTTTACAAAACTATGCATATATCGCTTTCACAAAAGTTCGCATATAATCGCTTAACACAACTACTACAATACTTCAAACTTCTTATCGCAAGATGTTCTTTCTATAAATACCATGCCTTTTCATAAATTGCTATTGGGTTGGCTAAGACCACAATACACTTTTCCAACTTAGAGTAAACATCTAAGATGTCGGCCCTAATTGGTCAAGTAATTATTTTGTAAACAAATTAATTCATTTTCTTTAATTTCATTGTCCTGTTTCATTGGTAAAACACGAATATCTCTTTTTCATACAGTCTGTACTGACTTTCGAGGTTATACACGTCATCATCAACATGTATACTATCTCCATCTAACTTCGCTAGTCATAATATGATGTCGGTAACAAGTTACATACAAAACAATACACTGTTGTATACCAAATTCATACTTAGACAATTTTCTAAGTACCAAAAGTTAAATATCTTTATTTCCAAGGTTTCCTGTAAGCATGTACATCATGTGTTGCCATAAATGACAATAATTACATATCTTCATTAGCCAATTGTCAACAATCTCCCCTTTGGCATTGATCACAACAGAATAGGGAAAATTGGCTAAGTATCAAAAACTTAAAATAAATAACACTTTAACATCTATTACAATTTGTCCATCTTACGTATGCTCCCCCTTACAATATGATTTCATACTTTACAATATTATTTTCTCCTCTATACCTAATTTACAATTTTCTTATGTACTTCTCCACTTTGACATCAATGACAAAGGTTAAAATGTCAAAAACTGTCCATCTGCTGTCAAAATCTCTGTAAACATCTGCTTTACACTGATAGTATCTTCATGCAATCATCAAAACTTGCCTTAAGATTGTTCATACCTTTAGCCCATGTATCCTTGGCTAATTCAGCAAAGGTGAGAATTGCACATAGGGCATATGATGCAATCTCAACTACATTAAGGTCGGAGTATAAAAAGTTAGAATAAGTGTCCTTGGCCTTGACACATTCCTCCAACTGTCTCTCAACAACAGATATTTTCAGAGCAATAGACTCTCTAAAATTCGACACTCTCTTCAAAATTTGTTCCTTCCGAAGTTCCAGTTTCCTGACATCATTATGAATATTGGCCACTTGTCCTTCAAAATCGTCAATTTTACTAGCAGGATGTTGTAACTGGCTAGATAGAGCCTCAAGCTCACTCATCTTTCCTCCAATCTGACTGTCAATGTCCTTAGTCAACTTGTGAGATAGGGCACACTTTATGTACAATATCTTGACATCCTGTTGACATTTCCGAAGTTCCTTGATACAAGTATCAAGACTTATCAAATCGTTCTTGATATTCTGACAAATAGTGCTAAACAAGTTAGCATCATGTGAGATCTATGCCTTTGTTTCTGCAACATTTGAAAAATTTGTGAATTCTTCATCAAAAGATTTTAGCACTGCCTATGCCCTCTATTCAGGATTTGCTTCTGTGTGTTGCACTGCCAGAGTACTATGTAATTTGTCAGTAACCTCCATCAAGGTTCTCTGTAGGCTCTTCACTATCTTGTTCTTTTGAATAAGTTTTGACAAGGATGAAATCAAGTCAATTTGCTCATCATCATCAATTGTTAGGCTAGCAAGCGAAAGCGGAGTAGATGAACTAGAAGGTTTAGTATCATCTTCCCTTTGCTTCTTTTTAGCTGCCTCTTTGCTTCTTTCTTCTTTCTCTTTCTCTTCCCTTTCTTTTCTTTCTTTTTCTCTCTTCTCTTCTTCCTCTATTCTCTTCTCCTTATCTTCCTCTATTTTCCTTTTCATTTCTTCAACTAATCTTTTCTTTTCTTCCTCAACTTTTCTTTTAATCTCATCTTCAAGCAATTTCTGATTGGTCTTTTCTATTTTCCTTTTCTCTTCCTCTAATAACCTCTTTTTCTCTTCAATTTGTCTCAATTGATCTTCAATATCCTCAGTGTGAGGTTCATTCTGTTCAGAACTCTCAAACGGGTTTGTATCATCAATGTTAATGGTAACATTGGTCTGATCTATCTACATTGTGTCACCACTTACTAACACTTCCGAGGTTCTAGGTGTTGGTGAAGATGTTGCCTTGGACTCTATCATCATCTGACTTATAGCTGCTGCAGTTTCACTTCTTATCTTTCTCACCCACCATAAACAGAAATGGTCTTACTTTGTTTCTCAAGTAAGGTGTTAGATTGTTCAGCAATCTCTTGACTTCTTCTTCGTCATCAGTCTTGCATTTTGTTCTTAAAATAGACTTCCGAAGTTCTAAGTCCTCTTCTCGAGCTAGTGTCTTCTTTTCAATGAGTCTGTCATAGACTTTCTAGTTTACTGTGCCTTCAATATTTTTAAGTTTCAAATTATTGGCCATTATGTATGTCACAGTAGAGATATCAATCTAATCTTTCTCAAAATTATTATACAAATCATAAAATTTGATCATTTGAACAAAGTTGTCTTCATTAGCAATAGCTGAATTTATCTTCTCTATCTTTGGCTTCCAGGGTTGCCGACTTTTGCCTACTAACTACTTAGAAGTAGTTACCTTCTCTAACTGTTTAGCTTCTTCTTCTTCTTCTTCTTCACTAGACTCAACAATTGTCAACAATGTCTTTTGTCTCTTCCCTAGTCCAATGGCTTGTTGCTTGACCATTTTTGTCTTTGTGGTCACAGTTTCCACTAATCTCTCTAATTTCCTCTTCGACTCACTTGTTTGTACATCTAATATTGCTGCATAGGGAATGCTCTGTTCCAAAGATGTCTCTGCAATAGACACTGACAAAGGTTGCACATATGTTATACCTTGCTTCATGGTCTGCCTAACTACCTGTGACTCACTCTCAGTCATACCGGCTTCTGTTAAGGCTTTCTTCATTATTGTTTCTATCTTCTTATGAAATGCCTTCTCCAAGGATGCCTGATGAGCTGATTGGGTAATCTCATCATAGGTTCCATATCTATATTGAGCTTGGTCCTTCTCTGATTTCAACAATAAATCATGTATCTAACCGTTGTTTTATCATTCAATTCATAACCTAAGGGACCAAGAAATGTTTCCCGAGGTTCTACTGCTTGAATATAAGTAAAATCTGTATCAACCATAACACAAATATCTTCTTTAAATCTGTCTACAATAGCAGTGCAATTCTGAGTCTTTGCCTCATTTCATTCTAAAATGTTTTCATTATCAAGTTTCCACTATCCATTATTTTATCTGTTGGATGTATTCTACATACGACTATGATTTTCTCTATTGTACACCTCTAGCTGCTCATAATCTTTGTGACTAACAAATATGGAAATCTCTTAAGTACATGAAAGAATATGTGATTGATCAGTGACTGAAATCTAAACACACCATTATTAGTACTTTTGATCTTCTCTAGGTTCTCAAAAAGTTACATTCTTAGAATTTCACTAAGATTAACTTGTTCCTTATCAACACATATCTTGTAGGCTACATAGATGAATCCGGATGACAATTCATCAATCTTGGAACTTGCACATATAGAGTAGGCAATGATTCTACTCAGGAATCTTACATCATCTTGTTTAATGGTGTTGATCACCATGGCCTTTCCATTATACACCGCCTTTGTGTAGCTCTCAACTTTCTTCTTAACCAATTTCTCACCTACAGGTACACTACCTTGTTTACAAAGACCAGTTACCTCATGAATAAGGTTAGTTGAAATATCAACTACACCATCTTGCATCCATAGTTTTCCATCATGTATTATGCTATAGAATTAACTTTCTCTATAATAACAGTAATTCTTAATTCCTTTGTAACTAGTTTAGATAAGCTCCAAATTACAAGCGAGCTTAGGTACCATCTAAACTTATCTCGGTACATCTTTTACCAACTTCACTACCCACAATTCGATCTTTGAATAAAGTTTTCATAATCTAATGCTGTGAACAAGCTCAATTCAACTTAATTGAATCAAACTTGAGTGCTGACTTTGATCTTCCTGTCTCACCATCATCTAATTTATCTTTTGAGATGTCTACTCCTTTTACAAATGCCTCATTGAGTTCTTCTCGAAGTTCACTGACTATATTTCTTTGTTCTTCATTGTCTTTCTGAGTTCCGAAGTTCCTCTCATGGTTTCTTCTGTCATTTCCAATGTTTCTTCCATCATCCCTTTTGTTTTCGAAGTTTCTTCCATTGTTCTTTCTATCTCCGAAGTTTCTGTCCATTCTGCAATACTTTGTTGTATGTCCAAAGTTGTTGCATAACTGACATACTAATGTTTTGCTTCTAGGACTATGTTGATCATCAAGTGCATGACAATTCCAAGCTATGTATCCAAAGTTGTTAAACTTATAACACACGATCTATCTTCTTTCTTCATAAGGTCTTCCTTCTCTCAATGTCCTTTCATTAGATCTTCTTCTATCTGCAGGGTCAATATTTTTAAACATTCTACTATTCCTTCTATCATTATCATATTTAGATTTCCTACAATCATTTTCTCTATGACCAATACCATGACAATTATGACAATAAAAATTTGTAACATGATTAAATGACGTATTTTTACAATCTCTTTTCATACGACCTATTTTATTACATGAAAAATACTTACCTCTAAATTCATACTTGGTTTCCTTGAGATTCCACTTGCTTTGGTTCATCCAAAATCTCAACTTCCTTGTCTTGTTCATCTTCTTTAGGTTTATCAGAAGATTGACTAGATTCAATCTTATCATCAGATTTGGCTTTTTCTTTTGGATCTGATCTAATCTCAGGTTTCTTTGCAGACATATTAAATAGATAATCAAGACCAGTCTTATCATAAGTAGGTCTCTGTATTGACATTGAATCATCAAGCTTTTCTCTGCTAGAATAAAGCTTCTCAAGTTGTTGCTTGCACTGAGTTAATTCACCTTTCACAATAGTATTGTATTTCTAAAGTTCATGATCTTCTTTCAATGTTTCAAGCGCAAATGTCTTCTTTGCCAAACTTGCTCTAAGATCTGCATTTTTCATCAGATTTGGCTTTTTCTTTTGGATCTAATCTAATCTCAAGTTTCTTTGCAGACATATTAAATAGATAATCAAGACCAGTCTTATCATAAGTAGGTCTCTGTATTGACATTGAATCATCAAGCTTTTCTTTGCTAGAATAAAGCTTCTCAAGTTGTTGCTTGCACTGAGTTAATTCACCTTTCACAATAGTATTGTATTTCTAAAGTTCATGATCTTCTTTCAATGTTTCAAGCTCAAATGTCTTCTTTGCCAAACTTGCTCTAAGATCTGCATTTTCAGCATGGTTACGGGGAGACCCATCTCTCCCCTAAAAGTCCTATCTCGGAGACTTTTCGCGTCTCCAGAAACCTCAAAAAATGTTGGAGACTTGATGACAAAGTCTCCCAATCTCCTAATCCAAAAAGTGAAGTCTCCCCGAAGTCTCCTAGTAAAATATAAATGCAAAATATAATATTAAATATTTGTTTTGTATTTTAGCCCTCATTTTAATATTTTTAATGAAAAAATTAAGACCGATGAGATACAATATTGTGATTATGTGAGTTTTAAAATATTTGACTCTATGTTAATGTGACATTACTATTATTATTATTTACTTTAGTGTTTTAGTTTTACAACATTACTATTTTCAAATTTTGTATTTAGCATTAGACTCTTTAAACTATTAAAAAAAATTTCCATCTCCAAGTACCCCTATCTCCTATTTTTGAAAATTTGTTGTACCGGTACCAATACCAGTACCGGCGACCTCCAAGTCTCCCTGTCTCCCGGTGACCTTGATTTTCAGTCTCAAATCAGTTTCAACTTTCCTAGAATCACTCCTCAAAGTTGAATTCAGATTCATAATCTTCAATTCATGCTTCACGATCTTGTACTCAGTCTTCAGCTTTGAATAATCATCACCACTAGTTTTAGATTCAATAGATTCAGGCTTGGATTTGAGATGTTCAAACTTTTCCTTTAATTGGCCAATATATACTTTGGAGTCTTCATATCTGTCCTTCAGCTTATCTCTTTCTTCAGTAAGGAGATCATTCTGTTCAAGCGTCTCTTCAAGGTTCTTCATCAATTGTTCCATATCTATAGGGATCTTACTCAAGCTGTTAAGCCTCTTCTGAGTAACTGTGCTCTAATACCAATTGTTAGAAATAGGAATTACTGAGAGGGGGTGGGGGGGGGGGGAATGAATCAGTAATTTACAAACTTTAGTCGCCAACTGGATATTATTTGTTATTGTAAGCCATACATAACAAAGTAATAAAGTAATGTTGAACAGTAACAATAACCATGCACAAAGATAACTCATAACACCATATTTTGTTAACTAGGGAAACCCTGGGCAAGGGAAAACCTCGGTAGGGATGATACCCACTAGATAATATACTGATATATAAGTTCCTTGTTAGAGGATGGACGCTGTTAGAAGTCAATGAGCAAATTCAGTATAGAGAGTCCCTGTTAAGAGACTTTGAATCCCTGTTAGGAGATTCCAACCCTATTAGGAGTTGTGCCAACCCTGTTAGGAGTTGTAGTACAGTAAATGCAAGATGAGCCCACTACCCAAACATGCACTTCCAAATTACAAGAAGAGCTCATTGCCCAAGCAAGTAATTAGACTTATGGAATGTAGGTATTGTAACTTCTTTCTTAACTAATCTCTGATCTTCAGCTCGATCTTGGATTACAAAAGATAGCATTACAAAACTTTGCATATATCACTTTCACAAAAGTTCACATATAATCGCTTAACACAACTACTACAATACTACACACTTCTTATTGCAAGATGTCCTTTGCATAAATACCATGCCTTTTCATAAATTGTTGCTAAGTCGGCTAAGACCACAATACACTTTTCCAACTTAGAGTAAACAACTAGGATGTCGGCCCTAATTGGTCAAGTAACAAAATAATTCCTTTCCTTTAATTCTACTATCCTATTTCATTGATAAAACACGAATATCTCTTTTCCGTACAGTCCTTACTGACTTCCGAGGTTATACACATCATCATCAACATGTATACTATCTCCATCTAACTTCGCTAGTCATAATATGATGTCGGTAACAAGTACATTATATGTTGTCATAAATGACAACAATTACATATCTTCATTAGCTAATTGTCAACAATTTCCTCATAGAAAAATGTCTCTTGACGTAACATCAAACTTTTGACAAATGGGTCATTAATTCTCCTAGAAAAATGTCTCCAAAAATCTAGATCTGTACTCTAGAATCTATTCCACGACCCATTTTGTACCTATATCCTATCTGGGTCCCCTTGAAAAGAGAGCAATAGGAAAGGTGTCCAATGTATTGTTTGAAATTCAAGGGATGCTCATTGTTTTCTTGTTGTTTTAGGTCAAGTGTGGAAAATTATGTTTGTTACTAGTTGAGTCATAAGTTAGATCTCCCAATTTCCATCATTGTCTCTATGCTGAAAATTAAGGATTTTCTCAGTGATTGATCACAATTTCAGTGTGGATGTAGATTTTGTTGTTTAATCTTGTTTGGTTACTTGGTGCACTATTATGCTTGTCGCTGTGAGATAGGGAGATGGTTGCCTGAAACAGTCGTATTATAAGACCTATAGTTGTGGACCATGATGATAGGAGACTTTTGGATCTCAACTCAATAAAGTTTGTTGCGGGTTCATTAAGCAGGAAGATCATGGTGCCACGGAGGTTGTTGCATGCATTGAGCATTTGAATGATGTGGTCATTTATGTCAATTCATAGTTGGTGGTGAAGGATTGATTTTTAGATTGCAACCTTTGATTTACCTTCTTGGTTTAGAGATCATGTTCAATTTACCCTTTGGAATTATTGGGGTTGCAATTAACTGTTTTGATTTTGCAAGAGGTATGGTGATCTTTGTTTAGAAGATGGTTATCGCCATGCCATGTGTAGTTTGGTGTCATAGTTCAAAGGAAGCTTTGACAATGATGTAGATTTGTGACTTGGTAATGGATGATCTTCTACAATGGTTTTCAGTGTCATGAGCAGCTTTGGATTTGATGGCTTTAATGCAATGAGAATTGTTAACCTAGAGTTTTTGGTTGAGATGTCAATTATTTTGTAAAAACCCCAACCAGCTCTATACTTGTTTACTAAATGAAAATGAGAAATATTTTGGATTTTGTGTTGCTCTTTCAGATTTATATTTTTTTTGAATATATGTCTTTGAACATAGACGGAATTTCAAATAAAGATCACAACAACTACAATTGGAAACTTCAATTGATTGCATTCAACTAAATACAAGCAAATTCTGAAATGATTTAAGAACAATGGAAACCTGATTTGTGCAAGCAACTTTGAATTAATTGGCAATGCTCAATAGGGAAGTCACATCCATGGTCCAAAATGCCAAATCGAAATATTTCCAGAATTGCCGCAGTCAGCCAGCAAACAACTCACATGCCAATTACACTCAAATGAAATTGTAGCTAGCTGGAAGCAGAACCAACTCAGCCGCAGCCTATGCACTTCCCCAACACCTGTCATCCCCAGTATGCAGACCCAGCATTCACCCATGAGCAGAACTTATAACGTTGTCCCCAAAATCATATTCAGCACTCCTTCAACAACAAAATTTGATTTCCCAGCAACAAGTACCAAATCCCTTGCAGTTGCTCAACATGGCCACTAGAATAATGATAGCATAAATCACACTTTCCCAGATATATTCAGACTTCGCAGAATAATTGCAATTAATTACTTTCACCAATTTCGAATGCTAAAATCAATAACCCCTTCTCCCTAGACACAGATTTATAGTCAGAGAGCAATGCAAATTATATGCCTCAGCATAATTTGCAAACACCAAATTCAGAATTCTCAAATATCATAATGCCAATCTCCCAAACACAGATAATCACAGATAGGAGATTTAACCAATGAAATCACTATACATCAACAATGACTTCAGAAAATCTTTGGAAACTCAAACCCTTATACTTCAGCAAGGGCTCACGATTCAAAACTTAGGAAAAGCCACAAAGGCAACAAAAGCAAACATATAATCAAGCATGTTTTTCCCAATGAAATGAGCTCTCATTTATAATCTTTCGTTGGCCAAAGTTTCTTAAAAAAACTCCACTTCAAAAATTGTGTAAGTTTCCCAAAAGAACTCAACACTTGAAACTTTCCAACACACTTTTTAGAAATATCTCTTAAAGTCATTATTATTATAATAATGTAACTTAATTATTAATAAATAAGAGCTCATGCAATTATTAAACTTATTTGATGCAGGTGACAACCAACTGCCAAGCCACCCACTACACTGCCAAGAATAGCAACTACCAAAAATAGACTTACTAAAAATAGTAAGTCCACAACTGAGACTCCCAAAACGCCCTGTCAACTACGAGGGTCGCTATGATGAGCTAACACCATCAACTATATAGACCTACCAAAAATAGGGCCATTACATATTCTTTCATCAGTTTGACAAATGATACTTAAAATACTATTATTTTATTACTTTAATGGTCATTTATGTATTGCATTTTAATATTTGTCGATAAAATTCATCTTTACGATCTTCTTAAGTTTCTTATTAAAACTTTCTATTTTGTACTTTTGTAAAAATCTTGGTAATGATCTCTTTGCTCATTTGTTGATAACTTAGTACATCAACTTTTTTACCAATTACTTTGCATAATATGGAATCAGAGAAAAGTCTTTTTGAAAAAATTATAATTTCTTCAATGAAATTGTCTAAAAATATTTGAAAATCTTTTATAGGATTTCTTTGCAAGAATTTTTCTTTGAACCTAACAAGGGTTTTCATGAGTGCATATCTACAAACCACAGTTTTAACAGCCTAGGCTTCTTGTTACTGTGTTTTTGGTGGTCATTTATGATCAAACACCCCCATTTCTCTGGTAAATGACTTGTGGTGGGCGTTTTTCATCAAATCCCTGTATTTTTCTTGCAAGACGTGGCTTCAAATACCTTTTTTTTTTGCTTGTCTTACTGTTACCTATCCTACTACTTTTCTGAGGCGATTGCAAGGTTTGATCCCATTGGCAGGGCTCGATGCTGACTTGCCCAAGTCTCTACTCTTCTTGATTCTGTTGGGATCACGACGGATTGTCTTCCACACTTTCAGTTCTCTTTGGATGCCCCCACTCACCTCCTTCCCTCTCAACAAGAGTTGAATGAGCACATCAGCACTAACATCTATAGGCAATATATTATAATGACTTGGACTAACCCTCCAGGTGGTCTCTGGCCAAGGATTGCTTTTTACATTAAGCACTACATGGATATTTAGGACAAGGTTATTGTGCGTCCTTGGTACCTCACTCATCATTGAACTCATATCATCTAGATCTCGCTAGGTTCTCATGGGTTATGTATACAAACCGACTGCCAAATTGGTAGAGAGGATATAATTTTCCACCTCTACTTGCTTGGGGAGGCGGAGAATGACACCCATTTTGTTTTTCGCTGCCCCATCTTTATAAGATCAAAGGGAGGTTTCACTGCTTACTTAGGAAGTACAAATCTCTTGCATCTTTCTTCAAATAAATTGTGTTGTCTTGCATTTTGTCACCACAAAATGTAGGTAACAGTACGAAACTTTTTCAACTTAGTTTCGCATTTCTCTCAATTAGTTCATTACTTAATTGGCTAACATTGATCAACCAATCAACCCAAGTGTTATAATGAATCATTTTACTAAAGGCCTTCATCAAGTCCTTTAGTTTTTCTGTTTGTTGAGCCTATGCTTGATTTTTTAAGCCTTCAATGTCCTTTTTCTCATTTTTGAGTGTGTATTTGTTGGTTTTTGGTCTTTTGGTTTTGCTTAAATCATTGCTTTTGATTTTTCCTTCAACTTGGTCTATCTTAGGGCTTAATCAAACTTGGCAGTCAAAAGATATAACCATTTTAGTGCCCAAAAGGTGGACTCTCCAGATGCAATTGAATGATTTAACAAATCATGTTATCTTTTAATGTTGACATTCACTTTTTGAAAAATATAATATAAATTCATTTTATGTTGTCTTTAAGTTACTTCATCACTTAAGTGACTACAAAGCACTTTATGTTATATATTCATGTTGAGTTGTTTTTTAAATTTTTCACTTATGTGACTTTATTAACTATATAGTTTGATTTATTTTTGAGTTACTTTATATTTTATTTAAAAACATCTAAGTGAAATATTACATTTTCAAATGATATTTGCACATAATATATTAATTATATAGTGTAAATGTTATTTTTTACCCAATTAAGTGATATTTCCTCAAAAATCAATTAGACGTGTGCTTAATTTATCACTTAAGTTGTGCATATACATGTTTTCCTCTAGAGAATGTGATTTTGCACTAGAGAGTCATTTTGAAATACTAAAATATGTAAAAGCATATAATTTAAAACATGCAATGGGTCTCCTAGATCTAAAGGCTCAAAGACATGAAAATGCATTGGCCCTTGGAGAGTACAATTTTGCACTACTTGCATTGTTTTACAATTTTTAAACATGCAAATGCACTCCAGGAGTGCAATTTGCATAAGAGACCAAGTCCCATGCATTTTAAAACATGCAAATGCCCTTCTAGAGTGTGATTTGCACTTAAACATGTAAATATGTAAATGCATATTTAGAGTTTGATTTTAAACATGTAAATGTATATTTGAAATATGTAGTGGACTTCTAAGAGTCCATTTACATGTAAATGCACTTCCAACCAATGGATTTTACATGTTATGTGCCTTGGAGAATCCGATTTTGCATTCAAAATTCATGTAATCACCCTCCAAAACCCCTTTTTTGCACTCCAAAGCCAAAAACGTCCAAACACATGGCATGTATTACATATTTTAAATATGTAATGAGGTCTTCAAAGTGTAATTTGCACTTCCAGCCATCATATGAATACATGTTAAACATGTAAATGCATCAATCGATGCCGATTTGGCGTTTCAACACATGCTAATGCTATTGGAGACCACGATTTTGCATTCCCAAGCTAAAAACAGCTCAAATACATGCATTTTTAGGGCACATTTTTGCTGAAACACCCAAAATTGGGTTTTCATTTACGTTTTTGCATTTGGATCCATGTTTTAACATTTAGGGAAGACATTTTTGCATTCACAAATTAAAAATGATCAATATATATGCATTTTGAAGCCACATTTTTGCTACAAACAACCAAATTTTGGCATTTCTAGTAATGCATGATTATGCAGTTGGTGATCACGTTTTTATCATTCTTGGTCAAAAACATTTCATAATCTTGCAAAACAAGGGCATGTTTTAACCCAAAAATGTCCCATATACATGATTTTTCGAAAATGACTTGCATCTTAGAGATTGGAGAGCACGTTTTTGGCATATCCATTAAAAAATGCCTCATTCATTTCTCATTCAAGCTATCATTTGCAAGCATTGAAAAGGTCAAGGAGTTGTTTGGAAATTCGAATTTGGATGAAAGTCATTCATTCAAACCTATCAATCGTCCACATTTGGCTCTTTGATCTCCAAGTAAGTTGAAGTTTTCAATCCTTTGCTATTTCATTGCATATTTTAGTTCATCCTTGTACATTCGTCCAAAGATATGCCATGTATTTTCAAAATCTTCTTTAAATAAGATGAAAACTTTCATTTTGTAATGACCCTGATCAAATCTGATCTCAAAATGTTGATAAAGGTTCAAGGAATTTCATCAAACACTTTGCATACAAGGGTCATATGAGTGATATAAATTTCAGTTTGCTCTAATAACTTATAACAACACTTGTGATTGCAAGTATGCTTTGAAGTTCACTTCTAAATGATTCTATCAAACACCTAGGATGCTTATGCAAGTCTTTTATATCCTTTCTATGCATAATAATGAGTTCTAACATCAAACTAACCACCTACAGCCAAGTGACTTTTCATCATACAATTGGCATACATCCTCATACAATATTCAAATGATCATAACAATAATATATTAATCTTCCAAAGGATGACACTTAATTTGTAATGCTATCTTTCCTATAATGATGACAATGAAAAGATGCCAAGACTCTTGGCTTACATCCGCAAGAATAATGCTTAAATCTAATACAAACTTTCACCTACAGCCATACCTTCTAATATGCATCTAAATGATATGAAAAATGCATAAAATATCCAAAGGTACCTGTAGTTTGGTGGCACCTTGAGTCCCCAATGAAGAGGCAAGCAATTTAATAGTTCTCTTCAAATTTGGTATACAACAGCACCAAATTTGCATCCACAGAATCAGAATAGTATTCTGAGAATTCAGTTTGCAAAATTCATCATCAATCAGTCATGATTCAAATTGCCAAGAGAGGAATCAGTCCTCAAACCCTAGCCATTTCTCACAACCAAGAAACTTAATAAATTTTCATCAAATGAACAATGGATATCTTAGAATGAGCTCTCAAGTCCCTTTATATTTTTCCTTGTGAGAGCTCAAACGCAATTCTTACCAATGTGGGATAAAAAGATATACTTTTCTTTTTAATAATTAATTTACTCCAATACTTTAAATTAATACCTTGGCTTAGGCTTCCATGAATTAATTAAATAAATGGCCCCTTCCCATGATGACTCAACCCTCAACTTAAGTGAAATTATAAAGTTAAATTATAACTTTATAATAAGTCATTTAATGATTTAATAATAATCTGGCCACCAAAATAATAATAACTCCCAAAATACTTATCCTTTTAATATGTCATCTAAAATAGGAGTCACACTTATTATTTCCCCATGTGATCAAATGCACTTTTCAAAAATAGAAAGGGTCCTTCTCGATCAATATCAGACTTACTATAAATAGTAAACATGGCAAAACTATAGCAAATGAAGTTCGAATGATGCCAAATGAAAGCCAAACCATAGGATACTGAATCTTGAAGTAGATGCCCACTAAAAGAGACCCTTTGTCCATCCCCATTAGCCTACGAGGGTCACATGATAGGCTAATCCCAAGAGCCTGAAAAAATGAAGACATTATAGTTCTCCCTTCCCAAGATTGCTTGTCCTCAAGCAATCAAGAAAAACAAGCAACATCAGAGTCCACCTAGATCCTAAGGATTGTCATGAATAATGTCTCAATCCTCACCATACTCTTGTGAAGAAATCATCAGCATCAATAGTACAAAAATCAGCAACTGAGAAACTGCACTCAACACCTAAACAACTGACATCACTGATAAAATCATCTGAAGACCAACTGTAGATGCCAATAGAAGAAACCACTCTGCGGAACTCAAGCCAACTGAAACATCGACTCTGTCAAAAGTCAAGTCCCTATCTAACTGACACTCGCACCCAACTGCACTGTGGATATGACAACAGCCATAGGTACCCGAGTCATTGCCACCAAATCCAATCTCTGATAAATTGTCTTGGGTGTGTCAATACTGCAGCCTATGTAACTTGCAACTGCCAATTCCATCTGCAAAAGATGGTGCCAATCCATCCCATAATGGATGGTAAGAAACTGGAGCCGATCTACACCTGTGTGAAATCAAATCTTCTATCTTTGGGTCAAAAGAAAAATGATGAGTATACCCCACCGTATAATGCCGGTAGGAACCCCCAAACTCCGCTACTGGCTCACCATCATTGACCTGGGAATCAATAGATGGCTCCAACCTCTGACTCCGAGTGGTTGTAGGCTGGATAGGACCCTATGCAATCCACTCAACAAATCCCACCTCAAAATCCCTATGAGGTAGCATAGTAGAAAGGATCACTATAATCTGCCCAACCAATCTGCGAATAGCACTAGTACCTCGGATGAGAACACTTTATGTGAGTCCAGACGAACACCTCTACTATCCAGCAAATACTCCATGAATGGTTCAATGCAGTAAAAATTATAAGAGGAAGCATCAACATACTCCCCCGCACACCACAACTGATCCCTCTATAAAGGTGGCACGGCCAACTGTACCACACTGTCATCTGTGTGAGAAGGATCAATTTGGAGACTCGAATCCACTAATATCCCAAACTCATCAGGACCAAGTACTCCCAAATCCTAAACATGTGTGTCAGCCCCAACAACATGTTCCTCAATAACAACTGCGGGCGCATACTCACCACCAACCACCTCAATATACAAATGAACTGGGTCTGGGGCTGGTGTAGACTGCAAATGCTCCAACTCCACGGTCACCTCCTCTAACTAAAACTGCGACTCTTGTAGATTTTGTTGTGTGTCCTCCAAAGCCTCAGTAGTTGTTGTGAGCTCCTAGGTAAGCTCACTCACCTCCTCCTCACGATCCAAGAGTGCATAGATTGCACTCCCCCACTCAACCAGGTGATCACAGTCGGCTACCAACTGTAAGTAATCCTGTCTCAAAACCCTAACAGCTTCACGCAAGGCATGAACCTCTGCCAAAAAAAGGTAACCACCACTAGACTCATTTGTCATAGAAGCACCTCAACTAGTAACGGCCAACAACTGACAAGCAGTATCAAAATTCTCAAGAGCAGTAGTGATATCTCTCTCGCCAACTCTCAACTAGCTAGTCACATGGTGACTCTACACTACGAGCCTCCTATTAACCGTCTCAAATACGTTGTCCACACTATGAGAGAAAGCTGAATCAAACGAACTCCCCTCAAGATCACCAATGCTCAGTGTACTTACATCTTAGTACACCTCCACACTCTGAACGCAAGCATGGGACTCATCCTCATCTAACTCCAAAGAAGCTGCTGCTGAAACTATCTCATCATCACAATCTCCAGCTCCCTTTTCCTCTGCAACTAACTGAGAGTCCAGATCCTAACAAATATCATCAGGGATCACTGACAAAGTAACTCCTGCAACTGACAAGGTAGCCCTGGCTGAAACAAACTCCTGCCACTCAGACTCTACCTCATCCTCATCTTTGGTTTTCGGTAACACTAAATCAAGGAACCCATCTCCACCAACTGTCAACGCTAAATCTATGCCCAAAGTCAAAAATAAAAATCCAAATACACTACAGCGCTCATCATCCTCACTCACAGCAACGAATGAATCTGGAATGCTAGTGTATATATCCTCTAACTGCAACTCCTCTACCGACTCTGACCACGTACACAGCTCGACGTCGACCTATGGATAAGCTATACTGTAGCATGGAGTGTCATCAGACAAAACATCTATAACACTCCCATCCTGAGTGTCGTCACTAGAAATCTCCATGCTCACATCCTCAGCACAGGAATATAACATTGTCTCCAGTACTGAACCCATACTGCAACTACTATTATAAATATCAAAACTATCAGAGCTCAAACTCTCCTCGCAGTCATCACTCAATATCATACAGGGGGCATCGTCACCAATGCAACTCACAGCATCCTTGAAAGTGTCCTCAAATGTGTCCATACTAACAACTCTCACATCACCTGCAGGAATCTCAACTGCAGACACAGATCGCTATACACATGACTCATCGTCAACCTATACACCAACAATGTTGGAGCCCAAACTGAAATCAAGTGCCCCCTCTGTAATACTCTGATCACCAAGTACACCACTGAGAGACTCCTTAGAAGCCTCGGGCCTATCTGAGGAAGCAACTACCTCCTGAACTGGAGCCACGCTACTGAAGCTGACATACACATCCCCAATGACAATTCCCTCCGAAGAAGAATCTGAATGATCAAAGATGACTACAGCATCAACTGCCTCTATAGAACCCACAATAACTGCTCTGGGAGCCTCAACCCAGTGATGCTTGACACTATTGTCCTCCAGTAGCACAGAAACATCCACTAAGTCTGGTGCAACAAAACTATCATCAGCACTATAGATGGTAATAGCAGGTGTTGAACTAGATAATGGTACATTAGCATCACAATCAGCGGACGGAGAAAACTCAAGTCTTCTCCCCTGCGAACCCGATGTCGACCTACTAAAAGCAGAAGTAAAATATATCGCCGCCCTATCAATTGTAGCTGGATCCGACAATCTCTCTACAAGTCGCTGCTGATGCAATCTTAATTTCTCGACACTTTCCACCAAAGCATCTAACTTTGTTCTCTTCCCTCTACTACTATGTCGACTTCCCGAACTCGACCTCCTGTATCTATCCATGGCTAAGAAATAGAAATACTGATCACTCTGTTAATAATCTCATACAAATAATGAAATCAATTCCCACAAGATGGCAAGATCAGAGCTCTAATACCACTGTAATGACCCTGCTCAAATCTAATCTCAAAATGCTGATAAAGGCTCAAGGAATTTCATCAAACACTTTGCATACAAGGGTCATATGAGTGATATAAATTTCAATTTGCTCTAATAACTTATAACAGCAATGGTGATTGCAAGTATTGCTTTGAAGTTCTCTTCTAAATGATTCTATCAAACACCTAGGATGCTTATGCAAGTCTTTTATATCCTTTCTATGCATAATAATGAATTCTAACATCAAACTAACCACCTACAGCCAAGTGACTTTTCGTCATACAATTGGCATACATCCTCATACAATATTCAAATGATCATAACAATAATATATTAATCTCCCAAAGGATGACACTTAATTTGTAATGCTATCTTTCCTATAATGATGACAATGAAAAGATGCCAAGACTCTTGGCTTACATCCGTAAGTATAATGCTTAAATCTGATACAAACTTTCACCTACAGCCATACCTTCTACTATGCATCTAAATGATATGAAAAATGCATGAAATATCCAAAGGAACCTGTAGTTTGGTGGCACCTTGAGTCCCCAGTGAAGAGGCAAGCAATTTAATAGTTCTCTTCAAATTTGGTATACAACACCAAATTTGCATCCACAGAATCAAAATAGTATTATGAGAATTCAGTTTGCAAAATTCATCATCAATCAATGATGATTGAAATTGCCAAGAGAGGAATCAATCCTCAAACCCTAGCCATTTCTCACAGCCAAGAAACTTAATAAATTTTCATCAAATGAACAATGGATATCTTAGAATGAGCTCTCAAGTCCCTTTTTATTCTTTCTTGTGAGAGCTCAAACACAATTCTTACCAATGTGGGATAAAAAGATATACTTTTCTTTTTAATAATTCATTTACTCCAATACTTTAAATTAATACCTTGGCTTAGGCTTCCATGAATTAATTAAATAAATGGCCCCTTCCCATGATGACTCAACCCTCAAGTGAAGTGAAATTATAAAGTTAAATTATAACTTTATAATAAGTCATTTAATGATTTAATAATAATTTGGCCACCAAAATAATAATAACTTCCAAAATACTTATCCTTTTAATATATCATCTGAAATAGGAGTCACACCTATTATTTCCCCATGTGACCAAATGCAGTTTCCAAAAATAGAAGGGGTCCTTCTCGATCAATATCAGACTTACTATAAATAGTAAACATGGCAAAACTATAGCAAATGAAGTCCGAATGACACCAAATGAAAGCCAAACCATAGGATACTGAATCCTGAAGTAGATGCCCACTAAAAGAGACCCTTTGTCCATACTCATTAGCCTACGAGGGTCACATGATAGGCTAATCCCAAGAGCCTAAAAAAATGGGGACATTACACATTTTCAAGTGCTTGGGATTACCCCAAATTCCAATTTTGAATTTGCATCAAAGAGTATCTTGGTATTTGTCATGTCCAAGTCAAAAACCAAAGATGTGCTTCTTTTTTGTGCATAGTTTTCCTTGTTGTTTGCTTACTTGTTTGGAATAAAGTTAAGCATTCTTCTCCAAGAATGTGAGAGCATTTCACACCATTTCACTTTCCACATTTCTATGCAAATGCGTCACATCTTTCCATATTTCACCAACACATGTCAAAGCATATTATGTCAATTTCTCAATATATGCAATTGCATCAAAACACAATTAAATGTAATTCCATCCTCCATACGCATTTACATGTAAACTTATTTTCCAAACCCACTTGTAATCTCATTCGTCAAACTTAATGGCATGATTACACATAAATCACTTTACATGTAATTACATCTAGAGAACCCGACTTTGGTAAAAGGTCACACTTTGAAACACCAAAAGTCGCCATTTGTACACATCCATATGTATCCCAACTTGCATTCCTGGAAATACCCACAAAAGTCCATCTTTGCCCACATGCAATCCACCCTAAAGAGCCCAATTTTGGCCCTTTTTGCCCAAATACATATGCTTTCCGGTTCATTTCCAGCCATCATGTGTTTCATAAGTATCTAATTCATACTTTGAACACTTTGATGGAGCTCCAAATTTTAGAAAAATTTTAGCCCTAAGCACCATGGAAAAGACAAAATTTCTAGATCTTACCCACTACTTGTATTCAACCAGTATGCTTCAAGTCACCAAAAGTAGTAAGGAGAATGTGGAAAAGGAAATTGGCTCATTTGTTATTGCAGACCATTGTGGAGATTGAAATTATTCACATGCACATACACAATGAAGATGGAGTGTCAATTGTTTTCAATTTACCCAAATGAATTGAAAAGCGCCATATAGCAGTAATGTGTACACCTTTTGTTGAAAGACTAAGGAGTATGTATATGGCAAGAATGATACCCAGTAAACTTACAATTGTTCTAAGATTTAAAAACATATTTCACTTACCTATAAACTGGTGGCTAGAAACTGATTGATATAGTGTTGAAGATATGTACGCAACATCTTCTTTCGGCAAGTTTTGAGATAGTGACAGTTGTACATATAAAATGATCAATGCACAAATTTTTTGCTAATATATATGGTTATATGTCATTAATCCTGTATACAATCTCAGAATTTCCACTCGGCAATAAGAAGGGGAGGATAATAGTTAGAACGCACAAATAATGATTCTTGTAGGAGTTTACATCAGGCAATAGCAATTGGCAATGTCTAAGTATATGGTTGTAGCTACAATAACAAAAAACAGTATCGTTGTTGATAGCCAGGGATATGGCACCTCTAATCAAGTATGAAGTATATATGATAGAAGATTTCAAATCAAAGATTATACACGGGGAGAAAATAAAGTTGTCTTCTTCGGGGCACCTGCAAATTGAAGAGAGTAAAAGGATGTTGTATGTATCCTCTTGTCACTTATGACTTTATTTGAACATCTTATGTGCATAGTCCATCATAGAATCAATATTGATCTGAGCCTATTAAATAGAAAGAAAATAAGCATCATGAACAATTGATAGGGGAATTCGAAGTTAATCAAATGAGTTAAAATGATTGGGAAATCAGATATTATGATGATTCCATTATACAAGCTACAAGCATCTACCAGACTCAGCATCATCCTTTATGCATTTGTTTGTATCTTCAGATGTACATAGGATTGAATCAGTTTTGAAGTAAGGGAGGCGCCTTTTTATGATATCACAGACCTTCGTGAATCATCAGAATGATGATTGCGAAGGGATCTTCCACAATGAACAATCTTTATCGAACAGGTTCAATATGGCCACCACCGGGAGGAAAGAACGTGAGTCTCCTTCGGTATATGCATGCCATGGCACATGGAGTCAATCCTTCAACGGAGTTATTCATTATCACACTTCACATATTTCCTTCAAGGCGAGAGTGTACACGGATGATGAACTTGATCTTCCATTGCAAAACTCTTATACAGGACTACGTGATATGGTTTTTATGATTCATGTGATAAGGCTCAAGCTGGTTTGATATAACCGTGGACGTTATTTCCTTCCTCGATGATTTTATTGGCATCATTCTAAATCAATCGAGTGATATTAGTTGTTAATTTGTGTTTGTTGTAGGCTCTCAAGCGGGAGAAGAAGCGATCAAGAGGTGAGGATATTGAATTTACAAACCAAGTAGAGGAGAAAATGAACCCAACATGATAAAGGGGCCCGATGAAATATGTGACGAAGATCCCGTAACGTCGAAAAAGATCTAGAAGGCATATCCAGAATGTTGCCTATGCTATACATTCGTCAATATAAAGGATCGAATATATTTCTGTCCATAATCTTCCACCGCCGGAATTGATAGTACCAAATAATATGTGGTTACTCAAAAACAACAACTATTGAATAATCAGTGCCTTAGGTTTATTTTTGAAGCCTAAGTAGCGAGCAATTAGTTTCTTGTTATCAAAGGGTGCGATGGTTGAAAGTGTCTACTCATCGGTTATAAATAAGCGATGTAGAATAAGAAAAGGGCATTCATATTTTATTTTAAAAAGATTTCATATACATGCTCTATGATGTATTATATTTTCCAATTGGCGGAGAAATGAATATTTGAAGAATAGGGAGCAAATTTATATGCGATTCCTGGAATTGAACTGCAGTAGATAGATCATCTATAAGGAGTGTCTTTATTGCAATTTTATTTCCGGCATAGTTATTTATTTTAAATTTTGGAGTTCTAATTTATTATTAAGTTGTGTCCTTTATAAATGTTTCTTATTTATTTTCTATAAATATTTTAATGTTCGGATAAGTGGACTGGATCTTTATTGCATTTTAAGTTTGACAAATGTAAATATTGTGAAATATTTAATTATTTTTGTATTTATGTCTACTTTGTCTCCATATGGCAGGAGTTAAAGTGCATTCTAGACTAGTTTAAAATTGCAATCATATAATTGATCCGCCGCGTCTGAATTATTAAAATTATTTATAGTTTAAATATATTAGACTTTATAAAGTTGTACGTTTCAACTTATAATATTGACTCTGATTGCCCATTTAATTTAGCAATGGTCTTTATATTGCTCTTAATTCGTAATTCATATGCTAGCAATTGTTTCATTTCTTTCCATTGAGGAAATAATATACTCATTTGTTGCAATCATCTATAATAATCACTTTTATTTAAAAACTCTCATATATTCTCTTATTATTCTTAATTCGTAATTCACAAATTTGAAGCTTTCTATAATTTTTGTCATTAGGAAAAAAATTGTCGCATTCACATTCTAATCAATCTGCTTTAAGCATCTTGGCTTTAAGGTTGTTGTCCAGGATCAGGTACACCCGCCTCGGTTTTGCAGAGCCAAAAGCGTAGGGGATTCAGATCGCATCGATCAATCCCGTCATGTTGGCCATAACTAGTTGGATATCCCAGCATCGAGTAGGCAAGGCTCGTAGGATTCCAATCTGCAATTTTGGGAACCAACACACTCGTCCCTCATGGATTCGTTATTGTAACTCAAATCCCAAGAAGATGTTCTCATCTTCATGTTGTGGCACACTCTTCAAGATATGTCAGATTTCCTCAAAGAATAAAGAATTCCCATCAAGAAGATATGTGTTAAATCCAAAAAACCAACATTCATTGATCTCCACATTCCCAATGGCTGGCTTAGAACCTGAGTTTGTGTAGAAATGTGCCAAGCACTTTGCTTCAAAAAAAAAATGGTTAAAGGTGCTTATGAAATGTTATTTCGAATTTACATTCGGACACCATCAAGAAGATTTTCAAAGTGTCAGAGACTCCAAAATGTGGCAATCTACAAAAGAGAATTTACGACAACTTGAACGAGGAAAAAGCTTGATCACAGTTTTCAAATGACAACTAGAAACTCATTAAAAAGAATGCAGTCGTTCAGAATATAGGAATCTTTGATCCCACGATCATCACAATGTACAAGGCTTTTGTTGATAGTCTATAGCATTGATTCACTCATAATCAACATTTTCTTCAAGTATTTTCCAGCTTTGTAGATGCAGAAGATGGTGTTGCATATAATCCAATCGCATGTAACTCAAACACATGCAATGCGATCGCATTGAATTTGATTGCATGTCCTCATGACATGTAATCCAATAATTTCTCTCATCTAGTTTGACTGGGTCAAAGTTGGTTGAGTTGCTCCCACTTTTTCTTCCACTTTTCTCTAAACTCCTTTGCCTATATAAAGGAGTGCCCTCTCATTGTAGAAATCATCTTTTGTTGTATGCAAGAAAGCTTTACCAAACTTGTGCAAGCATAACTTTGGCTGTATAGTACCAATTTGGGAGAAAAGTGAATAAAGGAAGCAATTGGATTCGAATCTTTAATTGGAAGCAATTCTGATAGCGCAAATTAGAAGTTTTGTCTATAATTTGTGCCTATTGTCTTTGATTCATGTTATTATTGTGTGTTGAATCATAGATCATAGTGAATTAAGAAGCAATCGGAGCCGAAGCTTTAACTAGGAGCAGTTGTGGTAATATATTGACTAGAAGCTTTAACTGTAGCTTGTGTTATCATCTCAAATTCATGAAAAATAGTTAGAATTTCCCTACTTCTGCAAGTCTTTGTGCCCCAAATATAGAGGTTTTTCTTATAGAATAGATTAAAAGTAAAACCACAAATAAGTTATAGAATAGAAATCATTTACTTCTAAAAATCTTTGCACCCAATGGTAGTGATTCCTCTTATAAATTAGACAAATAGGACTTAGAGCCAAACCGGTACGCTTTCAATCAGCTTTTGAGTTGGTGTTGGTTTATCGGTATCACCGTTTCTAGCTATTAGATAGAAGTGTGGTTTAGAGATTTAACCTTGCCCATTACTCGCTACACAAGTAAGTGGATTCTTTCTTGAAAGATAAAGAGGAAAGAATATTGGTAACACCCAGCTGGAGCCCAGGATTTTAAGAGATTTAGGGCCTCCATTTATGATATTGGAGACTTGATGAGGGGTTGTCATTGGTGTCAGTAATAGATGAGATAGTTATTACAGATGTCATCAATGTTAAAGCAAATAAATATATGACTCGATCAAGTTTCCAATAGATGATAACATAGGAGTACGTATGTTATAGAAGATGAAGCTATAGTGATCGTGTGAACGGCAAGATTCATACCTCTTCTAAATATGACATAGAATGGAATGGATAAATAGCAGGATTCCTAGTGTAAACAAATCCATGAAAAAGGGGATAAAGTGTTGAGCATGGAAAGAAGTATCCTGATATGGGACTTGACTCATTGGAGATTGCAATAAGAAGAATTGCCTAATGAGCTTATTAAATTTACATGACAGTAGAGTCTGAGATGTACAGTTAATTACAGACCAATTGGTAATGGATAGAGTATATACATTAACCAAGATGCATAACAACATATCGTATTCAGTCAAAATAAAATGAAACTAAGAAGCATTGACTATGAAGGGATATTAAAAGACATGTAGGAGGACTCACAATTTCAGACATTAATGGCAGCAAGAATAAATGGATCAGTAGCGAATATATGAGCAATGATTATCTACAGGTTTGGCACAGAGTTTCAGATGCAGGGGTATATCATAACCATAGTTGAACATCAACATAACACAACAACATTCAGCATACAAGAATAGATAGCAGCAAGATCAAGTTCTGAACCGATGCCAAACTCAATCCAACATTGGAAATACTTACTTAAAGAATGATCAAATATCAAAGCCCGGCAACCATGCTTGGAAGAACATACAGTTCTATTATCGATCATCAGGCAGTTATTCTACAAAGAGTAGTTTCTCAACTTTCAACTTTTTACTTTCAACCATTGTCTCGAACCAGATAAAGTAAATGGATTTGTGGCACCTTTTAAATGATCATATAATCAAATTCAATCCCAGAAAAAGAGCAGGGTAATCTGAAAAGGGTAATGACAATGGAATTCTGGAAGTGAAGACTCCATCCGTCCTGTACACAAATATTCAGCTAAGTGAAGTTATCCCAGGATAAGAAGTCAATATAAACAGAGACTCCATTATATTGATAATATGGATATAAATGAAGATACAATAATTGCCCAATGAAATTCTTGAAATCAATTGGGCTTTAATTTGGCTGCCGCTTTTAGAAACAAAAGACAGAGATAATATAGTTTGAAGGCCAATTACATTTTCCACAAGAATGCTATATGACGTGCACCGTAACATAACATACAAGGAGGAGGATACCATATGCTTTCAGCACAAGGCAAGATGCTAGAGGACGTGAAGTATGTGTAAAGAAAAAATTAACATATTAAGCAATTAGAAATCGTGGACTATGAAGAAGCAGATACGGAAGACATACACGATCTTCATCAGCAAATATTGAATAGATGCTTCACCTTTTTCTCTCCATCGCTTCATGCATAAGGATTACTTCCTGCCACGATTAAGTCTCAAAGCATTGTTAAAGATATTTATTGGTTTCTTGCAGGTTTGGAGAAATATGCGGACTTGCTGAAACTTGACCTGGAGCAGTCAATTATAGATATATGGAGCATGTTATAGATTATTGATGCAGTTGTGCACTTCTCACATATATTAGAATAGTGCAAAACGGCGGAAGAAATATTCCTACAGAGCTTTATTCGATTGGTTGAAACTGTTTGATATAAACTGAACCTAAACTAATGTCCGATTGACCTATTTTAATAAACTATCATACTCTACAACAAAGCGTACTGATTATTTATTAGTTTTGAAGGGATGTGTTGTTTTGTGAAAAGATAAGTACCCCTTCATCCTTTATAAATAGGGGATGTAAGAAATGACATTTTAGGAACAATTCATATACAATATTTTCTAAATTCTAGGCATTCTTAAATTTCTTAAGCACTTGTGATATACTATTTACTGATTGGCAAAGATCGAATGATTGAACCAAGCTGCTGGATGTTGGAGTATTGGGCATGATTTTGATGCTGTTTGAGATTGAATTGCAATGAATAGAGCATCATCACTGAGTGTCTTAGTTACAATTTTATTTCAGGCATACCCAATAAGAGTTTTTATTTTATTTTATTTAAGGCTTTAGAATCAGAATATTATATAGTTTGTCCTTTATGATAATTTTATTTTGTACGTAATTTATTATCAAGGTAAGTGGATTAAATCAATTATAGTTTTTCAAGCTTAACAATCACAGATATTGTGAAATACTAAATTGTTTCCATATTTGTGTCTATTTTGTCTATGTATGAGTTAAAAGCAATTTAGACTAGTTTGAATATGCATAAGTATAATTGATTCATCGCATCTTGATAATTAAATTGTTCATAAATTCAATATACAAGATTTCATAAAGTTGTACGTTAAAACTAGCAATATTAACTCTATCACCTCCTTTGAACTCTAGCATTGGTCATTCATTTGCTTAAAGTTCCTAATCCATATGATAGCAACCATTCTATATCTTTACTTCAAAAGTTGATGTATCTACTTGTTTTAATAATTCATAATATCTTTTTCAAATACCTTTATATTTACATAATAATAAATTTTGTTCTTAATTTAGGATCTACAAGATCGAAGTATTCTTATTCTAAAGTAATCATTAAAAGTTGTACTTATTTGAGGAAGTCCAAAGTTTTCTATAATCCTTGCCACTTCAGAAACTTCCGTTGCATTTGCATTCTAACCAATCTTCTTTAAGTATCTTGTACTCAAGTGATTTGTTTAGGATCAGGTATACCCGCCTTAGCCTAGCAGAGCCAGAAGTGCAAGGGATTTTGATTATATCGATCAATCCCACCACGTTGGCCATAATTGATTGGATATCCCAGCATCGAGTTGGCAAGACTCGTAGGATTCCAATCTATAGCTTTGGGAACCAACAAATTGGAAACTCTACTAGGGAACATTTCAAGTAACCTTTGCAAATTTCTTGTTTTAGCCTAGCATAGAGAATTTGTTTGATCACAACCTTCGGTGAGTTTCAGATCTTGTTTGTTCAGCATTTGACATTTTCCTGTTTATTAAAAGCAAATTCCAGATTTTGAAAAGATCTCAAACATTTTCAATTCAGCATTGGCTATTTGTTTCAAATCAGAAAATCATTCAGATTTTAAAGTTCTGATTTTTTCATATCAGCATTGAAGCGTGTGAACAAGTAAAATCTCAAACTTTTCTAATCTGATTCTGATTTATACTCAACTTCTGATTTTTCCAACATATATATAATTGAGTAAATAATTTTTTAATCTATAAAACTATAAGATTCAGTTTTCTCTTTTTCAACATACATAACTGAAAATATAAACTTTAAAAGTGACTTAATCAGAATTATCAAGATCCTAATTCCTATCATTTGCTGAATTTTCAGAATTATATTTCAAGCATACTTGTGTTAAATTTCAACCACTTGTGGCACATCCTCTATTGGGGAAGCACCTAGAATCTCATTTTCATTTCCCATAAAGGGTGGCAACTCTATTGTTCATTGCTTGATTCATTCTATGTTAAGGAATTAGATATTGCTTTTAAAGTTTATGTTGGGATGGTGGTCAATAAATCTAGGACCTAAAAGATTTGCACAGTTGACCTTTGAGAGAAAACCAAGAAAGAAGAAGAGTAAAAAGAAAAAATCAAAAATGCTTTATACAGGTCACAGGTATTTTCATGAAAGGACTAACAAACAAAATAAAAGAAATAGTTCAAATCATAGTAGTCCTGGAAATGAGGAAGAAAATTTCAACCCATTTCTCAAAATCCCTAAAGTTGATGAGGAACCACACTGCAAAATAACTCAAATAGATGATGAGGAAAATCGAGATGAGCTACAACAATGAGACGCAATGACAAAGAAAATGGTTGAAACAGCTAACAGTAGCAATGCAATATTAGCAAAGATTCTTAAGATGCAGCCGGATGATATCCTAGAAAAGATAGGAATATCAAGAGATAATATTATCTCTCCACAAAGAAAAGAAAACAATGAAGAAAGGATGGATAGGTGGAGAGAGGAAAGAGCAGAGCAAGTCCAAGAGGAGGTGAACACATCATCAAAATATAACCCACCTCATAGAAAAAAGTTGGATTCGCAATTCGCTACCAGTCATGTTAACCCATTGTATGATGATAGACGAAGTTAAAATCAGAATAGAAGTTTGGCAAGACATCACAACAACAATCAGTATGTTGGAAATTCAAAATAGCATACTAGAGATATCCCACAAAATACCACAAATCTCAAGCAGCCCTATGGTGTAAATCAGAACAATAAAAATATCAACCAGGGTTATGCAGCACAAAATCAAGGGATGAGAAATCAGGCTATTAGACAACCTATGGTCATTGAAAGGTATCGACAGCTTGATTTTGATGGAATAAGAGGATATCCCAACCCAATCTCCAACAATTTGACAACTAATATTCCAAAGTTTTTTGAGAATGGAGTGGAATTTGTTGAGCAACCATTAACTTAAAAAATGTGATTGAAGATTTTGAAGAAGAGCATGAGGATGTCTTCATGAAGCTTTTTGTCCAATCCTTGATTGAGGATACAACTGAATGGTATAGGACTCTCCCAGATAGGAGTCCACCTAGCAGTTTTTTGGCAACTCCACAAGGGACACAACACGCATTTGAGAGCCTCATGCTTGCATTTGAAGCATACCCATGTCCTTTTTCATTGTAATCTTATTTCTTGAAGTTGTTTCAAGCATTTACCAAGGACATGTAAATGGCCCAAGGTCCTTGGGGAAATGCTTTTGGACTGATGAATCTAACTCCACTTCTACATGATCTTCCTGATGGCTCGCGAAAGAACTTTCCCAAGTTTTTTGGTGATGAACAACATCCTGATGAGCATATTGCTACTTTCTACATTGCATGTGGTGTTCATGATGTTGGATATGGGGACGTGTTTGTAAGGTTGTTCGTGGAAACCCTCAAAGGCGTGGTTGTTGATTGGTTTTATCATTTACCACCACGTATTATCACAAACTGGGCTACTCTCATAGCCAATTTTGAGGAAAGGTTCAAGCCTCCTAAAGATACTCATACATTGTTGGCCCAACTTGCTCAGTTGAAGAAGTCATCTCACGTGCCTATGAGTGAATTTGTTGCTCATTTCAGCAAATTGACACGAAGAATTCCAATTGCTACTCAACCTACAACTATCAATTTGAGGTGTTTCTTTGTCAGTGCTCAAATTCTTGAAGTCAGTTTTCTATTAAGGAGAGAAGGCCCAGCTACTCTCAAAACTGCACAGACATTGGCAATTGAAATCAAAGATGATCTTATTCTAGCTAGGAAGATAAGAATTAAAGGAGACAGGTTTGAAGAAAGTCATCATTCTTCCAATTCATTTACTTCTAGCAGAAGGACGGGTCCTGTAGTGCAGAGGTTAGTAAATGAGTTACTTGCCCTAAAAAGGCAAATAGCTCAAGGCATGTTCTTTATTCCCAATGAAGATGTACCAAGGAGGCCTCTTCCAGCTATTCCTCATTTTTCTATTGTTGGGAATCAACAAAATTGGTTTCACCATCAAAGAAGCTTGTGATTGAGGAGCCATTAGCAAAGACAACAGTGAAGCATCCTTTGTTTGAAGCTAGTGATCTTGTTATTCTCTTCCAAGAAAAGGAACAAGACATAGCTGGTGACTCTCATCTCTAGTGTACACAGTCTCAAAAGGCTCGTGATGAAAAGAAGAGGAAGGAAAAGATTTCTTCTAAGGTTCAAGATGGTCGTGTCATAAAAGTTGACATGCAAGCAAGTTCTAATCAAGCTGAAAATGATGTATTTGTATCTCTAGGTCATGAACTTGAGAACATTGCACATAAATGTTCTATGTAGTATTAAAAGCTTTGGCTTTACAATGATTACCTACAATGCAAACAACCACCTTATGAAGAACTCTAGAAGGATTCCTGAAGGGTTGCAAGCAAGCCAACATTACTATTCATTTATTATTTTATTATTTTGGCCACTTTATTTAATAATTAAATTTTTTAAAAGTCCTTAATTTATGTTCTAAGAACACTTAATTAATTAACTTAATTAAGACACTTTATAAAAATTGGGGATATTTCAATCCTCCTAGCCCAAAGATTGCTTACCCTCAAGCAATCTATTGTCTCACAAGCTCCAAGATCCCAAAACATGTATGGACGTCAATAGCCATATTTGTTGAAATTTCCATACCTCTTCATGGTTGTGTTCTCTCTCTACTTAAACCCTTTGAATCCAATGCTCTAAAAATCTCCAATAAACTTATACTTCTCTACATGTAAACAAAGCCCAACCCATAGTTGCCAAGAAAATCCTCATCATCCCTTGAAATGTCTTGGTCATCTCCACCAAGATTTTTTCCCTGATGCTGAGACTTATATTATGTCACACCATTCTCAATTTGCATCTCAAATGTATTATTCTTTGCTTCAGCCAAGGTAGAGCTTTCTCATTCAAAGGATCATTAGTAGAGTTTGCACCTCCATAAAGTTGATCAATGGATGTTGACTCGGTTAGATTTGTGGGAGTATCTTCTTCACCTTTGTGGTAGCCTTGAAGATTTGGATGTTCTCCACTTAAAGTAACAATTGTTGTTTCTTGCTTGTATGGTTGAAGTGAAACTATGGTCATGTGTTCATCCTCTTTAGGGCTTATCATGTTATGTAGCCTATTATACTCATTTCCAATCTTTTATCTTAGATTGTAGTTGCGATCTTTCTTACTCTTTGAGGGGAAGGGATCAGACATCATTCTCAAATCTATGTAGTCCATGAGAGATATGTCCACCTACCATTCACCATCAATCCAATCTTGTATGAATTGCATCAACAACTCAACCAAAGTGGGCCTATGCATATCATGTCGCTTAATCCTTAGAAGGAAGGTTGAAATTGTTGGCTTTGTAATGAACCATTGTAAAGCTCCCTACATCATTTCTTGTATTAGGTGATTGATGTCTCTTCCATATGTCCATATCCTCTTGTGAGGATCTTACTAAGTTGTTGACTTATTGTTAACTCCCTAAACAAGGTTGCTATATGGGTATTTCAATAATAACCCCCAACAAGTTATAACTTCGTCGAACACAAAGTCCTCTCTAGTTCACTTGTTTGACATTTCATCAAACACTTTGCAAGCAAGAGATATATTGCATATCTAAATTCTGATTGCTTTCTAAATGTCAAACTTTGATAAATATGCTTGCAAAGAACACACCAAACATCTAACAATTAAGATGCAATTGTTTTTGAATAACACTGATTACAAATAGGAAAATATGCATCTACATCAATAAGACATTAGGGCAAAAAATTCTGATAAAACTCTGATATAAATCAGATTACAACAGATTTTACAAACCCTACCAATGCCCTAAATATCTACTCTCAAACAATGCAAGATGTAGTAGATAAAAACCTAGAATTGCTCCCAAAATATGAATTTCCTATTGCAAATCATTGTAGTAGCGTCATTGTAGCAACGGTACTGTAGCAGCCAACAATAAATGTATTCTCTAATTTAAGCACAAATAGAACTCCAGAATGAACCTCTCCTGAATGCCAAATTCAGTGGATATTTCACCACCTCAAATGGTTGCAACACTAAAGAATTGACGCTCTCCAATGGCTAAATGAAATCAGAAACCCTTAGTTTCTTCTCTCAAGTTCATATCAAATGCAATTCACAATAATCGGATGCTTAACAATAAAGCTCTTGCCTCTATTTATTCTTTTCCTTCACCCTTTTGAAAGGAAACAAAATATTATTTAATTGCACTCTCTAGAAGCTTCCCTCTTTCCAAGGCAATAATTAGTTGTACTTCTAGAAAATGCACTCTCTAGAAACTTCCCCCTTTCTAATAAAATAATTAGTTGTGCTTCTAGAAAATTAAATTAATTAAATATAAAGTCACCTTTTAATTTTAATTTATTTAATGACTTTATAAGAAATTAATTGAATCAATTTCTCCTTATTTCTCCACTTAGCCTTTGGAGAATGTAAAGGCTAAGAACTCCACTGAGATGCTAAAAAGATGGGGACATTACAATTTCCCATTCCATCACTCGATGCCATGATTCTTCCAATAGGCTGGCAAGATCACCAACTCTAATACTACTCTAATGTACCGAACGATGGAAGTCACCTGATGGTAAGTCTTTTGGGGGAAAATACTAATGACAATGTACCCGAGGGAAAATACCTAACAGCAATGTACCCAAGGCTAAATACTAGATGGTAATGTACCTGAAGGCAAGCACCTAATAACAATGTACCTGAGGCAATTACCCTACAACCAAAATACCTAAGGGAAAGTACCCAAGGGCAATGTACCCAAAGGAAAGTATTCGATAGCAATGTACCCAAGGGCAAATACCTAAGGACAATGTACTTAAGGGAAAATACTAACGAAAATATACCCTAGGAAAAATACCAATGGTAATGTACCCAAGGGAAATGGTAATGTACCCAAATTGAGCTCAGACTTGGACTCGACGGCTGAACTCAGCAAATTAAAAAACCCATGAAATTCAAAGATTTTTAAGGATTTTAAGTTTTAGTCATGCACCATTTAGCCAATAAACATCAAATACACAATAACTGAAATAAATAAAAGCTACTTTGCACACATACACAACTTTTCATAGATCACATAAGTATAAATGTGAATTTTTGAAAGAAATTACTTAAAGTTAAACTAAATAACATAATAGAAATCAAAAATTTAGTGTAACTGTCAAATGCCTACAATATTCATGGAATATGCAATCCATGGAATCAAAAGTTCAAAATATATATCAAAAGAAAATCTCATAGTAGCCTATGTTCCAACCTTCCTACAAGTCCCAACTAAGATAGGTCATAGAAGACTCTAGAACCATCCTCTCTCCATATGTTTGAGGTTGAACCTCAACGACATACTCATCATGATCATCCTCCTCATCCTCATACTCATCCTCATTATCATAGTCAGATCCATCACTCTCGGTCTCAAGGTCTTACATTGGGTCTCCTCCTACTCTAGCCTCCTCCACTACCATCACCACTGCCTTTGCCTCTCTATCCACCTGATCAACCCACTCCAAGTCTTTATCACTGAAAATATGATCATCAACCTTTGTGTTCCACCCTTTTTGCATATCAACCTTCTCTAATACAATAGATGTGTCAATGCCCAAAATTTGTTTGTGACAGAAGCGAAGGTTGTAGTGAAAAAATATAAGATCATTCAACTTTTTTGCTACCAACCTATTGCACCTCTTTGAGTGTATATGTTCGAACATACTCCAACTGCATTCACATCTTGAAGCACTAGATGGCTGGCTCAAGATACGAACTATGATTCTCTATAGATTTGGCACCTTAGTTCCAAACATCTCCCACCATACATTTGAAACAAGAAGATTTTAAATCAGTTCTATAACTTTGACTTTATCAATCTAGACTCTAGATTCTAAAGTGGTAATAAAATTAGAAATTAGAATTTGGAATCATAGATTTTTACCACCTATCATAGAATCTAGAATTTGGATTTTAGAATTTGAAATTATAGATTTTTACATTGGGTCTCCTCCTACTCTAGCCTCCTTCACTGCCATCATCACTGCCTTTGCCTCTCGATCCACCTGATCAACCCACTCCAAGTCTTCATCACTGAAAACATGATCATCAACCTTTGTGTTCCACCCTTCTTGTATATCAACCTTCTCTAATACAATAGGAGATGTGTCAATGCCCAAAATCTATTTGTGACAGAAGTGAAGGTTGTAGTGAAAAAATATAAGATCATTCAACTTTTTTCCTACCAAACTATTGCACCTCTTCGAATGTATATGTTCGAACATACTCCAACTGCATTCACATCTTGAAGCACTAGATGGTTGGCTCAAGATACGAACTATAATTCTCTATAGATTTGGCACCTTAGTTCCAAACATCTCCCACCATACAATTGAAACAAGAAGATTTTAAATCAGTTCTATAACTTTGACTTTATTAATCTAGATTCTAGATTCTAAAGTGGTAATAAAATTAGAAATTAGAATTTAGAATCATAGATTTTTACCACCCATCAGTTATGTACAGTTTTTCTTTTGTAAGTCTCGTGCAAATAGGTCTCCTAGTGCTTTCTTATACATCTCTATCTCATGAACTATAATTGTTCCAACAGTTTCATCAGGTGACATTCTCTCTATAACATCATAGAGGCCACAAAGTGGCACAAACAATTAGTGACCGATATATAAGAGCCAACCGATTTGCTAATCTATCTCCCAAAACCCTAATACTCTTCCCTCAACTCTTCCTTCTCTATTATTTGTGTTTGGAAGTGATAGAATGACCTTTTTAGGTCTTAGTCATGCTTTACAAACCAAAAGAAACAAAAAAAATCATTAAAAATTTGTTTTTTGTCACTTTATGGACGTTGCTTGCCGGTCGAGGCAGCCTGACGAAACTTGGTGAGTCAGCTGAGGCAGTTGTCTCAACGAGTCAGTCAAGCCTCGGCTAGGACTTGATTGAGTCTGAGTCTAGAGGCAGCTAGCCTCAGAATGGTCATTGTTATCACCTGAAATTGCACCCTTGCCAAATTCAACAATAACTTGACATTTCAAGATAACAATGGAATCACTCCTAAGCTGTGAGTGACTTAAAAATGGAGTGAATCTCCGGATAAGGCCGACTCCTAACTTGCTCACACTTTAAACTTCTGAACTTTCCAGGAAAAGGGAGAGAGAAAAAATTGACTGAGATGACTAATAACTGGAAATAACATCAAAATCTTAAAGCTTGAACTGCACCTAAACTAGAGATATATCAACCTTAACAAAGATGAACAATTATGAATGAGACATAATCTCAAATGCAAAGAGAAACGAATATCACAACCTATTATGGGCCCCAATGCATAAATATTTTGGTAACTAGTCAAAACGATATAAACACTAACAAGGAAAGTTAACTTCCACAAACTAGTACTTGAACATCTATATGACACAGTTAACAACCTGCATAAGAAAGCCACTTGCAGAAAGATGAAGAGGTGTGAGACAGAAACTATGAAACAAAATATTCTATGGAGAAATGGCTCTCTATTCTTATATATAAATGATGCCCAGCAGGTGTTAGGAAATATATCAATAACAAGGCATATACAGTCCCAGCGATTGCTCTCCCTGCAGGTAACATAAAGAAAAGTTCATCAATCCTCCATTGGCATTCAAGGTTGAAGATTATATTACACAGACTGCTATTCAAAATTGAATATCTGCACCATTCAAACAACACCATCAGTCTGAGATACAAGTAAGTGAATCTGAATTTGCACAGTCTGCTATAATAGTTTATCTTTATCAGAGATCCTTACATTTAACATTCTGGACCATCATTAATGAGTTATTTAGAAGGTAAAGTTTTTTGGAGGCCACCATTGAAGAAATCCGGATCAGCCTTAGATATTGATTCGCATGTGATTTTCCTTTGTTTTCCTGAGAAACAAAATGCACCTTCTTCACTCAGGTATGAACCCCAAACTTGGAGTTTTTCTGTTTCTTGGGTTTTTATTGGATCCATGCCCCGACTGGATGCTTTCTTTTTGCTGCAGATCAGCGCTTGCTGCTGCAATATCTTACCCAGATTTTTTTTTTTTTAAATCAACCATTTGATGACTTCGGCTGTAGGGTTTTTATCACTCTGCTGTTTTTACTTTCCCATAGCAAGCTTATGCATTTTAGCTTATTTTTTGTGGCTGTAGCTCTGTTATTCCTTCACATTAGCTGAATGTTCCATTGTTTATGCCAATTGAACTCCAAAGTTTGTTCATCTTATATGTATGCAATACTTCTAAATCAGTTCTTAAACATTCTCTCATAGGTAAAAAATATTTAACTGTATATATCCTTTCTCTGAGAGTGTCCCCAATCATGATAGCTGTTTTCATATAGAGGTAAACTTTACTGTAAACACAAACATGTTTCCATTTCATTTTCTTTTTGATAATATGCATATCATTTTCAGTAAAATATTTGGATCCGGAGTATCTCTATGAACCACATTCTGCTGCTTAAAATGGATGTTCATGAACTTTTATGGACTGATTTAGCACTCAGACTAATCGAATTGGTTGATTTTCTGAAGTGTTTCATTTGATGAACCGTCTTTTGATATATGTATGTGAATTATGATCTCTTGCTTGTACTTTGTACTTACCAACACGAATGAATTAATGCCAGCATCCTTCCTTTCCTACCCCTGAAATTGCAATGCACATTTTAGATCACATACATTGCTGTTTCTTTGATCATATTGTTTAACTGTAATGTTTCAAATTAATAATAAATCATCCCTTAAACAGTTAGCTGATTTATCTTTCTTGTAATCTGCAATGTGATAATAAAAGGTTTCATGTATAATAGACATGTCCCTTTGATATTATGCTCTTTCTTTTTGTGGCTGATATAAAACCGTTGATCAATGATACGCTGGGCTCGAACCCTTGTGGGAGCCACATATTATGTCCACGTGACATTGATCTTTTCCTGCACATGACACAACCAATTAGAAAAATAAATCATGGCTTAGGATTTTGGATGTAGATACATATGCATGATAGGATGGTGAGTTTGCTAGCCGTTGCTTAGATCTTTTAGATCTAACTCATTTTTTGCAATTACAGGACTTGGAGCGGGAGCATGGAAATCAGGACAGCGGAACAGCGAGGGCAAGCGCATGGACAAGTGGCAACACAGCCAGTCATTCCAGGCAATGGTTGGCACCCATGACCCTTCTTACTTTTTCTTTTTGCATTTGTATTTATATTCAAAGTCAAGCTTTGGTTTATTCCTTTGACTGGTCAGTTTCACGGCTTGTCTGAAACATTATGGACATTTGATGAATAGAATTACATTTTCAGAAAAAATTATGACACTTGTTTTACTTCATTAGATATTGCTTTATTTTCATCATAAAATGCAATTTACAGATATAAATGATCAAATGTTTGCATAACGTTATGCTTTGAAAATAAACACTTAGATAATCAGTCATTTCCAGCAGTATAGCTCTTTCTGTTTGAGCTGGTAGGTCAAATAGGTAACAGTCAACTCGCCTCAGGACTCCCCGAGTCCTTGCCAGAGTCAGAAAGTCCTATAACACTGATATACACAATGAATTTGAATAGATAAATAGATAGCTCTTTGATTACACAAGTTTGATAATGAAGTACAAGGTGAAATATCTAAAGCGATATCTCCAGCAGCAGCCTGGGGTGAGGAATGACTCCCACTGAAATTGCAAAGACATAATATGGAAGGTCTTGCACCTCTGAAACTGCAAACAAAGACTCAACTCCAACTGGAATCACAAATAATCAAGAAATTTAAACTCTACCATGATGATTTCCTATACTGCAAACCACAACCTTATAAAGAGCTCCAGGAAATTTTCCGAAGGGTTACAAGCCAGCCAACGTTACTTTTTATTTATTATTTTGGCCCCTTTACTTAATAATTAAATTTATAAATTAAAAAAGTCCTTATGATATTGGAACTTAATTAAGACACTTTATAGAAATTGGGGACATTACACATATACCTTTAATCCTAAATGGCACAATATAGAAGAGACCAATAAGAGGGCTATATATGAGGATAGAGAGGTAATAAAGGGATTTTGGGCTGCAGTAGAAAAAGATTCATGGTCGAGGTGAGGAGGCTTCGGTTATAAGTAGTCAGTGGAATTAGTTTTCAAATGGGAAAGGTGATTTTGCTTTTGTGGAAGCTTTAGATAATATGCAAGCAAAGAAAGACACTATAAAATGGTGGTGGAACCATGGGGTAAAACTCCTAAGTTGCAGTCATTTGCAATATGATTGTTCCACAAGTAGCTAGCTCTTTTGCTAGAGAGAAGAATTGGAGTACTTATGGATTTATTCATTCATTGAAGATGAACCGATTAGGATCAAAGAAAGCAGAGAACCTAATGTGCATCCATAGCTCACTTCACCATGTCTCTTGTGTTAATCTTGGATACATGAAGCGTCCTTCAATAAAATGGGACCAAATTGCACCTAATGGAGAAGCTGCAACCATGGTGGAAGATGCATTTGAACTAGACGGTCTTAGTAAATTGCCCTAATTTTACTACCATCAGAGGACCTGAGATGGAGAGTGATGATTATCTAAACAGCATTATAGCTGAAGACCTTGAGATGGATGATCAAAAGATTCTAGAGTAGATAATAGTACATAGGTTTTTTATTTTGTACAGCTTTTTGTTTTCATATCAGAGATTCACCATCAAACTATATATTTTTGAGTTTCAATATGTAATGATAATCTGATATGATCTTATGAAATGTTTAGAAATCAGAGATGTAGTGCAACTTTTGAGCTATATGGCTCTATATACACAATATTAAATGACAAAACTATTAGTATTAGTGATTTGAATTTCAGATTTGATATATCATATTTTGATTGAATGGTTTTAATGTTCAAACATAAACCTTTCCCTTGTTCTTGATTGCAAAGCACTATGTCATAGTTCTTGGAATCTTTTAATTATATTAAATAAAGATTGCCATCTCCACGTACCCACCTCTCCTATTTTTTAAAATTAGTCTTACCAATACTGTTACTAATCTCCTAAGTTTCCAAATCTCGCCATCTCCAAGTGACCTTGTCACAAGTAAGTTTTATTTATAATTTAAATTTACTTTGTCTTTGTGGTTGCTAGTAATTGATAACTTAAATAATTTAATTTTAATTGTTTACTTGTCTTGTCTTCATAGATTGCTAGTCCATCTACATCAGAAAGAAATTGGAGCACATGTTCTCTCATCCACTTAGTAAAAAGCAAAAAGTTGCAATCAAAAAGAGTGGAAACTTGGTTGCAATCCAACTTGTGTCTCCTTTCACACAAGCAGAATAAATACAAAGAAGGGGAGTTGGAGATGTGGGATGTAAATTCAGAGATACAGACTTGCATGCTTCCACTTCTCAGCTTGCAATTGCCAAATTGGAGGAATTGGACGGGAATAATGTTCGTAGCACAGCTGACCCCATTGGCCTTGGCACTACGTGGGAATCAACTAGTGTCATTAGCATTGAAGAAGCCGATGATGATGATGATGATGAAGAAGATGAAGAATTCATTAGATGATTGAAACTTAGTGTAAAGTTTTAGTTGTTTCAAGTCAAAACAATGATCTTGAACTTAATATTATCATTTTAATATTTTGTCATTTTGATGTTAAAGCTGAAGTATATGATGCTATGATGGTAAGATCATGATGTTATAATTACAAGTTTATGGTGTTTTTTTTGTTTATATGATATTGTGACATTCTAATAATCAAACATGCTATATATATAGATTAAAAAATTAAATATTTTTGTACTAACAAAAACATGCCACATTCAAAAAGTTTCCCGGCAAACTGATTCTTCAAACCCGAACAGGCAACCTAGTAAATAAATGAACAAATACTTTTAAGATCATGATGTTATGATTACAAGTTTACGATGTTTTTGTTGTTTATATGATATTATGTGACATTCTAATCATCAATCATGCTATATATATAAATAAATAATTTACATGTTTTTGTACTAACAAAAACAAGCCACGTTCAAAAAGTTTCCCGGCAAACTGATTCTTCAAACCCAAACAGGCAACTTAGTAAATAAATGAACAAATACTTTCTCTTTGTGGCCAACCTTAAAGATATCCAATAGCATTGTCTCCAAGAGAATGTTGTTCCAAATGAAAGCTTAGCAACCCCTTTCTCCTTGGAGTACACAAAATATGTTTCAGCCCAACCAGCTATGTCAATTGGGTCAAATGTAGATAATGGTAATTCTGAACCCGAGTAGGTGATAAGACTAAACGTTCATGAGTTGTTAGGCGTGGATAGCTTTGTTGCCATGATTTTTTATGTGTTCAAAAAGAATGCGCCAATGGAACGAAAGAACTGAATATACATCGCCATTAACCACTTCCAAGGTAAAAATCTATTTCTATACAAAATGGTATATTTAAATTTGTAGAAGAGACGGAGTCTAGGGTTGGGTCATGAGGTACATATACCTCAGGAAGTAAATAGAGTTTTTGAAATGCTATATACAGTTAAATAAGTGAAATTAACAGAGCACAATTGGGTTGTGAAGCACCTCGTGAAGTAGATTGCCCCTTTTCAGTATGTACATTGCAATCGGACCAATGATCCTTGTCTCCATGAGCCATCCGAAAATTCTGATTAACATGCCTGTCATCCGTGGTGCTGAAAGCACAAATACAGCAAAAGCTTAAGATATTCATCACAACTACAAACTACTAATGCAAACCAGATGAGATGATGTATATTTCAACAAAGGATACACAGCTGAGAATAGGTGTGAAAAATGATGGCATTTGATGACTTGAACTCGCTCCTTAAAACTCATGTTATTAATTTTACTATGTTTTCAATCTTCATATTCAATTTCCAAAGACACAGAGGGCTTGAGTTAGGAAGTTACAGCCTAAATGGGTCTATAACTGTTAAATATCTCACAAGCCTGATAATCTAGACTTCGCAGAAAAGAGATTTCCCTAGTACAAGAAACATCAAACAATGCAATTTATTTAGCTCATTTGCTGCAATGGTGAATCCACAATCCTTGTATACTGAAAATAGTGTTTGAGAAACTGACCTTTGACATCAGCATGTAGGTAATTTTCACTACTTCCCTCTCCAAGGTCCACTTCCTCCACGGGTTTAAAAACTCTTCCCATTATCGCAGAAATTAGCAGCCCTTGACACTAACTGCAACCCAAATGCACTGGCGTATGAAAATTTATACCAAAAAGGCTACAAAGCATTTGATCATTAAATATCCATCAGTCGAAAGGCATTCAAATTCAATTACCAAAAATCTAGAGTATGAGTCCTTTTCTTCAGCTAACTCGACTCTACCATAGACTCATGCTAAAAATAAGACCGTGGATCTCTTCATTTCATTGGTTGAGGGTTGGCAAGACCAAAGATTTATGTGGGCGGAGGCTCCAACAATGCAGGGGGCTAGGAAATAAGGTGGTAGCTGGTGAGTGATCACTCTTGAGATTGATATGTCCGCTGCTCGTTGGATGCAGCTTTAAAGACATAATTGTGAACATATCCTCGTGAATCCTGGATGTTTTCATGTCTTGCATGGTTTTTTTATTTCACCACACGACGATTTTCTTGGTTGGATAGGCAAATTTCAGTGCCTTTATCAAAAGTAGGTGGATTTTTCTATTTTCTTCTTGGGATGTAACGAGCCCTAACTAAGCCTTTGAAATTTAGAGGATAAATGACTAAATGTCGGGTGAGGTGATAGATGTCGTACCAGGACATGCAATCTCATGTAAACATAAGAAAAGGATCATCGAGTGAATTATCAACTCCAATGGATAATATAATGTTTTTTTACTGACTGTGGGCTGATTTCGTTTATCATATTTTATTATGTTCATTTTAGTTCTTATAAGAATGTTGTGATCTTGAAACTAAGATATATATTTTTATCTTAAACTACAATATCTTTTTTGGATACTCTATGATTAAAAACTATATCTTTTTCTATGCATCTATTTTTTAATTATTTTTTTACATGCATATTAGTGTCGTATATATGTGTGTCTTATATGTATCAACATAGCTTAATTTTAAAACCAACACATATATGACTAGCAATTGTTTAAATTTTGATGAGTTGAATAAGTAGGCTTTTATAATGCATTATGTAGGTAGATTGCTTAATGAACATTCTATACTACAAATTTGTCACAGAGTGCAATTGTTTTTTTTATTTATAATAATTAAAATATTGATAAAATAATTTTTGTTTTCATGCTTTTGGGTGAGATTGTGTGTGAGTTTATCAACATTAATCTTTTGGACCATATTCAATGATCCATCATCAAGATCAAGAGCTAAGAATGCATAGAAATAATAAAGAGAGGTGCACAAATCAAGATCAAAAGAAAAAAAAAGAGAGGACAAATGAAAAAAATGAGAAGATAAGAGAATAGAAAGGTAAAAAGAGAGGACAAAGCAATTAGTCCTAAAAATAATATAAAATAAATCTTGAATAAATATTAAAAGAATATTAAATCTTAGATATACATGTATGGATATAAATATATATTTATCTTTAATTTTGGTATATTGTGGTTTTTATTTATTTTATTTTATTTTAGGACTAATTGCTTTTATCTTTCTATTCTCTTATTTTCTCATTTTTTCATTTGTCCTTTTTCGTTTCTTTGCATTCTTAGCTCTCTTATTAAGTATGATCTGAAAGTTGATGTTGATATACACATGAACACAATATCATGGATTATGATAATTTGTTGCAATTATAATTTTTTTGATTAAATTAATTATAATTTCTTTTATTACTATTTATATAAAATAAATCATGAAAATAATTAGAATAAAGTTGATTTTTCTCCTTTTGAATTGTTCTTTTATTTTCCAAACATAAAAAAGGTAGAATTTTGTATATTTTTTCTTCAATAATGACATTTAAATATTGAATTTTATAAATTTTACAATAATATCAAATTATTACAATCTTTTATATCAATGTTGAAATTTTTGACTGAAACTAATTGAGAGGCATAGATTTCTCTAATAGTTTATAAAATAAGATAAACTTAGGATATCTAATTTTTAATCAATGTTTGACATATTAAAGTGTCATAAATGTCTTATAAGAATATTTGCATACTTTAGATATATTTATTAAAAAATAATTGTATGCATGCCTGTAAGAATATTTTGAATGTAATTTGTGATACTGCTCCAATTCGGCCTAATGAAAATAATATGGTTTGCACAATGCAAATAAGTTTTTGATAAAATAAATATTGAATATGTTGACAATAGTATGAAATCTTTTCAAGAAACATAATTAAAACTAGCGCTTTCATCTTTGAAGGATTTAAGGGTTAAGATGATAGTCTTATATAATTTTGATGATACATGAATAGTTATTCATAAAATATCTTTTTCTACTTCCCTACCCTCATCTTTATATCTTCCGTATTCATACACATAGACACTCTTTCTACCTTCCTATCACTATCTTATCTTACTCTACTTTACTTTTCAGTCATCTTTATCTAAATTTTATTTCACTTATTTCTCTTTCATCTACTGTATCTATCTATCCACTATGTATCTATTACCTCACATATCTTTAACATTATCTCTCATACTCTCCCTAATCTTCTCTTCATATTTCTATCCCTCCCACTTCCCTCCTTTTTGTCTCTCCCTTCATAATTATCATCCACTTTGATATTTGATTTTGATCCATCTATTTACACATTGTGTCTCCCTTTGTTTCCCTTTCTTTTCTATCAACCTTTTCACCTCTCTACCCCACTCACTCTCTACATATCTCCCATTATAATTATATGTCCATCTAACTCGTTGATAACAATTATTCAATTGTATATTTTTATTGATGTTAAACAAATGTTACATTATACCCGAGCTCAAAAGACTCCAATATCAGTCAAGCTCAAGTTCAAAAGAAGCCAAGTTCGGTGACCAAGTGTAAACCAAGCTAGGTCAATCATTGAAGAATTCCTATGTAAACCAAGTTAGGTTGGTTACCAAAGCAGTTTAGTGTAAATCGAGTCAGGTCAATTACCAAGGAGCTTGATGGTAACTGAGTGACCCAATTTCAGTGTCAATTGACCTACAGCAGAACAGTTTTGTTTATTATTTGGTTTATGCAAACTGACTCAATGGATGTTAATTGTTTATTTGTAAAGGCATTCAAGTCAACTTGACATTGGGTTTCATATATATGAAAGGTCAAGTTATAGGTCGAAATGAAAGTTGTGGAAGAAGATAAGATGCAAAAGAAGGATATCTGATTAAAAGAAAAATATCTAAGGAGCTGCAAAGTTTATTCTAATTAGGGAGGATCCAGAGGATAAACCAGAATAGTGATCTAAATCTACAAATGAGTTGCTTTACCTATCAAGTCAATCATCGTTGCTCTCTAACAATTGTAGCAGTAAAGAAATCTCTTAACAGAGTTGACTTAACAGTCATTTTTTCAAATCCTCTAACAAGTTGGCATTTCTAAATTGAAGTGTTTTAAGACCTCTAACAAGACCACTCCTAACAAGGTGATTCAAATCCTTTAATTGGGTCACACCTAGCAGTGTGTTTTGTAACTTTTAATAGGGTTGGCTCCTAACAGGGCTCAATTTAGAAGAGTGAAAAGTTGTAGCTAGTTGCATTGGTAGTTTTTCCACATTAGTTTTCCATGTTAAATCTTGGTGTCTCTTGTGTTCATGTTATTTTCTTACTGCTTTATCTTTCTGCAACAAAGTTACTAAAGGTTAATACACATTAATATCTCAAGATTGCTTTGTTAACCAAGTTACAGTGAATATGTAGTTCTAACCAAGTTGTGCAAGGATTTGAGTTAATAAGAAGTTTGAATTGACATCTAAGAGATTTGGAATTATTTTAGTGGTAACTGATTCACCCCTCCTCTCTCAATTACTCCTCTTATATTTCCAACAATTGGTACAGTGTTGTTAGTGCTTACAAGAAAGGTTACAAGGACCTAAGCTAAAGATCAAGATGTCTTATAGAAGAGAGATTCCTGAGTTGAATAGAGAAACTTCAAAGCATGGCAGGAACTCATGAGGTTGCATTTGGGAACCACTGGAGATACAGGCCTACGCTTCTTGGAGAACCAATATGTGGCACATCTTGATCGTTTGACTATGAAAAAGATGGTGGACAAAATGAATCACAACACAATGATGATTAACATTGCTTCTACTCTTAATTATTTTGAATTTGTTGAAGTCAAAGATTGTCATGCTGCTCATCCAATGTGGAAAAAGTTGGAAAATATCTATGGAGTAGATGACAATGTGAGAAGAGCCAAAGAAAAAATTCTAAGAGGTTAATTGGATCAGATGAAAATGAGAGAAGATGAAAACATTGCTAAATACAATTTAAGAATCAAAGCAAGTGTGAGTGCAATCAAAGCTACAAGAGGAAAAATAGATGATGTAACAATAGTCAACAAGGTATCAAGAACTCTTCTTCCTATTATGCAAATAGAGTTTTAGCTATTTAAGAGATGAGATGGGATCCTAAAAATGATTTAACTTTGGATGCACTAGTGGAAAGGTTAACAGCTTTTGAGTTGGATAATTTTGATAACTATCTTCCTAGCTCTCAGAACATAGAATCAACATTCAAAGCCAAACTAAATCTTGGTAGAAAGGGCAGAAACTCAAAAGGAAAACAAACTGATGGTGAAGAAGATGAAGATCTAGATGATGACCTTGAAGCTATTGAAGCCCTACTTGCAAGAAGGTTACCTAAGGAAAAGGTAAATATAAAGGAAAAAATCCATTGATTTTTTTCTCTTGTGAAGAAGTTGGTCACATCGCTGCAAGATGTTCAAACAAGGAAATCAAGGATGACAAAAAATTCAGCAAGTTCAAATGAAAGGAAAATTTCAAGAACTACAAAGACTACAAAGACAAAAGAAATTATGTTATATTGCTAAAGATTTTGATAGTGATGATGAAGATAAAATGGTATATATTTCTATTAAAGATTAATCAAATGATGAGGATAATGAAGAGAGGGCACTCATTTCTCATATTAGCAAGAATGACACATGGATAAAAAATAGTGGTTGTTCTCATCACATGACTGGTGATAAAACTAAGTTTGACCACTTGGAGCACTATGATGGTGGAAGTGTTAAATTTGGAAATAATGAACCATATTTTTTATTAGTTCAAACAAGTTTTAATGGGTGCCTGAAACCCCACAGTAAACAAAATACAACTAAATTAAAGTTCACAACATATAGCAGAACAACAATAAACAATAGGCGAGGAAAGGCTACTAACCAGTCCTAAGAAAAACTAGCCATCTTGAGCTCCAGCTTCTCCATGGTCACTACTACATTAGTCATCAATTGATTATCTTTTGGGGTATCCTCCCTGTCCCTCCTCCTCTTGTTCGATCTCATTTTATAGCTCGAGTTGTCATCCAAGGGATTGGCATCCGCTTTAGCAGCCTTGTTTTCCTCGTTGACCATTTCAACATTCCCATCTGTCCCCACCTTCATCATCTCTTGCATTCTTTTAATATTATCATTTGATCCTTTGATAATATTAAGACTTTGGTTAGTCGAGTTGTGAAGAGTGCAGTCCATCTTATCCAATCTCTTATCCATCTTAGTGACCCTAGTTTCTAGAGTGTTAATTCAGTCGGACCTATCATTACCTTCCTTCCCTTCTAGCCCTGTAACCCTATCCTTTAGCTCTTTAGTTTCATGGAAAACCACTTAATTGACTAGAGGTTATCCAATATGTTGTTGCAGGCATTGTTGAGGAGATTCATACCCACTTCCATAGCATTGTCACTGAGAACCACCATAACCGAATCAATCAATTTCTCCAGATGGATTTTACCATCATCTCCCTCTAAAACCTTGGGTTGAATAATCTCTCTAACACTACCCATCTTCGCAATCTGAGACTCGAAGTTCCTCCAGACCATTTTCCTACCCTTGGAGCCAAATGAAATAGTGGTTTTCTCCTTGCCAGAATCCTACTTCCTAACCTCCTAGGCAAAGGGAGTTGATTCCTAGCCCTTGTCAAAATCCTTATCAACTTCACTTTCAATTCCCATTCTCCTTTTAGTTGGCCTTTCCACCTTCCTACAAGTCTGAACCTTTCTAGTGTAATCCTCTTTCACAATAGTCTCCTCTTCCAAATCCATCCCCTCATCCTCTTCATTATAATCCTCTGCTAAATTAACCTCAAACTTGGAACTTTTACCTACTAAGCCTTTCACAAACTTTTTCTTCTTATGCTTGCCCATATCCTTAATAATCTTGGCCACCTCCTCATCATCATCTGAGTGGAGCCCCACACTATCCTCAGTATCAGAAGGGAGATACAAGCTTTCCATGTGGTTCGAGGACTCCACTTTATGGGCAATAGATCTACCTCGGGTTTGAGCCTTGAAGTGCTCATAGATTAGTAACAAAAATCCCTCATGGAAAGTAGGGTTAGCATACGACTTCTTCTTGTAACCCATTATATTCTTATTAACTGAAGAGAAGAGGTAGAAGGGTATGGAGATTTTCATGCTATACCTGAAGTGATTAAGGATGACAAAGTGATGGGTGCAGATTCTATCATACCTTGTATCCAATGTAATGTAAGAAATAATAGCCCTTAGGATGAACGTCCAAAGTTTTTTAATTGAATTTGGTTCATAGTACGCTCCAGTCTTCACCAGTTCTTTCATCTCCTTGGCATCTTTAGCAAAATCTTTCACCACATTAAGGGAAACTTTCTTGACCTAAAGAATTTGATACCCTTGGCAGAGGAACTAGTGACCTCTGCTATGAGATCTTCATTTACCTAGAAATCAACCCTGTCGATCTTAACTTTTCCCTCTTTCCAAGACTTGACCATAAGATCAATAATCTTAGGGTTCCAACATGCAAATTCTTAATGAACTTGGAAATACCACCATCCCTCAGTTTCTCCCATACCTTCGACCACCTTTTCCACTTCACCACCTCATCCTCCAGCTCTTTGCAATGCCTTTCGCCCACTATCTTGCTTCTTAGAGTATAATTTTTTTCAACCTCCAATAACTAAGAACTAATTGTATATGAGCAATGTTAGTGTGCTAATAGAAACCAAATTTAAATAAAGCTTCTACAAACTAAAAAAAATTCATAAACTTCAAGATAGACTAAGATGAGCTCTCAATTGAGAATATGAGCCATTAATGGGCTCTCTCAATGAGAAGCTCTCTTGTTGAGTGGCTTTGTCTAAATAGATAGGATGTATGCTCAAGCTTATGCTTCAAAAAGGGCTTCAAATGGAGTTGGAATTTGGGTGTGAGTGTATGGTTTTGATGTAAAATGGCTTCTTAAAATGGCATTATGACTTTGCTTCATGGATTGTGTTCTTTTGCAAAGGGGAAGAATCCAATTTATAAGCAAGAGGCTTGAGGGATTGAGGGCTAAGATGCAAGGATGGGGAAAAGCTCATGGAGGGCTCAGATTGCATGAGAGGAGAGCACATGGATTGTGCTTCTTTACAACCAATCAGGGAGTGACACATGTCACAAAGTGAGAGGATGGAGGAAAGGGGAAGGATGAGTCAACAAAGGAGGCTCAAGGGATAAAATCTTCATAAAGACCCTCATAATGGCTTTTAAGAGCAATGAAAGGGCTTGGAAGAGTCATTTATGACCTAGTGGGCTTCATAAAGTTTTATGGTTGGGATATTTTGAGGGAGATGAGAGGAATTTCGACTTGGGCTTGATTAGGAAGGTTTTAAGCTTGCTTAGGATTGTGCAAATGATTAGAGGATGGATTAGGATGGTTTAGGATTAGCTTAGGGATAGGCAAGTGGATGGCATTTAATGAGGGTGGGTGAAGGAGGAGATATTTGTTAACTTTGGCTTGGGCTAGTAAGTCTTAATCCATGTTTAGGGAATGTGACAAGGTTAGGAGGGGATTAGGATTAGGTTTAAAGACATCTTCTATAAGAGTCTAGACTTTGGATGAGGATAAAGACTTTCTAGAATAGTCTAGAACTTCCTAGGATGAGGATGAAGACTTTCTAGAAGAGTCTAGAACTTCTTAGGATGAGGATAAATTAGATTTTTAGGAAATAAATTAAGTTTTATTTATTTCAAGGGTTTGGGTTGAGGAGATATTTATTAAAAAAAATTTAATAAACATGAGGACTAATATTTAGTCTTAATTAAATATTTTGAGTTGGGATTAGGGGTAGGAAATGATGGGATTAGCCTTTAATCAAAATTAAAGAAGGATTAGAAGATTTTTGAAGAGGTTAGTGGTCTTAAGAAAATTGGCCAAGTTTTGGGCAAAAAATAAATTTTTTATTTATTTTGGTTTTTTTGGTCAATTTATTAATTAAATAATTAATAAATAAGGAAATAATGTTTAAATAAGATTTAAACATTTTTGGGAGGGATTCCTTAATTAAATATTTTTAATTAAGATAAAGGGATTTAATGGCATAAAAATTAATTAATTAATTAATTAAATAAATAATTAATAAATGATGATGTCATCAAGAATTTTTTTTAAAAATAAAAATACTTTATTTTTTAAAGGATTTAGGTGTCTACATTTTGCCCCTCTTTGATGTGATGCCGCAAGTGGCATGGCATCAAAGATAAGAAAATAAGATACCCAAGGCTAGAGCAGAAGAGGAGAGAATGGACTGCAAGATGCCTCCTCAAGAAGGCAGCGGGGAGAGAAAGCGAGGCTCGACGGCTTTTTGAAAAGTACAAGAATCTGAGATGAGCAAGGAGACTCAGATTGGCTTAAGAGAAGAGGTTTAGTTAGCTCAAACTCTCACTACGGGAGAATGATAAAGGGAGAATCAGAGGCACAAGAGGAAGCAAGCTTAAGATCTCAGGGATTGCAGAGGATGAAGGAGCGGAGCACTATAAAAAGGAATCCAGGATAGGGAGATGGATGATGGGATGATAAAGCTGACGCAACAGAATTTCAAAGAGTCAGATTGGTGGAAGATGGGTTTCGGAGATCCCTAGGACTAGGATTGTGGATCTCGAAAGATGAGGCTTGGTGGATTGATTGGATTGGTGGATCCCTAAGACTAGGATTGTGGATCCCTAAAGCTAAAAGTGCAGATTGATTCAAAGAGATACTAATGCATAAGCTGGGGTAGGAGAGATAGATGTTGGATATGGATGGAGGATAATGGAGATGAATGGAAACCATTGAAGCTTTTTTAAGCATGGGGATACTTCAAAGAGAAGTACCACCATGTAGTTGAGCACTAGATTTGCTATAGGACTATTGGTTAATTGCCAAGGTTACCAAGAACATTAAGGCCTTTTCACCAACTATCCAAAGGACTGATGGACTGACTCAAAACAAACACCCAAGGATTGCCCCAGCATCACACATGAATCCTAGAGGAAGCAGCGTGGAACCGACATTGGGTAACCCACAAGCAGAAAAGAAAAACAAACAAAGGACTTGATCAAGACCTTATGCTCAGATTGCCCCATTCGCAGTATACCATGATATGGAAGATTGTGGCAACCTTGAGGAGGGAACAAGGAGATTGCTTGGAAAAGATACTTCAAGACCCAAAAGGGGAGATTCCAAATCAAAACAAAGAGAAAATCCAAAAGAGAACCGTTTACCAACGAGATGGGTAGGATGAGGTACTAATGGACCAAGAACAAACATGTGGAAAGCTATATCCTGCAAGGATCTATCGAAAAGCACCTAAGCTGATGGATTTTGGATGAGTGATGCATCTGGCAAGCTGAACTAACAAGGATAACACTTTGGTGATAGGAGATCTAGCTAAAGGATGCATTGGAATAGCCAACCAAGGGTTGTGTGATGTGTGCAAGATGCTGATCAAGGAGGAACTGACACGAAAGCTCAATAGATACAATGGTACTAAGCTAAAGAGGATGTACAAGCTGACGGACCAAGATATGTTACACATGTACAAGGTTGTTCATGTTTTGGTTTTTGTGAGACGGAAATGTTCATGAAGGGTGGGATGTCTGCAATAGTTGATAGGCGAATAGGTAGATGGTTTGCGAAAAGCTTAAGAAAAATGGGATTCTTTGTGTGCATGTGATAGGATACAAGCTAGGATAAAAGATTTGGCATATAATACAAGCTAGAATATGGTACAAGCTTTGGACAAGATTTGGATATACAAGCTATGATACAAGGGATGATACAAGATTTACAAGCTAGGGTACAAGATTTACAAGCTGAGGTACAAGATTTACAAGCTGTACAGGAGGTATTTACAAGCTTCATTAGATTTTGGATATTTGGTCAGAACACCAAGGGAACAAGCAGGTGTTTTATTGGATTGTGAATTGATGGATGAGGGATAGGATAGTGATAGATACTGAATTAGTCTTAGTACACAAGGCGCCTGAATTACCAGGTTTTCACCAAGGTACCTATCCAAGGTGCTTGAATTGCCAAGTTTTCACCATTGGACGCTTATTTCTCTTTACTATTTTTTTGTATTTTTCAAAAGCTGAGTATACTAAGGATCTTCAAGCATAGAAATTCTTGAGATGAATGATGTTAGTAGGATCATTCAAGAGTTCTCCTTCCGGTGTAGATAGCTGATAGGCTTCGGAGCCAAAGGAGGCAGTGACAACATAAGGACCAAGCCAGGTAGGTTCAAACTTGCCTTTCTTTTCTTGATCAGCTTGGACTTTCATATTTTCTTTGAGGACCATGTTGCCTGGCTAAAAGTGTTGTGGAAGCACCTTCTTGTTGAAATTCCTTTTGAGACGAGTTTGATAGACTGTGAGATGATCATAGGCTTGTTGTCACTTCTCGTCTAAGAGATCTAGCTGGGTGAGCCGAGCTACTCTGTATTCTTCATCTGATATTTGCCCTTGCAAAGATATGTGCAAGGAGGGAAGTTCAACCTCTATGGTAGTACTGCTTCGGCACCATAGACTAAGGAGTATGGATTTGTGCCTGTGGATGTACGAAAGGAAGTTCGATAGGCCCATAGGGCTGGATTTATTTGTAGGTACCAATCGTGGCCGAAATCATTGACAACTTTCTCTAGGATTTTGAGGAGAGTTTTGTTAGTTGCCTCTGCCTGGCCGTTACCTTGTGGGAAATATGGGCTAGAAAAGCGGTGATGGATGTGGAGGGAAGTGCATAATTCTTCCATGTTGAGATTTTCAAAGTTACCTCTGTGGTCGGCAAAGATGGTGGATGGGATGCTGAAGCAGCAAACAATGTGGTACAAGATGAACTTGGAGACCTGAACTCCTGTAGCTGAGACTAGGGGGACTGCTTCCACCCATTTAGTGAAATAGTCTGTAGCTGTTATTATCCATTTATGTCCATTAGATGAGAGAGGTGTGATAGTTCCAACTAGATCAAGGCCCCAACAAGCGAAAGGCCAAGGTGGTGCAATAGGCTATAGATCCTGTGTTGGAGCGTGCACAAGATTTGCATGCTGCTGACATGGGAGACACTTTCTGACAAAGTCACAGGAGTCTTCTTCAATGGTAGGCCAATAGTAGCCTGCTCTAAGGATTTTTCGCGAGAGGACAATACCACTCATGTGGGAACCGCAAAGTCTGAAGTGTACTTTTAATGTCATCACGGCCTCATTTTCATCTAAACATCAAGAGAGAGTATCATGATAACCTCGACAATATAGAGTTTTGGCTATGATAACATAGCGGGATGATTTTCGGATGAGGTTTTGGCGTTGGGTATGTGTGAGGTGAGGGGAGATGATACCATCTTTAAGGTAAGCGTGAATCTCATGGTACCAAGGGGATTGGGGATCAACCAACATACAAAAACAATTTGATTCATCATTCGCATAGGCAAGTGTGAGGAGCTGCTCGACTAAAAACTCATACTGCGTAACCACTTCGGGAATTTCCAAGAGAGAGCCGATAGTAGCCATAGCGTTTGCTGCTTTGTTTTGTATTTGAGGCACTTGTGTAAGTTGAAGCTTTTTAAAATGCTGGGTTAGCTGATCAACTAGCTCTTTGTAGGGTAATAGCTTTTCATCTTTGGTTTGATATTCATTTAGGGCTTGCTTGATGATGAGCTGAGAATTTCCAAAGATTTGTAACTCGGTGATGTTCCATTCTGCAGTTATCTTTAATCCTGCTATGAGAGCCTCATATTCAGCTATATTGTTGGTGCTTGGGAATTGTAGCTTGAAGGCTTTTGGAATTTAATCTCCTTGAGGTGTGACCAAAAATATTCCTACCCCTGATCCATGAGATGTATATGAGCCATCAAAATAAAGTTTCCATGGGGGTTGTTCTTCAATTAGACAGATATGCTCATCTGGAAATTATGTGATCAAAGGATATGTATCTACTAGAGGCGCATCAGCTAGGTGATCTGCTATAGCTTGCCCTTTGATTGCCTTTCTATGCACATACTAGATGTCAAATCCGCTAAGGAGCATAACCTATTTGGCCAAACAGCTTGTAAGTGTTGTTTTGGAGGGCATATACTTGAGAGGGTCGATCTTGGAGACTAGTTGGATGGTATGACTTAGCATGTAGTGGCGAAGCTTTTGAGTTGAGAAAACAACTGCCAAACAAGCTTTTTCCATAGGAGTATAATTGAGTTCATAACCAGCTAGGGTTATACTGATGTAGTAGATGGCTCTTTCTCTGTCATAGTCATCAAGTTGTGCTAGAAGTGCCCTTAGAGCAGTAGGCATTGCTGATATGTACAAGATCAAGGGATGACCAGGAACTGGTGGAACCAAGATAGGGGGATTGATGAGATACTGCTTGAGATGATCAAAGCTGTGTTGACATAAAGGATCCCACTTGAAGTTTTCATCCTTCTTCAGTAAGTGTGCAAACGGTGTACACTTATCTGCAAGTTGGGAGATGAAGTGCCGAACGGATTGAAGCTTTCCCTGAAGAGTGCAAAGTTGTCACAGTGTCTAGGGAGGAGGCATGTCTAAGATAGCTTTGACCTTCTTGGGGTCAATCTCTATACCTCGTTTAGAAACTATAAAGCCTAGAAGCTTGCCAGATGTGACCCCAAAGACACATTTCTTGGGATTCAGCATGAGATGATATTTGGCTAACCTATCAAAGACTTTCTCTAGGTCAACAAGATGATCCATGAAGGTATGAGATTTAAGCAAGATATCATCCACATAATCCTCCAAAATGCTATGGATAAGATCATGGAAAATGGCTGTCATAGCTCTTTGATAGGTAGCCCCAACATTCTTTAGGCCAAAAGGCATCATGTTGTAGCAAAAGGTTCCCCAAGGGGTAGTGAATGTTGTCTTATGCTGATCCTCTTCTGCAATCTTGATTTGATTATACCTATAAAATCCATCCATGAGGGACAGAATTTCATGTCTAGCTGTAAGATCTATAATCATATCTATGTTGGGCAAGGGAAAACCATCTTTTGGACAAGCTTTGTTAAGATCTTTGAAATCACTGCAAATTTTGATGTCATCGAAAGGCTTAGTGACGGGGACCATGTTGGAGATCCACTCTGAGTAGTCGATAGGTCGGATAACCTTAGCAACTAACATTCTTTCTAATTCAAATTTGACCAGTAATGCCACCTTGGGGTGCATTTTTCTAAGCTTTTGTCTGATGGGCTTCATCTTTGGATCGACTGCAAGATGATGAACTACAAGCTTTGGATCAAGTCTTGGCATGTCCTAATATGACCATGCAAATCGGCCAATGTTCTCTCTTAAGACCTCAAAGAGGAGGTCAGCTTGGTCTTGTGATAGGGATGCAGTAATGTGAACAAGTATGGGGATCTCTGAAGAACTGATGTTGACTTCTCTAGTATCCTCAATTAGAATAGAAGACACCTCTGGTCGATTATCTTGAGGAGGCAATGCTAAATCCTCATGTTCTGCTTGTGACTCTGGATTTTCTTGCTGAGGGGTTCTCTTCGCTGCCTTAGCTAGTCCCGGATTCACCTTAGTTCCAGTTTTGGGTGTATTGAAACTAGGTTGGAGATTTTCTCCAAAATACCCCTTGGGATATAGCTTATAGATATAGGCAGGATCTAGCTTTGTTTTCTTGTGAGGAGTTTCGGCTCCCATGAATCTCAGAAGTGCTTCCTCTAATGTGAACTCATCAATGTGTATGACACTTGGTTGGTCCCAATCTATGAGTTGTGGATGGGCGAGTGGTAGGTCAATGAAATGGATGGATAGTTCTTGGAGAACAGAGTCTCCGAGGAAGATTTGGTCTGGGATATCTTCGTAGGTTCTCTTTTCAACTTCCTTAGGAATGTCTTCGATTTTGACAAGGCCGCAATGAATGTTTGAAAAAGCATGACCATTGTCATTAGTGCCCCCAGTTGTGGGTATGCCAAAGCCAAGACTTGACTTCGATTCCCACTTGTGTGCGTCGATGGGGCACTACATGCCTCTTTCTTCTAGTCCTAGACCACCACCTTGATAGTTCCATTTGTCAGTGATGAGCTTATGTTCTTGGGGATACTTTTGGTTGAAGTGATCAAGGTGTGCTTGATTTCTTGGAGATGCATCCTTATGTAACCAATTGTTGATATCTGGAGTGAGCTCCTCATGAAGAGGGATTTTTGAGGATACAAAGGTTGTTGGGCCAAACTGTTTGTATCAAGGAGGTGGAATCTCCTTAGCTTTGTGATATGTCATTCGTCCATGGGTGTGTGGATCAAGTGGGAGTGCCCCGACAGCAAATGCATCTGACAGACTATACTCTCCACAACCTTTGTTATTGATCTTCACGGTAGATAGGGTGGAGGCAAGGATGGTTTCTGGGTTATTACAAGTGTGGGATGAGCTGGGGATGGCTGTGTCGATATCAATTCTAGGGCAATGGTTTGAATATGAAGCTTCAACTGCATTGCAATAAGCAAAGGGTTTTGGATCGGCATGGATGGTTACCTCAGTGACCTAATGCGAAAATTTGATGCACTGATGGTAAGTGGATGGAATGGCTTTCATGGCATGAATCCATGGGCGACCAAGGAGGATGTTAAATGGTAGGTTTAAATCAATAACATGGCAGAGTGTTTCTTGGATGACTGGCCCAACCTTGATTGGCAGCAAAATAGTTCCTTCTGTGGTTCTTTCCAAGTTGTCATAAGCTTTGATGGTGATAACCTCACTGATGATATCTGCCTTAGTATACCCAGCTTGTTTTATGAATTTTAGGGTGCAAATATTCAAGGCTGATCCATTATCTATCATTACTCTTTTTATGGCAAAATTGGATACCATAATGGGTATGTGGAGCGGAAGGGTGTGATTTGGCTCGACCACGAGTATGTCGATGGGTTTGAATGATAGGGCACATGAGGAGGATATGTGTCCAACGAGATTACAAAAATTAGTAGTGTTGATATCTGAAGGGACACGAGATTCTATGAGAGCATTGTTAAGGATGTTTTTGTACAAAGGACTAGTGTGGATAAGGTCTAAAATAGAGATTTGGGTTGGCATGTTCCCAAGGTGTTCCAAGATATTGTACTGGCTTTTTGATGAAGCTGATGGTGCTGGTGAAACTAGTGTGCCTGTGATGTTAAATCACGCTCTTCGAGTCGTGACTACACACTCATTGTTTGGTCCTTGGATATTGATAACATTGATAGAAGGTTCTTTCTCGGATATACAACCTATGAGGCTACCATAATCTATATAGGATGAAGTGTGGTCATTGTTCTTCCCATGCTGTTGGTTTGGTTGGCAGTTGTTGGTGTTGTTGTTGTTGGTTTGGATAGGTGTTTTTTCAGGATTTTGGTTGTTGTGAGGGGGAAAAGCATTTTGATAGATTTGTAAGCCTGCATTGGGAGAGGTTTGGGCACCAACAATGATTTCTTTTCGATCAATGAGGTCCTGCACATAATCTTTCAGTTTCATGCATCTGAGGGTGGTGTGACCTTTTACCCTATGAAATTTGCAGTACTCATTGTCTTTGTACCATGCAGCTTTGGATTGGCTTGGGTCAATTTGTTGGGTAGGAGGAAATTTGATGAGGTTTTCCTTAGTCAATTTATCAAAAATGACATCCAATGGCTCACCAAGGGGTGTATAATTTCTAGGTGCAAGTTGGAACTTGGGTTTTGGTCCTGCAGCTACATTGATGGCATTAGCTTGATTGCTAGACCCTTGAATGTTGGGTCTTGGATTGTGGCCTTGATAGCTTTGGTGATTCTGGTGTTGTTAGTTGATAGTTTGTTGATTGTTTGGTTGATAAGGTGGGTTGGACTAATTTTGGGAAGAACCAACAATATTCACATGTCTGTTGTCAGTGACGCTGTCTATTGCAATGTGCTTGTTTTTGTTCCAATACCTAGACTTGTCATTGAAATGTGATTGATTTTGGTTGGCTTCATTGTAAATCTTGACCACACCATCTTTAATGAGTCCTTGCTCAAGGATCATTCCTTTTTCTTTGATATCTTTGTAGGTCTGCAAACAGTTCATGGTCATGTGGTGAGCCAAGCTGGGATGAGCATTATCAATAAACATTTTCACCAAATGGTGTTCTGGCAAGGTGCAAGAAATGCGGGTGGTAAGGGTTCACCATCTTTGCAGATATTCGGGAAGGCTTTCTCCACCTTTTTGCTTAGTGTGGACAAGATCAACTACTGAGAGCTCTGTTTCAACAAGATGGGCATATTGGGCTACAAATGCCTCAGACAATTCAGCAAAGTTTTTAATTGTTGCATATGGGATTCTATAAAACCATTCAAGAGCTGGTCCGGCCAAGCTTTTGGGAAAGAGACGCAAGAGGAAGACGTCACTGTATGCTACTTCTTGGCAGTGCATGTAAAATTCTTTGATATGTGTGATAGGGTCTCCTTTTCCTCTGAATTTGTCAAACTTGGGTATCTCAAAGTGTTTGGGAAATGGTGTCATGGTAATGGCTCTGTCAAATGTGTAAGGACACACATTTTCAAACTTGAAGGTTTTTGGATCATTTCCCTCCTTGATGTTCTTCAAAGCTGTCTTCATGGCTTCCCATTCTAAATTAATGGGTGATGGCTGGGGTGCACCCAATGTAAGAGTGCCCTGAGGTAGGTATGTGCTAGATGGGGCAATGGAACATGGATGGCTTTGAGGTATGGGATGGTAGGGATTGTACATGGCTTGGGCAACTAAATGGTGGATGATGGGTTGCTGAGGTGGAGGAGGCACATATTGCTACATGTGTTGCAAGGCTTGCTGCTGATATGGGATTTGGGATAGGGATTGAGGGACGTAGGCTGGCTGTGGGATAAATGGATTTCTTTGTGGAGGTAAGGTATAAGATGGTTGTGAAGCTTGGAGAAAGGATCAAGGAGCTTGTGGAACTTAACTTGGGATTTGAGGAGTTTGACCAATATATGTGGGTTGTGCCCCCATTTGGGAGGGTATCATGGCAAAGGAGGCCAAGTAATTGGTGGTTGGTGGTGGTGGATTTCCTCCTAGAAGTGGCATAGAAAAATAGTTAGTAATAGGAGGTAATGGATTAGTTGGTGGTGGAGGTGGTGGGAATTGAAAGCTTGGGAATGGAAGTGATGGGGTTTGATAGCTTGGTGGCTGGATTTGAAAGCTTGGTAGAGTGGTGGTAGGAGCTTGGGTCACTTGAGAGCTTGGCAAAACATTGGTAGTAGCTTGTGGGGTTTGATAGCTTTGTGGAGTGAAGTCAGTAGCTTGTGGATTTGTGGCTGATGGCACTAAGCTCCAAGGACCTAGTGAAAATGATGGAATTGTGCTCTGAGCTGAGGTAAACAAGATGGGGGTGATGAAAGGTTGATTTCTTGGCCCCATGGGTGGCATCCCAGTTGTATATTGCTGAGGTTGGCCAAAGATGCAAGCACTGATTTGGGAGATGGGTGGATTTGGAAGGCTAGGTTGGAGAGCAACAGTAGCAATAATGAAGGGAGTGAATGATGAGGTGTTTTGGGCGAAGGGGGTTTGGGATGGAGTGGTATGGACTAATGGTGGAGTGGTGGTGGTTGGATTGGCTTGCGGAAGGGAGATTTCAACTTGAGTGGAGGCTGGTATGTTTGGGTCTGTTGGATCATAAGGATTGGCTTGAGGCTCTTCTTTTGGCACATATTGAGGATAATCTAAATCATAAGAGCCTATTGGGAGTGGTAGTTGTCCAAACAATGGGTGAGATGGATCTGATAAGGGAGGAGGTCTTCCAAAGTCAAAGGCTCCTATATTGTCCCTTCAAAAGTTAGCCATGATTGTTTCTTTGTTCTTGTCTATAATGGCATTCACCAATACTACATTTTCTAGTTGGTTCATGAAAGCTTCAATGTCAATAGGTGATGGTATAGTGTTCTCGCTGAAGGATGGTTGAGTGCTCAAGGGGAGCGATGCTATTTGATCCAAATGATAGGGTTCCATTGTTTCTTTCTTCTTCTTGGCTAAGTGAGTGATGGGTGGCATGAAAATGTTCCTAGGGATGAGATGCAACAATGTTGATGGATGCCAAGGGGGAAGGCTTTTCTATGCAAATGATTTTCGAGGTTGAGGCAAAGCTATATGAAAAACCTAAGGAGGATTGGGTTGGGGATTCTAACTTCAAAGATATGTCACCAAATCATGAAAGGTTTGTTTTCCTATGTGCAAGCTTGGTGGTGATTGTGTCAACTTAAGGATAGACTGATGATCCTTTAGGAAAAACACGAGATTGACCGCTTGTGGATCCCAACCTTTAGCTCAAGGTGATGAGGGATAACAAGTGACAAAGCTAGATTACCCTAGACAAAGCTCTGTCAAAGGGATAACCTTGGTGAGATTGGTGGATTTGCAAGATGGTAGGAATGGCAGACTTTGGCAAGGTGACAACAGTTTTGAAGGCTTGGATGTGAAGTTTAGGCTTTTGGGATGCTAGCTAGGTTTGAGGGGATTGGTTTGGTTCTAAGTCAAAGATCTAAATGAGATGGATGAGCTAAAATTGTTAAGGGGATGACTAAGGGTGGCTGGCTTACCTACAAGGATGAATCTAAAGTGGAGCTTATGCAAGAAGATGTGGAGGAACAAGGGGGCCTAATCATAGAAATGATGCGTAGTTGGTAAGGCATAAGCAGGGTTAACTCCTGGATGCTTGCTAAATTTGATAGTGCAGTCTAACCAGGCATCTTGAAGGGCTTTGTCGGCAGCTTTTTCTTCTACTTTGTGGAGTTTGGCAATTCAAGGGCTTGGTGTTACTTCCTTTTTCTTAGCTGCAATTTCTTGGTATGCCTGAGATGGATTGAGTTTGGCTTTGTGAAACTTTTGTTTGGGTTTGGGTTATTCTGACATAAATTCTTGAATCTGCTTGGCTTAGAGAGATTTTGGTTGTTTTGCTTCAACTCGTTCAACTTCTGGAACAGGCAGTGATTACGCTAAGTATGCCCTAAGCTAGGATTGACCAAGTTTGGCAAACATTCATTCAACAAGTAAAAAATCAAGAAATAGAAAGGAACAACCAGATAGAAGTTTTTGATTCTCAGAATGTGATACTTGCACCAAGGAGTGTGTATGTTTTGCAAATGTTTCGATCAGTCACTTCAAACACATTAACACCCTAGATGGTTGTTTGCAAGGCTGATAGTTGGTTTAGCTAGGGAGTCCTCGATATACCCAAGGTACATGAGGCCCAAATCCATAGATGAAAACAAAAAGAGGTCACACAGCTAAGAGGAGTGGTAACCCACTTCTCCTCTTTCACTTCTCAAGGGTATAAAGTTCCTTGAGGCTTAGCTCGAGTGACAAAATCTTGATCCCAAGAGAGGTGTCTTTGGATTCACCTCCCGATCTTTATACTCCGTCGGAATGTTGGAGTTGAGGTCGTCCCAAGGGGTGATGAAATCTCCAAGCAGGCCTCCTAAAATTTAAACAAGATTTTGGATCCTAATCTTATGAACCCAAGATGGCCTCAAAAGACGACAAGGGGAGAGAAGACTTGGATGATCTTATGCTAAAAGATAGAATTATTTTCTAACTGATGCTTAAGTTTTTTGGATCTAGACCTTGCAAACACACAGTTTTAGGATGCAAATGTTCAATTCCAACTTGAAGCGTTAACAAAAGTAAAATCGATCGAAGAATGAATACACCAAGAAGATTTAGAGTCAACAAAAGTAAACTCACGTTCTCGGAGGCCCTCCACGTCAATTATCGATTGATTTTTCTTTAAGGCATTCAAGATTGAGTGTGAGTTTTTTTTAAGACCAAAATAAAGATGTGTAAAAATCGGTTTCAAGCGCGTGCCCGGAGGCCCTCCACGTCAAGATTTTTTCAATTTTTATGCCCAAATGATGTGTTAGCGAGACTAATGTGCATTCAAGAAATTTTCTATCTCAGAAAAACCAATAAAAACTCAAGCGAGTGGAATTTTATTTTTGTGGAGCACTTAACACCTTCTTAGGTAGACCCATCCCAATATATGGTGCTAATATTGCAACCAATGGTTAGAATGATGGGTGATTAAAGAGGGTGAGTCCAACAACAAATTCACTCAAAGTGTCTTTATTTATTTTTATAACTTAGAAAGTTTCTAAAATGTAGATTCTTTTTATGCCCCAAAAGATGAAGTGTGAGATATTGTAATGATTAATTAACCTTTTGCATTCAAGATTGGATTTTTTGTTTTAATCATGCATTCATAAAAAAAACAAACTTGATTTTAATCCATGGCACTCAAGAGTGATTTTAGCAACATGCATTCAAAGACAAGTGATTAAACATTCAAGTTTTTTCCTTTGAGCATTCAAGGTTGAGATTTTGTGTGTTGTTTTAAGAACTTTGAAGTGCTTTGTTTTAACCTTAGATCATTCAAGATTGTTTTGGACTCAAAAGTGAAAATGACTTTTTGGACTTTGGTTTTCATTCAAGATTTTGGGTTCTAGTTTGCATGTTTTAAGCCCAAAAATGATATTCCTAGATTGTTTTGATGCATGAAAAACCTAAGAAAGATTCAAGATTTTGCAACAAGACATTTGTTTGGAACAAATAACAAAGCTTTTAGGACAATTTTGGCAACCATTTAGGACTCTTAGTTTTCATGAAATTTTTAAAAGAACTTTAAAATATTTGCAAATGAGGTTCATTTTATCCTTGATTGATGCTTTGAGTTTGATTTAGATTTTAGTGTGCACTTAGTGTTGATTTTGAACCTTTTGAAATGGAAACTTGAAGTTCTTTTTAAATTCCCAAAAATGAAGTGTTCCTAACTTTGCATGAATGCATCTAAAACCTTGATGTTGCAAGGATGCAAATGATTGGATTGGTTTAGTTTCACTTGTTAACAGATTTTTTTTTTTTGCAAATTTTTAGTTTTTAATGGATTTAAGTATGATTTGGGGGTTCATTTTAAGCACTAAAAAGAAGTGTGTATGATTTTTCTTCCTAAAAAAAAATGGCCAAGATCTCCCACAAGAAGAAGAAGAAGAAGTAGATGGAATAAAAAGAATATAGACAAGAAGAGGAAGAAGAATTCCAAGTGCTTTGTCCACCTATAAGCTTGAAAAATCTACAAACACTATGAGATAGACACTAAGTTCCTTTGTCTTCTTCATGCTCATGTGGACCTAAAAAACCAATTTATACAATCCTACCAATCACAAAAATAAGCAAAATTAGCCAAATTAGCAAGTGACATACAAAACTTGACTAAAAAAGCTAATAAAGATGACCCATGCGGGGTCCCACCGGGCATGCCAAAATGTATATGAGCAATGTTAGTATGCTAATAGAAACCAAATTTAAATAAAGCTTCTACAAACTAAAAAAAAATCATAAACTTCAAGATAGACTAAGATGAGCTCTCAATTGAGAATATGAGCCATTAATGGGCTCTCTCAATGAGAAGCTCTCTTGTTGAGTGGCTTTGTCTAAATAGATAGGATGTATACTCAAGCTTATGCTTCAAAAAGGGCTTCAAATGGAGTTGGAATTTGGGTGTGAGTGTGTGGTTTTGATGTAAAATGACTTCTTAAAATGGCATTATGAATTTACTTCATGGATTGTGTTCTTTTGCAAAGGGGAAGGATCCAATTTATAGGCAAGAGACTTGAGGGATTGAGGGCTAAGATGCAAGGATGGGGAAAAGCTCATGGAGGGCTCAGATTACATGAGAGGAGAGCACATGGATTTTGCTTCCTTATAGCCAATCAGGGAGTGACACATGTCACAGAGTGAAAGGATGGAGGAAAGGGGAAGGATGAGTCAACAAAGGAGGCTCAAGGGATAAAATCTTCATAAAGACCCTCATAATGGCTTGTAAGAGCAATGAAAGGGCTTGGAAGAGTCATTTATGGCCTAGTGGGCTTCATAAAGTTTTATGGTTGGGATATTTTGAGGGAGATGAGAGGAATTTCGACTTGGGCTTGATTAGGAAGGTTTTAAGCTTGCTTAGGATTGTGCAAATGATTAGAGGATGGATTAGGATGGTTTAGGATTAGCTTAGGGATAGGCAAGTGGATGTCATTTAATGAGGGTGGGTGAAGGAGGAGATATTTGTTAACTTTGGCTTGGGTTAGTAAGTCTTAACCGATGTTTAGGGAATGTGACAAGGTTAGGAGGGGATTAGAATTAGGTTTAAAGAAATCTTATAGAAGAGTCTAGACTTTGGATGAGGATAAAGACTTTCTAGAATAGTCTAGAACTTCTTAGGATGAGGATGAAGACTTTCTAGAAGAGTCTAGAACTTCTTAGGATGAGGATAAATTAGATTTTTAGGAAATAAATTAAGTTTTATTTATTTCAAGGGTTTGGGTTGAGGAGATATTTATTACAAAAATTTTAATAAACATGAGGATTAATATTTAATCTTAATTAAATATTTTGAGTTGGGATTAGGGGTAGGAAATGATGGGATTAGCCTTTAATCAAAATTAAAGAAGGATTAGAAGATTTTTGAAGAGGTTAGTGGTCTTAAGAAAATTGGCCAAGTTTTGGGCAAAAAATTATTTATTTATTTATTTTGAGTTTTTTGGTCAATTTATTAATTAAATAATTAATAAATAAGGAAATAATGTTTAAATAAGATTTAAATATTTTTGGGAGGGATTCCTTAATTAAATATTTTTAATTAAGATAAAGGGATTTAATGGCATAAAAATAAATAAATTAATTAAATAATTAATTAATTAATAAATGATGATGTCATCAAGAATTTTTTCAGAAAATAAAACTACTTTATTTTCTAAAGGATTTAGGTGTCTACACTAATTTCTTATTAAACTTCCTAAAACAAAGCTTGACTTTGTTCTTGGGAATGTAATAGAAATTAAGCTTAACAATCACCCATAAAGCATGCCAAAAAGCCTCCCAATTAAGATAACTCATGTTCAACTTGTGCTTAGCTCTCAATAAATTAAATGTGATTCTAACACCATTACCTTTCGATATTGCTCTTAATATTTCCCGTCCTCCCCTCGATTCTCTCAAACTCTATCATTCTATTTGCTTCCACCACAATCCTGTCACCATTCATCCATTTGAATGACATTTCCCTTTTGACCACCTCATTGGTAATCCAATCAGTAACTGAGTTAACCTCTTTGTATTCATGTGACACATGGACCCTATTGAAGGTGAGCAAGATTTGTTTGGTAGCTTTCACCATATTCTTGATTAACCAGGATGGAGGATGCTCACCTTTGAGGTATCTAATGATGTTGTTCAAGTCCCCTTCAAGCCAAAGGCATTTAACACCAATGTCTTTAGCCAACATATTAATTTGAAGGGTAGTACACACCTTAGTGAAGTGGTTGGTTTGGTTCCCTAGAGGGAAGGTAAAAACTGCTATGCCATAACTATAGAAATTATGAATCACACCACCACTTCCAACTTGCCCTGAGTTACCTTTAGCCGCCCCATCAAAATTCATTTTGTGCCAACCCACAGGGGGCAATGTTCATTAACATTTACCTCTTCTTCTCTGTATAGCATTACTGCACTTGGTGTGTCCTACAAACAGGTTAGAACCTTTGCAAAAAATGCAGTTCTCCAAAAGACCATTAAGAATTTTACCTGACACAATCTTGGCGGGGAGGTTATCTTTCCTGATATCTAATTATTGTTTTCTTTCCATAGTCCCCAACCAAAGTGAGGCAGAGCCGGTTTGCTAATGGCTTGAAGACTAGAGCCCTTCCACGAGTTGTCCCATTGCTTAAGGAATTCAATAATCATAGTAGGGGCCACCAATCCAATCCAAAACCCTAGCTAAAAAAAACCACACCTCTCTCATGAAAGAACAATTTATAAACAAGTGATCCACCTACTCGACCTATTTTTTTGCAAAGGACACATCTATTAGGAATGTAAATACCCCTTTTGATGAGATTGTCAATAGTAAGCACCTTTTTCAGGAGGAGAATCCAAAAGAAAATATTGATTTTAGGAATAAGACTAGGGTACCAAGCCTTTGCCCATATTGGTTTGGAAATCTAATTCAACTGAGCTTGGTACCCTGAGGCCATCGAGTAAATGCCAGAAGAAGTGTTCTCCCATACTAATTGGTCCTAATCCTCATACATGATCATAGTGTGAAGGATATTCATTAAAGGTTTTAGCTCCTCAAAGGTTAGGGATAGGTCTCCCCATTCTAAGCCAATTCTATAGTCACTGACTTTGCTATCAAACCTCTAAATAAAAGTATTAGCCCATCTATCAAAAGATGGAAGATTAAGAAGAGGCCCCTCAATAACCTAGTTATCTTGCTAGAACAATATTATTGTACCCTTTCTCATTCTCCATTTTGCCTTGCTATTGGCCATTTCTCAAGCTTTGAGCATACCATTCTAGATGAAAGAGCCCTTAGGATTGGTGTCTTCATTGAATAGTTGTCTAGTGGAAGGTATCCTAAGGTATTTATCTTCCATTATATCATTCCAATCCCCCTTGCTAGAAAAGATTCTCCAAATTTCTTTGGCTTGAAGGACTTTATTGAAAGGTCTTAGTTTTATGATTCCCAAGCCCCCAAAGTGTTTGGGGAGGCACACATTGTCCCAAGAAATGAGAGGAAATCTCTTGTCTTCCTCTAAACTAGACTAGAGAAAATTCCTCTAGATCTTCTCCAATAAGTCAGCCTACTTGTAGGGAATCCCAAATAGGCTCATCGCATAAGTTGGAAGATTCTAAAGGGTAGATTTAACTAACTAAATTTTTTCTTATCAAGCCTATCAATAAGACATGTCCAAAAAGAATCATGGGGTTTGAGACCCATAGGGACACCCAGAAAGGTTAAAGGAAGGTTACCTATGCCACATTATAGAATATCGGCTATCTTTCTCTGTCTCAAAGCTAGAGTATTGATGAAGAAGATATAGCTCTTATTCCAATTGATAAGCCATTCTAAACCCTTGGTGTATGAGCTCAGTATCTTTTTGACCACCCTAGCTTCCCGAACCAATACTTCTCCCAAAAAAAAAATAGTGTCATCCACAAATTGTTTGTGAGAAAACACTAGGGGGGCACAATAATGTCTAATGCCTTTCAAAGCCCTAGATATCCTATTGGTAGAAATCATCCTTCGCAAGCACTTAGCCAAAATAATGAAGAGAATGGGCAAAAGGGGGTCACCTTGTCTTAACCCCCTTGAGGGTTTGAAAAATGTTGAAGGAGATCCATTGACCAAAACAACCAAAGAGGAAATCGAGATCAACTCATTGATAAGCTTGCAAACCTTAGAATCAAACCCAAAGGCTCTGAGGACCTTAAAGAGAAAAGACTAGTCTACTCGATCATAAGCCTTGGACAGGTCATGCTTTAGGAGAAAGCCTTCTCTCTCTCTTACCCTCTTCCAAGGAGTGGATGACTTCATGGATAGTCATAATAAAATCTAGGATTTGTCTCCCCAGAAAAAAATTGGACTGTTGAGGAGCAATAACCCAAGGGAGGATCTTGATAATTCTATTAGCTAGGACTTTAGAAATAATCTTATAGAAAAGAATTGCAGAGGGTGATGGGTCTGAAGTGATCCATAGTGTCTGCCCCTGGAAATTTAGGGATAAGCACTAAAAAGGTAGCATTCACCTCCTTGAGAAAACTTTTAGCTCCAAAAAACTCTTGAATCACTTTGATAACATCCTGATGGATGACTTCGCAGAATACGTGAAAGAAGAAAGTAGGGAAACCATCTAGGCCTGGAGACTTGTTTGGAGGGAGAGAGAAGACAACCTGCTCAATTTCCAAAGGGGACAAAATTTCCTTTATCATGGAGTTATGTTCAGGTTAGATCAAAACTGGAATGTTGGATAAAATATCTTGCTGGTCCCTATCCTCAAGATTAAGGTCTCTAATCAAAAGATTGGAGAAGAAAGAGATGACCTTTTTCGTAATATCTTTTCATCTTCCAAAACAACATGCCCATTTTTTATTCTATTGATTCTCTTATGAACTATGTGCTTCAGAGTGGAAATATGGAAGAATCTAGTGTTCTAGTCCCCCTCTCTAAGCCAAACAACTCTTGATATCTGTCTCTAGAAAGCCTCCTCTTGCCCTATAATATTGTGAAGATTGGTGAGAATGATTTTTTCCTCCTCTAGCCTCTCGTCATTATAACACTCCTTTTGAATAGCACCCTAAATAATACTGAGGTCCTCTGAAATCTTGGCTTTGGATTGGAATATGTTACCAAAATGTGACTTATTCCACTTCTTTATGTTGAGTTTGACATTTTTCAGTTTCTTAGCTACCCTGAACATAGAAGTTCCCTCTATGTGAACATTCCACCACTCCATAATATAGTACAACATATCTGGGTGGGAAGTTCACATTCTTTCAAATTGGAAGGGGAAGTTATGTTTAATAGCAATGGGACCCAAAGTGAGAGAAATTAGGGAATGATCTGAACTGGTCTGAGCCAAAAGAGATAAACTACAATAGTACGAATTCATCCAATCTAAAGAAATAAGAGCCTTGTCCAAATGCACTTGGATGCACTCCCTTTCCACTCTTCTATTAGAAGCTCCACATCCATTAATGTCAGATTATTGATGAAGTCAAAGAGGTCCTGTCTACTCTCCAGATCTAGAGCTAGGCACCATGTTTCTCATCATCCCTTAAGTGGGTGTTAATGTCCCCCATAATGATATAATTGTCCATCAAGAATCTAGATAAAATATTTCTAATCTTAACCCAATAGTTCCTCCTACCATTCTTAGAATTAGGAGCATAGACATTCAAAAGATACCTGCTCAATGTTTATGATATTAAGAACTTGAATGAGTAGAATATTTCCTTCACCATATAGGATTTGAGACTTGGAAATGTTGGAGTTGCAAAGAGTAAGTAGAACCCCACAAGCCCCATTAGAGTTTGTATCAAAGCTCTCCAAGCTTCTACTAAAAGAGATTCACTCCACACTCTCCTTTTTCATTTTGGTTTCTTGAATGAGCATAAAATCAGGTTTATGATCCCTAATCATATTTCTGAGAACCACTTGTTTATGGGCCCCATTTAGCCCATGTATATTCTAGGATATAACCTTCATCTCTTCTTAGTGAGGCAAGCCTCATGGATAGTCATCTGACTCCCATCCACTAAATTCCTTCTAGTTTCCTCTTCCTTGTTCTGTCTAAGACTATTCCTTCTAGGGGTTTTAGGTTTTTCTTTGACATCAACTTTTTTTTTGCTCTTGGTGACTATTGGGGAAATCGGGGAGGGGTCTCTACTCTTCTTTTTCTTTCTCATTGTCATCTTTTCCCCTTGTCATTCATCTACCCAGCTTGCAAAAAGAGCCTTCATTCTAGTTAGTTATCCTGGTGAACAAGCTCTAACCAGATCCAACACTCTTAAGCCTTGGGGAAGCTACCACTAGGCCGAGGAAAATACTTGATTCCCTACAAGAGAGACCACCATGTTGATCAATCTCTGCACCTCCAACAAGAGCCTAAGAATTCAGGACCTGAGATATATCAAGAATCTCTTGCTCTCCAGATAGTAGATCTTCCATACTAGTAACTTCATCACATTCAGAGGGATAGCAGGAACCTCATAATTACTTACTAGGGGAACTAGCTTAGTGTTAATTTCATCAGTAGGTCACTACTTAGTTGCCAAAGTTTGCAATCTTTCAACTTCCTTAATGGATATTCCTCTAGAATCTTCCCTATGGACCTCAATAGTGGCTAGAGGTAGGGCACCCTCCTAGGCCACTTGTTGAAGCTTGGGCCCTCCTTCCTGATTCACCTATTGAAGCTTGGGCCCTCCTTCTTGATTCACCATTTACTTCTATCAGCATACTAGTTCTGTTAGTCTTATAATGGTTTTGGCATTTGAGTGCCAACACACTTAACCATTTTCTACATTGGAGCCGAGCACACTATGTATGTCGAGCCACAACATGAGCCGAGTCAAAAAATCCAACAGGTGTCGAGCAGCCTTCAGGTGTCGAGTGAAGATTAGGTGCCGAGTGGAGATCAAGTGTCGAATGACTTTAGGTGCCAAGCATTATACAAGTACCGAGTGATATTTGAGTTCCGAGTCACAGACGATGCCGAGCAATACATAAATGCAATAGGAGCTGAGTAAGCTAGTTTATTACATGTGTCGAGCATCTGGAATCAGTAAGTGTCAAGTAACACAGAATACACATATGAGTTTGTAACTTCACTAATTTAGATGTAAATCGTTTTCATGGCCAACATATGATGAATCTTGAAGGATTAAAATAATAAGATTGAATCTTTTGTATGCAATCTACATGTAGCCACTAAGAAAAATGGAGAAGGCATGCAACCAATAATAAAAGTGCAAGGAATGAGTGGGAAACAAAGATTCAATATGGATCATAGATCCACATCTAACCCTAAGTCTTTGAATGTCTTTATAAGGAAGACTAAATCTCATTGTATATGTGAATGGACAAGGGTGTGTAAGGGAAACTATTTCAGAGTGAAGAGTATCAGATCTCAGAGGATCAAGATCAGAGAAAGCAGATCAAGTGCCTGTATTTAGCAATCAAAGGATTGTAAGCTATCAGGTTTATTATACCTAATACTCTCTAGCAATTGTATTAGAAAGGAAACCCTATGGTGATAGGTTAGCTTAACAACTATTTTGTAGATCCTTTAAATAGGTGATTAAATCCTTTAATAGGGTAACACTTCATGTAAAGTGTTTGTAAATCCTCTAACAAGGTCACATTTAACAATGTGTTGTAGCCTTTAACAGGGTAGACCATTAGAAGTGGTTAAACATTATTACTGTAGTGATTTTGTGAGTATCATCCCCACCCCAGTTTTACCTTCTTATTCCTGGAGGGTTTCTGGATTACCAAAATCTCAAGTGTTATGTGGTGGTACATGTTTGTTTTTCATGGTTGTTTGATATGTTTATATGCATGCAATCTACTTTCAGATAAAAAGTTTTAATGGTCAAAATACAATACATCTGATTCACCCCTCCTCTCAGATGCATTATTCCTATTTGAATATTCCAACAATTGGTATCAGAGCTGCAAGGTTCTCACAAGGAGAAGTCTAACAGCTTGGAGAAAAAGGTCTAAATATGGAAGTCTTCAAACTTGGGAAGATTATTGACAATCAAGTGATTGATGTGCAACTAGCTCTACACAAAGTAGAGGAAGCCAGGGAGGAACTAAGAAAATCTTTGAAAAGAAGGAAGGATATAGCCATAACTGAAAATGATATAAACTACAAGGAGATAGATACCACAAAACTGTTTGTCAATGAAGACACTAAAGAGTTTGATGCAGCAATAGCAGATCTGATGGAGAAAAACAAAGTTCAAGCAGATGAGATAAGATCTCTCAAGATGGAACATGAATCACAGGCCATAATGTTATGTGAAATCATTGAACAAAAGAAAAGAGCAATTGAGGATAGAGTCATGATGGAAGATGACAAAAGAAATCTTGCAAACAGACTTGAAGAAAAATGTACCGAATTAACAAGGATCTCAAACATGCAGATGGATACACTTGCCCAAATGATGAACCTTCATCATGAACTCAATATGAAAGATATTGAGATCTCTACTTTAAAGATGCAGAATGAACAACTGCAAAATGAATTGAACAGAGAAAAAGAAATAGTAGAGAATCTCAACAAGTCAAGTAAAGCCATCAAGTACTTTGAACAGTTGATGAAATTTCCAAGATCAACCCATGATACATCAGGACTTGGATACAATAGCACTGAAGTAGGAGAATCATCAAAAAGTGTTGAGCAAAGAAGTGACAAAGGTAAGGATTCTAAACCCATTTGTCATTAATGTAATAAAAAGGGGCATACTGCTAATATTTGTAGGAGTAGAAGATTCAATCAGCTAAAATCACCCAAGAGCAAGAGTTACTATCACAAGTGCAACATGCAAGGACATATGACATAAGATTGTAGATCCAAAGTCACAAGGACACAAAGATTTTTTTGGACATTGTCATAATTGTAAGAAGTATGGACATAGAGCATTTGAATGCAGATCAAAGCCTATGTGGGCATCAAATTAACTAGCAAAAACAAAAAGAAATGAAAGTCAGTACCATTAGGATTACAACACCAGGTATAGCTATCATTATTGTCAAGAATATGGACATATACCCCAGAACTGCATAAGAACACATTTCAAAGGGAACTACAAAAGATGGTTGAACCAAACCACATGTTTCAGTTGCTTGAAAACTGGTCATATCAGAAGAAATTGTCTTACAAGGTCCAAAGTACCAAAAACTGAATCAAACAAAGAAAATAAGGGCAAAGAAAAGATTGACATTGAACACATTAGAACAGACATGAAGAAAACATGGCAGAAAAATAATGAATCAAGTTCATCCAATGGAAGGGTCACTTCACCCACAAGGTCAAGTGATCATTTCTCATTCAATTAATCGCAAGAAAGAGCCTAGGAGGCTGATACATATAAGGAAGTATCATACATTAGCCCTAAACCATGAAGAAGTAATGCAAAGTATAAATTTGCATGAAACAAGATGCCAAGACAAAATTTTAAATGACGATGTCGAGCTATCTTTGGATGCCGAGTAAAACTCCAATACATGCTGAATTCCTAACAGTGATCGAGTTGATAGCTGATGCCGAGTTAAATAACTTCAATGGAAGTGGAGCGAAGTGGAAATGTAGTGCAAGCCGAGTAATGTCAAAATCCCTTCAGAGGTCAAGTTTGTAGTTGAGCATTTAATGCGATGGAAATAGGGTATATTATCACGATTTTAATCATTCTTCCTCATCACGATCAAGAAGCAAAGAAGAGAAAGAGAGTGGAGCGACTTCATAGTAGAGAATCCAACATTCCAAGTAGATTGCAACCTCTTACAACACATTTTCATCGATCTTGAGGTATTTTCATTTGTGTCGAGCTACGCAGTTTCATATTTCTGTGTAAAGGAAACCCTAGTTTGCATAAATGGCTTCGAGTTCTAAGAAAACCTAGGACAAAGAATCGTTTGAAGTCCAACTAGTATCTAATGAGGTTAGGCAGCCTGATTTTTTCCCTATCCCTGAAGTTGCATACAAGAACGATCCTGTTGGAGCCCTTTCTTGCATACCCCCAAACATTGTTATGGTTCAGGATGTAAGGAGATGCTATAATTGCAAGATAAGAGCCATAGGAGACACGAAAATAAGAGAAGCCTTTGCAAAGCTGTGTGTTGATGGAGTCTTGAAAGATGAATACAAAATTGCTGAAAGGAAGGGTTTAACACGAGTTTTGAGTTTTCCCATCGTATTTAAAATAGAATGGATTAGACTTGTGTTGAGCAGAATTCATGATGGTAGTTTGTGGCTAGAAGATGTCCCTGTCAAGATCACAAAAAGAATCATTCATAGGGTAACTAGATATCCTACCCTAGATCGGTTCAAGACCTTGAGAAGTGAATCCAAGGAGGTTATTGAAAAGAACACAGGTGCTTAGTGGAATAAAAGAGGAATGAAAATTCACACCATTCAGGATCCTCTTGTTGAATTCGTTGTTAGAGTCATTGCACATAAATTTTATCAATCCAATAGACTCAACAGTGTGCCATGTATCGCAATAGATGTAGGTTACAAATTGGTGAAAGAGGATCATACTTATGATCTTGCAGAACTGCAATTACAACAGATTAATGAAAACCTAGCTGCCATAAGAAGGACAAAGGGTGTTCGATGCAAATTTGGAGCAATTCTAGTTTGTGTATTCTTTTATGTTCAGAATGAATTTTCCTCTTTTGGAAAAGTTACATGGAGAAATGATAGAACTATCATATCCCAAATTAATGAATATATAGAACAAATGGGAGACAATTTTGATACCCTGATGACAAGCTACTTTGAGGATTTCAAGAAATCCATGAAGCAAAGGGTGAGAATACCAGTTTCCTTAGTGGAAAAAAATATTAATGATATATGCTTCTTAGTTGATATTGACTTCACCTATATCCAAGCAGCAGTTCCAAGGGTGAGATGGCTAAGGCCATTTTGTTATGAGATCAACATAGATGAAGTATCTGCAACAATAACTACATTATTGGCAGAAGAGACAGATAAGAGTGCCCCACACTTTGGCACTTATGATGTGGTAAGGTCAAAGATAAATATGGAGTTAAAGATTGCCTCCACATTGAAGAAGAAAGATAAATTGATGAAGAAAATTAAGAAGAAATTTGGTGAAGGAATTGAGGCTGAAGCAAAAGAAGAAGATGATGATGACAATGATGATGATGAGGATGAACAAGAGCAAGGCCCAATGGAATTAACTCAAGGCCTAGGTGAAGACAAGGAGGAGGGTGCTGAGGAAGAAGAAGCCGATGAAGCACCAACCTAAGCTGATCCAAAGAAGAGAAAGGCAACAGTATAGCCTCCAGCCCAACCCACACCAAAGAAAACTGCCATGCCAACACACCAAAAGCCAACAACCAGATTTGCAACAAGAGCCTCCACACAAAAAGCTAAAGAGGAAGCTAAAAAGAAGAAAACAATCAAGAAGACATAGGAAGAGCCAAGGAAAAGAAGAAAATATGTGGCTCAACCTGATACTGATGAAGAAGATCAATTTGAAAAGGTAAGCCATTTTTCAGTTGATACATTATGTAAAAAGATTGGAAATAGAGACTTAAGCAACATGAATAAAATTGATTTCAATAAGTTCACTAAAGATGAACAAAATAGAATAGAAGAATCAGTTTATGTAATGATGGCACAGTTCAAGTATATTCCTCTTGAACTAGATGGACAATTGCCAAAGGAACTATCTAAAATTGTAGAAGACAGATGGCTTTTTTTTTGAAAATGGAGAAGGAGATGAGAGAATCAACCCTAGCAAGCATACTACCTAATTTGACTAAGGAGCAAATAGAGAAAGTAGTCAAAAGGCATAATACTAGGTTTACACCTAAGTACAGGGCATTCTTCATTCTCCAAAACAAAATGGAAGAAATTGTACAAAGAACAACAAAATCATGGAAGAATTTGTACAAAAAGGTTGAAGATTTTCTTGAAGAAGAATACAAGGAAGAAGCTACTACTCCACCAGAAGAGAGAAGAAAAAAGAAAGAAGAAAAGAAAGAAGTAGAGAAAGGAGAAGAAGAAAAGAAGGAAGAAGAAAAGAAAGAAGAAGAAAAGAAGAAGGAAGAAGAAAAGAAAGATGGAGAGGAGAAAGAAACATAGAAGGAGGAGAGACAAAAGCAAGGTGAAATGGCAACAACTGAGCAAGAGCAGCAACAAGACTAGAGTGTGCAAGACACATAATTGCCACCTCCTAGCCCTCCTCATGTACCCATCACACCTGTAGAAACTGTAACTGTACAGGATGTTCCTGACACTTCTACTTAGAACATCAATCCATTAACTACAGAAGATCTCAAAAGAATCCTTGATCAATCCACACAACAAGCAAAATTATGTACAGATCCAGTATTGGTAAGTGTGGATGAATTACAAAAATTAGTAGAAAACAAAGGTAAAGATAAAGTGAATGCACAAGAACCACCTTCTATCATCTCTATAGCTACTAGTGGTCAACTTCAAATGCCAACTATTGTTTCATAAGGCATAGTTGACACCACAACACAAAAGCCGAGTGCAACAACAGACAAAGAAACAGAACAAACAGGACAGACTATTACATCTGATCCTATAGCAAAAACACAAGGTATACTTCCTAAAATTACTATAATTGATCAAGGTAGTAGATAGTAGGAGGAGAAAATAGAGGAAACCCCTAAAGAGCAGGAGACAATACAAACATTGATAAATTTGCCTACCTTGGGGACTCCTTCATAGCAGCCAAGTAATGATGCAATGCCACTGCAAATATCAGCACCAGGATCAAGTTCTACAAAAGTTGCAAGGGTACTTCACTATGGAGACCCTGAACTAGATGAGGAGATAGTCATACCAAGTTATGACTCATAAACAATGAGCATTGATCAAATCAATAAGGTGCAGGAAGCATTAACTAGAAGAAAGAGGCAAGAGATACTTAGGAAGGAGTATAAACAAAAGCCAACTTTACATGAAATTAAAGATATATTTATGGATGCCTTCAATTTGCAGTCACTAGATGAGTCCAAGCATATAATGGAACAATTGACAGATATTGTTGACCAAGTGAAAAATGTAGACCAAGAGACAAATGCAAAACTTATGGAATGGTATGAAAGAAAATTTCAAGGGAAAGTTAATGAGAAAATATCTAGTGAAATTGCACTTTCACAAGTTGAATTGGCAAAGGTAATAGACAAAGTGAAAAAAGTACCTGAGAATATATTCTCATTGTACAAAAAGTTGTGTGACTTTTCATACTTCACATAGGAGACAAGCCAAAAGATAATGAGCATGGAGAGGAATTTGAATATTTCAAGCATGCAACTACCAAAAGATCTAGCTCAAAGTGAGAAACATTTTCTCAAATGCTTCACACTCAGAAAGAAATAGCTATATTAACAGTAGAAGACGCCACCATCAAGGCAAAATTGATACAACTCCAATCCTCCATTACCCCACATTTGGAAGTACTCCATAAAGAATAGGTCTATGCTGAAGCTGTTCTCAAGAAAGATCCTAATCTTTCTACTTCAGAAGGACTTATTCACCTTGCTGCAGAGACTACCATCTAGCACAAGTCATCGAAAATTGCTTTGCATAATTGGGATGCAACTCTCAAGATGATTATGGAGGTAAACAACACATTTTTGGTGAAATATGGTCTTAACCCTTAAAACCCTTTGACATAAGTGTCAAAAAAGGGGGAGACAAGATGAATGGGGAAGACAAGATGAACAAGAGAGACAAAGAGACAAGTTAACAAGGGGAGACAAGATAAAAGGGGAGCATGATATACAACGTAAAAATTTGGTTACCAAGATAGCACATATTTATGGCACAATCAACTCGAGGGGAGTTACAATAATTTTGAGGTATATATTGTAAGTTACAAAATTTTAATCAAGGTTTTAAAACCTCTGTATGTATACCGAGCATATTAGAGCATGTACTCATAAGGTCCGTTAAGTGTTTTTTTCACTCATGTCAAAGGGGGAGATTGTTAGTCTTAGAATGGTTTTGAAATTTGAGTCCCAACACACTTAACCATTTTCTACATTGAAGCCGAGCACACTATGTATGTTGAGCCACAACATGAGCCAAGTCAGGAAATCCAACAGGTGCTAAGTGATCTTCAGGTGCCGAGCAGCCTTCAGGTGCCAAGTGAAGATCAAGTGCCAAATGACTTTAGGTGCCAAGAATTATACAAGTACCGAGTGATATTTGAGTATTGAGTCACAGACGATGCCGAGCAATACAAAAATGCAACATGAGCCGAGTAAGCTAGTTTGTTACATGTGTCGAGCATCTAGAATCAGTAAGTGCCGAGTAACATAGAATACACATATGAGTTTGTAACTTCACTAATTCAAATGTAGACCATTTTCATGGCTGACATATGATGAATATTGAAGGATTAAAATAATAAGATCAAATCTTTTATATGCAATCTACATGCAGCTAATAAGAAAAATGGAGAAGGCATGCAACCAATAATAAAAGTGCAAGGAATGAGCGGAAAACAAAGATTCAATATGGATCGTAGATCCACATCTAACCCTAAGTCTTTGAATGTCTTTCTAAGGAAAACTAAATCTCATTGTATATGTGAATGGACGAGGGTGTGTAAGGGAAACTATTTCAGAGTGAAGAGTATCAGATCTCAAAGGATCAAGATAAGGGAAAGCAAATCAAGTGACTATATTCAACAATCAAAGGATTGTAAGCTATCAAGTTTATTATACCTAATACTCTCTAGCAATTGTATTAGAAAGGAAACCCTATGGTGATAGGTTAGCTTAACAACTATTTTGTAGATCCTTTAAATAGGTGATTAAATCCTTTAACAGGGTAACACTTCATGTAAAGTGTTTGTAAATCCTCTAACAAGGTCACATTTAACAATGTGTTGTAGCCTTTAATAGGGCAGGCCTTTAACAGGGCAGACCATCAGAAGTGGTTAAACATTATTACTATAGTGATTTTGTGGGTATCATCCCCACCCCAGTTTTACCTTCTTATTCCTAGAGGGTTTCTGGGTTACCAAAATCTCAAGTATTATGTGATGGTACATGTTTGTTTTTCATGGTTGTTTGATATGTTTATATGAATGCAATCTACTTTCAGATAAAAAGTTTTAATGCTCAATATACAATACATCTGATTCACCCCCCCTCTCAGATACATTATTCCTATTTGAATATTCCAACAATTTCTCCCTTGCTAGAGTGCTTAATTTTATCTTTGGAAGTACTCTTGGCCTTATTCCTATTCTACGCTTGTTTCCTAGCTTTCTACTCCGTAAATCTAGGGCATGAATTAGCCACATGGCCTACTTTCTTACAATGAAAGCACACAGAAGGGACACATTCAAAATCTAACTTCTAAATGTCCATACCTAGTTTGGAGTGAAGATACACAACCTCCAGTATATCTCTACACTCCTTGACTCCAATGCAAATCCTTGCATAAGTTAATCAGCTTCTTAATACCATAATGGGGTCAATGGATAGTAGCTCCCCAAAAGATTTTTCTATACCGTTAGAAACATCCTCATACCAAAACTAGATTGGAAGTTTAGGAAGATGGACCCAAATAGGATCTTGACCAAAGAAAGAGTCATTAAGATCCAGTTGAGATGTCCACTTTTGTATAGCAAGGGTGGATTGGCCGAATGACCAAGATCCTGTGCAAAGGATCCTTGATAGATCTTCCATGCAAGAGGACCTGAAGGTAAGGAATCCCTTGGCCATAGCCACAATCTCAAGATGACCTTTCAAGTCCCATTTGTTTCTAGCATATGCTCACATAATATCTATATTTGTCTTAGGACTAGAGAAGAGGCCATAGTCACAATATATGGTCTATAAGTTCATCAGGAATTTGTATAGTGTATTTCTCTTTTTCCTTGTATAAGACATCGTTTATCTCTAGGAAAGATGACTTACCTATGGGTTTGATACCAAAAAGAGAGGACCACCGACCAGTGAGAGTTGTATCAAGGACTTTTCATGCAGAATGTGGGCCTAAAAAAGTTTTCCCTGGTCACAATGCATCCTTCCCAGGCTCTTGCCTTGAAATATGTGGGCCCTCTTTTCCAGAGGTAGGATTATCCCCTTGTTCCTCCTCCTCCCCTTGACAGGCCCCAGAACCCTTCCCTGCTTCATCCTATATAGAGCTTCCTGATGCAAAATTCAAATTTTTTATCTCACCATTTCCTACTCCAACTCTTACTCCCTCTCTAAGTGCCATCTAAAACATGTTGATGTTACTCTACAAAAAACTAACCATGTTATGTGAAGGGAAAAGGATACATTGCATTAATTGATGAACTCGAATGGGACAATGCTTACTAGGTTGAAGGACTAAGACACAATCTTCTAAGTATGGCACAACTAAACAACATTGGATACAAGGTAGAATTCATGAATGGGAAGGCCCAACTTCTAGATGGTAAAGGAAACCTAGTTGGAACTAGAAATCAAACTAAAGGTAATCTATTCTATCTAGATCTCACTGAAATTTCATGAATTTTAGCACAAGTAGAGGAAAGTTGGCTATGCCATAAAATAATGTGTCATGTAAGCTTTGATTTTCTAGTTACTATAAGTAATAACAAAAGAGTAAGAGGTATTCCACATATGAAGAAACTTGAAATGGCTATGTGCAAAAAATATTTAATTGGAAGATGTCTAAAACTAACTTCAAGAGTAAGAGTTACAATACTGAAAAAGTCTTGGAACTAGTTCATATAGATCTTTGCAGACCAATAAGTACAAAATGCTACACTAGAGACAAATTTTTCATTTTATTTGTTGATGATTATTTTAGGATGATGACAGTAATGTACTTGAAGGATAAATCTGAATCTTTTAAAAAATTCAAGTAGTATTTGGCTAGAGTTGAAAAAGAAATAGGAAAAAAAATTAAATGCCTTAGGTTAGATAGAGGAGGAGAATTCATCTCTAATGAATTCAATGAATTCTACAATGAAAGAGGTATCAAAAGACAAGTATCTACACTTGGTACACCTTAGTAGAATGGCATAGCAGAAAAAAGGAATAGATCCATCATGGGTTGTGCAAGAACACTGATGATAGAGATAAATGTTGCAACCAAATAGCGGAAGGAAGCAATCAGCACAATAGTTCATACCTTGAATAGAGTTCAATTGAAGAAAGAAAAGAGTGAAGAACAAAGCAACAAGGAACTTGGAAACTACAAAATTTTTGTTTACTTTGAGTTTGATACTTTACCAAAGGTAAAGTGAATGTGATTGGGCAACAACAAATAACATCATTCTAGTAGTGAGCACCACCCAAGTCACCCAAGTTTGTAGTACAAGTTGAGTTACAACCAAAGAAAATTGAGCAATAGTTAGTGCAACCCAAGTTGGATCCAGTAGAAAAGGAATCTAAGTCACAATTAGAGGAAACCAAGTCTCAGATAGTGGGACTTGAGCAAAACTTAGAGTTCACAAAACCTTTGAGCATGTGAATCAAGTGAAACAAGTCCATAATCTAGAATAAAGGAACATGTACTTGCTAGATATGTGAGAAGAAATCATGCACCTGAACAAATAATTGGAGATCAAACATATGGCCCAATGACAAGGAGAAAACTAAAAGGTACATGTCTGCTCATTGAATTTGAACCTAGAATTGTTAAAGATGCATTGAATATTGAAATTTGGATAGAGGCAATGAATGAGGAGATTGAGCAAATTGAAAGGAACAATACCCAAAGTCTTGTTCCTAGACCCAAGGACAAAATGTAATTGGTACAAAGTGGGTATTTAGAAACTAATTGAATGAAAATGGTGAAGTATCAAGAAATAAGGCAAGGTTAGTGTGTAGAGGATATGCTCAAGAAGAAGGAATAGATTATGGAGAAACATTTTCTTTTGTTGCTAGACTTGAAGGGGTCAGAACATTGCTTTCAAATGCTACATTTAAAGGATTCAAAGGGAATCAAATGGATATAAAATCAACATTCTTGAATGGAATTCTAGAGGAAGAAGTTTACATTGATCAACTTGAAGGTTTCATTTAACCAAATAAAAGAGACATGGTCTGTAAGTTTCACAATGCTTTGTATGGTCTAAAACAAACTCCTAGGGCATGGTACAAAAGGCTGCATAAATACCTGGTAAAGATTGATTTGCAGAGAAACAATGATAAAATTAGTTTGTATATCAAAGGGCCAAAAAATAAGATATGTTAACAAATATATTTGTGGATGGTATACAATTCATAGGTCATTATGACTTATGTAAAACATTCTTTAAATAAATGAGGAAAGAAATTGAAATGTCAATGTATGGAGAGATAAAATTCTTTGTTGGTTTACAATTTCATCAAATGGAGGATGGCATTTACCTTACTTAGTCAAAATATATCAAGGGGATATTGAAGACATTTGGAATGAAAGATTCAAAACCATTTGGAACACTTATATAATTCAAAAGAGGTAAATAAGACTACCTACAGATCCATGATTGTGAAACTTTAGTATGTTGTTCACACAAGACCTGATATTGCATTAGCAATTGATATAGTTGCAAGATTTTCAGTAAATCCTAGAGAAAATCATATGATGGTAGTCAAAAGAATTATGAGATATCTAAAAGGCACTCAAGAGTATGATCTATGGTACAAGAAAGGAGGAAACCTTCAGTTAAAAGTCTTTGCTAATGTAGATTGGGTTGCAAGTGTTGATGACATAAAAAGCACCAATGGAGTAGCATTCTTTCTTGGAAAGAGGCTAGTGTCATGGACTGGTAAAAAGTAGAATTGCATCTCTCAGTCTACAATAGAAGAAAAATATGTTGCTGCAATAGTTAATTGCTCCAACATAGTCTAGATCATGCCTGGAATTTGATGGTAGTATTGGCCGTTTTTGCACTTTTTAACCGTATATGACAGGTTAAAAATTGTAAGACTGTATGGTTTGATAGGCTAATTTTTTAGAGAACCATCAATATGACAAGTAAATCTATTACTAAACCATCAATATTTGTTATAGGTAATTTAGTATTATATTGAATATTTTACATAAATGTGATTTCATAATTTGTATAATATATATGTATGACAAATATATTATTTTGTATTATAGATGTTTCTATTTTTTTGTTTTTGTTTAGTTATGTTTCTATTTTGGTGAATACGTATTTATATTAATTTAGAATCTTATTGAAATACAATATAATAAACTTTAAAATTTATTTTTAAAACCATAAATTTAAAAATCTCTTAAAGTAACATACATGAATTTAGAAACTTGCTTCTTTTATGATATTGTATATAGTACTAATTTATAATTGAAAGTTATTCATAGAGAGTTTTGCATATATTACTAGTTAATATTATTATTTTCTAATTTATATAATATTTAAAGTTAAAATGAAAATTGACAATCAATTTTTTTATCAAAACATAGAATGAAAGGCATGAAATTTTTTTAGTTGTCATAAAAAAATCATATGACAGGCAGGGGTGATAGTCAAATTCCAGGCCTGGTCTAGATCAAGCAACTATTGTTAAGAATAAAGGAAGAAATCAAGGATCCAATAGTTATCTATTATGATAACACAAGTGCAATCAATATATCCAAAAATATAGTGATGCACTCTAAGACAAAACACATTGCAATCAAGTATCATTTTCTAAGAGGATTATTTCAAGATAAAGAGGTAAGACTAGAATATGTGAACACAAAGGAGTAAGTTGTTGACATATTTACCAAACCATTACCTAAGGATGCATTCTTGTATCTCAGAGGAAAGCTAGGGGCCATTCTCCTATTTGATGCTCACTAGACCACATATTAGTGATGTATCAATCAAACTGCATGAAAGATCTATCAAGTTGATGCAAGGAAGTCAGAGATCATTGCATATGAATCAGTACATTAGGTACATTATAAATTCATTGTATAAAGTCTTTAGCATTTGATGTCAAAGACAGAGAGATTGAATATGTCATATCAAAGGAATTGAGGGAGAGTTTCACAAATCATAGGAAGAAATTTGTATATCAACAAAATGGAGAACTTGATCAAATGGAATTTGAAGATAGGATGGTAGAGGGATAATCTTAGAGGGAGTTCTCATGGTTGAAGAATCATAATGAAACTAAGTATATTATAAAAATTTATAAATCATTATGTTGCTCTAAGTTTTCCTTTGCTTATGACATGTTGTGTTGCCATGAATGTCAAAAAGGGAGATTATTGATTACAATTATTCAATTGTATATTGTCATTGATGTTACACAAATGTTACATTCTAACCGAGCTCAGAAAACTCTAGTATCGGTCAAGCACAAGTTTAGAAGAAGCTAAGTTTAGTGATCGAGTGTAAACCAAGCTAGGTCGATCATTGAAGGATTCATGTGTAAACCGAGTTAGGTCGGTTACCAAGGAGCTTAGTGGTAACTAAATGACCCAATTTTAGTGTCATCTAACTTGAAATAGAACAATTTTGTTTATTATTTAGTTTATGCAAGCTAACTTAATGGATGTTAATTATTTATTTGTAAAGATATTCAAGCTAACTTGACATTGGGTTTCATATATATGAAAGGTCAAGTTGTGGATTGAATATGAAAGTTGTGGAAGAAGATACGATGTGAAAGAAGGATATCTAATTAAAAGAAGACTATCCAAGGAGCTACAAAGATTATTCTAATCAGGGAGGATCTAGAGGATAAACTAGAACAATAATCTAAATATGCAAATCAGTTGATTCACCTATGTGGTCAATCATTGTTACTCTCTAACAATTGTAGTAGTGAAGAAATCTCTTAACAAAGTTGACTTAACAGTCATTTTTGTAAATCCTCTAGCAAAGTGGAATTTCTAGATTGAAGTGCCTTAAGACGTCTAACAAGGCCACTCCTGATTGGGTGATTCAAATCCTTTAATAGGGTCACACCTAACAATGCATTTTGTAACCTTTAACAAGGTTGGCTCCTAACAATGTTCACTTAAGAAGAGTGAAAAGTTGTAACTAGTTGCATTTGTGGTTTTCCCAAATTGGGTTTCCACATTAAATCTTGGTGTCTCTTGTGTTCATGTTATTTTCTTACTGCTTTATCTTTCTGCAACTAAGTTACTAAAGGTTAATACACATTAATATCTCAAGATTGCTTTGTTAACTAAGTTACAATGAATATCTAGTTCTAACCCAGCTATGCAAGGATTTGAGTTAATAAGAAGTTTGAATTGACATCTAAGGTATTTAGAATTGTTTTAGTCATAATTGATTCACCCCTCCACTCTCAGTTACTCCTCTTATATTTCCAACACTAACTATTATTTACTATATGAAATGCACAACCTACCTATTTGAAATCAATAATTTAAAATTGTCTCCATCTCATGTCTCTATCTCTTCTTCGTCATCATAGTCTATATTTCTATATCTCTACTTTTATATCCTTATGTATCTCTCTAATTGATACATTGTCCTTGTCTACCTCCCTATTCTTTCCTTTATATCTTTCTTATACACACACACTCCTTTCTTCCACCCTATCTCTATTTTATCTTACACCTCTTTTTACCATTCACCTCTCACTATTTATATTCTATTTACAATATTTTTGTGTATCACTTTATCTCTTCATCTTCCCTATCTCTTCTCTCCTCTTCCTATTTCTCTCCTTTTGGCTTCTTCCTTCCTTTCCTTTCACTTCATTGGACTTCACTTTTGTCTAATGATCACTGTTGAGATTCATCATTATTTAATTAATAGCTTCTAGTGCTTGTGTAATATTTGGTCTAGTGCATACCATGGTGAACATAAGACTTCAATAGGTGTTGATGAATATGGTGCATGAGATTTTTGTGTCTTCTCTACTTTTACTAAGGCATTATTTCAATGACAGCTTAATCTGAATAGAAAATAGAGTACTAACAAGTTATGCATTTTTCATATTAGACTGTTGTATAACCTTCTCCACATAAGTCTTCTCTAAAAACCATAAGTTCCTTTTATTTTTGTATATATGTATCCTCAACCAAGAAATTTATTTTCACTTCCTAAGTCCTTCATGTTAGACTCATTAGCAATATGAGTTTTTAAATGGATAATTATATTCATTTTGGGACCTGCAACCAACATATCATCTAAAAAAAGTAGAATGATAAAATTGTTATCATCGTACTTTTGGAAACAGGCATAATGATCAACCTCACATCCACTAAACTATATACTCATCGTGAAAGAATCAAACCACATGTACCAACATCTTTGCACCTATTTTAAATCATACTCCAATTCTTTTAATCTGCAAACAAGACTCTCCTTGAATTTTCCTCAAAATATTATAGTTGTTTCATATAAATCTCCTCAGACAGATCACCATTCAAGAAGACTTTTTGAACATAAAACTATTCTAACTCCATATCAAGATTAACAACAAGAGCTAAAATAACTCTGATGATACTTAAACATACACAAGATGAATTTTTTTTTTCAAATACCTATTCCATATTTATGAGCATACCCCTTGCCCACCAACTAAGCTTTATATCTCTCTAAATTATCATTTAAATCCATTTTAAGGTTGAAGACACATTTTCTCCCAATAGATTTTCTTCATTTGGGTAATAAATCAAGCTCTCATATTAGATTCTTACATGAAGAGCTTTTATCTCCTCTTTCATAGTTTCTCTCCATTTGTCTACACACTCTACTTCACAAGCCTCTTGATATGAATTGGGTTCACCAACATCAATTAGTAATGCATAAGAAGAATTACAAGTAGGGGATTATCTCTCAAGTTCTTTAGATTCTCTATTGGATCTTCTTTTAGGGGTGATATTTCACCATGTGGCTCATTTGGTCATTGTTTATTTGGATGATCTTCATCTAGTACATCTAGATTAAATTTTTTTTTCCACCTCTACTAGAATAACTTTAGTACCTTATTCTTCACCACTTTGCATTGTCTTTTCTTTAAAGAATACATCTTGACTAATTGTAATCTTGTGGGAAAGAATATCCCACAACCTTTACTCTTTTCTACTTTCTACATACTTGTCCAACTTATTTCTACTCTCTTTATAAATATGTGCATAAATATTAAAGCCAAAAATACATAGAAATCAGTTATCAATAGTTTAATCTTTCCACATTTCTTTAGGAATTTTATTATCATACTCGTCCAACTTATTTCTACTCTCTTTAGGAATGTCCATAAGCATCAAAGCCAAAAATACAATAAATGAATTATCAATAGGTTAATCTTTCCACATTTTTAAAAGAATTTTATTATCAAGAGAAGTAGTGAGTAATCTATTGATCAAGAAACAAATCATATTAACAACCTCTTCCCAAAATGTTTGTTCCAAACTAGCAATTTTCAACATACATCAGAGTTGATATGTCACTGATCTTTGATTAATTTAACCTCAAGCTTTAAATAACCTTGGTTACAATTTGTATGTTAAGTTCTATACATCAAATAAACTATGTATGTTAGCCTATGGTTTCAAATTATGAACACTCTCTATATAAAATCCATAGAATGATCTATAGAAGTAATGCAATCAGAACACTAGTGAATGTTATCTTACAATAATGTCATTTTTGAAGGTCCAATACTAGACAAGATATTGCAAAATGATGTTTTCTATCAAATGGTTTTATCGATCAATATCTATTATATTAAAAATCTAAGGATTTTTTTTTCACATTTGTTATTTGTAGACTCGATATGTCAATTATAATTTCTTGTCATAATCCCAATGTATGATTAGTCTAATCAATGTTTGGTTGTATGATCATCAATTATTGTTAATGAATTGTTTGTTGTAATCAATTTAGTGTATAATATCACAAATATGTGAATTGCTCTCCCAAGCTAAAGATTTTGTCTTCTAAGTGTTTTCATTTTCTCAAGTCACTTATAAGTTGAATTTTTTATGTCCCTTCCTTTGGTTGACATCGATTAAAATGTATGCCTTCTGGATAAATATGAATACATTCTTGAAAGAGATCATTCCCTTTTCATAGCTAATAATGAACTATTATTTTTATGAGGGTCATTGCAATGTAATAGAACTACCATAATTTTTGGTATGTGTGTTCCAATGACAACGATTTCACTCTTATTTATATTATGGATGAGACATGAAGAGACATGTCCCCTCATGTTTCATGTCTATCCATTATTATCTTATTGATATAATAACAAATAACTATTTAAATATATAATATCACATAATAATATATATTTAATTTATATATATTATATATCTCTCTCACTCACTCACACACACATGTGTGTGTATATATATATATATATATATATATATATATATATATATATATATATATATCTACACTTTAGTCTCATAGTTTATCCAAGTGAAGCTATCAAACATCAACACTCCCTCTTAGCTAGGTAGGATAAACACATGACCATCTATTACCTCAATGCAATATAAGAATATATTTGATTAGAGGGTATTCAAAATTTTTATATCACATTTGATATCATAAGTCTTGGCTTTCAAAATATCAACACATGACATTCACCAAGTACTCTGAGTAATGAAGTTAAGAGTAATGGCCTCCTAAATGTCAACTCATATGACATTCACCAAGTACTATTTGGGTAATGGGTTTCTAAATGTCGAGTTGCAAGATATTCACCAAGTACTATGAGTAATGGCATCTTGAACATCAAGTCACATGATATTCACCAAGTACTCTATGTAATGGTCACATGAACATCAATGTACATAGCGTTCACTGCATACTAAAAATATTCATAGGGTATGTGCACATGCATTCTCATAATGCTTACCATATGAACAACCATGGTTTATTTAAGGAACTTAAATATGCCATGAAATGTATCATCTATAGTGATATGCTTAGACATCATAAAATGTCCATCATAATAGAAGGCCATGGTCTATTTAAGGAACTTATTCCACCATGAAAGTTTACAATCTATTATGATATGTTTCAAACGTCATTAAATGTCTATCACAATAGAAGGTTAAGTTATTGAGAGATTGTCACCTTTCACTAACTTATACATATACAAATGATAATTATTTGGAAGTTGTTACTTTTTCATGATGCACATAGGGGGTAGGCCCATTAAAGTCATACAATCACACACAAGGACATTTGATCTCCTCATCCAAAGTTTGCGTTAAAGAATTGTCATACTCCTTCTGAATGATATAAATATCCCTTTTCCTGCAATAACATTCTTGGAGGAAAAGATCAAGACAAATAGCTCTTGTAGTATATATTAAAAATATAAATAAGAATATTAACATGAATTAGGATGTTAGCGATTTAGCTCATGCTTATTACTAAAAATAAAATAAATAAATTTAACATAACTCTTTGTTTTATATTTTCAATAATAGAAGTAAGATGACATATTACTCAATTATTATTTTTCATACTTCCATAATGAATCTCTTTATATTTAAAAAACATTATATCAAAATATGATATCATTTGAATGAATGTACATAATTCAAATGCCACATATATTCTCAATTATAATACCTCATATAATATTTATTAAACATAAAATAATATAAAATGAATATTACCCGTAAAGCATACCTTATTACTTGCCTTTATTGGCTCAGTACTTGATGCCTCTATAAAATCCCAATATTTTATCTTTCCTGCTAAAGATGGTATCACTATTATTCATTTTGACCTCTTAATGGGGGTGGTGTCGATTCGAGGCCCTTTCACTTGGTGAAAGTGTGCCCTCAAAGAGAGTGAAACTGTTGCAAACAAGAAAGCACACTCATGCCACATGAGAATGAATGTGTAGCACCAATTTTATTGAGGTTTGACATTGAGCCTATAATGGTAGTTGCATCAAAGCTTTGCAACATTTGTATGCCCAACACAGGAAGACTTCCACATACTTTGGTATTTGAATATTGATCAATCACTCCAATATTTGAAAGGTTCTTCTATACTCGAAAATAATACTTTTATTATCTTTCTTAAATTCTTGTCATCAAGGTATATGCCTTAATTATTGCTCATAAAAACTTTAATGACTCTTTAATGAGCAAGTCTACCAATTGATATTGATCTCATATTACTCGTATTTATAATAATAAGTCTATGTGTACATGTATTGATCTACATTGTCGATTTATGTATGAGACTTAATTTTCATAACATTTATATACAACTCATTATCTTGTATGATCAAAGTCTAGTGACATGCAATGGTTTTGATCAACCTTGATCAATATGAATATGTCTAATATGCCTGAAGGTGGATTTAGTTACTTTGTATATAGTTCATTTTGTATGAATATTCATCTATGTTTATTTTATGAACGACTCTCTTCATTCTTCATTTTTGCTATCCTCCCCTATAACTTACGATTACAAGGAACTCTAAAATTTTGTGACTTCAACGTATTTGAGCATGTTACATTGGAGCAAGTATATTAATCATTTGATGATGCTCATATTTGTAATGTACATTGATCATAACTTTCCCACTTCATATACTTCACCAAATACATTTCTTTCTTTTTCATAAATTGAACAATCGAGATTTACCTTCTAGTTTGTAATACTAATATGAAGGAACCTTCTTTGATACCATGTTATTTTTTTGAGGATCGATGCAATGTAAAAGTATTGCCATAATGTTTGGTATGTTTGTTCCAATGACAATGATTTTACTCTTAATTATATTATGGATGAGACATGGAGAGACATGGCCCCTCTTGTTTCATGTCTATCTATTATTATCTTATTAATATAATAAACAATGATTATTTAAATATATAATATCACATTATATATATATATATATATATATATATATATATATATATATATATATATATATATATATATATATATATATATATATATATATATATATATATATATATATATATATATATATATATATATATATATATATATATATATATATATATATATATATATATATATATATATATATATATATATATATATATATATATATATATATATATATCTCGCACGCACACACACACATATCTGCACTTTAGTCTCATAGTTTATCCAAGTGAAGCTATCAAACATCAACACGCTCTGCCATAAGTGTCTTGTCACCAAAACTAATACAATTGTGTTGATTATTTATTTAAATACTATTTTCTAAGATTTTCAATAATATTGAGTTGTATGGTGGTCTTACTATAATTTCCCCACTATTGGGGTTATCAAAAAACCTACAAAATAATTGTTAGAATCATAATAATAACAAATATCAATTACTATTCTACCCACTATCTTAACCCCAACCATAATGATGTCTCTAGATCAAGTTTCCTAACCCTCAATTATTTGATTGTATTCTCTAAAGTGCACCCCTTAAGATTCACATATACATATGTTTACATAATGAAAAGATTTTGGTCATTTCTCATCAAGCCATTCATGCAGGGTTACTCATCTCTTGCACTAGCTTGATAGTCATTCATACAAGGATCTCACTTCCTGCATTGACTCTATGAGGTTCAATGTATTCATATCAGTTATGCTAATCGCTCGCATTGACACAATAGCCATTCATATGAGGATGATAGTAACCTCTTGAGTTCCATCTAGCTATTCATATAGAGATGACCTCAAACTCTACACTGGCACTTAGCCATTCATATAGAGATGATCATGATCTCTACATTGACACTTTGGAAGTTGTAATTAATTGTATCCACAAGAATTTATATTTCTTTCTCGACATCCACCCTTTAATCCTTTTATGTATAACCATATTAGACTATCAATATCATTATTGAAAATCTTATAAAAGAATATAATTCTTCTATACTTCTATATCTATATAGTTAATTTTAATCATTATTAAACACATCTTATGTATAAGAAACATAAATAATAATAGTAAGAGAAAAACATAATAATAAATCATCATTAGTCATTACCTTAATTATTGGCTTAAGTTCTTAATACCTCATTAGTAGGGTCCTCCCGCTACATGGGTTTTGGCTACAGTGCAACTTATATGCACTCATAACAGTGTTAAATAGTCTCAAGTCTATTATAAATCACTAAAATACACTTTAAAAATGGTGCATATAAGTTTCACCATAGATGGTGCCTGCTACATGGCTTGTTTGTTTAACTGGGGGTCCATAATGTCTTAAATACCTTATTCATCCATGTACCTCCCTTGCTTGGTGATCATGCCACTTTGTCTTAACACCCATTGTTGATGTGGTTTGAGAATTGTCCTTGGTCAATTATTGACCTAGCTCCATGTCACTCACAAATTATTGTCATTTGATTATGGTCCATGCTGTTAGCACCCATTGTCTTATCAAGCAATGTGAAATCCCTTAGTCGTACTCATTTATGATGTGTCATCCTGCAAGCTTATTTGATAGGTGCACTGATTCTTCCACCAATGCTATGATGATAAAACTAATAAGTATATTCCTACTTCTTTCAAAATGTCCTCCACTTTATATGTGGGTTTTGGTGATTAATCAAGAGTGTGAATTTTCCACCTCTTACTAAGGGTTATAATGTTTGTTATTAGTAAATGTCTTTTCATATTCTTAATTCAATACTCATAATATTTAGGTTATTATTAGCCATTCTATTATAAATAAATAGAAAATAGAATTTAATTCTATTTATATTATGATATTTACTAGAAATATTATTATTGAGACAATATTTTTAGAAATATATTTATTGTTGTTATTGAATAATATTTAGAAGGCATATATTTATATTTAAAACTACATATAATTTGAGGCTAATGCAGGTTCAAGTGATCAATCAAGAGGTGTGAATTTTCCACCTCTTACTAAGGGTTATAATGTTTGTTATTAGTAAATACCTTTTCATATTCTTAATGTTTAGGTTTTTTTAATTTTTTGGTCAGTAAGAGGCCAAAGCCAAAATTTATTATGTGTTGTGATTTATTATTATTATTTATGAAGCGTGAGTAGATTTGAACCCAAGACCTCTTCAATAAGAGGCTCACAATTTACTATTGTGTTGTAGGCTCTTGCCTAATGTTTAGGTTATTATTATTCATTCTATTATAAATAAATAGAAAAATAAATTAAGTCTATTTATTTTACTACTAAATATTATTATAAAGAGAAATGTATAATATTTATATTACAATATTTATTTATTAGTATTGAGATAATATTTTTAGAAATATATTTAATGTTGTTATTGAATAATATTTACAAGGCATATATTTATATTTAAAACTACATATTTTGAGGGTTATGTGTTAAAATGGGCTCATGACTCTTAGTCTATCCTTTCTTCACTTATATATGTATTAATAAATATTTTCTTTATATCATTAAATATAGTTATCTATAATATTTATTATTTATCTAATATCTAATTTTTTTAGTGCATTATTTATATTAACAATATATTATATGAACAAGGAGGAATTTCCCTTTTGGTTGTTCCTAATGAACCAAGAAGGAATTTTCCTTTTAGGTTTGAAAAAATCTAGACTTCTCACCTAGCTTTATTAGAAAAAGTGAAATTTTGGTGGGGGATTGATGTGGAAGGTACTGCTATGTTTAGAGTTACCAAAAAGTTGAGTAATGTGAAGAGGATGGTAAAAGTATGGAACAAAATAGACTTTGGTCATATCTTTCATGATAAGGAGGATCTGTCTGATAAATTAACTTCAATTCAAGACAATATTTAGTAGGAAGGTTATAATGAGTTAAATAGGGAGGTTGAGTTGTCTATTCTTTTAGACTTGCATAATATCATCAGTAAGGAGGAAAAGTTCTGGAGACAAAGATCAACGATAAATTGGCTCAAGGATGGAGATTAGAATACAAAGTTTTTTCACCTTACCACTCTTAAGCATAGAGCTCATAAAAAAAATTTTGGAATCAAGAAGGGGCAAGATTTGTTGACAAAAGAGAATGATATCTCTACTTAGGTGATGTCCTTCTTCTCTTTTCTTCTGTCTTGGGATCCCTTGTTATCAAGGGTGGACTGGGATGATATATTTTTTTGTATTCCTTAGATTATCCAACCTCACCACAATAAAATGCTTTGGGCTATTCCTAATGCTTAGGAAGTCATAGAAGATATTTTTTCTTTGCCTGCTGATAAATCCCCAGGCCCAGATGGGTTTCCTATATTCTTTTTTCAAATATACTGGTAGGTGGTTATGGACGATGTGGTGAAGGCTATTCAGGAGTTCCTTGGAGCAAGAAGTATTCTTAAGGTGATTAATTCCACTTTCTTGGTCCTCATTCCTAAATCTCCTAGGGCTAATTCTTTGGATAAGTTCAAACCAATCAGTTTATGTAATTCCTTTTATAAGATTATCTCGAAGGTGCTTACTTCAAGGATGCTAAAAATTCTACCTTTGATTATATCACAGCAACCAACTAGTTTTGTCCTTGGAAGATAGATTTTAGACACGATAATGATGGTTCATGAAGTTATTCATTCTATGGAATCTAGTAAACATGAAGGAATGCTACTAAAACTAGATCTCTCTAAAGCCTATGATTGGGTTGACTGGTCTTTTCTTGGTTTGGTCCTCCAGGCTTTTGGTTTTGATCAAAAAGTCTGTAAGATTATCTCTCAGCTAGTTTCAATTTCTTCTCTTGTTGTTTTGGTTAATGGTGCTCCTTCAAAATTCTTTAAACCTTCTAGAGGTCTTAGACAGGGAGATCCCCTCTCACCTATCCTTTTCATTATCTTGGCTAAATGTATTGGTAGGCTTATTGAGAGAAAAAAGAAGGAAGGAAGACTCAAAGGGATTAAACCTTCCTCTAAGTGTGATCCTTTCTCCCACTAGAAATTGGTGGATGATACAATAATGGGGGGGAGGCTTCTATTAAGGAGGCAAAGGCTATGAAGGAGATCCTTGATATTTAAACTAGAGGGTTGGTGCAACTGATTAATTGGGATAAGAGCTCAATATTCTTTGTTAATACCCTAGAGAACAGACATAAAAAAATTGCAAGGATCCTTGGTTGTGGAGTGGGAAAGCTTCCCTCACTTATCTTGGGCTCCCTTTGGGTTCTTCTCCTCCTGATTCCTTCTGGAATGGGATAACAGACAGATTCAGTAAAAGGTTGGTTGGTTGGAAAGGTGCTTCTCTCAACTAGGCAGGTAAATGTCAACTAGTCAAATCTACTCTACAAAACTTGGCAATGTATGCTTTGAGTCTTTTGGGATTCCAGTGAAATTTGCTAAGAAAATGGAAAAAATTTAGAGAGACTTTTTATGGACTGGTCTTGAAGGGAGAAAAAGTTACCCTCTTTTTGCTTGGGAAAATGTTTGTTTTCCAAAGATATATGGAGGTCTTGGTATTAAGAAGTTAACCCATCTCAATAAGGCTCTTCTGGCTAAGAAATTATGGCGTATTTTTAATAGCATTGGAGAATGGAGAGATATATTGGTAAATAAATACATCAAAAGGCCTTCTCTTCATTTTATTCTTAATAATGAGGACATTTATAAAGGTTTGGTCATTTGGAATGGTATTCTGAAGGTGAGGGATCTGGCAAGGGCCAAAGTTTCATGGAAATTGGGCAATGGGGAGGATATCCAATTTTGGTCTGATAGTTGGTTATTTCAAGGTCCCCTTATTAACAATCCTATTTATGAAGTTTGTGTGAATGAATGTATTTGACAATTTGGGTTGAAAGTTAGCAATTATAGGATTGGCCAGGGATGGAGAGATCTTTCCCTCATATCTGAGAATCTAAAACTGATTATGATAATGTTAAACTCTATGGTTCTAAGTAACAAGAGAGATGAAGTGATTTCTAGGGATAATCCCAATGGTAGTTATTTTGTTGCTTCTGGCTATAACTCTCTTTGGTTCTTAAGGGAGAAACCCCCTTGGGTGAAAGCTTGGCTTCCTAGTCTTATACCTAAGATCAATATCTTTTATTGGCTAGCCCTTCAAAATAAAATTCTCACTCAGGATAATCTTATAAAAAGAGGGCATGCTATGCCAAATAGATGTATTTTATGTAAAAACCAGCTAGGTTTGGATAACCATTTGTTCATTCATTATTTTTACTCTAGGGAGGTTTGGGATTTCCTAACCCAAGATTTAGGGATTACCTGGTGTATGCTGGACAATCTTTTGGACTTTTTCAGCCAATGGAAAATTTTGTTTAATTCTTCTATTTTATAGGAACTAAGCACCTAGATTTTGCCTCACTTTTGTGGAAGTATCTGGGAGGAAAGGAACAACATAATTTTCAAAGATAGAGAGGAGCCGACTTTTGTTCTCAAGAAGAAGATTTATAAAAATATTAAGGAAAACTATCAAGTCATGAAGGGGGGAGATATTGAAGTTGGTGGTAGAAAGACGGAGAAGGAAAATATAGAAAGCTAAAAAGACAGGAAGAAAATGGCTTCTTCCCTTGGAGGGATGGCATAAAGCCAACTTTGATGGTGCCTCTAAAGGAAATCCAAGTCCTTCAGGAAGTGGTGGAATAATAAGAAACCACTTTGGTGAGGGAGTTGCAGCTTTTTCTCTTCTGTTGGGAATCCAAACCAATCATTTTGCTGAAGCTAGAGTAGTATGTCATGTGTTTAAACTGGCTTTTGAAGTGGGAATAACTAAACTTTGGTTAGAAGGGGACTCTAATAATATCATAAATTGTATAAATTGTAAAACTCTTCCATCTTCGTCGATTACCAATTTAATTGAAGAGACATGTGATACACTTGCTAAATTTGAAAGTGTCTATGTCACACATGTGTTCAAGGAAGCAAATCTTGTAGCGGATTAGTTTGCCAACAAAGGTGTGGGATCAGACAAGTTGATGACATGGCAATAGGAAAAGAATATTTTGATAGAAGCCAAGACTCTTATCGACCTAGAAAAAATCTAGGGGTGTACAATAGAGATCTAAAAGCAATTATGACTATTTATGGAATTTGGGGAATGAGTACGAGTCATAAAGGCTTTTTTGGAAATCGCAAGCAACTGAGATTACCATTGTCTTTTTGACACATTTTGTGGGTCAAATTTTTCATTTACTGCCTGTGTTTCTGTAAGGTAAAATATTTTGGTACTCTTCATAGGAATAGAGCCCATTTTACATCTATGAAGGAGTTGCAGAGCTCTGAGTATATGACATTTGTAGGAATTGAAAGTGTAGAGATGGTGGGAAAATACTACAGAAAGGAGCCGATGGGGGAAGCAGAGAAATGGAGAAATAGGGGAAAAGCTTGGAATAAGCTGGAAAAGGGAGGAGTTTCAAATTACATTGCAAAACTTCATGGGTTTGATCCTGAGGTCACCAACAACATGGTGAATTCATGGAAGCATGACAAGATTAAGGTGATGGTGTTTCTTTTATGATCACAGAGGAGGTTATCGCTATGGTTACTGAGATTTTGATGGAGGGTTTCAAGTTTTTCAGGGATAAAAAACTCTCAACTAATGCAATGAAGGATTTTGTGAAGAGCAATAAAGAAATGAATGAACTGGTTAAAAGCAAGACATTTTATGAAATGGAATCCATCAAGAAGCTTTGGAGGTATGTTTTGCATGTCTCATTGAATATATTACTCTGGATACTAGGTTTGATTGAGTAAGAACCCATCATTTCATTCTTCCAAATCATTTTTGTCATGGTAGAAAAATCTCTTTCCCTTACTAATTATTAACCTCTATGAGTAAGGGAATGTCTAGTTTTAAGAAGGAACCTACTATCAACCCTGCTCTGCATGAGGGATTAAAACTGCTAATTCATGAGCACTTCAAAGCTTAGTTGATTAGCAAAAATCCCTTATTGATTGTGGATGATGACAATGGTAGCTCTAGCTACTCTTCTGATTTTGATGACATTCAGAGCATAAACTCGGAGGGGGAGGGGAATAATTCATCTGGAAAGAAAATTAAGGGTCAAGAAAAGAAGTTTCCCTCTCCAATAACCCCAAGCAGAAAGAGTCCAAGGGGTCATGGCCAAAAAATCTCTGGTCAAGATGAGAATTACTATAATGAGGATAAGGAGGACATGGCTTCAGATGAAGAGGGTAAGGAGAAAAAAGAGGAAAAAATTGTAGAATATGTTGGGAAGAAATGGAAGAGGGATGGTACAGATGATGAGAGGGTTTCAAATTAGGGGCCAAAAGTGACGACTCTCCCTCTTTCCTCTGTCCATTCCCAATCCCATCCCAAGGAGCAAGAAAAGGTTGATATCGGTGGTGATGGGGGGGAAGTGCTAGTTAAGCATGAAGGAATTTCAATGGTTAGGACTATGAAGATGGGAATTTTTAGAGAAGCTATGAATTCGTAGATTCTTGTGGCTAACCAGGAATAGCCTCGGCTTGAAGAGCTCATTAACCCAGCTATTGTGGCTATCACTGATAATGCTAGGGAGATAGGAATAAATCTTTTGAACAACTCTCATAACAACATGATTGATAATTTTAGATTAATCAAGTGGCTATGTCATGAGCTGGAAGTGGTTAGAGAGAAGGTTGGTGAGTTGGTGGGTAACAAGAAAAATATAGATCATGAGAACTTGAAGGACCAGGAGGAAAGATTCAGTCAGGTTGAGAAGAGAATACAAAATCTAGAAAACTACAACCATAACTTGGCTAACCAGATGATAACTCTCCTCAATTTGATCAATGCCAACATTCTCTCCTTAACTAGTGTGCTTAAAGACATAGGCCTACTAGTTGATGAGGATAGTAAGGACAGAGGTAGAGCTAGGTCTAATGATGATATGGCCACTGATATCACCTACGCCAATTTGGACCAGGAAGCATAGAAAGCCCAAGAGTAGATGGTCGAGGAGAACCAAAAGGCTTATGAGGTAGCCTAGGCCATGTAGGAACTTGAGAGGAAGATTGAAGAGTAGCCCTCTTGTTCTATCTTTTTTTTTTTTCTATATTTTTTTTTGGCTTTTGGTTTTGGCTTTGATAACATTCTCTCCTTAACTGGTGTGCTTAAAGACAGAGGCCTGCTAGTTGATGAGGATGGTAAGGACAAAGGTAGAGCTAGGTTTGATAAAGATATGGTCATTGATATCACCTACACCAATTTGGACTAGGAAGCATAGAAAGCCCAAGAGCAGATGGTTGAGGAGAACCAAAAGGCTTATGAGGTAGCCCAGGCCATGCAAGAACTTGAGAGGAAGAATGAAGAGTAGCCCTCTTGTTCTATTTTTTGTTTTTTGCTGTATCTTTTTTTGGCTTTTGGTTTTGGCTTTTTCTAGTTCTGTTATAAGATAGGTTGTTTTTTTGGCCTTTTCGTTGGCCTCTATTTCTGGCTAGGCCTTGTACTTATTGTTAGCTGTTATACATGTTTTTATCTAGCTGGACTTTTATTGCTTATTATCAGCCTTGTTACTGTAGTTACTTTTGGGTTTCAAGGTCCCTGTAAAACCTGTTATCTTATCAAAAATAATATATTATATGAATAATATATATTTCATAAATATAACACATTATTATATTATATTAATATATATTTTAATTAATTTATCTTTAATTTTATTATTATATTTTCTCATTCAATCATAGTCTAAATAGGGAGCATCACAAGGGGGTAGGGATATTGAGGGAGTAATTACTAATTCTTTCATCTTTACAATATGTTTCTTAAAAGTATCTACCCCTTCTAGTGATGTATTTCCATCAAATTCTTGTTTAGGTTTCTCAATTGTCTCACCAAAAGTTGTCACGTGTTACTCAACCCCCTAGGCCCTATAGCTCACATGGTCATTTATTTCCAGAGGGGTCAATGGGAGGAATGACCTCCTAAGTGATTTATTAACTGAAGGGTATGAATGTATTGATTTGATATCTTTGTTCTTGTTACCAAATCTTTTTCTAGGTCTCTCCAAAAGAAATTTTCACGCATTCATAGTTTTGTCCTTAGGTCTAAGGGTTGGAGGTTCAAGGCCTAAATCTAGAGTGTGATAAAGGGGGGTATTATTAAGTTTATCAAAGTCTACCTTGGGAATATATAGGTTCACAGACTTGTTATTAAAGGCATTTTAGGTACATCCAAGAGGCACAAAGTTTTTTGGATGGTGGAAAGTAAGGAGTAAGATGGACGAAGAAAATGTGTTTGTTCTTCTCAATCTTTTCTTTGATACTCCCACAAACAACTTGAAAACTTTGATGCAATTCAAACCAATCACACAACCTTATATTGATATTTTCCATAATTTTCCCACACACTTTTTCTTTAATTTTCTTGATTGAATTTTTGATATTTTCATTTGACTTAAACAAGCTATTCTCATAGGTTGTTATTGTTTTATTTTCCTTCTATACCTCTTGCACTATTTGTGACAACTGATTTTCACTTTATTTTTTTATTTCCACAAATTTTTCTTCCCATTGCTTTTCTTTTTCCCTCTCATTGTCCAATTCCTTATTTATGGCATTGATTGTATGTCCACTAGACTCCAACTTTTTAAAGATATCTACTATGTATGGTCTTTCATCCTCAAGTTGTTTATTTGATTCTTGTAATTTTTTCTTGAGTTCTTTGAATTTTACATTTGCATCCATATTAACATGATTTAGAGTATCACTGAGTTTCTTATTTCTTTGTTCCAATTGTTCCTTCTGTTGGAAATCTGATTGAAAAGATCATTATTGAAGATCAAATCGGGAGATTGTTGAGAAGAAGGAAGTTGGTTGATAAATAATGTTTTCAATTATTTTTTTGTCATTGATGTCAAACCTGCTACTTGTAGGAATGACAATTTCTGATAAGATCTAAGTACTATCACGTAGTTGATTGATGAAGAGGATTTAATCAAAAAGATGTAACAAGAGCACCTAAGGGAAAGGTTGAGTTATGGTTTTTTAATGAAGTGCAAGGATCAATTGAGACAATGGTTAAAATAATGTATTGATAACATACTTGAAGATACAAATGTTGGCCACACTTAAAAAATTTAGAAGTATAAGTTGTAACAAGGTTGACTACAAAGCTTAAACTATGTTCATCAGTGAGTGCCAAGCAAGCTAGTTGAAGCTGAGAAAATCTTCAGTAAGAGCCAAGTGAATGCAAAATTTAGTGTGTGTGCCAAGTGAAGTTCAAGTTTTGAGTGATATAGAAGGAACCAAGCAAACAAAAAACTTAGTGAATCCCTAGTGAATCCACAGTAGGTGCTGAGTATCAGTAAAATGTAGTTGATGTTGAGTAACAAAATATGTGTCAAGCACCAGAATTTCAATAGTGTCGAGCTACTTCATTATTGGAAAAGTCAAAGATTTGCCAGATCTGAGCCAACAAAGTTGCTACATTGAATTTTTTGGACTAGATGGAGGATAAGGATGACAAGTTGGAGGCATAGAATTCTATGTAAATCATTTTTGGGAGAATTCAAGAGGATTCTTCAAGATGTTTCTAGAAGAAACAAGATGTGGGTCAGATTCAATGAATCCTACCTAATCCATTCAAATTGAAATTAAAGAGTGGAAGAATTGAGTGGGAAAGAGGATTCCAAACTTCAATTTAAGGAGTCATAAACCAAGAAGCAAGAGTTGTTGGTGTGCCAAATTGTGAAGTAGTTGAAGGGTATCAAGGAGAAGACATCTAGGAGAATGAAGCATAGGGCACAAAGACCCTGCTTCGATAAGTGGTCAGATAGAGAGGGTTGCACTAGTACACTAAGCATGGAAACTCAAGGAGACAAAGCTTGAGTGGAGGACAAGCTGTTTGAGCTAAAAATGCTGAAAGCCAGGCAATGTTATGAGCTAAAGAGTGATATAAAATCTGCAAGATAAGTTGTATGTTGTAAATCCTACCTAATCCATTCAAATTGAAATTAAAGAGTGGAAGAATTGAGTGGGAAAGAGGATTCCAAACTTCAATTTAAGGAGTCATAAACCAAGAAGCAAGAGTTGTTGGTGTGCCAAATTGTGAAGTAGTTGAAGGGTATCAAGGAGAAGACATCTAGGAGAATGAAGCATAGGGCACAAAGACCCTGCTTCGATAAGTGGTCAGATAGAGAGGATTGCACTAGTACACTAAGCATGGAAACTCTAGGAGACAAAGCTTGAGTGGAGGACAAGCTGTTTGAGCTAAAAATGCTGAAAGCCAGGCAATGTTATGAGCTAAAGAGTGATATAAAATCTGCAAGATAAGTTGTATGTTGTAATCAAGCCAAAACTCCTTATTGTTACTCTCTAGCAATTGTATTAGTTAGGGTAAAATCCTATGGACTTAGGTTGGTTTAATAGCCATTTGTAAATCCTTTAATAGGGTGGCATTCCAAGTGAATGTTCTATAGTCCTCTAACCAGACCCACTTCTAATAGGGTGGATAAATCCTTTAACTAGGTTACATCTAACAGTGTGTTGTAGCCTTTAACAGGGCATGCCTTTCATAAGGCATCACTTCAGAAGAATGAAAATTGAGTAGCATGTCACTGGTGGTTTTTCCCAAATTGGGTTTCCATGTAAATCACTATGTTATGTGTTGATTCTTCATGTGTTATGCTTGCATGTTGATTTACAGTAACTTGCTAAGTAGTAAAGATTAAAGCTTGGATGAATGAATAGTTAAATAGGGTTACTTTGCTTGATGAAAAGTTTGAATTGGACATGTGGACACTGAATAACTAATTCACACCCCCCCCCCTCCTTCAATTATTCTAAAGCATTTCTAACACCTTCAACTTCTTGAGCTCTTCTTCTCTCTCTACATTTACATCACATAGCCTTTTATTGCTATCTTTTAATTGTTCCTTTAGAATTCTCATTTCTACCTCCATATTTTCTAGGTTGAGGCTATGCACTTGCTTCTTGAGAGGAAGTACCTGTAATCCTTTTCCCTATTTCTTTACACCTACTATTTGATGCTTTCTCCTTTGCCTTTGCATTTTCTAGGTTTTCTTTTAACTTTTCATTTGCCTTCTCCAACCCTTTTTTCTCTTTCTCTCTCCATCTTGAATAATGAATGGTAGAACACAGAGTTGGTCTTTTTTGCCAAATTGACTTTGTCCACATTTTTTACTTTTGAGAAATCCATAGATAGTGTGCTAACATGAAAATCGAGTGGATTTATCTCACTCTCTTGGATTATTATCTAGTTATGGGGGAGAAACAATCATAAAGTCCATCATTTCTTTATTTGTGTTATAAGTTGGAAATATCCTACTTGATGCAAGTTCTTGAGAATGAGCCACCTCAAGTAAATCATTCTTGAATGCCTTATTATCTTTTCTATTTATTTTTGTGGTTTCTTGAAAATTTGTTACAAAATTATTGAATTATATTTTTTGGTTTATTGATACAATATGATGTTTGAAAGGAGAAAAAGAGAACTTGCAACTTTTTACTCATCTCCACCAATGCCTGAGGTTGTAATAATTGTATTTTGAGGATTACCAATGACATTAACCCTTCCTAATCTTGCCCTACTGCCACTAGCAAGTGGAGTTTTTGGACTATTCTGAAGGTTTTGTCTCGAGGGAATTGTAATTGGCATTGTATTAATACGAGTAACTAAAATATTTTGCTTATTTGCATAGTGACCTTCAACTATAGTATTCTAGTAAAATCTCAGTCACATCGTACTTTTTGAAGATGAAACAACATGGGAGGTTAGAATTCCACATTGGATGAATAATGGTATGTGTTCACCTTTTTTTGAATAACTTGATGGGTCATCTGACTCATCTCCAATGACTAGTTTATGACCAAGTTTTGGTGGCTCTGGTACTGGGAGTGGATACCAATTTCCTTGACCTATTGTGCCCAACCCATCATCACCTAGATAACCCATTTACTCTATCATCTTTGTCCCTATGCCATATTTTCCCCTTATCTATTGATTAAGTATAAAATATTATCCAATTGAAACAAATGCGCTACTAGTAGTAGTAGTTGGAGCAGTAGATTTAGTGGAAATAGTGACAATGCTTGTGACGATGGCTATAGGATCCTTACAAACCTCATACTTATTATCTTCATCATTTGCATCATGTTGTGTTCTTGTTGCATTTGGATTCTCATTATCCCATAATTTCTAAATGTTTCGTCCTTAGGCAAGTCTTCAAAATCTGCAAAGGTGTTAGGTTTGTTGTGATTCTTCCTCATTTCCCCCAAAAAATTAATTTTTGATTGAGACCAATGTGCAGCTATATAATCTTTGTTTATGGCATTTGGAAGATTTTTTTAACTTGGATGATTTTCTATTTGGTAGAAATTGTCAGATGTACTTTTTCTTTCTGTTTGTGCAATTCTTTAATTTGTGCTTACAATTTTTGTATTGAAATATTGCTTTCACTGGCGCATTTCTCCATCTCTATTTTGACCTCTTCCCATATGCCGTTGTTTTTAAATCTTTCAATTAATGGCATACTCTCATGTTGACATATTCTTGAGAAGTTCCCATTCAGTACAAGCTTTGTACCAATTATATTTAGTGGATCATACTACAAGTTCCTAACAACATCAAATTTAAAAATTCTAAAAAAATCCTATACCACATTGAATGCTCTTCTCTCAAATGTGAACCCTCCACATTCGACATGCATGGAAATAAAATTGGTTTTCTTTTGCTGACCATGAAAGAGTACATCTATGCTTTCCATCTGTCATACATATTCCAATGCAAATACCCTCTCTATTACATGTATTGGAAATTTGTAGGGTTCTACAACTAAACTGCAAAATCTTAATACAATTTACTCTTCCATAAAGTCCCAGTTTGCCAATTGAATTTGACTTCCAAATTGAATTAATCATTTACAAGATACTAGCAATCTAGGCATGAAGTGCTTGAAATTTTATGATAAAGTGGTGCCAAAAAGAAGTCTACAAAGTATCTTGGGATTACCCATTCTAATCATAGGTTTCCATTCAAATATTGGTTTATCAAACTTAAGCTAAAGCTTGTTTGTTTTGAAAATTTGACAATGCTTTGATAACAGAAGATAACACAAGTAGGTCGTGTATCTAAATGTCTTCTATGACAATAGGGCTGACCATATTTTAATCATTAACAATTGTCTGTGCATGTGATGTACAATGTGACCAATATAATTATATCTTACCAATTGTTTTAAAAAATGAATATTGAAAATCATTTCCAGATTGTTGGCACCCACTTTCTCGTTACTTTCCAAATTGAAAAATATTGATAGCAGAGATACAATATCTAAGACCCATTGCAAAAAAAAATCCAATTCATAAGGAGGTTTATGATCATGAGGTAGATTGAGTCCATCTGCTAAACCTCTTATGTAACAATGTTTTTTATTTGGTCATAATTTGTCATACATTTTTGCCAGTTTTTAGAGGTCAATGTGGGTTGGGTTTTGTGCTTCTACCCTAGGACCAATAGTGTACCAAATTCACTTTGTGTGATCGAAAAAATTACATCCTATGTATTTTGATTGAAAATTTCCTTTCTATTTCATCATAGTTTTTTACACAAACCATTACAAATTTTGAACAAGGGAATACTTGAGGGAACCCCAAGCAGGAAATTCCCCCAGTCCACATAAATTTATTTACAATGCACCCTATCATGTTGTTCGATTTAATATATTTTAACTCCCTTTGTGGATCATTCCACTTATCTTCAATTGCATATCTAATTTCCTTAATACTCCTTCCATTTATAACATGATCCCAAATATCATTGAATTCATCAGTAATAAACCTTGCATTTTAACCAATTTGTGCATGTCAATGTATAGTTTCTCAGTCCCCTATATTCTATTTTGGGTTGTTATTTCATTGCAAGTGCCAGTACCACTCCTCTTGTATGTTTTCATCATCATTGTAAAATTTACAGAACTATACACATACACAAATTACAATTTACAAACACAATTAACATTTAAACCCTAAATTGTATTTCTAATATTTAACTTTGCAAGTTACCTAGCCACTAGAAAGTAAACAATTTAGGCTTACAATGCATGATAAATTGAAAATTAAACTATGAATTCTACTATTGATACTAGTTACTAAATTGTAGTAAAAAAATGTATTTAGGATCTTACCCAAAAAGTTGAAACTCAAATCAATAACTATTTTCTGTGATGATGTGAGCTATCTTGGAAGACTAGGTTTATGTTGCAACTTGCAAATTGTGATTTGTAATCCCTTTCTAATGCTCCAATGTTTTTACTAAATCTTGGATTGGTAGTTTGTTTAGAGATCCAAGATTGAATAATAAAAACTAAACCTTATGGTCTACACAAAAATAAGTTTTACAAATGGTAAAATTGATACAGTTGAGAATGTGTTTGATATTAATTCTTATGTACATTTTACAATGGACAACTGATATTATAATTATTTGTGAAACCATACATATGATATTACATTATAATTCATGATTAAATCTAGTAATTATTGCTAATTTTTGAAGAGTTGGTGACTTCTTTCTCAAGACTTCTTTTCTAAGGAAATTTTGAAAAATATATGAGGGTAGTCGAAATTGGCCTGAAATAAATCTCAAGCCATCAATCTTTGATGCTCCAATGGTGGTAGGCACATCGATCATCACCTCTTTACATGTCCCATCATTGCTTAATGGTCTACATCAATTCCATGTGTCTTCTTTCTCACCTAATACATGTATGACATGTGTCTTCTTTCTGCAACATTTGAGAAAGCAAGACTAGTCTTGCTGAAATCGGCCTAAAATACAACTAGGGAAATTTGATATTTGTTGATTAAATGATGTGTAAAGGATGTCGATGCCTTAATAGATGTTATGTCAAGTATTCTACATGTCCTCTTTCTAAAACATATGGGAATATAGGTTGACTATTCCCAAAATCGACCCAAAATTCATTTGGAGTCATTGATCTAAGTTGATTGAATAGTGGTCGGCTTGTTTCTTTTTTTTGTACAACATAAATGATGCCATGTCATCGAGTCATGTGTGTCACTATGATATTTACCATGGGTGCACCGTCCATGTTGAAATGAATAGTGAATAGTCATAGGTTATACATGTATGTGACGTGTCTTATCTCCGAGGTGATTTGGGAAAACAAGTTGACTAATGTCCAAATTGGCTTGAAATACATCTCGAGCCATTGCTCTTTGCTCATCCAATGATAGTCATGGCATCCCCTTTATTATATTAACACTTGTGACATCATATTAAATTGTGATTATAATATTAATTATTATAATATTATAATATTAATTATTATAATATTATAATAACAACATTGTATTAATACTTGTTAAAGATAAAAATTACTTTAATTAAAAACAAATTGAATAAAGATATTTTATGTTTTATTTTAAGAAATAATTTGACTTGTGTTATGTTTTTAAAAATTATTTTGTGATTGATTAAGAAGATATTCATAAAAAATTAAAGAGAAATAAGAATCTATGTATGTGTGCATTGAATTTAAAACTAAATCATTTACATTAACAAAATAATTATCTGATTTTATGCTTTTGATGATTATTAAAAAATTAAAAAGTTGGTATTTTATAATTAAAGTGTTTGTATGAAAATAGAGTGGTTTATAAATATTTAATATATTGGCCATTATGTTAGAACTTAGAAAACTAATTGAATAATTATATTATAATATAAGGCTATAATTAAGGACCTAATACAATATAGTTAAACTATTCTAATTTATATAGCATACTTAAAGTTTTAATTAAAATTGAAAAGTCATTACAATATGAATAATTGAGCATTCATAGCATAAAGTTTTTATGTAGCATATTTATTATTCATTAGAGGCTAGAGTTGACGTGTCTTCTTTTCGGTTGCATTTATAAAAATGGTTGAGCATTCCCCATCTTTTCTCAAAAAACTATCTTTGGTTATTGATCTAAGTTGATCAAATGGTGCTACTATGAGCATAGTGATTTCACACTTGATACATGTTTGCCATGTGTCTTCTTTTTAGGGAATTTGGAAAATCTAGTTGGTTGTTGCCGAATTTAGCCTGAAAAACATCTGGAGCCATTGATCTTTGTTCATCCAACAGTAATTGCGACATCACCTTTATAATATTACTAACATAATCTTAAATATATTAGAATATTTATAATTTTTAAAATAAAATAGTTTTTCAATGATACTTTAAATTTGATTATAAAATAAGCCCCTTCAATGGAGGATTAAATTTGATTGTAAAAGTAACTATCAATTTTATTCCATATATTCTATTATTTTGTACTACTGAAACCAAACACTAGAGTAGGTAAGTTATTAATTAAATTAATTGTTAAATGTTAAATCTCAATATGTTAGTTTTAATTCAATGTTAAATGTTATCTTATGTTTCTCAACATTTTAATGATTTTTTTGAAAATGCCAAAATATTGCATAAGTATGCATACCAACAAAATAAAATTTGATATGGAATTCCATTTTTTATTATTGATATTCCTCAAAAACTACAATCTGAGGAAGACATACATACAATGATTGTAATTTGATTAAACAAAATAGAAAGCGAAACTAGGTTATAGGGTAAAACCCTAGTACTACTGTACTAGTCATTGTAGAAAGCATGAGACTTAACTAAGGTTGTGAATTCTTGTAGCCACAGGTTGTCATGTGCCCCTTCATCTAGATTATACTATTTTTAGAGAAAATCCAAGCCAATTTATGTCCATTTCTTATGGTTCTTCAGCTGCCCATCAATCAAGCCCAACATAAATGTTTACAAGGCCACATTCTAGCTAGGTTCTAGAAGCTTGTGGATTTCACCCGCCCAAGCGATCCCCATCCCTTTCTTCTCTAAGGCTGAGCAAAGACATGAGGTTGAGTAAAGACACTAGAAAATGCGATGTATTATTTGTGTTGACATGGTTCCTATTCTCATTCTCCAAAATTCACACCCTAGAACCATTTCCATAGCATGAATAATGAAATGCATAGCAAGAAAAACCTCATTGCAAATTGACAAGAGGTTTCAATAGGGAGGTCACCTAAAAATGCCTTTTATTCCTCGTCCTATTTGCATGTCAGGTGAATTGGAGTGTCCATCTTGATTCACAATTTATGAAATAATTAACTATAGAACAATGACTACATACTAGTGACTATAGAGAAATGACTACTAGTCCACCACACCAAGTAAACCAGACTAGAATTTAATGAGCACTACAAGTATACTAGACTATTAACTACCAAAAATGAGATGAGCAATGACAAAAGAAAAATCTCAATCGTACATAAATAAGCTAAGTGCTTGAGTGATGGTCCCAACACATTTGTCCATCCAACTTCCAGTTCAATTGTTTTAAATGGTTAAATCTTTACAAATCTTCAACATAAATGAAAGTTTGTGCTGAAAAAGTTGTGAAGCATGCAGAGCTGATGGAAGAGGGAATTCCATTGATAATGACAAGACATCTATTTAATGTCCATTGCAACTGGTATAGGGTGGATGGAATGTGTCACAATTCTGGAGACTTGAACAAAGTCAAGGCTTCGTTCAAGACATTTGGCCCAAAATAAACGTTCAACCATTGATATATTATCATGAGGTGATAGTTTGTAGATGAATGTTACCAGTTACGCACATATGTTGGAGATATGACATGTTATTTGAAAAATTTCATAAAAATCCATCACTTCAGACATCAATTCATGTTTGCATGCGACATGTGTAGTATGTACTGTGTACCACTACTAACTAGTAAGTAGTTACTAGGAAATGAAATTACAATTTGCACCAATTTGGAAAGTAATAATTAAATACATCATTTGATTACTATAAAAATATCAGCAAAAAGGAGTTTACTTTGCATTATCTTATCTGTATTTGCTTTATATTTCATCTTCATGCACACACACACACACGTGTATATATATATATATATATATGCATGCATATATATATGTCTATGTGTGTGTATACATATATACATATGTATATATATATATACATACATACATATATATATATATATATATATACATACATATATATATATATATATATATATATATATATATATATATATATATATATACATACATACATATATACATACATACATATACATACATATACATATACATATACATATACATATACATATACATACCAAAAGCAATTATGGTTTCCCTAAAATGGGAAGCAACAAGCTTCAAACCGTTACATTTCAAATTCATATACATTTTGATAATATGTTTTACAAAACAAACTCTAACTAAATCAATGATTCTTCATATAACACTTCTTTTATCCTTCAAAAATCCCAAAAGCGTTGAAGTTCCAGTTTTGTTATTCCACCACATTTGCAATTTGTTCTTCACAATTAGCAGGGTCAAGACCCATCTCACTAAATATTTCTTAGAGGTATATCTTTTCCTACTCCTTTTTGAGCTCTTTGATGGTGTCCCTAGGATTAGTAGAGAGAACCTATAGATTTATAATGAGCCTAGTAGTAAGATTACTTTGTTTCTTATCCTCCTCCATAGTCAAATTTGGGTTGATAACAGGGCTTGAAATTTCATTTGATGATCCCTCTTCCAAAGGTAGTCCCATTTTTGGCAACCAACTACATTTTTGATAATGGAAACCACTAACCAAGATGTCTAAAATTTAAAGAATGTTTTTCTAATCAGATTCAGTTATGACATAAATAGAATAGGACATTCCACATATGTGTCATCCTATAGAAACCTCACTTTCTTATCACTCTTTGATTTAATATTGAGCATAATCTTTTGATAATTTGATAAGTGATTTGAAAAATATACGATTAATTTCTAGCCATTGATTCATTTATAGCACATTCACAAACACATTATATATGTTTTTTTCACTAGATGAGAAAAAACACCTAATTTAATATATATTTATTCCAATAAATGAGGAAAATCACCTAATCAAATATATATTTTTCCAATAAAAGGTAAAAATGCCTAATCAAATATATATATTTTTCCAATAAATGGAATAAATAGCCTTATAGAATATAATTTTTTAATCAAAAGGATCAAAATTGCCTCAATTTTATGAAATTTTGTAATGGTCAAAGAAAAATCACATCTAAAATTAAACTTTTTGTGACATCAATTTTTTTCCCAATAGAAACTAATTCCCCCTTGAAACTAATGTTGGATTCACCATGAATTTATATTGTTTTGGGGGAGAGGGCTTCTTAAAGTTATCCCTGTCTGACATAACTATCTTCATCATTTAGTGTTATGATTAAACAACACATTATCTTGCCAAAGTATAACTAATCAAGTGCCCATTGTAATTCCTCATAACTCAACCTTTCTACTTGGTTCTCTTTCTATCTCTTTTTCTCAAATCCTCTTCATCATTCATCTTGATATGACATTGTACTTACGTAGAAACTATTTCACCAATAAGGTTTGACATTAATGAAAACATAACAATTATTCTGATTGTAGTTCCAACAATCTCCCTCTTTGGAATTGATGGCAACACCTCTAGTTACCATGAAATTCAAATTATTTACTTGCTTCAAGCAACTCTATGTTCATTAATATCCTTAGTTTCATTATAATTCTCATCTTAGTGTCCAACAATCTCCCGTTTTAGTTTCATTTTAATTCTCATCCATGTAGCTTTGATATGCAACACCTCTAGTTATAAGAACACATAGACTCGTAACATATCAGAACATGAAATTAATTAGCTTCTAAGTTTCTTGATTGATGGAAACACCTATTACTAATTTGTCTCTTCATGCACTCTCCCTCTTTGCACTAGTACAATTGAGGTCAATTTTTGAACTTTAACTTCAACCAAGACCTTTTTTGGCTTGTTAAATTCAATTTTTTTTTTGTTTATGATCTTGATTTGGTCAAAATTTTGACCAAATATAGCTTTTTATGTTTATGAGCATAATTTGATCACAATTTTAATCAAATTAGACTCATAAACAAAAAAAAAGTTTCAATATTGTGGGCGAGAGGTTTGGAGGTCTGTGTGCATGGTAGCTAGTTGAGGTGAGTCTGATTTTGAAGTCAATTGATTTTGATGAGACCATTGAGCACATCTAATCATTTACTTTATCATTTTTCTGTAGTTACTTTCATAGCTTGATTTAGTTCTTGTCCATTCACGTGGCTAGGGTTCCACAACCATCACTGTTACTTCTATCTATTCACAGTGGACATCAATGTTGGTTGGCAGTTAGGGTTCCACAACCATCATTTTTGATGATATACAAAAAATACTACTCTCAAATCACATTATTCATTATTGTTTTAGTTGATGACTTAAGTTTTCAATCAATTAAAAGATATAAATTTTGTGCCCACTTAGAAACATTCAATTGATATGCAATAACTAGCAACATATATCTATACTCAACAATCTTGCAACCATTGAACCATCAAAGCAACACATTCACAAAACAATCTCCAAACACTTCCAAACTTGTAAAAAAAAATTTTCACCATGAATTATTCATTTAAAAACATAATCCATCATAAAAGCATGCCCTCATTTGGATAGATCCTCATATCAAATACCCATTCTTGAACTTTCATGTATTTTTATCAACATTCTTGCCCTCAAACTTGGTGATCACCAACATATCAACTCTCTGTGCATTTTTTTTAGTAAGTCATGTCATAGTACATGTTCGGGCCTCATTCCTAAAGAAAAAAAAAACACATAGAGAATGATGATCCCTATGCATCTATTGGCTCACAAGATGAAAGTTAAATAGTCACCTACAATACTATCAAGGAACAATCACAATAAATGGATCCAAAAAAAATAGAACACTCTTTAAAATTTCTAAAAAATATTATTTAGACATTAAGAGTTAATCAAAGGTGCATTTTCAAATCAAATGTATAAAGTTCCAAATGAAAGGTGGAACAAAACTACTCAATATTACATGCATAGTTGTCAAACCGTGTATATTTATTCATGAATGTGGTCTCCCTTACATTCCAACTATTTCCCCACCTTCAACAACCCTGATTGGGTGTGGATGATGTATTTTAAACTCCTTTGGCATCCCAAACTAGCCAAACCATCTAAAACCAACTTTCAACCAACTAGTCATTGGATTTTGAATTTGAGTATTTTTTAAACTTTTGACACAATGACGTTAAAAAAAATCCACGAGCGTAAAAGGCCTTAGATTTACTTCATTAAATCAATGATGAAATAAAACAACTGATACACCCACCTAGACTCATTCATTACATTATTACATCATTATGCTCTAATGAGAAACTTAATTTTGACAATATTTTGTCAAATTGACAATTTTGCAATAAAATGAGAACATTGACACAACAATAACATTAATAGAGTTCTAAGCCTTATTAAATTTCTTTTAGGTCATAAATTACCTCCACTCCATCAAACATGAATTTTATGTATCCTAGGCTCATTGTTGGAACAACTTGCCTTGTTACTTCCTTAATCCAAATTAGGCCTAATTATATCTCCCTAACGAAGGAAGTCTTCACCATTCAATTCCTCCTTCCTTTCCAACACTTCTAGAAATTTAAATTGAGTTCCTTTATACTGAATCCACAATGGTTCTATGGGTTTCCACTCCCAAAGTCCTGCTATGCACCTAAAGCTCATTTGCTAAACTAAGCACATAGAGAATCTTGGTGTAGGGCTTGTTGGTAAAATTAGAAAAACTAATATTCTTGGAATTATCTTTTAAAATATCAAAATAAATTTCCCTAACTCTCATTCCCCACAATTTGTGCCTAATTCATTGGTGGAATCTTGAGTTAGGGCTAAAATAGCTTGAAACCCTCACAATTGCTGATTTTTTGGGCAGTCCAGAAAGGGTTTGAGTTTTCTCCTTCAATATATCATTTTAAGACCTCTAACTTGGTGCAAATGAAAGGGGATTATTTTCTCTATCAAAATGTAAGCAATATTTCAATGTATCTACAACCACACATGCATTCTAGGACAAATAAGTGTTGAAAACATAGGAAAAACAAGTAAACTTGTTCTTTTCATTACCAAATCTTTAGTTTAATCATCAACTTGGAGGAGTTGATGTAAAAAATGCATATTTAACACCATCTAAATGTTCACAACCAAAATTCAAGTGGTTGTATTTTTTGGGGTGGCAGTTATGCTTTTAGTTTTAAAATATGCAAATTTTCTTGCAAAAGTTGCTCATACAATTTTTTGACAACATTGACAATATTTGCAATTTTGAACATCTTATTGGTTGAAAATGTCTTATAGTTCCTAAATGTTATCAAATTACCCTAAGAAATTACCTAGCCTATTAAAGAAAGAAAATTGATCCTTTGACCAACTATGATCAAGAGGTTTATATAAACACCTTCTTGGTAAAGGGCATACAAATAGATCTTATGAGGCCAAATCAAATCAATACGCTTCCCTATAATTAGAAAACATCAAATAAAATCAATAGGAAGCCTAATGAATTCTAAGTTCTCAAATGAGGAGTGAAGCCTCCCTTTTATATAAATTTAAAGAGGAAAAAAGAACAAGTTAGGTAGGGTTTTGGAAACTTCAAGAAGGAATGACATGGTATCCACATAAGAGCCACATAGGAGATACATAGGGCAAGAGGCAAAATATGAAAAATTCAAATTCCACTTGTATGGGAAAAAGAGAAAAAATATAAATGATTGGAAAAGAAAAAAGATGGAGAAAATAAATGTTGGGTGTCATTCTCATCAACAACAACATGTATACCTTGAACATCCCAATCAAAATTAACATGAGTAACCTTAGTGAAAGAATCAACTTTAGATTATCCAATAGAGAAAATCAACTTTGTTGCATCCATACAAAGATTACAATCTATTAACTTTTAAGGTTCAAAGAGTCAACCATATATGCATGCAAAGTCCATAGATGTAGGAAAAATATTACTGCTAATAAAGACAACATGCACTCAAGAAAGAGAGAGAATTATATTATCACTACAACTCTTAGATCAAGAATAATTTAATTGACTTTACACATGTTATTTAGAAGTAGCAAATTATTATCTTAATTTAAACTTAATTAGAATAAGTCTTCGAGATTGAAGTTGACAATGATGTTTTAAATATTGAATTCTATTTTAATGCTTGACAAATCCTCAACTATAAGAAGTTTTACAATCATGGCCACAAAAAGTGTCGCAGTCCACCTCAACATATGTTTGAAAACCTGGTTTGGAAGAAAAAAACCATTCATATACCATTTAATCTAAGTATAACTAATCTTGTGAGCATGATTTGTGTGTGTATTTATAAATCTTGTATAATATTGTAATAATTTATTATATACAAGATACTACTAGTGCTTGTATGTTTACATTTTTTATATTTATAGCTCAAATATTTGCCTGTGAAGAAAGACCACACTTGGCAATATAAACCCATACTAAATAATGAGAAAATTCCTACATTATGGTTTCAATTTTGAAGAAAAGTTGATAAATGTAATTGTCCTTGCAAAAAAGTTTAAGGTCTTAAACAATCAAAGAATTATAATCACAACAGCCCAGAGTCATTGTAGGCAACATAGTCACGTTGAAGGGGGACACGATTTTCATCAATTGGTGAAGTGGATTTCCAACTGGAGGAACATGGAGGTGTGAATATCCAAGATGATGATAATGCTCCCATGAAAGAAGATGATCCTATGATAGAGAATACAATTGAAGATAATGGTATTGGCATAGCTAATAATGAGCTAGAGGACATGACTAAAGAAGATGGTATTGGTGTAACTGATCAAGATGATCATGATAATGGTACTAGCGCATTTGATAATGATGATGAATATGGTCTTGATATACCTATAATTAAGAAGGCATATGAGCCCCTATACCAAGGCTCTTAAACAATTCTTCTCTCTACTATAGTGTTGTTGCTAAACTTGAAGGTTATGAATGGTTTATCTAGTGTAGCAATGTCACGTATGCTAAGGTATGCCATTTTTTTCATCTTCAATGTTAGCATACCATTACTATTCATTATATGAATGAATCATATTTGTTATTGTAGGTTGATAGGTGAGTTTTTGTTACTACCATCAAACATTCTACCTCATTCATATTGAGAATTATCTACTATTATGAATCTAATTAGAATGAAGTACTAGACAATACATTCCCATTATTCTACATCTTGAATGATTATTTAAGTGCACTAACTTTGCACAATTTATGTATTACCATGCACGCAATAAAAGTCAAGATGACATTATGAAAATGCCTATGGATGGTTTTGCATTTAAAGACATATAAAAAACCTTGGCCACACTTTAAAGAAGAAACTCGTAATCTCAAGCTTTCATTCGTAGTGGATGGTGCCAAACCATTTGAAGATATGAGATATAGTTACTCAGTGTGGTATGTTTTTATTATTAACAATAAAATTCCTCCTTAGATGTCCATAGAGGGAGCACCTAATGTTGTCAATGATTGTACCATGTATTTTTTCAATTAATAGTTAGCTAAATTAATTTATAAACACCACATCAAATTGCTCATATAATTATGAAATGTTTATATTCTTTAAACTAGGTAAGCACCAAGTTAAATATATCAACACGTATATTGAGCCCCTTATTGATGAGTTGTTGAAGTTATGGAATGGAGAAACTACATATGACATCTCTAGACCAATAGGACAAAGACAATTTCAATTCCATGTAATGCTTGTATGGATAGTACATGATGCCCTTGGGCTAACTCATTTTTGTAGTATGTTATATTGTTAAGATCACATATTTTTTGGAATTTTATAGTTCTTATGCATTATTGTTGCATGTTTAAGTTGTGCATGATAATTTTAAATATAAAAATTAACATATTTAATCCAATTGTACATGATCTTTAGGTCTTCAAACAAAGAGAAAACTCATATGTTTAGTTTGTGGTCTGAAGATGAAATCTCATCATTCAAGAAGTTTAGAAAAATAGGTGTTCGATGAGTTAGGCACTTTATCCACATACTCATAAGTATTGAATTACTAAAAAACATCTTTTTAATGGGAAAGAAGAGACAACATCAAGGCCACAAAGAATGAAACCTCGTCTATGGAAGTTGGAATATAATAGAGTAAATCACCGAGGTAATATCATTGCATCTAATGATTTTTGGTTGAAATCTATATTTTGATATTATTTTTAATTTAGTAATGATGTAATTCATGATTATGAAGGTCATCAAGGATGAATGGCCAACTTTCAAGAGGACTAAAAAGTTGTCCTAGTCAATTTAGTAGGTTGTCATACTACAAGGATCTCCCAATCGTGCATTTCTTTGATGTTATGCATATTGGAAAGAATGTAACAAAGACACTATGGAAAATATTGGATGAAAGACATGACAAATTTTTTTTTTTTCCAACATTTGTAATGACATTCATGAATCCAATCATGCACTGAAAAATTTCATTGAATCAAATAGCAATGGAGACTACATAAATATGAGTGTCCTTCCTTGGTTATCAATGGAGCAACAAAGTGATGCAATAAAAGAAGTCATAAAAAAAAAAATCTCCCACAAGATTTTTTGCAAATAAAAAAACATCTTGTATCAAAGAAATGTTATTTTGGGCCAGGGCTGAAAACACATTGGCATACCTTCATCAAGGTATGTCATGTTCTTCTCTATTTACAATAGATTTGTAAAATTGCATGTACTAATTATTATATTATTTTATAATATATTTAAAAGATCATTTTAAAATTATTGTAGTATTTCCTACCTTTATCCCTCCTACACTAGTTTGACAACAATGTTAAACAACTTATATATGATCTTGGAATATACATGAGGTTAGAATTGTTATTTCTTAGATTTATTGTACAGATATTATATTTATGACTTGCTTTACTTTTTATGTAATTTATTATATATTTTTCTAAAATATCATTCATATGTAATGACCCATTGAATCTCTTTTAAGTAGTTATCATCTAAGGAAATTGATAAAAAAAAATATAAAATATTGGAAGAGAAAAATTCTCCAGCTTATGTGTGAAATGCAAAAGTGTCTACCTTAAACTTTTTTCAATGCTCAAGAACACTACCACATACATCAAGTTGAGGAGACTGAATTGTGTGGACCTATATAAACTAGGCTGATGTGGATCATTGAATGGCACATGAAATTTATAAAGGGCTTGGTTCAAAAAAGAGCATGTACTAAGGATTCTATGATTGAGGGATATATGGTATACCAAACCATGGTATCAATTAGTGAATATCTTCTCAAGTTGCATCTAATTTCCATGTAGATTGCATATGGGATCCCAATTCTATTAACAAATTTTAAGGGGAGCACTTGATGGGGAAAGGTAGATTGAGAAAAGTGAGAGGTAATTATAAGGTGTTATTTTAGTTTATTAATTCTTATAAATATTTAGTATAAGTTGTTTCTAAGTGGTCTATTTGTTTTCTTACAGTTGGTCATGAGTGAGATGCACTACATTTGTATATTACAAACAATCTTTGATTAGATGACAGTATGGATTCAACAATCTCATGAAAATGGTTGCTCATTAACATGGGATGGTGTTGCATTATTGGTTAAAGAAGCTCATTGTAATGAAAATTCCAATGTTATGCCAATGGTACATGACCTAGCATATGGTTTAAGAGGTATAAAGGTACATATACGTTTACTAATAATGAACCATATGTTTAATATCAACTCATGGAGTAATGCAAATAATCTTTACATGTTTGAATAATTGCATATAAAAAACCAAAAAGCTATGTACTACCACGACCATACATTTTGCATAAAAAATTTAGATGACACGAGGAAAAAATGTAATTCTGGGATAAGTGCAATCTTTGAGGTGACGATTATTTAATCTAGAAATGACATGCATCCTCAACAATATGAAAATCAATACTATGGCATTTTGGATGATATACTTGAGTGTGACTTTAATTTATTCAAATTAGTTCTATTTTTGTCAAATGGTACAGGCTATAGTTAAATCAAAATGATCTTGATAGGAATGTTATTGAACATGATAGTGGATTTATAATGATTAATACATGGTCATTTGAGCTAGTTGGAGACAAGCCCTATGTTCTTCCAAGCCAATGTGAGCAAGTGTTTTACTTTGGCATTCCACATAAATCAGGTTGGTCATGTTTTGTTAGACATGATCCAAGAGGAAGGCCAGTAAAGTATAATGTGATAGAAGAATAAAATATTGAAGAATTATAAGATGAAGTAAATGATAGTCATGAATGACTGTTACACAATGAAGAAGAAGAAGATTTTGGTGATACTAATGATGATGGTGATGATAATGACAATCATGATCATGGTGATGAAGATAGCAATGATCAAGGCAATGATGGTCATGATAATAGTGATGGAGATGATGATGATGGCAATGAAGATGGTGGTGGTGTTGGTCGTGATGATGATGACAAAGATAATGATCAAGGTGAAAAGTATGATGATGGTGATGATGATAATGATGATAGTCATGATGATGACATGGATGAAGAGAATGATCAATGAAATGCATGTCGAGGTATGATCAATACCACATATGAGGTATTTATTTATTCATAGAAATTTGTTCGACTTGTATGTTCTTATAACTAATTTATTATGTGTTGAAATCTAATGTCATGGAATATATACAATGATTTTGCATAGCTACCACACATAAAGTAGAGGTAATGAATTAAAAAATGTATAATGATTTTGATGAATGCATCATGTAATTTTTGTCTTTTATGTAATTTATAGTATACATTGTTAGAATACTCAAATGGGAAGAGTACTTCTGGGGGGGGGGGGGGGTTGGTGAATTAGAAGTAACACACTTTGACCTTTTTCAAATCCTTTAAAACAAATAACTGAAAGTAAACTACATGCATGTAAACATATTAAATAAACATAAAGTAAACACATGCATCAACACACATAACACCAAAATTTGGTAACCCAAACACCCTCTAGGAATAAGAAGGTAGAACTAGGGTCGGGATGATAACCACAAAATCACTGCAACAATTATTGTTTGACCACTTCTGATGGTCTGCCCTATGAAAGGCCTACCCTGTTAAAGGCTTTACACCGTGTCAATAGTGACTTGGTTAAAGAATTTAAAACACTTTACATGAAGTGTCACCCTGTTAAAGGATTTAGTCACCTCTTCAAAGGATCTACAAAATAGCTGTTAAGCTAAACTATCAACATAGGATTTTCCACTATCTAATACAATTGCTAGAAAGTATTAGAAATATTTTTGACCTGATTGCTTACAATCTTCAATTGCTGATTTTAGGCACTTGATCTGCTCATTTTGATGTGATCCTTACTTGATCTAATATCTAATCGTAGCCCTTTTTTTTTTTTCTAATCAATTGAATGTGTAATTGCTACTCAATTCACTAAGTATGTGATACCCCTGCTGCTTGCCTTGTTCTGCAATATGTTATCTGCTTAGCAACTTCCTTAACAACTTCCTCAACAACTCCTTTGCAACAAAAAATTATGGGGTCTAAGCCTTCTTTTAAAGACTTCGTAGACTTAGGGTTTGCAATGAAATTATAAACTCAAATTTCTCACTCAAATCCTTAGATTTAGCCTATTGGTTGCATGCTATCTCCAATTTTTCTTATTGGCTGCATGTTGATTGCATAGGAAATATAAAAGATTCATTCTTATCCTTATTATCCTTCAAGATCCTTCTATGTTAGCTCAAAAAATGGTTTACATTTGAGTTTTTGAAGGCACAAACTCATATGTTGATTCTGTGTTTCTCAACACATACTGGATTACTGGTGCTCGACACATATACTATCCTACTTTGCTCAAGACCTATTGTACTCTATCTTGCTCGGCACATGTATGACTCTGGCTTACTTGGCATCAACTATGACTCAACACCTATATATCACTTGACATCTATTTTTCACTTGACACCTAAAGTCACTCGGCACCTATTGAAATTCTGGCTCGGCATTTATTGTAGCTTGACATATGTAGTGTACTTGGCTTCTATATGAAAGTGGTTAAGTGTGTTGACACTCAAATGTCAAAACCATTATGAGACCAACATACATATCATGTAATTTTTGGCTCACTTAAGATAAATGATTTACATATGAAGGAAATTGAATGCCTTTGACTAGAATCATGCACTGTGACATGAATTGATAGGTATTTGTGTGTCTTCTCTTTACCCTCCACATCAACTTTAGTAAGGCATCAAATTTATTATTTGGTTGCCTTCTCTTTACCATCTTCATCAATGTTACCCTCATGTAGAAAAACATTGAGATCTTACTATGTCTCTCATTTGATGAATTGTAGGTACTCCCAAATAGGTATTTGTCTAATTTATCCTCCTCAATTGAGGAAAATGTGGGAATAGAAGACAAAAGTGAGACATCTAGTAGGTCTAAAATAGGGAGATCAACTAGAGGTCAAAACATTAGAAGAAAATTCAATAAATGAATGCAATTTTTTCATCCTAAGGGGGGGGGGGGGGTGTCATGTACTTATGATAATGAGACCAAAGACAATAGGACGGTTCTCTTCTACTACACACATCTTCAGAAAGAATGGGTACCAAAGGAACTAAGTCTAGTTAACACTTTTTTTTTTGGTTAAATAAAGGATATATCACATAACTCCATCCTCATTACATGTTTTGGGAATATTTTCCAAGGATGGCATAAAGCTCAGTTATAATAAAGTTGTCAAATTGATGGAGTATGTAGGACCTTATTGCAATTACAATAATTAGATGTAGATTATGAAATATAAAAAATGTATGTGTAGGTATGCATTGTCAGAAAATTATATAAAATGAAAAGAAAATGATCAAAGTTGAAGGTTTGTTATGTACACTAATGGAAGACCAAAAGCAAATGGGAATATTGTAGGTTTTATAAGTAGTTCTCTACCTGTGTCAACTAATAAGAGACCCAATTGTATATTCGAGGCACACAAGGAGAATCATGTTTTGTTTGTGTGATAAAATAAATAAGTGCAGGGGAATTGCTTCTAATAGATTACAATTTGAATCATGTAGACACAAAAAAATTCACTATCATGGGACTGAACTAAGTATAATATTCAAACCAATTACCTCTAATTAATGACTTCAATATAAAATTTTCTATTTTATTAATAAACTATTACTTTCATTTTGTTGTTGATGCTAAGAATTACTAATCTTTGTGATAGGGTGACATGGAGGAACAGACATGGATGTTCCTCCTACCCCTTCTTTGGCAAAGGTAAACCTTAATTAGCGTAATTGTACAAATTATATAGAAATAAAATGTCATATTATTATGTTTATTTATTTATGGATTTGGAGTTATTTTGGTAGAATTTTATTGATATTGATGCCACAACTTTATACTTATTGATTGGGAAAAGAAATAATGACAGATCAAGATCAAATGTGATATGAAATTGAGGCGTCATTTTTAGATGACATTGCATGTAGTGCTAACCTTGTCTTCATTACTAGGTAGATGATAAATAATAGTAAAGAAATTCTTACCCTTTTCCTAAAACAAAACAATACTGAGGAGATAGAGGCAAAGATGAATTCATACATAGAGTCAATTGTATGAAGGTAAGCAACAACTAATATTAAGCAATTAAAAAAGTTCAATAAATGTTTATATTTTATACTATCTTATGGATCATGATCTAAAATATGTATTTTTTCTTCTTACAAGATTTTTTGACACTTGTGGAACTTGGTCAACATGGTGAGGATTATAGTGCATAGCCTTCATGTAAATAATACTTGAACCTTTAACCATTCATTTAACCTTTGCATGCATCATTGAATCAAATTTTGTTTGGGGTGCTTCTAGTACCCCATTTGATCTTTATCCATTGAAAATGTATTTGCTAACAATGTATTCTTCAACTCATGATGAAGTGTGGATGCCTCCTTCAATCACCACTCTGATATTTCTAACTATGTTGTCGATAACAAGGAGCTTGCAAACATCTTCATCTACACCAACTATAGTTGGTAAAACCTTTTTATGTGCTAGTCATGCATTGATTATTTTTTCTTGGGTGCATTATTTCATACTCATGGACCTATTTTGTACACTAATAGATATACCTATAACTGATACAAGTATAGAGACAAGTACTACTAATAGTTTACCACCGTTTCCTAGATCAACCTGTGTTACTAGTACTAGTTCGTTGGGGGAGAGTGGGTCATTATTGTTGAACAAGAAAAATATGATTCTATTAAAAGTACCCAAGCTTCCAGGTTCTTTAAAATTGTTATTATTTATAGTGTAATTTTAGTTTACTTATACATAACTCATTTTGGACTGATAATCCCATTATGTCTTTGTAGGAAGCGATGTTTTTTATGATAGTCTTTTTGAAATGAAATTGAATGTATTTGGGCCCACCATACGTAAAAGGTACATAGCTTTAGATCATTGGTACAATATTTTTCTTTTCTTCCATTTATTGTACTATATTAAAGTCATGTAGTTTCAATTTTTTTTTTAATGTAACAATTTTGTTTTTTTTTCAAAAAAGGTGGAATAAAAAAGGTCCTGAGTTTAAAAAAAAGCTCACTAAATCTTTAGAGGACCTCTTTGGAAATACCATTTTTGACAATGCCCTAATTGTTAAAAAAGCATCCAAACATATAAAGACTATGAGGGACCAATATAGAAGGGCTCTAAAGGTAAATGTAAAGTACAAGCATCCTCTTATGATTCCATGGATGGAGTGGAATGAAATAATGGAAGATGCAAAAGAGAAAAGGCCAAAGGGTAAAGGAATTCAACCATAAGATGACAAAATAAGGTATGTTGTGATAGTATTAAGTAGAATGTAATCATGCACTAATTAGCGATCTTTATATTTATATAATATAACATGTTTCAAACTTTTCATAGACTGTAGGACACATCAAAAGCTACAGAAGCGAGAGTAAAAATGGTTGGTCAACACAAGCTTGGCTCTGGTGGCTATATGAAACTTCACTCTTAACTTGTAAGTAGCAACAATGGAATTTCATATGAATTATTTTTATATAAGGTTGCAAAAAATTTTATTCAATCAAATCATACACACAAAAATGATGATATTAAGATAAAAAACTAGGCCATAGAATTCAATATAGAGCCCATGGATGAAGACAAAAAAATTGCCTTCAAGCAAGGCTATAAAGTCATGCCTACACACCTATGCCAAGCATCTGAAAGCAATATTAAAGAATTTGGTGCACTAGATGATACACATGTAAATTGGTCAAATAAAAAGTAAATCAAATTGAATAGTTGAGAAATTTCATGTTTGGTGTTAATTTCCAAAATAAATTGACAATGCACATGACATTTCACTACAACCTTCAATTTCAATCACATAACTAACATGTGACGAAGGCCATGATGTGCATCACAATAGTGGAGGTATTAATTTTCTATTGGAAATAAGTTACATAATTGTTTATACAATTGAACATCTTAAATTGTAATTGGTGTAACCTTTTCTTGAAAATATAAAATCTTGTTGAACATCATAGTGAATGAGAGGAGCATGTTCCTAGTGTTCATCATGTTGAGGTGGTGGCTGATCAAAATGTTATTGTACATGATGTGGCATTTTTAGGTAAACAAAAATTCAATTTATTTTCTACTAGTTAATGAAATACTTGTAATAGTAAAAGAAAGTATGTAATTTTAACCCATTTACTTGTTATTGCAATAGACCCCTATTTAGTGCAATAGCCTTGTGCTCCTCAAACAAGGAGGAAGCATCATAATTTGAAATCATAGCCACAAGAGGAGGAGAATGAGGAAGATATTGATGTTCCTATCAACCTTTTCCTAAAGAAATCTAAGAAAAATGAAAAAAGAAATGATTTTTTCAAAATGCTCTTTGATAAACCTTGTTTGATAAACTTTGTTCGATAATGAAAGAACATTGTTTTAATATTTAATTTTATGTCATGCTAATGAATATTGTTATGTGTTAATGAATTATTAATTGTTATTGTGTATTAATGAATGTTATGTGATTGTATTGATGAATGAATGAATAAAGTATGTAATTATATGTTAATGGGGAATTTAGAGTGATGTTAGGGGGAGGGAGTGAGGCCAGATGAGATTCCACATTCATGTAGTTGGCCTTGTTAAATAGAGAATATTAAAGTTTTCTCAACACTAACTAAAGCTCAAACTAACATTAGGTGGGCCCCCAACTGATGAGAGCAAGCTAGCCATTAATATCTTTTTGAACAATGCAGGTTCATCAAAATTCCAGTGAACATGCTAACCACCATGTCATTGTGGGTATGACATCCTAGTTGAATGCGTGTCAAAATTTTGACTAGTGTTTGTCAAAACTTTGAAAAACATGTTGACAAACATGTTGTCATGGGTTTGGCATCCTAGTTGCATGGGTGTAGAAAGTTTGACCAATGTTAGTCAGACTTTTGATGAACATGTTACCCATTATGCAAGTCAAGTTTGACCAATATTAGTGTATAAATTTCTACCTTTTTTTAAAATGGTCAAAATATCAATGAGAAAAATATTGAGATGACCAATTGTGGATCTTTTGACCTATCCTAGTAGAAAATTTGACCAATTTTCATCAAAAAATGAGTCAAAATGTACTAGTGTTGTAACATCTCTTTCTATTTTCTTCCTCATATGATAACTTCATAAGCTTCTCCCTTCTAGATGGTAACCACACAATATCTCCCTCTTTGACAAAAATGCCAAAGACACTCCAATACCATCACTAGGTAAATTTGTTACATACATCGTCAACATGTAGATATCTCTTTGTTAGTTCTCTAGACTAGGCTCTTCTAATGTCATCTTACTTATGACTGATTCAACATCTTATTCTTCTATCACTACACAACTTTAGGTAACTCCTAAAGTGTGACCTTCTACATCAACATGTAAGATGTACTGTTAACACATTTGATGCAGAGCTCCATCTTAACTTAAGTAGCCTTAGTTAGGGGAGTCAACCCTAGTTTACCTCTTAGATATTCATCCATATCCTTAGGTAAAGGTTTTGTGAACATATCAATAATATGTTCCTTTGTATTCACATATTCCAATCTTACTTCTTTGTCTTGTGCCAACTCTCTCAAGTACTGATATTTGATAGCAATGTACTTTGTCTTGGTATGCATTACAAGATTTTTAGATATGTTTATATCACTTGTGTTATCAGAGAATATAACAACATGTTCACTGAGATCTTCATCTATTCCTTTCAATAATTTCTTGATCCACACTATTTTAGAGAAATTAACTATTGTAGCTACATATTTATCTCCTGCTATGGATTGGGAAATATAGTTTTCTTTCTTACTTGCCCAAGAAACTAGTCTTCTTCCAAAAAAGAAAGCTCGACTTCTTGTACTCTTTCTATCATAAAAACTACTAGGCCAATCTGCGTCAACATACACTTTCAACTCAAACATGTCATTTTTCTTGTAATATAGTCCATAATACTCTGTTCCTTTTAGATATCTCAATATTATTTTCACTACCATTATATGATTCTCCTTAGGATTTGTATAACATTTAGCAACAATCCCAATTGCTAGTGCAACATTTTCTTTACTATGAACAATGTATTGTAACTTTCCATTCATTGATCTATACAAGGTTTGGTTTACATCAGTAGAATTATCTTTCTTTGAAAGTTTATGTCTAGTAGCCATATGTGTTCCAACTAGTCTTGAGTCTTCCATACCAAAGGTTTTCATTATCTCCATGATATTTTTTGATTATGTAATGTAGATCCCTTTCTTCATTTGATAGGCTTGTAAACCAAAAAAAAAATTGATCTCTCCAAACATAGTCATCTCAAACTCTTGTCTCATTTGATCTGTTAATGACTTACAAAATGCATCCTATCCTCCAAATATGATACCATCAACAAATATCTCAGCTAATATTATCTCTTTATTAGACTCAATCTTCAAGTACATATTTTTATTTTCATTTGTTCTTGCAAAAATAATCTTTACCACATATCTTTGTTATTTGAATCAACAAATCCTCAAGGTTGTAAAATGTAAACTTCTTCTTCCATAATTAAGATTTGATATCCATCTGGTATACTTTGAATTCTTTCAATCTTGCAATAGGGGAAAATGTCTCCCCATAGTCAATTCTTTCTTCATGTGCATATCTCTTACATACTAGCCTTGCTTTTTTTCTTGTTACTTCTCCTTTCTCATTCAATTTTTTTTTGAATACCACTTTGTTCCAATAAAATTCTTGTCTCTTGGTCTAGGCAGAAGTGACCAGGTTTTGTTCTTCTCTATCTACTCAATCTCTTCATTCAATGCTTGGATCCAATGCTAATTATCCAAGGTATCCTTCATTTATTTGGGCTCAAATTCACATAGTAGACACATTTCACTTCTTAATATTTTTCTTTTTAGAACTCCAAAGTCTTTGTCTCCAATGATTTGATCAAGTGTATGATGTCTTCTTACATACTTTGCTAATGTAGGTTCTCTTCTTCTTTCTTCTATTTTAGGCTTATCTTGTAGATTGAATTTAGGTACTACTTCATGCATTTCTACTTTCTCTTATGGCTATTTGGTAATATCTTGTTGTAGCTTGACAAGTTCTGCCTGGTACTCAACATGTAGTTCATGATGCTTGGTATGCTATGATTACAACTTGGTATGTACTGGTTGCTATTGCTTGGCAGATTTCTTCTTAGGTTTAGGTAAAGTGCTAGTATCACCTTCCTCAATGTATATAAATCTTATCTAATCTTTAGGTTCCTTTTTACATTCATCTTCATTCTTTTTTGCATATTCATAGCCTTTCACATTTGCACTTCCCACAACTTTGTTAGTGTCAGAGTTCAAACACTTATATACTTTTCTCCTAGTGGAATAACCTAAGAATATACCTTCATCACTTTTAGGATCAAATTTTCCATCCCTATTATCTTTCAATATATAAAATTTTCTTCCAAAAAATTTGAAATACTTCACATTAGGTACATGTCCATACCATAGCTCAAAAGCTGTAAGGTTTGTACCTTTCTTGACTTGTACCCTATTCAAGGTATAAATAACTATACTTACAACTTCTCTCTAGTATTTAGGTACAACATTCTTCTCCATCATCATTGTCCTAGCATAATCCATGATTGATCTATTCCTCCTTTCAATTATTCCATTCTATGGAGGGGTCCTAGGTGTAGAAATTTGTCTTTTAATTCCTCTAGGTCATTGTAGAATGTGTTGAATTCCCTAGATATGAATTCACCTCCTCTATTAAATCTCAAACACTTCAATATTTTACCCATTTCTTTTTTAACTCTAGCCAAATACCAATTAAACATTTGAAATGCATCATATTTTTATTTAAGAAACATCATAGTCATCATTCTAGAGTAGTCATCAACAAATAGAATAAAATATTTGTCACTACAGTAGCTTTGGATACCAATAGGTCCAAAAAGGTCAATATGAACCAATTATAAAATAACATCATAATTATAGGTTTTTCTCTTGAAACTAGACTATCATTTTTCCCAACTAACATTGTTTACACATTACATTATCAAGTTTCTTCAATTTTGGCAATCCTCTTGCTTTCTTCATCTTACTAATGCTTAAAAAATTGTCAAAGTTTACATAACATAGCCTCTTATGCAATATCCATATATCTTAAAATTGTACAAACAAATAAGTTTCATCAGATAGGTCTAGATAGAATAAATTACCCCTAGTTCAGTCTCCACTTCCAATGAATTCTCCTAAACCGTTATAGATCTTGGCTTTCTTCTTCTTAAATTCAACTTTGTATCCTAAACCATTCAGCTATGTCACACTCAATAAATTTTAGTTAAGTCCTTCAACCCAATAAGCATTTTCACTTTTGATCTTATCAGTTAATTTTATTGGTCCTTTATCTTTCACAAAACATGGCACATCATTACCAAGCTTAACACTACCACCTTTATAATGTTCTAGGTTTTCAAATTTACTATTATCAGTAGTCATGTGATGTGAGCAACCACTATCAATTATGCATCTATCACCTTTACTCGCATATGAAATATGTGCAATTTTATCATCTTCATTAGAATCATCTTTCATACAACATAAGCAACTTCTTCATCATTATTGTAAGAATTACTATCACTTTCTTCTTTAATAATGTAACAAGAATTCTCACCTTTTCCTTTTAATCCCTAAATCCTTTGTTACCTTTTCCATCTCTTCTTCCTTTGAACTTTTTGTCTTTCCTTTCATCCTTGTCATCCCTGTCAGGACACCTTGCAATTAAATGATCAATTTATTACATGCAAAATTTATAGGGAATTTACCTTTGTATTTTCCTCTACCTCTTGGAAGTCTCTAAGCTATTAATGCTTCAAGATCCTCAAGATCATCATCAGAAGGTTCACTCTCACTAGTCTCATAATTTACTTTCTTCTTCTTAGACTTATGCAAAACCAATTGTGACTCGAAAGAAGATTGAATAGAAGGGGCATTAAAATTGTCAAAATTTGACAATTCAAAAGCAATAAGTCTACCAATTAGACTATCCAAGGTTAGGTCATTACCAGGAGTACATCTTAGTTCTTTTATTACATAAACCTTAATAGTATAAATAGGAAGTAGGGTTCTTAATACCTTGCTGATCATAGTCTCATCATTAAGGTATTCATAACTTCTTTGATTCTTCCAATATATTGAGCAATGTTCTCACCTACTATCATCTTCATATCATCAAATTTTCCTCTCAATCTTTTTGATTTGGCTCTAAGTAGATTCTTATCTCCTCCATGGATCTTAACCAACTTGTCCCACATCTTCTTTGACAAATTATTACATTCCTTTATGTCATCAAACTCTGAATAGCTTAGGGGAGATGCAATCTCCAACATTGCATGATTGTGTTCTTGTTTCTATTTTATTTGTTGGGTTGTCCTATGTGAAATTATGACCACATAATTATTCTCCAAGTAGAATACTATTGAATCTCTAATTCCAACAATGTGAAACTTCATTAGACCTTTCCATGTAGGAAAGTTCTCCTTGTTCAACTTGGGTTACTCCTACCTCATCTTGATCTTTAGCTTTTAGTCCCTTCAAACTTTTCCTTCTACAAGCACCACAACTCTAATACCAATTGTTAGAATGATTTAGAATAACCAAAGTTGGGGGGGGGGGGGGGGGTGGGTGGCGAATCAGTTATCCTCAGGTCCAAATGTACCAATTAAACTTTTAGACACTTCAACCAACTTAGATTTACTCATTAAGTAGCTCAGTCTCTATAGAAATATATCAATAACATAAAACTTGTAGTCCACTTTCCCAATAATAAGAAATTTGTAGAATGTAAAAAATTAACAAAAAAACATGTTAAATAACATCCACACTAGTATGAAATGAGGATTTAACATGGAAACCCAATTTGGGAAAAACCACTAGCAATATGTCACCAATATTTTTACTCTTCTAAAGTGAGTTCTATAAGGAGCCAACCCTATTAAAGGTTACAATACATATTTTTAGGTGTGACCCTACTAAAGGATTTAATCACCTATTAGGAGTGGCCTTGTTAGAGGACTTAAGAAGATTCCATTAGAATGTCACCTTGATTAAAGGATTTGCAAATGATTGTTAGGTTAAGATTGATTAAATGATTCTGATTAAATATAATTCACTTTGTAGATATAGATCTTAATGTAGCTTATATGTTGATCCACTTATTGACCTCCATTATAATCTCTATCTCTTATCTTCTTGATAACCCTTCAAGCAATCACACTTAACCTCTTTACAACTCTTCTCAACGTTCTGCTCAAGTTCACCAATCAATAGCATCAACAATTGCTCTAATCTTGCTAAGATCTTCACTAGCTCTACTAACCTTATTAGATTAGCCCTTATACCTCCTTAAATAGGTAGCTTGATCTTTTGTCTTTTAAACACCACTCTAGATCTTAGGTTAGGTCAGATTCATTGAATCCTTCCATCTTTTCATTTCCTCCTTTCTCTTTTAAAAATATATTTAAAACTCTCTTTGAGTCCATGCACAAAAATGCTCAAACATGGTTTCCCTTGAATTAAATGTTCTAGATCATTGATTCTTATCTTCAACATGCTTTCCAAATTCTAAAAATTCAACTATGTCGGCCAGGAAATGAGATTCCTTAACAAATTGTGCAAATGCTGACACTCGGCCAATACTCTATTCCTCGATCTCAATCATCAATATCTTCTCTCTCTCTCTCTCTCTCTCTCTCTCTCTCTCTCTCTCTCTCTCTCTCTCTCTCTCTCTCTCTCTCAACTTACAATGTCTTTTCTTGGTTCATTTACTGATGCTTGATCAACCTTCTCTATTACTCTATCTTTTTACTAGTGCTTCATCAACACCATACTTGATCGTCTTCTACTATTTTCTTGGTCGACACAAGCATAGCTTAACTTCAACTATAAGTTCCTTAATCTTCTACTCTGAAGCTTAGTTAAGTCTAAGAATTTTTTCTTTATTGATTATCTCTCATAGGCTTTAACATAACTATCTTCACCATTTAGTGCGATGATTAAACAACACATTATCTTTCCAAAGTCTAACTTATCAAGTGCCCATTGTAATTCATCACAATTTAAACTTTTCACTAGGTTCTCTTGTTATCTCTTCTTGTCAAATCCTCTTCATCAATCATCTTGATATGAAACTCTACTTAGATAGCAACTAGCTTACCAATAAGGTTTGAAATTAATGAAAACATAACAATTGTTTCAATTATAGTTGCAAAAATTGATCCACAAGGTGAAGGTAATTTTGATACTCCACTTATCTTAAGTAATGCTTCTATCCCAAATCAATTTTAGTAGTCAATCACCCTTTGACAAATCATACAACCTTTGTTGAATCCTATTCTCATTCCTCAAAATGTTGCCCCACTACTAATCATCACTTATCCTAGTTATGCACTTGATAAAACAACATCATTTAAGTAGAGAATTACACCACCAACTAAACCCAATAGAACTTAGTTTCTAAACTAGATGTCATAAAAAAGATTTTATCTTAGTTTCTAATGAACTCACATGAGAAAAGTTAAATCCATCTCCAAGCCAAGGTAATTATCAAAGATAATTTATTCCCCCAAGTAATTATCCTCAAAATTAAAACCAAAATTACAATTCCTAAAAAAAAAAAAATGAAAACAATAAGAATAATTTATATGATCAAATGTTTGGAGTGCCATGAAAAAATTAGATTTGAAACACTAGGCCTAATAATAGAAGCATACCTACTAACAGTGCTAACAATTAATAAGTTTTCTGATGTAAATTTTTTATGTATGATAGGTATGGGATAAAATGACAATGGGTAAAAAGATAATGATAATTAAAATCATCCTGCATAGAATATGGAGGAGCCTCCTAAACAATTCAATGCTATTGTTTTTGAATTGTATTATACATCAATAAGAGAAGAAAGTTTTTAAAAAATCAAGAGGGATTATTTTCTATATCAATGATAAAATGAACCAGAATATTCATAGATACATGCATTCATAAGTGATAATAAAAAAATATACAATCTGAGAAAAAGAAAAGAACCTCTTGAAAATGTTATCCCTCTTAGATTAAATCCAATGTCTCTTGATCCTTGAACCAACAATAATAAAATACCTTCAAAAGGTCGATCTAATGATTCTTTGACATCTCAGAATATAATAACTATACTAAAATATTGCCTGGTCCTCCAAAAAGTACAATGTAGTTCAAGAGATAAAAAGGACCAAGGAAAATATCTCGATGTTCAATATGTTGCAAAGTTTTCCTAGTTAGTACGAAGCTTTACTAAAATATTAAGACCACTCTACTACTAGTGCTTCAACAAGTAATATAAAGGTTCCTATATCCAACACCAATAAAGAAGAAGCCATGCCAACCATGTTCAAGGATAAGATGGAAGTTCCTAAAGGTGAGAAGAATCATCATAAACAATAAGGTACGATCTTGAATATTCTTTCAAAGATTCAAGAAAGTGGTAAAATACTTAAGAAGACTACCAAAGAGTTGCAAGAGGAGTATTTTATTAGCATTATAGGTAATTTTTTCTCCCATATTGTTAATGATTTTATGTTACCAAAGGTTCTAACATTTGACATTCAACTAGAACAAATTGGAAAGCCTGTTGTTTTGTGTAATACACTTATAATAAAAAGAGCTAAAAATAAATTAGATCGTAAGGTTGTAGAACCAATGAATACCAACAAGTCATTTCCTCAATGATATACCATTAAGAACAAAACCCATAAAATTGGAGGTCAAGTCACTCCACAATTCAGATGGCATACTATTCAAGAAATAATAGTTAAGAGTGATTATTGGCTAAATGATATTATAACAACTCATTTCAAAACTAAATAGACAAGCTACCATAGCAACTAATAGTTTCACTTTTCATAATCATGATATGATGAATACACTTCATACCAAAACATAAAGAATGAATTGAGGAGGTAATACTAACTCCCATAAGCCTCATGTATTATCAATATCATAATGATAGAAAAGACAAATACAAGTTCCTATAATAGTTTGTGGATTCAATTTTCAGTTTCAATAGGTTTTGTGTGGTGTGGTATGTTTCTTTCAACAAGTGTATTTAATTCTTAGTTTGATTATTTCAATTTTAGTTTGAGAAATTTTCAAATCTCTAATTTTTTTAGTGATGAATTAACTTTGATGCCCAATCGATTACAAAGGAAAAATTGTCTACTCTATTTAGCAGGAAAACATCTAAGAGGTTGCCAAAAATGTTACCAATTTGAGCACACTTGACTAAAATTGGTAGACTTACAAAGCTTTATATCTAAGGTATATACAAACAATTTGAAACTTTCAAGGGTTTAGGTTTAATGTTCAAATTTTGAGTTTAATGAGTGCAAAGGTGAGTTAGAGAAGTATGAAAGTGATAGAAAGTATAAATGCATAAGAAGATTGCATTCCAACTTGTTTATAAAAGAGCATCTTAGTAACATTCATTACAAAAAGTACATAAAAAATAGATCATCATATTATTATACAAAGATGTTAGAAAGGTACATTTACAAGTGCATCTTTTCAATCTAATACATTTAATTATAATAACAAATGGAAAAAGTATAGCAATGAGATGCACACAAGCCATGAATAAGCTATATAAAAATATAATTCAAATACAAAAATAAAAAGGTTAGGACAAGAAAATGTATGGAAAGATCTATCATTGCTTGATTAATGATAGATTGATGTTGTATCTTGAATCTATTGATTGAAGGAGTCCTTACATCCTTGGTGTACCTATAAAATGTTAAAGAATGAGGTAAGTCAAAGTGACTGAGCAATGGAAAATCATTTCATGTCCTACTAAGATGAAAATTATATTAACATATGCCAATTACATTATTATATAGATAATCCATAACCTATAAATTCAATTAGACATAAGTGCATATGGTTAAATGTAATCAAACTAATAGAAATAAAAAGCTAAATGTGTTTTAGTAGAGCTACAAGAAAGAAATTATAATCAGAGAATGAAAGCATTAATCAAAACTTCAAAAGATAACAAGTTTCACCTAACAAGTTTTTTTTATATATGCAACTACATGTTTAATATGAATCACTAAGTGATATATCATGAAACTATTTAAATCCTTGTGTAACAATGAAACACTATTAGTTGTGAGATACAAAATAAAAATGTTGGAAACAACAATATCAAACACTAACAAATCTCAAATCTGCAAGCTCAAGCCAAGACAAAATAAATGAGAGTTTCAACTAAAGGTACAAAAGTGACAAAAGGTACAACAAGTACCATGATAGGATTCCATTTAACCATGGATAGCTGGTCTTTCTTAATGACAAGCTTATATTCATTAAAAAATAAAAAGCATCTTAGTAAGATATGATGTTAGAGTTTGGAGAAGCCATGATAGTTGATGATGGTTTCCCAATAAAGGACCTAGTATGCAAGTCAATATATATATGAAGGGATAGGTGCAAAATAACAAAATAAGAGAAGGGAATCCATGTTTTGTTTCCATGAAAAAGGATCATTTTTAGGCTAGAGGAAAATTCAAAGTTCAATCATTTAAGTCAGTTTGTGGGCAATTTTTTGCACAAATGGCGAGGAGTCTCAAAAAATGTTTTATGGGTTTGGTCCAAAACAGGGTCTTTTAGGTTCCTTTAGGGACAAAATTTGTATAACTAGAATGAGAGAAGATATAATAGTGTATTTATAAGCCTCTTTTTCATATTTAACAAATATGGCTAGGTATGCATGTTTCAAATTTAAAGAAGAAATTGGTTATAAAAGTAATCTAGAGAGAAATTTAGAGTAGTTGTAAGAAGATGATAGGTGAAATACATATTCAAATAATAATGAAGTTTATAGAAATATGGAAATTGTTTAAGACTAAGAAACATCAACATGCAAAATTGGCAATATTTAGATATACAAATAAAGGTTTAGTAATCAACAAAGATGAATCAATTTTACAAATCCAAAGTTAGTTCATCCTTAAGAATTTCATGGTAAGTGTAGACCATTGTGCAAAATGCAAGCATTAAGAGTACATATGATGTGCTAGAAATAAGGTGTAGGACTCATAACTTGACAATGAAGTTTCTATAAATATGGAAACTTTCAGTAGGATTGCTACTGATATGATTTCCTCATATCAAAGGTGCTAGAAGATAACAATACTGGAAATTTTCAATGAGACATTATAATACTATCATCATCTTGAAAATTATAGAGAGGAAATTCAACAAAAAGTAGCCATGCTCGAACCATACTAAAGGACAACATGAAAGAACCTAGGCCTATATAGGACAAACAAGTGGAAATGGTTTCATTAATAAAGCCTTTTTATATAATTAAAATCTTACAAAATTATGCCACATAAATCATTTACATAAGGAGTATACTTCATAACAAGTATCAACATAGTCTATGTAATGATTTCAACAGTAATTGGAAAATGCCAAATAAAGGAAAACCAACAACAAAGTGCCATAGAAGATGGAAAATGATATTATGTGTCATCACATTAGCAATATCCAAACAATTAACTGATATGCTGATTTAAGAAATATAAGGAAGCCCAAACAAATGCCCAAACAAAGGTAACAATTACAATAACAGGTTCAACTCCAGAGCATATAATAGAGTAGATGTGCCTCTCCAAAATGAGAAATTTCATAATAGCAATATCAAGAGATCCCTTGAGCCATGGAAGTTATAAGTATACATAAATATCATACCAGTAATCACCCAGTTTGGGTAAGAGAGGGTTATAAATAGAGATTTAAACTAATGAAGACAAAGCAACATATATCTAGATTATAAAGGTATATTTTATAATGAATCAAGGAAAGTTCATTAGAGAAGACTCTTAAAAGAAAAATATAAAGTACTTAGTATGATTTAGGAGGCCCATGGCTACAATATCTAAGGGAAGCTCCAAATGAATTGGTAATGATAGTAGTAATGGTAAACCAAATTCTTAACATTATAAGCCACATGTTATCATATTATAACTGGGAAATATCACTCAAAGCTTAAGAATATATATATATATATATGTATGTATGTATCTATGTGTTAGAAATAATAGTCCATCAATATAACTAAGAGGGGGGGTGAATTAGTTATATAAAAATATGAAGCATTTATCCTCTTTAGAAAATCCAACCATTCAATCAAAATAAACAATAACTATAAAGAGATGCATACACACAATTACACCAAATGTGTTGAATAGGGAAACCCTTGATCAGAGGGAAAAACCCGGTGGGAATGATGCCCACAAAATGCATTGATATGAATATTCCTTGTTAGAGGATGAACCCTATTAGGAGTCTATTACAACACTTAGTACAAGAGTCCCTGTTAAGAGATTCCAACCCTGTTAGGAGTTGTGGAAGGCAGCTGAACCCACTATCCAAATAGTTTCAGAATCAGATCAACGAATCCACTGTCTAATTGACCTCAATAATATTTCTTTGAAAATAATAGATGTGTAACAATATTTTGCTTCTTCCTCTTGTCTAGTACATCAGACTTCTTTACCTTCAGATCATGCAATCAGTTATGGAACTCTGTAACTATCAATAGTAACCCTTAAAGTCACTTACATGCATTAGCAAATCACTTCGCTCTACTACTAAATTTGTGACTCTTTTCTACTCTACAATCTCAATAATGATGTCTAAAACTTGAAAACATCTTTCCTTTATATTACACTCAATATTAAATCCTTGAGTTGGCCTTACATTTTACCATATGTTAATTAAATAAAATAAACATTAAATTAATGCTGTCGGCTCACAATTATAACCAAACTTTCACACATGTGACTTTTGTACCTGTGCACTTGTTGACATCATTAGTGGTTAGTATACTACCTCAAGTTAACTGTGCAACCCTTCATTTTAAAATACAATGCACCGCATTGATCATACAATAAGGACTATTTTCCTAATACTTTGTTTCAATGTGGTTCTTTGTGTATCATTAATATCTTATGTACACTGTCGATTTAGGTTCTGCACACTTTCCCATGTGTCCAATACATACTATAATATGTGCTGGTAACTATGCATAAGCAGATATGTAATGTATTTTCCTTAATACAAAAATCATAGTTTGCTGCTTTGTTAGTCTTTACAAACTCATTACTATGTTTTCATCAATAAAAACATAACCATAACAATGTTTTGCAATAATCCCCCATAGCATCAACATTCATGCTAACAATCTCCCCCTTTGGCATTGATGGAAACATATATGAAAAATATCTAGTTCCAAGAATACCGAAAAGTCTCTTCATCAATCAGATCTTGCTTCATGCAAATTCTTTATTGCAACACTTCTCCCCCAATGTTTTTCATGTCACTCTCTCCTCCATTGACATCAATGTCAAAGATAATACATAAATGGTTCAATTTTTTGAACATACAATAATCTATCAGCACAACCACAAGCCGGTCTATTGCTTTACAACTTTTGCATATATCTCTATAAATGACGGAAGTACCTAAAGACATTGTTGCATACTAATTACCTATTACCAAGAGTCATTGATTGACTCTATTCATCACAAATACTCCCCCATTGAGGAAGCATCAACATTCGGTCTAGTCTAACAATGGTGCTATATACGCTCGATTGATGCACTTTTGCATCATTTATTCTAAACTAGGTAGGGGCATAACCCCAAGCATACCTCTTAGGTACTCAAATGTATCCTTTGGCAAGGCCTTTGTGAAATTTTTTATAATCTATTCCTTAGTGTTAATCTATTCCAATATGATTTCCTTCTCTGCAACTTTCTCTCTCAACACATGATACTTTATAGCTATATGCTTAGTCTTAGAATGCAAAACAAGATTCTTAGACATGTTAACTATACTTGTGTTATCACAGTAAATGATAATAGGTTCTCAGAATGTAATTCCAATATCCTCCATCATTTTCTTCATCCATATGACTGGATTATAGTTGTTTTCTACAACATACTCTATGTCTGTAGTACTTTGCGAGGTACAATCTTACTTCTTACCAAGCCAAGAAACTAATCTTCCTCCAAGGAAGAATGCTCCTCCACTAGTGCTATTTTTGTCATCCCTATCTCTGGCCCATTCAACATCTATATAAGTGAAAAGAGTGAAATCATTAATTCTATCATACCAAATGCCATAATCTGATGTCCCTTTCAGATATTTACTACTACATAGTGACACTCTCTAGGATCAGCCTAAAATCTTGCCACAATTCCAACTGCATTAGCTATATTTGGTCTACTATGAGTCAGATACTACAACCCTCCAATCATAGATTTTTACTTCTTTTTCTCAATAGTAGGTGTCTCATCTTTACTTGATAACTTGTGACCAGTTACCATAGGAGTTCCAATAGGTTTACAACTTTCTAGACCAAATCTTTTCAACAAATCTTTCAAATACTTGGTCTGAGAAATAAAGATACCTTCTTTGTTCTGAACAATTTGCAATGCTAAGACAAATTTAATTTCTCCTATCATGCTCATTTCAAACTTATTCTTCTTATCTTCTAAGAACTTGTTACTGGCTTCATCATTTCCTCCAAAAATGATATCATTAACAAATACAATAATTATCAGCAAACCATCTTCTATTTTTTTCAAGTACAAGTTACTATCTGTTGTTCCTTTAGGAAATCCAAGCTTTGCCAAGTATTTATCCAACCTTGCATACTAGGTTCTACATGCTTGCTTTAATCCATACAAGGCATTCTTTAATTTACAAACCATATCCTTCTCTTCTATCAAAAGAAAACCTTCTGGTTGCTCAATATAAACTTCTTCAAGTTGTCCATTCAAGAATGCTGACTTAACATCCATATGATATACCTTAAAATTCTTATTTGTTGCATATGCCAGGAACATTCTGACTACTTCCATTCTTGCTACAAGAGCATATGTTTCCTCATAATCAATTCCTTCTTACTAAGAGTAGCCTTTGCATACAAGTCTTGCTTTATTCCTTATTACTTCTCCTTATTCATTCATTTTATTTCTAAATACCCATTTTGTGCGAATCACATTTTTTTCCTTTAGTCTAGGAACTAATTCCCATGTGTCATTTTTAATTATCTATTAAGTTCTTCCTCCATTACTTTTATCCAATGATCATCTTTGAATGCTTCATCTATGTTCTTTGGTTCTACTTGAGATCTTAGGCATAGTTCTTCATTAATTCTACTTCTTGTCATTACTCCCTTTTCTTTACTTCATATTATCTAATCAGCATGATGATTTCTTGTAAAATTCCTATTTGGAGTAGCATTTGCTTCTTCAATTCTTATTTTAGGTACTGTGCTTTGTTCTTCTCTTACTTCCTCTCTTCGCACATTATTCTGCAAGTCATTGTTAGTTTTGAGAAATAGTTCATTGCATTTGTTGGTAATCCAAAAATAATCATCTCCATCAAAGTTATAATCCATCTTCTTTTCATTAGTGCCAAAATTTTCATCAATTTTAACATTTGTGCACTCTACTATAGCTTTTGTTCTATAGTTGAAACATCTATAAGCTTTACTTTTTAATGAATAGCCAAGAAACATACCTTCATTACTTCTTGGATCAAACTTACCAACATCATCATCTGTTTTGATGTAGCATTTGATTCCAAATATCTTGAAGTAATTGACTGATGGTGAGTGACCAAACTATAGCTCATAGGGTGTTTTGTCCATACCTTTTCTAATCTACACTCTGTTTAGTGTGCATGCCACTGTATTAATTGCTTCTCTCCAAAAAGTTTTTGGTATATCATTCTCAAATAACATAGCTCTTTCTACTTCAACAATTGATCTGTTTCTTCTTTCAACAATCCCATTCTACTCAGATGTATGGGGTGAGGATAGTTTTCTCCTAATACCATGCTCTTCACAATAGATATTGAATTCTTTAGAAGTGAATTCTCCTCCTCTATCTGATCTTAAGCTTTTGATTTTAATTCTAGATTCATTCTCTAGTTTGTTTTTGAATATCTTGAATTTCTCAAATGCTTCTAATTTTTCCTTAAGAAAAGCTATCCACATCATTCTGGTAAAATCATCAACAAAAATCATAAAACTCTTGCAGGACCACTTAGATCTGTATGAACCAATTCTAGCTTTTGTGTAGTACCAAACTACTTGCTAGGAAATGAGACTTTCTTCTACTTAGCCAAGATACATTCCTTACAAATAATGTTAGTGGGCTTAGTGATCTTAGGTAAATCTTTCACAAAAAGTGTATTACTAGCTTTCACAATGTTATCTAAATTAATGTGACAAAATCTTCTATGCCATAACCAACTATTATCAACTTTAGCTACCTAGCATATTGTTTCAGTGGAGTTCAACTGAAGTACATTACCTTTGGTTCTTGTGCTAGTACCAAGTAGTTTTCCTTCCTTGTTTTTGATAATGGTAACCTTTGTCCATAAGTTTTCCAACACTTAACAAGTTATGTTTTAGTCCATCAACAAAATAAACATCATTAGTATTTTTTTTACCAACTAGTGTGATAGATCCAATTCCTTTGATATGGCAGGATGCATTGTTTCTTACTCTGACAATTCCTCCATCATGGCTTCTAAATTTGACAAATTTTCTCATATCACTAGTCATGTGATGTGAAAAACCACTATCAATGATCCATTCCTTCCTTGCAACTTGTGAGATCAGCACACTTTCTTCTTTGATTTCTCTATCAAGATCATCCTCCTTTATAGCTACGAATCCTAATTCATCTTCACTTTTGCTTTGATTAGATTTTTTTTTTTTTTCATTGGCATATAAACAATTTCTAGGTCTTCTAGATTTGAATCTTCCCTTATACTTTCTTTCTCTCTTAGGATATTTTGATGCATAATGACCATATTCATTACATGTCCAACATTTAAAGATATTCTTACCATCCTTTTCTCTTTCCACAAGAAGAGCCACTCCTTCTTGGATCTTTTCCTTAATAGACTTGCTACTGCTAGCAATGTCTCCTTGTGCTTTTGTGTTCCTTGCTAGACCAAGTTTAATGTTAAATGCACTAAACATTGTCTCAAATTTTGCTAATTCTCCAGATTGTTTTAGATCAAATTCTTTAGCTTCCAATCTACCAAGCAATGTTTTTTTGGTGAAATTAGTATTACAAGGTAACATTACCCAAATCATTTGTGTTATTATCTTGAAAGGTGGTGTTAGAATTTTCAAGATCTTCCATATTACTTCATCATTAGACTTCTTTCCACCAAGCGATGTGATTCCTGCAACAACATCAGATATTTTGCCAATATAGGTTCTCATAGATTCATCCTCCATCATCTTAGCATCTTGAAATACAAAATACAGATTTTGTAATCTAACCCTTTGCATGTGTATCATGCTCATAGTTAGCTTCTAAGGTTTTCCAAATTTCATGAGATGTTTTGAGTTGTTTTACTTGGTTGTACTCACTTTTAGGTAGGGTAGACAATATTGCTTCTCTTGCCCTTATGTTGCACATGAATACTTCTCTTTTTTCCATGGTACAACTTTCAAGATTGTCTTCTTCTGCAATGTTTTTAGATGCCTTGGTTACAAGCCAATATCCTAGACCCATGAATAGGAGATGAATCATCATTTTATCCTTCCAGCTGTCATAGTTTGTGCCATCAAATCTTGGACTTTCCTTTCTAAACAAATTTGCCATGGATCTCCCAAAGTTATTAAAATTTTCCTTCAAGGACATGATGCTTTGATACCAATTCTTAGAAATAATAGTCCACCAATATAACTCGGGGATGGGGGGGGGGGGGGGGGGGGGGGGGTGAATCAGTTATATAACAATATAAATCATTTATCCTCTTAAGCAAATTCAACCATTCTATCAAAGTAAACAATAACCATAAAGAGATGCATACACATAATTACACTAGATGTGTTGACTAGGGAAACCCTTGATTAGAGGGAAAACCCTAGTGGGAATGATGCCCACAAAATAATGTACTAATATGAATATTCCTTGTTAGAGGATGGACCCTATTAGGAGACTTTGAATCCTTGTAAAGAGATTCCAACCCTGTTAGGAGTTGTGGAATGTAGTTGAACCCACTGTCCAAAAAACTTTAAGATTAGATCAATGCACCCACTATCCAATTGACCTCAGTAGTATTTCTTTCATAATAATAGATGTGTGACAATATTTTGCTTCTTCCTCTTGTCCCATATGTCAGAATTCTTTACCTTCAGATCATGCAATTAGGTTTGGAACTCTATAACTATAAATAGTAACCCTTAAGGTCACTTACACGCATTAGCAAATCACTCTGCTCTGTTGCTTCCCAATTCTCAACTCTTTTCTGCTCTACAATCTCAATAATGATGTCTAAAACTCAAAAAACATATTTCTTTTATACTACACTTAATATTAAATCATTGAGTCGGCTTCACATTTTACGATATGGTAATTAAATGAAATACACATTTAATTAATGATGTCGACTCACAGTTATACCCAAACTTTCACACATGCGACTTTTGTACCTATGCACTTGTTGATGCCATCAGTGGTTAGTGTAATACCTCCATTTAGTTGCACAACCCTTCATTTCAAATACAATGTGCTGTATTATCATACACTAAGGACTATTTTCCTAATGCTTTGTTTCCATGTGATTCTCTATGTATCATTAATATCTTTTGTATGCTATCAATTCAGGTTCTGCACACTTGCCCATGTGTCCAATACATATTGTAGTATGTGCTAGTAACTACACATAAGTAGATACATAATGCATTTTCCTTAATACAAAGATCACAGTCTATTGCTTTGTCAGTCTTTACAAACTCATTACTATGTTGTCATCAATGACAAACATAGTCATAACAATGTTCTGCAATACTCCCCCATAGCTTCAACGTTCATGCTAATAGTATGTATGTCTATATATGTATGTATATATATATATATATATACATATACATATACATATACATATATGTATATGTATATACATATATGTATACATATATGTATACATATATGTATATGTATATACATATATATATATATATACATATACATATATGTATATGTATATGTATATGTATATATATATATACATATATATATGTATATACATACATATATGTATATATATATATGTATATATGTATATACATATATACATATATATGTGTATGTATATATGTATATGTATATGTATATATGTATATGTATATATATACATATATATATACATATACATATATATATACATATACATATATACATATACATAGACATATATATGTATATGTATATGTATATATGTATATGTATATGTATATATGTATGTGTATGTATATATGTATATGTATATGTATATATGTATATGTATATATATATACATATATATATACATATATACATACACATATATATATATATGTATATACATATATACATATACATATATATATACATATATATGTATATACATATATGTATATATATGTATATGTATATGTATATATGTATATGTATATATATGTATATATATATATGTATACATATATGTACAAACACACACACACACACATGTATGTATGTATGTATGTATGTATATATAGTCATTCTTTTATAGGATTTTTTTAAAGAAAAATCAAAAAAATTAAAAGAAATTAAATGTAAAGTGTCATTACAATAAAATATCCAACAACGAGAACTAAACAAAGGAGTTATCTTATTTCATAGAAGATCCAAAAAAAAACAAGGACCTATAGATTCGACAATATCACAATCAACAAAATAGTAGAGAGATGGAAATAAGGTAAAAGAATTTAGATAACACTTAAACTCATTCCTCTGTGAAATCAAATAAAGTGAGTACGTTTTGTTTTTTGATTACAAGAGTGATATATCTATAAGGAAGACCTCCAATTACAATAAAAAATCTTCAAAATTTCAAAGATTTTTTCCATACAAGAAAGTCGCTTTCAAACCTTGGTTACTTGGCCGCCTCTCTAGATTTGTGAAAATGAAAAAAGAACAAAATAAAGGAGGCAAATAGGATCCAAGTTAGGGTTATATACCCTATATTATCTTAAGATATTTTGTGAAGATAGAGATCAATTTAAATCTTTAGTTAGATATGATAAGTGTTTTTTTATTGTATGTACGTTAAAAGATAAATTCATTTATTTTTATTTCATTATTGACTAGAATTGATATAATAAATGTGATATTTATTAAATAAAAAAATTGTTATTTAATATATATTAAAAATATTACATATCATTGATGAAATAAAATAATAATAAGAAAGGTGAATTTTATTTTATAAATTATTACATACTTTCTTTCTTATTTAATATATTTAATAAGTATCGAATGGTTTTGTTTCTTATTTAATATATTTAATAAGTATCAAATGGTTTTGTTTCTTAGTTAATGAATATCAAATATATTGAACATATACAAATTAATAAAATAAGGAAATATTTTTGCATGATTATAAAATTGTGAATAATAATAACTAAATACCAAAATTATGAGGTATTAAATTGTTTATTATTATTTTTAATGTAAATTAGGAGAGTTTTGCCCAAGAAAGTGGAATGAAGTTCATTTGGGGATGGAATTTTCCTATTGAATCAAGATTGCATGAAGATGATATTCTCTTTGGGCTAGAAGATTATTTTCAGAGGTAGCCATCTATACATGATAGAGTTGCTCTTTTGCATGGGATTGTCATATTTTGAGAAGATTTGGAGTGAGTTGTTATAGCCTTGGAGATGTTTTGGCTTCTCTCCATGTGCACATATACTCAAATAGGGGTTTTATTTTCTATCAATTTTAGTTGACATTCAAAGGAGGGTTTTCAAGTCTTGAGAAATTTTTGGGCATTTAGAGACCAATTATTAGTTGCATCTTAGTTGAGAGTAGTTAGCTTGTAGTTACAATCAATTAAATTTCTATTTTTTAGGAGTTTAATCCTGCATATGAGTTCATCATATTGTTGGTTTTTTTTTTTGAGTTTTTGAGGCATCTATGAGTAGTTTCTTATCAGTTAGAGGTACTACTTGAGTTTTATTTAGGCCTAGGAGTGTTTAGAGGTGGTCATTTGCAAGTTTTTGGTAGCTTGACCCCTCTTAACTCATACTTTTATGTTCTATCTGACTCTAGGTTTTGAGAGTGTTAGAAACTACAATTGGAGAAATTACTATGTTGTCATTGATGTGAAACCTATGGGTAAACATAATGTCAAACCTACTGGAGAGACATTTTACTAATAGTGTAGAGTGTCATATCATTTGATTGATGAAAATGATTTGAAAAGTAGAGATAACAAAGTGAGCTAGTAGTGTTGAAGTAATGAGAAGTTAAGTATCATGGAATTACAATAGGCATTGGATAAGTTGGTCCTGGACAAGATAATGTGTTGTTCAATCAATACATGAAGTGAAGAAGATAGTTGGATGAAGCTTAGAGTTGAAATAATTCAAAAGGATAAGCTTGACCGAGTATCAATATTGACCAATCAATGAAGGAGTAGAAGAAGAAGATTAAGGAACTTAAGTAGAACACAAACAAAATAGTTCAAGTCAAGTACCATTTATTAGCAAGAAAATGTATGAAGAAGTTTTGGTAGCGACCAAGCATAGTAATGGCAAGTGAACCTATTGGTGTTGAGTGAGATAGTATAGTGTATGTTGAGCTACACAGTGATGACCATGAAAAAGAACAGAATGATTTTTGAGTGCTAGAAAAAGTTACACTTTGAGAAATAAATGAATTTGAGGCCAACAAAATTATAATTTTGAATTAGTCAAAGCATATGGAAGATAAGGTTTGATGAGATGGCATATTTAATGCACAAGGAGAATTTTTTAAGTGATAAATGGAAATGATTTGATTAGAAGTTTCTAGAAGAAGAAGGAGAACAAAAATATGGAAGGATTTGATGACTCTGACCTAACCTCAAGATCAAAAATGATGTTGAAGAGAAAGAATATTGAAATTACTTATTTAAGGAAGCATAAGAGATTTTTTCTAAGGTTTGTTGTTGATTGGAGATCTTAAGGAGAAGCTATGAAGATCAGAACAACAATGGTGAAGTGTGAAAATTTGGCAAAGAGTGATTGCTTGAGGAGATGTCAAGCAGATCAGTGATGAAAATGTCAATAGAGGCCAACCGATGAACTAAATGATGAGTGAATGGAGATATAAATTTGCAAAGTGAGTTGTACTTTATAGATCAAACTTATTGTTACATTCTAACCATTGTATCAATCAAAATCCTTTAATCAAGGTTGACCTAACAATCATTTTGTAAATCCTTCAATAAGGGAAAAATTCTAATGGAATGTTCTAAATTCCTCTAGCAAGGCCACTTTTAATAAGGTGATTAAACCCTTTAATAGGGTCACATTTAATAATGTGTTGTATAACCTAGCTCACTTTAGAAAAGTGAAAAATTGGTGGCATGTTACTTGGTAGTTTTTCCCAAATTGGGTTCCCATGTTAAATCTTGGTGTCAAAGTGTTATTTTTATGTGTGGATGTTATTATTATGCATGCTATATTTTATAGTAGTTTATTTAATGACACTTAACACATATAGGGAACAAAGAGTTAAGAAATTACATGAAAAGTTGATTTGTTGATGATATGCTAAATAGACCGAGTGGGTATTTAAGATTGATTAAATTATTTTAAGTTAGTAAAAGATAAATTGGTATATCGAGACCTAAGGATAAATGATTCAACTCCTCTCTTAGTTATCCTAAATTATTATAAAAATTGGTATCAAATCTTTGGTTCTTGTAAGGAAAGTTTGAAGGGACTCAAGCCAAAGATAAAGATGTACAAGAGAGATACCTGAGCTGAACAAGAACTTCCCAACATGGAAAATATTGATGAGATTGCACTTATTTGGTACTGAAAATTCTAAATCTTATTATTTGGACAATGAATACATTGAGGTACCTATATCTATTATAGTTGATAAAATGAAAGAGAAGTAGGAGCATAGCCAAATGATGATTGAACTTGCAACAACCCTACATTATGCATGATTTGATGATGTGAAGAAATGTACTACTATTAAGAAAATGTGGGATAAATTGGAAAATACCCATGGAGGACACAAAAATATTTTGAGAGCTAAGGCATAAAGCTTTAGAGGAAATTTTGATGACATGAAAATGAAAGAAGATGGGACTATTGCATGGTAATGTAGCCATATCAAAGAAGTAGTAAATACTATCAAAGGAGATGAAGGAAAAACAACTAATGAGACTATAACAAGTAAGGTATTGAGGAATTTACTTCCTATCTTTGTAATTAGAGTATCTACAATTCAAGAACTAAGATGTACAACTGGTAATGATCTAACCTTGAATAGTCTGATTGGTAGAGTTACTACATTTGAATGATCAAATTTTGATAATTACTCCCCTGCTAGTGTTGAAACTACATTTGATGGATCCAAGAAAAAGAAGAAGAGAAAGTATGTAGAAACTGACAGTGGATTTGATGATGACCTTGATGAAATTGAAGCATTGTTGGCCAAAAGACTTCCTAGAGGAAAAGGAAAACATAGAGGTAAACTTACTATTATCTATTTTACATGTAACAAAGTTTATCATATTGCTACTAGATGTCCTAATAGAGATGAAAAATAGAAAAGGAAAGTCTTCAAGGAAAAAGGAAGGAGAGATGATAGAAACAATAGAGGAAAAAAAGATAAAATAGACTACAAGGAAAAAGGTAAGAAATCTTGCTATATTTCTAAAGAAGATGGCTCTAACAATAATTCTAATGATCATGATGAATAAGTTGTTTATGTTGCAATGAAATATGATTCTGATGAAGATGAGAAAATCACATTGATCTCAAATGTTAGTACAAATGGTAGATGGATAATTAATAGTGGTTGCTCACATCATATGATGAGTGATACAATTAAGATTGAGAAGTTAGATCATTATAATGGAAGTAATGTTAAGTTTGATAATGATGCACCATGTTATGTGAAAGGTAAAGGATAGATTAAATAGAATGATAAGATTAAGTGTGACAACACATATTGGGTTGATAGTTTCAAATATAAATTTTTGAATGTGGCACATTTTATAAGTTTAGGCTACATAGTTGATTTCTAGAACAAGAAGGAAAATATCTATGATCCTACTAGTGAACTAGTTGGAAGTGGAGAGAAAACAAGAGGTACCTAGTTCTATCTAGACCTATCTAAAGATACTTGTCTATTTTCTCAATGTGAATATGTTTGGTTATGAAATAAGAGGCTATTCCATGTGAAATTTGATATTTTTTAAGAATTAATAAGATGAAAAGATTTAGAGGGTTACCAAGACTAAGAAAACTTGACAAAGTGATGTATAAACAATGTCAAATGAGTAAAATGATAAAGTCTAGTTTCAAGAGAAAGACTGATTCTTCTAATGATATTTTTGAGTTGGTTCATACTGATTTATGTGGTCCTATTGGAGTGCAAAGCAATTATGGTGATAAACATTTCATTCTGTTTGTTAATGAATCTTCTAGAATGATAAGTGTGATGGTTCTTAAAGAAAAATATAATGCATTTCAAATGTTTAAGTGGTACTTGGCTAGAGTTGAAAAAGAAACATGAAAGAGTCTAAAATTATTGAGATCATATAGAGGTGGTGAATTCATCTCAGATGAGTTAACATATTTTTGAATGACAAAGTAATCAAGAGACAAATGAGTGTACCAAGGACTCCACCATAGAATGGTATAGCTAAGAGAAGGAATAGATTCATTATGGATTGTGCAAGAACTTTGATGATGGAGAAGGATGATTCACAAAAAGAGTGGAGAGAGGCTATAAGTACTTTAGTCTACACTCTAAATTCAGTACAAGTGAAGAAAGTTCTAAACAAAATACCTTTTGAACTCTGGTATGGATATGTACCAAATGTGAATTATTTTAAAGTTTTTGGAAGCAACTGTTACATTTTGAAAGATACAACAAAAGGTAATATTGATGCAAAAAGTGATGAAGTGTAGTGGCTCTCCCATTTGACTTCTATAAGTCATCCTGAGGGATGCAACCTCGTTGATCCTTCATTGAGAAGGGATCATGATTGTGACCATGAGTGGTCTACACCGTTGAGGTGATTGGATTTTGTTTCTATATCAGTTGCTTTGATTATGCTTTTAACTATTTTGAGGTTATGATGTGATTTTTGGTTCACTGAGGTTTGTGCTAGTGGTTACCAGGATTGATGTGGTGTCATGAGGTTGTTCTGTGATCACCTTGAGATGGGTACAAAGATTGCATTGTGTACCTTTACCATGCTACACTAGACTGGGTTCCTATAGCAGTGGTTAGTCATGTTTATGACTATGTTCACTTATTTGCTCTAAGTGCATTTTTATGTTGTGATTAACAACCTTTATTAAATGCTTAAACAATTAGAAATGGATTGTTCATGTTGGATTGTTTGGTTATGTGCTGTAGACAATTACCTTGTCATATTTTAATCTGACAGATATTTGTTACTTATGTGATGTTTTATATTTGAGACGACCTGAGGGTCAGATGTTATACTTTGATTTCAATATCATAGATTTTAGACTGCCATGCTATTCAGTTGATCATTTTGCATGACGATGCCATTTTGAGATGACAATGTGTTTTTTGATGATATCTGGTTATCTGGTATTTGGACATACCTCTGATTATGTTAGGTGATGGATTTAATGCTATGGTTATTTACTTCATTCCTGCGTTGTTATGCTTTATGCGAATGTGAGTGATGTAAATAGATTATTTTAATATAATTAAATAAATGGTTGAATTAGGTGATTTAATGCATTTATTGCTTTGACTATGTTATTATATGCAATTGCACTTGATCGTGTTGTTTAGTGTACAGGATTTATATCCCTGGCAGTGACACATAGAGTGAGTGATTCAGCCATTCATATTTTACCAATGTCGTCCTTGTATGGTTGATGTATCCTTCATTAAATGTTTAAATTAAACCTTTTGGTGATTATTAAATCCGAACTCATTTGCATTTTGTGATTTAGACTAGTGAGTGTGTCTATGCATTTAGAGTTTTGCATTGTCGCGAAAGTTGTTAAGGAATTTTTGTGTTTTTGGGTTTTGTGCTTTTTAATTGATTTATCTTGATTTTCGACAGCTTTGTCATAAATGAATTCCTATTTATAGGAATAACCTTTTTTCGTTTGGGTCAATTCGGGGTCTAACTAGGTTGGCTAGTTATTTTCCCTAATCAATTATTCACTCGAAAAGTGAACAAGTATCCAAAAAAGAATTTAATTCCTCACTTCTCACTTTTGAATTGGAAAGTTGGAGAGTAAAACCCAAAATCCTCTTCATGAGGATTTACTGTTTTGTTCGTTGTGGGAGCTATGGGCGTGGGATCGTTGCGAGGTTGAGCTCATTGGATCTAGCTTGGGGAAACCTTGGATTGCCGCAATTTTTGGCCACTTCTATAGGCATTTTATTTTTTGGTTTAGATTTTCATTTTGCCCTTTTGGCTGTGAGGAAGGGCTTTCCCATTTTATTGTTTCAGCTCCATTTCTGCTTCTGTTTCTGGTAATCATTTGTTTGGAGGTTGAGAACTAGTGTTCCCTCTGTTTCAGTATGTTAGTTCTACCGAGTTGGGCGGGTATGAACATTTCCCTATTTTTTAGGATGAGGGTTTGGGGTTTTACGCCGTTATGCTGGCCATTTTTGCATATGGTGTCCAAATTTGATTATTTTTAGATTTTTGGGGGTTTTTATGTCCAAAGGCCAAATGGGTTTTAATTTTATAGTTTTTATAAAATTTGGGGATCTTACCTCGATTTGCATGTCGCCCTATTTTCTCGAGTTTTCTTGGCACAATGTGTGTTGTGGACCTGATGATCCATTTGGATATCAATCAGACCACTATTGCACTTTTATGTTTCATTGGGATGCATGTTGCATCCATACTCCCGACGTTGTGTTCGATTGAGTGATTTTATACCTAGTTTTATTGTTTCTTTTAGACCTTTACTTTTGTTTCATGAGCGCTAGGATTCATGTAGAATTCATACTCTCGGATTGAGGCAGGTTGAGTGAGTTCATCATGGTTGGTCTTGTTGCATCATTAGGATTCATGTAGAATCCATACTCTCAGATTGAGGCTAGTTGAGTGATTTTATAATGTATGGTTTTATTGGCTTTGGGATTCATGTAGAATCCATCCTTCCTGTGTTGCTTTCAGTTGGGTGTTATGTTTTGCATTGTGTTCTCATCCTGTCCTTGTGTTTTGATCTTCATGATGGTGGTGCGCCACACATGAATACGTGCACGTACATTTTTCAATCCTTGCCTCCACCCTATCTACCATGAAGATCAATAACAAAGGCTGTGGAGAGTATAGTCTGTCAGATACATTTGCTGTCGGGGCACTCCCACTTGATTCACACACCCATGGATGATCGACATATCACAAAGCTAAGGAGATTCCACCTCCTCGATACAAACAGTTTGATCCAACAACCTTTGTATCCTCGAAAGTCCCTCTTCATGAGGAGCTCACTCTAGATATCAACAATTGGTTACATAAGGATGCACTTCCAATAAATCAAGCATGCCTTGATCACTTCAGCCAGAAGTATCCCCAAGAACATAAGCTCATCATTGACAAATGGAACTATCAAGGTGGTGGTCTAGGACAAGAAGAAAGAGGCATGCAGTGCCCCATCGACGCACACAAGTGGGAATCAAAGTCAGGTCTTGTCTTTGGCATACCCACAACTGGTGGCACCAATGAGAACGGTCACGCTTTTTCAAACATTCACAACAACCTTTTCAAAATCAAAGACATTCCTAAGGAAGTTGAAAAGAGAGCCTACGATGATATCCCAGACCAAATCTTCCTCGGAGACTCTGTTCTCCAAGAACTATCCATCCATTTCATTGACCTACGACTCGCCCATCCATAACTCATAGATTGGGACCAACCAAGCATCATACACATTGATGAGTTCACATCAAAGGAAGCACTTATGAGATTCATGGGAGCCAAAACTTCTCACAAGAAAAAAAAGCTAAATTTTGCCTATATCTATAAGCTAGATCCCAAGGGGTATTTTGGAGAAAATCTCCAACCTAGTTTTGATACACCCAAAACTGGAACTAAGGTGAATTTGGGACTAGCCAAGGCAGCAAAGAGAACCCCTCAGCAAGAAAATCTAGAGTCATAAGCTAAACATGAGGATTTAGCATTGCCTCCTCAAGATAATCGACCAGAGGTGTCTTCTATTCTAATTGAGGATACTAGAGAAGTCAACATCGATTCTTTAGAGATCCCCAAACTTGTTCACATTGCTGCATCCCTATCACAAGACCAAGCTGACCTCCTCTTTGAGGTCTTAAGAGAGAAAATTGGCCAATTTGCATGGTCATATTAGGACATGCCAGGACTTGATCCAAAGCTTGTAGTTCATCATCTTGCAGTCGATCCAAAGATCAAGCCCGTCAAACAAAAGTTTAGAAAAATGCACCCCAAGGTGGCATTACTGGTCAAAGCTGAATTAGAAAGAATGTTAGTTGCTAAGGTTATCTAACCTATTGACTACTCAGAGTGGATCTCAAACATGGTCCCCATCACTAAACCTTCTGGTGACATCAGAATCAACACTGATTTTAGAGATCTTAACAAAGCTTGTCCAAAACATGATTTTCCCTTGCCCAACATAGATATGATTATAGATCTTACAGCTGGACATGAAATTTTGTCCCTCATGGATGGATTTTTTGGGTATAATCAAATCAAGATTGCAGAAGAGGATTAGCATAAGAAACCATTCACTACCCCTTGGGGAACCTTTTGCTACAACATGATGCCTTTTGGCCTAAAGAATGCAGGGCCTACCTATAAAAGAGCTATGATAGCCATTTTCCATGATCTTATCCATAGCATTTTGGAGGATTATGTGGATGATATCTTGGTCAGATGTCATACCTTCATGGATCATCTTGCTGACCTGGAGAAAGTCTTTGATAGGTTAGCCAAATATCATCTCATGCTAAATCCCAAGAAGTGTGTCTTTGGGGTCACATCTGGCAAGCTTCTAGGCTTTATAGTTTCTAAACGAGGTATAGAGATTGACCCCAAGAAGGTCAAGGCTATCTTAGACATGCCTCCTCCCCAGACACTACGATAGATTTTCTCTCTTCAAGGAAAGCTTCAATTCGTTTGACACTTCATCTCCCGGCTTGTAGATAAGTGTATGCCATTTGCACATTTACTAAAGAAGGATGAAAACTTCAAGTGGGATCCTTTATGTCAATGCAGCTTCAATTAGCTCAAGCAGTTTCTCGCTAATCCCCATATCTTGGTTCCACCAGTTCCTAGTCATCCCTTGATCTTGTACATATCAACAATGCCTACTACTCTAGGGGCACTTCTAGCACAACTCGATGACTATGGTAGAGAAAGACCCATCTACTACATCAGTAGAACCCTAGTTGGTTATGAACTCAATTATACTCCTATGGAAAAAGCTTGTTTGGTAGTTGTTTTCTCAACTCAAAAGCTTCACCACTACATGCTAAGTCATACCATCCAACTAGTCACCAAGATTGACCCTCTCAAGTATATGCTCTCTAAAATAGCACTGACAGGCTGTTTGGCCAAATGGGTTATGCTCCTTAGCGAATTTGACATCTAGTATGTGGACAAAAAGGAAATCAAAGGGTAAGCCATAGTAGATCACCTAGCTAATCCACCTCTAGTAGATACATATCCTTTGATCACAAAATTTCCAGATGAGCATATCTATCTAATTGAAGAACAACCCCCATGGAAACTCTATTTTGATGGCTCATACACATCTCATGGATCAGGGGCAGGAATATTGTTGGTCACACCTCAAGGAGATTACATTGCAAAAGCCTTCAAGCTACAATTCCCTAACACCAAAAATATAGCTGAATATGAGGCTCTTATAGCAGGATTAAAGATAGCTGCAGAATGGAACATCACTGAGTTACAAATCTTTGGCAATTCTCATCTCATCATCAAGCAAGCCCTAAATTAATATCAAACCAAAGATGAAAAGCTATTACCCTACAAAGAGCTAGTTGATCAGCTAACCCAACATTTTACAAAGCTTCAGTTTACACAAGTGCCTTGAATGCAGAAAAAAGTAGTAGACACTATGGCTACTATCAGATCACTCTTGGAAATTCCCCAAGCAGCTACATAGTATGAGTTTTTAGTCGAGCAGCTCCTCACACCTGCCTATGCGAATAATGACTCAAATCGTGTTTATATCTTGGTTGGTCTCCAATCCCCTTGGTACCATGAGATTTATGCTTACCTTAACGATGGTATCATATCCCCTCACCTCACACGTACCCAACGCCAGAACCTCATCCGAAAATCATCTCGCTATGTTATCATAGCCAATACCCTATATCGTTGGGGTTATCACGATACTCTCTCTCGATGTTTAGATGAAAATGAGGCCACGATGGCGTTAAAAGAAGTACACTCCAGACTTTGTGGTGCCCACACGAGTGGTATTGTCCTAGTGCAACAAATCCTTAGAGTAGGCTACTATTGGCCTACCATTGAAGAAGACTGCTGTGACTTTGCCAAAAAGTGTCTCCCATGTTAGCAGCACACAAATCTTGTGCACGCTCTAGCACAAGATCTATAGCCTATTGCACCACCTTGGCCTTTCACTTGTTGGGGCCTTGATCTAGTTGGAACTATCACACCTCTCTCATTTGATGGACATAAATGGATAATAACTGCTACAAACTATTTCACTAAGTGGGTGGAAGCAGTCCCCCTAGTCTCAGCTACAGGAGTTCAGGTCTCTAAGTTCATCTTGTACCACATTGTTTTTCGCTTTGGTATCCCATCCACCATCTTCACCGACCACAGAGGTAACTTTTGAAATCTCAACATGGAAGAATTATGCACTTCCCTCCGCATCCATCACTACTTTTCTAGCCCATATTTTGCCACAAGGTAACGGCCAGGCAGAGGCAACTAACAAAACCCTCCTCAAAATCCTAAAGAAAGTTGTTAATGATTCCGACCGCGATTGGCACCTATGAATAAATCTAGCCCTATGGGCCTATTGAACCTCCTTTCATACATCCACAAGCACAACTCCATACTCCCTGGTTTATGGTTCTGAAGTTGTACTACCCATAGAGGTTGAACTTCCCTCCTTGCACATATCTTTGCGAGGGCAAATATCAGATGAAGAATACAGAGTAGCCAGACTCACCCAACTAGATCTCTTAGACGAGAAGTGACAAAAATCCTATCATCATCTCATAGTCTATCAAACTCATCTCAAAAGGAATTTCAACAAGAAGGTGCTTCTATGACACTTTTAGCCAGGCGACATGGTCTATAAAGAAAACATGAAAGTCCAAGCAGATCGAGAAAAGAAAGGCAAGTTTGAACCTACCTGGCTTGGTCCTTATATTGTCACTGCATCCTTTTTCTCTAGAGCCTATCAGCTATCTACACCAGAAGGAGAACTCTTGAATGATCCTACTAACATCATTCATCTCAAGAAGTTCTATGCTTGAAGATCCTTGGTATACCCAGCTTTTGAAAAATACAAATAATAATAATAATAATAGTAATGAGAAATAAGCATCCAATGGTGAAAACTTGGCAATTCAAGTGCCTTGGATAGGTACTTTGGTGAAAACCTGGCAATTCAGGTGCCTTGTGTACTAAGACTAATCCATTATCTATCACTGTCCTATCCTTCATCCATCCATTCACAATCCAATAAAACACCTACTTGTTCCCTTGGTGTTCCGACCAAATATCCAAAATCTAATGAAGCTTGTTAATACCTCATGTACAGCTTGTAAATCTTGTACCTCAGCTTGTAAATCTTGTACCCCAGCTTGTAAATCTTGTACCCCAGCTTGTAAATCTTGTATCATCCCTTGTATCATAGCTTGTATATCCAAATCTTGTCCAAAGCTTGTACCATATTCTAGCTTGTAAATACTCTTGTATCCTAGCTTGTATCTTATCACATGCACACAAAAAACCCCATTTTCACTTACACTTTTCATAAACCATCTACCTATCCACCTATCAACTATTACAAACATCCCACCCTTCACAAACATTTCCATCTCACAAAAATCAAAACATGAACAACCTTGTACATTTGTAACATATCTTGGTCCATCAGCTTGTACATCCTCTTAGCTTAGTACCATTGTATCTATCCAGTTTTTGTGTCAGTTCATCCTTAATCAAAATCTTGCACACATCGCACATCTTGGTTAGCTATTCCAATGCATCCTTTAGCTAGATCTCCTATCACCAAAGTGTTATCCTTCTTAGTTCAACTTGATAGATGCATCACTCATCCAAATCCATCAACTTAAGTACTCTCCGATAGATCCTTGTAGGATATAGCTTTCCTCATGTCTAATCTTGGTCCATTAGTACCTCATCCTACCCATCTTGTTGGCAAACAATTCTCTTTTGGATTTTCTCTTTCTTTTGATTTGGAATCTTCCCTTTTGGGTCTTGAAGTATCTTTTCCAAGCAATCTCCTTGTTCCCTCCTCAGGGTTGCCATGATCTTCCATATCATGGTATATTGTGAATGGGGCAATCTGAGTGTAAGGTCTTGATCAGGTTTTTTGTTTGTTTTTCTTTTCTACTTGTGGGTTATCCAGTGTCAGTTCCACTCTGATTCTTCCGAGATTCATGTGTGATGTTGGGGCAATCCTTGCATGTTTGTTTTGAGTCAGTTTGTCAGTCCTCTGGACAGTTGGTGACATAGCCTTGATGTTCTTGGTAACCTTGGTGATTAACCAATAGTCCTATAGCAAATCTAGTGCTCAACTACATGGTGGTACTTCTCTTTGAAGTATCCCCTTACTCAAAAAGCTTCAATGGATTCCGTTCATCTCCATTATCCCCCATCCATATCCAGCATCTCTCTTCTATCCCAGCTTATGCATCAATATCTCTTTGAATCAATCATCACTCTTAGCTTTAGGGATCCACAATCCTAGTCTTAGGGATCCATCAATCCAATCAATCCACCAAGCCTCATCTTTCGAAATCCACCATCCTAGTCCTAGGGATCTCTGAAACCCATCTTCTGCCAATTTGACTCTTTGAAATCCTATTGCCTCAGCTTTATAAACCCCTCATCCATCTCCCTATCTTCATTTCCCTTTTATAGTGCTCCACTCCTTCATCCTCCACCTTCCCTAAATTCTTAAGCTTGCTTCCTTTTGTGAATCTCATTCTCCTTTATCATTCTCCCATAGTGAGTGTTTGAGCTAATTCAACCCCTTCTCTTTGCCACTCTAAGTCACCTTGCTTATTCCAGATTCTTGTATTTTTCAAGAAGCTGTCGAGCCTCATTTTCTCTCCCTACCACCTTCTTGAGGGGGCATCTCTAAGTTTAGTCTCTCCTCTTCTTATCCGAGACTAGGGAAACCTTTTTGCTAAAACATCTTCCTCATGTCATCTCCATTCAAACTTCTTTGAAATAGTGTTGTCTCAACACTATGTCAAAGAGGGGGAAAATGTAGACACCCAAATTTGATTACACTGCTTTAGTAATCTTATTTAGCTATCTCTAAAGGCATCATTAATTAAATTCCTATTTAATTAATCCTTTGCCATCCCCTAGCTGATTAATTTAATTAATCATCTATAGTCCTAATTGATAAATCAAATAACCTATCATTTATCAATTAAATCGTATTCTCCTATCTAATTCCAAAATCTCAAATTTATTAAAATCACTTTAATAAATAAAACCCTCAAATCTAATAGCCCCTAACTTATCCCTAATCCTCCATTTAGCCTAATCCACCCCATCCACCCATACTAACCTAGCTTAGCCACTAACTCACCCACCCTCATGAATGCCATCCACTTGCACATCTCTAACATCCTTAATCTAATCCTAAACCAAGCCTAATCCCCCCGCTAACCTTATCACATTCCCTAAGTGAGCTTAAGACTTTCCTAAGCCAAATCAAAGTCTCCTCCCTCAAAATATTCCAACCATAAAACTTTATCCCAACCACAAAGCCTTCAATGCTCTTACATGCCCTTAAAAGCTCTTACAAACCATTATGAGGGCCATTTAACGCCTTGAGCCTCCTTTGTTGACTCATCCTTGCCCTTTCCTCCATCCACTCACCTTGTGACATGTTTCACTCCCTGATTGGTTGTAAGGAAGCACAATCCATGTGCTCTCCTTTCATGCAATCTGAGCCTTCCATAAGCTTTCATCTCTCCTTGCATCTTAACCCTCCATCCCTTAAGCCCTTGGCCTATAAATTAGATCCCCTCCCAAGCCATTTCATCAGAATCCTTGAGCTAAAGTTATAATGCTAGTTTGAGAAGCCAAATCTATATCAAAGCCATCATCCACACCAAAAATCCAAAATCCATTGAAGCTATTTTGAAACTTGAGTATATATTCCAAATCTACATAATAGACTCATCCCTAAATCAAGTGACCATCCTCATTGGGAGAGCCATTCCATGGCTCATATTCTCATTTGAGGGTTTCACTTTGTCTATCTCATATGTTATGATTTTTATGCTAGTTAATGCTTTTGTTTTTTAATAGATTAGTATTACTTGCTATCATATTTTCTCATATACAGCTTGTATATCATGTTTAGATGATGTTATTTTATTTGACACATTCCCTTATTATGATGTTTAGCATATGATTAGATGCTATGAATTGTTGTATTAGCATATCTGTTGCTTATTGTTGTTTAGCATTTGATAGGTGATGTTATCTACTATAGGATTATCTTATGCTTTACTACTAGCACGTTATATTTCCTTATGCTTATATTGTTGCATGTTGTAGTAGTGACGTCCCTATTATGATAGTACTAATGATTTGGTCGATGGCTTGGGATGTTATGCGCATGGGATGGCTAGGATCCATGATGGTCTTATGATGCTATTGGCGGTTGGGAGGAACCACGTACTTAGTTTGGTTGTTTAGTTATTGCGATGTTATTTTTGTACATTGCAATGTTACTTCTATTTACTACGATGTTGTTTTTAGTATGTTCATTACTATTATGGTTTAGATGGATAGATGTTCCTCTTTCCTTGCTATTAGTGCATTCGAGTGTTCTTTCCTCAATTTGTGTGGATTCGGTACCCCCCTCAGTGTGGAGGTTTCCTTGTTTTTAAGATTTTTGTTTGCATTTTGTTGTCATGCTGATTTGTTTTCTCACATGGAAAGGTAGTTCCTTGAATGAGAATGTATTTCCTCGTGCGAGAGAATACACTTTCTCACGCGAGAATGCAAGTCCTCGCGCGGTGCATAGGGAATCCGCGCGCCAGAGTGAAAGCCTTCGCATGATGCTCAAGAGTCCTCACGCAAAGCCACGCACTTTCTCACATTTAGTGGTGCAAGATCTCATGTGAAACTTGAGACCAGTGTACTTACTCATGTGAGAAATAGAAGCTATCTAGGCTTGTTAGATGGAAGTTTGAAAGTTGGTTTTGGACACCCTTTTGGTGTTTACACCTTCCTAGTTCAAAAAAGATTTCCTAAGGGAATTAAAATATATCGTTTAAGTATAATTCCTTATACTTAAGATATATTTTAATATATGCGATGAATCTTTTGAGATAGGTCTCAGACCTCCCCAAGACAAGATAAAGATTCTAGGAAATTCCAGGGCTTCAGAAATCCAGACTTTACCAAATTTCAAGGCTTCAGGATTTCAGACTTAGCCAAATTTTAGGATTTTGCATCTATCTTCCTGCATGGTGTTTCATTGATGAGTGGTGGTTTCTTTGAGACCTTATCCTATGTCTGGTCTTTGTGGACCTCTTTTGTGTTTCTCTGTTGGTTGTGGCGTTCATAGATTTGTTGGTTGCTGGGATTGTGGTGAAGTCTTCCATTGTGATCTTTGTGATCCCTGTATGATGTTGTCATGTGCATTCATACTTGTAAAAAAAATAAATCTTGGCTTGATTTGAATCCTTGTTTCCAAGGATCTTCGGGCGGGGCATTACATGAAGGCATATTTCTACATTATTCCACTAAGAGAAAAGCATATAAGTGTTTGAATTCTAACACTAAGAAAATGGCAGTAAGTGCAAATGTTAGATGAATTTGCAAAGAAAAATGAATAAGAATGACCCAAAGACTATAGAAAGTTTGTCTATATCTATGAAGGTAAACCTAGCACCTTACCTAAACCAAAAAAGGTGGTTTCCAAGCATCAAAAACTAGGCACTATTGAGCTTCTATAGAAATGTCCTACATCAGACTATAGGAGTTGAGTCACATACAGAGACTACCAAGAATTAGGCAAAGGAAGCCGAGTTGTAGCTAGAAACAATTGAAGAAGTTGACAATGCATAATCTAGTGAACAAAAAGAAGAGGAAATATTACATGAAATTGTATTGAAAATGTATTGAGAAGACATCATGCACTAGAAAAAATTATTGGAGACAAAAATTTAGGAGTCATAATGAGAAGAAGATTGAAGAATGATACTTGTTATTGTGTGAGTTTGAGAATGATACATGAAGAATGAAGATTGGATCAAGGCAATGAATGAAGAAATTTAACAAATTGAGAAGAACACGACTTGGTCATTGGTACCCAAACCAAAGGATAAAATTGTGATTGGAACTAAGTGGGTTTTCAAAAACAAGCTGAATGGGAAAGGTGAAGTCACAAGGAACAAGGAAAGAATTGTTTGTAAGGGATATGCAAAAGAGGAAGGAGTTGACAATGGTGAAACTTTTTCCCCATTTGCAAGGTTAGGAGGAGTGAGAACTTTTCTTGCATATTATGCTTAAAAAGGATTCAAAGTGTACCGAATGGATGTACAATCTAAATTTCTAAATAGAATTTTTAGGGAAGAAGTTTACATTGAACAACCTAAAGGATTTTTTGACCCAAAAAAAAGGAATATGGTATGTAAGTTACACAAAGCTTTATATGGTCTAAAGAAAGACCCTAGAGCATGGTATGAAAGGTTACACAATTATTTGGTGAAAATTAGTTTTGCAAGAACTAATGATAATAAAAATTTATATCTAAAAAGTGAAGCTAAAAATAAGATATTTCTAGCTGATATTTTTTTTGATGACATCATATTTGAAGGAAAGGACTCATTGAGAAAGTCATTGTTTGATCAAATAAACAGGGGTTTGAGATGTCAATGTTTGGAGAGATTAAATTCTTGTTTGTATTGCAAGTATATCAAATGAATAAAGGTATTTTCATTACTCGATCCAAGTATATCAAAGGAATTTTTAAGACTTTTGGAATGGAAGACTCAAGACCAGTTAGAACACCTATGGTGACTAGACATAAATTATCAAAGAATGATGATTCACATGAGGTGAATCAAACATTATATAAGTCAATGATTGGAAAACTACAATATGTTTTACATAGTAGATATGACATTGCATTAGCTATTGGAATTTTTTCTATATTCTCTTCTAATCCCAAAGAAAATTATATCATGGTAGTAAAGAGAACATTGAGATAGATGAAAGGAATAGAAGACTATGGTTTGTGGTACAAGAAAAGTGACGAATTTGAGTTGAAGGTTTACAAAAATGCTGATTTGGAAAGAAATATTGATGATAGAAAGAGTACAAGTGGAGGAGATTTCTTTGTGGGAAGGAGAGTAATTTCTTGGACAAGAAAGAAGTAGAATTTTATTTCACAATCTACAATAGAGCCTAAATATGTTTCTACATTAGTGAATTTTTCAAACATTGTATGGGTCAAGCAATTTTTGAAAGTAATGAAGGAAGAGATAATTGAACCCGTTCTAATATATTGTGATAACAAGAGGAAAAATTAGTGGATGTGGTTAAGAGGAAAATGATGTATGGAGGAGAATAAGAGGCAAAAGAAATTCTACTCACCTTATAAAGTGTGAATTCAAGAGTAGACAAAAATTCTTTTTATTTTTATTTTTAATTAGGAAATTCATCTTTCATATGCACACATAGGATAAAGGGTATTTATTTACTTAAAAGGGAGCATGTTCTTCTAATCAAATAGAGACTTAGAATAAGGTGGTCAAACCATAGGTTATAATCAAATAAATATTAAAATGATGATTTGATCAAAGATTAAATAATATGAAAAATTGATTAAGTATAAGATGTAATCTAGCATAGATTATAAAAATGCTAAGAAGGGGGCTTATAGTTTACTAGACCATTTTTCGGCAAAAGGTCACACTACCCTCAGATGCATGAAACTGAAAGACTATGTGCAGGACCTCATTGATCGGAAGGAAATCACTATTGGTGCCCAAACCTCTCCCAATGCAGGCTTACAGATCTATCAAAATGCTTTTCCTCCTCACAACAATCAAAATCCTGGAAAAGCACCTATCCAAACCAACAACAACAACACCAACAACCGTCAGCCAAACCAACAACATGGGAAGAACAATGACCACACTTCATCCTATATAGACTATGGTAGCCTTATAGGTTGTATATCCGAGAAAGAGCCTTCTGTCAATGTTATCAATATCCAAGGACCAAACAATGAGTGTGTAGTCACCACTCGAAGAGCGCAATTTAACATCGCAGGCCCACCCATTACACCAACACCATCAGCTCCATCAAAAAGCCAGTACAATATCTTGGAACACCTTGGGAACATGCCAGCCCAAATCTCCATTTTAGACCTTCGCACTAGTCCTGTGTACAAGAACATCCTTGACAGTGCTCTCTTAGAATCCAATGTCCCTTCGGATATCAATGCTACTAATTTTCGTAATCTTGTTGGACACCTCTCATCCTCATGTACCCTATCGTTCAAACCCACCAACATACCCGTGGTCGAGCCAGATCACACCCTTCCGCTTCGCATAGCCATCATGGTATCCAACTTTTCCGTGAAAAGAGTAATGATAGATAATGGATCAGCCTTGAATATTTGCACCCTAAAATTCATAAAAAAAGCTGGGTATACTAAGGCAGATATCATCAGTGAGGTTATCACCATCAAAGCTTATGACAACTTGGAAAGAACCACAAAAGGAACTATTTTGTTGCCAATCAAGGTTGGGCCAGTCATCCAAGAGAAACTCTGCCATGTTATTGATCTAAACCTACCATTTAACATCCTCCTTGGTTGCCCATGGATTCATTCCATGAAAGCCGTTCCATCCACTTACTATCAGTGCGTCAAATTTTTGCATCAAGGCACTGAGGTAACCATCCATGCCGATCCAGAACCCTTTGCTTACTGCAATGAGGTTGAAGCTTCATATACAAATGATTGCCCTAGAATTGATATCGGCACATCCATCGCCAGCTCATCCCACACTTATAATGACCCAGAAACCATCCTCACCTCTACCTTGTCTACTGTGAAGATCAATAACAAAGGTTGTGGAGAGTATAGTCTGTCGGATGCATTTGCTATTGGGGCACTCCCACTTGATCCACATGGCCATGGACGACTAACATATCACAAATCTAAGGAGATTCCACCTCCTCAATACAAATAGTTTGGCCCAACAACCTTTGTATCCTCAAAAATCCCTCTTCATGAGGAGCTCACTCCAGATATCAACAAATGGTTACATAAGGATGCACCTCAAAGAAATCAAGCACGCCTTGATCACTTAAGCCAAAAGTATTCCCAAGAACATAAGCTCATCATTGACAAATGGAACTATCAAGGTGGTGGTCTAGGACTAGAAGAAAGAGGCATGCAGTGCCCCATTGATGCACACAAGTGGGAATCGAAGTCAGGTCTTGGCTTTTGCATACCCACAACTGGGGGCACCAATGAGAACGGTCACGCTTTTTCGAACATTCACCGTGACCTTGTCAAAATCGAAGACATTCCTAAGGAAGTTGAAAAGAGAGCCTACGATGATATCCTAGACCAAATCTCCCTCGGAGACTCTGTTCTCCAAGAAATATCCATCCACCTCATTGACCTACCACTTGCCTATCCACAACTCATAGATTGGGACCAACCAAGCATCATACACATTGATGAGTTCACATTAGAGGAGGCACTTCTAAGATTCATGGGAGCTGAAACTCCTCACAAGAAAAAAAAGCCAGATTCTGCCTATATCTACAAGCTAGATCCCAAGGGGTATTTTGGAGAAAATTCCCAACCTAGTTCCGATACACCCAAAACTAGAACTAAGGTGAATTCGAGACTAGCTAAGGCAGTGAAGAGAACTCCTCGGCAAGAACATCCAGAGCCACAAGTAGAACATGAGGATTTAGCATTACCTCCTCAAGATAATCAACCATAGATATCTTTTATTCTAATTGATGATACTAGGGAAGTCAACATCGGTTCTTCAGAGATCCCTAGGTTTGTTCACATTGCTACATCCCTATCACAAGACCAAGCTGACCTCCTCTTTGAGGTCTTAAGGGAGAACATTGGTCGATTTGCATGGTCATATCAGGACATGCCAGGGCTTGATCCAAAGCTTGTAGTTCATCATCTTGTAGTCAATCCAAAGATCAAGCCCGTTAGACAAAAGCTTAGAAAAATGCACCCCAAGGTGGCATTATTGGTCAAAGCTGAATTAGAAAGAATGTTAGCTACTAAGGTTATCCAACCTATCGACTACTCAGAATGGATCTCCAACATGGTCCCCGTCACTAAACCTTCTTGTGACATCAGAATCTGCACTGATTTTAGAGATCTTAACAAAGCTTGTCCAAAAGATGATTTTCCCTTGCCCAACATCGATATGATTGTAGATCTTACAGCTGGACATGAAATTTTGTCCCTCATGGATGGATTTTCTGGGTATAATCAGATCAAGATTGCAGAAAAGGATCAACATAAGACAGCATTCACTACCCCTTGGGGAACCTTTTGCTACAACATGATGCCTTTTGGCCTAAAGAATGCTGGGGCTACCTATCAAAGAGCTATGACAACCATTTTTCATGATCTCATCCATAGCATTTTGGAGGATTATGTGGATGATATTCTAGTCAAGTCTCATACCTTCATGGATCATCTTGCTGACCTGGAGAAAGTCTTTGATAGGTTAACCAAATATCATCTCATGCTGAATCCCAAGAAATGTGTCTTTGGGGTCACATCTGGCAAGCTTCTAGGCTTTATAGTTTCTAAAAAAGGTATAGAGATCGGCCCCAAGAAGGTCAAGGCTATCTTAGACATGCCTCCTCCCCAGATACTACGACAGCTTCATTCTCTTCAAGGAAAGCTCCAATTTGTTTGGCGCTTCATCTCCCAGCTTGCAGATAAGAGTACACCATTTTCACATGTACTGAAGAAGGATGAGAACTTCAAGTGGGATCCTTTATGTCAGCATAGCTTCGACCATCTCAAGCAGTATCTCATCAATCCCCCTATCTTGGTTCCACCAGTTCCTGGTCGTCCCTTGATTTTGTACATATCAGCAACACCTACTGCTCTAGGGGCACTTCTAGCACAACTCAATGACTACAACAGAGAAAGAGCTATCTACTATATCAGTAGAACCCTAGTTGGTTATGAACTCAATTATACTCCTATGGAAAAAGCTTGTTTGGTAGTTGTTTTCTCAACTCAAAAGCTTTGCCACTACATGCTAAGTCATACCATCCAACTAGTCTCCAAGATTGACCCTCTCAAGTATATGCTCTCTAGAACAACACTTACTGGTCGTTTGGCCAAATGGGTTATGCTCCTTAGCAAATTTGACATCCAGTATGTGGATAGAAAGGCAATCAAAGGGCAAGCTATAGCAAATCACCTAGCTGATGCACCTCTAATAGATGCTTATCCGTTGATCACAAAATTTCCAGATGAGCATATCTGTCTAATTGAAGAACAACCCCCATGGAAACTTTATTTTGATGGCTCATACACATCTCATGGATCAGGGGTAGGAATATTGTTGGTCACACCTCAAGGAGATTACATTCCAAAAGCCTTCGAGCTACAATTCCCTAGCACCAAAAATATAGCTGAATATGAGGCCCTCATAGTAGGATTAAAGATAGCTACAGAATGGAACATTGTTGAGTTAAAAATCTTTGGCGATTCTTAGCTCATCATCAAGCAAGCCCTAAATGAATATCAAACCAAAGATGAAAAGCTATTACCCTACAAAGAGCTAATTGATCAGCTAACCCAACATTTTACAAAGCTTCAGTTTACACAAGTGCCTCGAATAATGAACAAAGCAGTCGATGCTATGGCTACTATAAGCTCGCTCTTGGAAATTCCCCAAGCAGCTACACAGTATGAGTTTTTAGTGGAGTAGCTCCTCACACCCACCTATGCGAATGAGGATTCAAACCGTGTTTGTATCTTGGTTGGTCCCCAATCCCCCTGGTACCATGAGATTCATGCTTACCTTAATGATGGTATCATATCCCCTCACCTCACACGTACCCAACGCCAGAACCTCATCTGAAAATCATCCCGCTATGTTATCATAGCCAATACCCTATATCGTCGAGGTTATCACGATACTCTCTCTCGATGTTTAGACCAAAATGAGGCCGCGATGGTGTTAAAAGAAGTACACTCTGGACTTTGCGGTGCCCACACGAGTGGTATTGTCCTAGCACGAAAAATCCTTAGAGAAGGCTACTATTGGCCTACCATTGAAGAAGACTCCTGTGACTTTGTCAGAAAGTGTCTCCCATGTCAGCAGCATGCAAATCTTGTGCACACTTCGGCACAAGATCTACAGCCTATTGCACCACCTTGGCCTTTCGCTTGTTGGGGCCTTGATCTAGTTGGAACTATCACACCCCTCTCATCTGATGGACATAAATGGATAATAACAGCTACAGACTATTTCACTAAATGGGTGGAAGTAGTCCCCCTCGTCTCAACTATAGGAGTTTAGGTCTCCAAATTCATCTTATACCACATTGTTTTCCGCTTCGGCATCCCATCCACCATCTTCACTGACCACGGAGGTAACTTTGAAAATCTCAACATGGAAGAATTATGCACTTCCCTCCACATCCATCACCACTTTTCTAGCCCATATTTCCCACAAGGTAACGACCAGGCAGAGGCAACTAACAAAACCCTCCTCAAAATCCTAATGAAAGTTATCAATGATTCCGGCCGTGATTGGCACCTACAAATAAATCCAACCCTATGGGCCTATCAAACTTCCTTTTGTACATCCACAGGCACAACTCCATACTCCCTAGTCTATGGTGCTGAAGTGGTATTACCTATAGAAGTTGAACTTCCCTCACTACACATATCTTTCTGAGGGCAAATATCAGATGAAGAATACAGAGTAGCTCGGCTCACCCAGCTAGATCTCTTAGACAAGAAGCGACAACAAGCCTATGATCATCTCACAGTCTATCAAACTCGTCTCAAAAGGAATTTCAACAAGAAGGTGCTTCCATGACACTTTTAGCCAAGCAACATGGTCCTCAAAGAAAATATGAAAGTCCAAGCAGATCGAGAAAAGAAAGGCAGGTTTGAACCTACATGGCTTGGTCCTTATGTTGTCACTGCTTCCTTTGGCTCTGGAGCCTATCAGCTAGCTACACCGAAAGGAGAACTCTTGAATGATCCTACTAACATCATTCATCTCAAGAAGTTCTATGCTTGAAGATCCTTGGTATACCCAGCTTTTGAAAAATACAAAATAAAAATAGTAAAGAGAAATAAGCATCCAATGGTGAAAACTTGGCAATTCAAGCGCCTTGGATAGGTACCTTGGTGAAAAATTGGTAATTCAGGCACCTTGTGTACTAAGACTAATCCATTATCTATCACTATCCTATCCCTCGTCCATCCATTCACCATCCCATAAAACACCCGCTTGTTCCCTTGGTGTTCCAACCAAATATCCAAAATCTAATGGAGCTTGTAAATACCTCCTGTACAACTTGTAAAATCTTGTACCTTAGCTTGTAAAATCTTGTACCAAAGCTTGTATTATACCTTGTAAATCTTGTACCATACCTTGTATATCCAAATCTTATCCAAAGTTTGTACCATATTCCCACCTGTAAATAATCTTGTATCCTAGCTTGTATACTATCACGTGCACACACAAAACCCCATTTTCACTTAAGCTTTTTGCAAACCATCTACCTATCCACCTATCACATATTATAGACATCCCATCCTTCACAAACATTTCCATCTCACAAAAACCAAAACATGAACAAAATTGTACATTTGTAACATATCTTGGTTAGTCAGCTTGTACATCCTCTTTAGCTTAGTACCATTGTATCTATCCAGCTTTCATGTCAGTTCCTCCTTGATCAACATCTTGCACACATCGCAAAACCATTGGTTAGCTATTCCAATGCATCCTTTAGCTAGATCTCCTAACACCAAAGTGTTATCCTTCTTAGTTCAGCTTGCCAGACGCATCACTCATCCAGATCCATCAGCTTAGGTGCTCTCTGATAGGTCCTTGCAGGATATAGCTTTCCTCATGTCTGATCTTGGTTTGTTAGTACCTCGTCCTACCCATCTCGTTGGCAAACAGCTCTCTTTTGGATTTTGACTTTCTTTTGATTTGGGATCTTCCCTTTTGGGTCTTGAAGTATCTTTTCCAAGCAATCTCCTTGTTCCCTCCTCAAGGTTGCCATGATCTTCCATATCATGGTATGCTGCGAATGGGGCAATTAGAGCGTAAGGTCTTGATCAAGTCTTTCGTTTGTTTTTTTTTTTTTTCTACTTGTGGGTTACCTAGTGTCGGTTCCGCACTGCTTCCTCTAGGAATCATGTGTGATGCTGGGGCAATCCTTGTGTGTTTGTTTTGAGTCAGTTTGTCAGTCCTCTAGACAATTGGTGTACAGGCCTTGATGTTCTTGGTAACCTTGGCAATTAACCAATTGTCCTATAGCAAATATAGTGCTCAACTACATGGTGGTACTTCTCTTTGAAGTATCCCCCCGCTCAAAAAGCTTCAATGGTTTTCCTTCATCTCCATTATCCCCCATCCATATCTAGCATCCATCTCTCCTATCCCAGCTTGTGCATCGGTACCTCTTTGAATCGCTCCTCACGCTTAGCTTTAGGGATCCACAATCCTAGTCTTAGGGATCCACCAATCAAATCAATCCACCAAGCCTCATCTTTCGAGATCCACAATCCTAGTCCTAGGGATCTCCGAAAACCCATCTTCCGCCAATCTGACTCTTTGAAATCCTGTTTCATTAGCTTTTTAATCCCCTCATCCATCTCTCCATCCTGAATTCCTTTTATAGCGCTTTGCTCCTTCATCCTCCCCCCAATCCCAAAAGTCTTAAGCTTGTTTCCTCTTGTGCCCCTGCTTTCCCTTTATCATCCTCTCGTAGTGAGAGTTTGAGCTAATTCAACCCCTTCTCTTTGCCAACCTGTGTCTTAGCTCATCTCAATTTCTTGTACTTTTCAAGAAGTCGTCGAGCCTCATTTCTCTCCCTGCCGCCTTCTTGAGGGGGCATCATCTAAGTCTAGTCTCTCCTCTTCTTATATGAGACTGGGGCAACCTCATTGCTAAAACATCTTCCTCATGTCGTCTTTATTCGAACTTCTTTGAAATAGTGTTGTCTCAACACTATGTCAAAGAGGGGCAAAATGTAGACACCTAAATTTGATTACATTGCTTTGGTAATCCTATTTAGTTATCTCTAAAGGCATCATTAATTAAATTCCTATTTAATTAATCCTTTTCCATCCCCTAGCTGATTAATTTAATTAATCATCTATAGTCCTAATTGATAAATCAAATAACCTATTATTTATCAATTAAATCCTATTCTTCTATCTAATTCCAAACTCCCCATTTATTAAATAAACCTATTTGATAAATGAAACCCTCAAATCTAATAACCCTTAACTTATTCCTAAACCCTCTTTTTAGCCTAATCCACCCCATCCACCCATACTAACTAAGCTTAGTCACTAACTCACCCACCATCATGAATGCCATCCACTTGCAAATCTCTAACATCCCTAATCTAATCCTAAACCTAAGCCTAATCCACCCCCTAATGTTGTCACATTCCCTAAACAAGCTTAAGCCTTTCCTAAGCCAAGAAAAGTCAACAATCTCAACTCCCCTCAAAATATCCCAACCACTAAGCTTTGAATGCTCTTACAAAAGCCATAAAGACTCTTACAAGCTCTTACAAGCTCTTACAAGCCATAATGAAGGGTCTTTATGAAGATATTATCCTTTGAGCCTCCTTTGTTGACTCATCCTTCCCCTTTCCTCCATCCACTTACCTTGTGACATGTATCACTCCCTGATTGGTGCTAAACAAGCACAATCCATGTGCTCCCTTTTGAGTGCATCCTAGCCCTCCTTAAGCTTTTATCTTTCCTTCCATCTTAGCCCTCCATCCCTCAAGCCCTTAGCCTATAAATTTAATCCCCTCCCAAGCCATTTCATCACAATCTTGGAGCTAAAGTTATAATGCCCTTTTGAGAGCGAAAAGCCATCAACCATACCCTTATGATGCCAAATTGAGAGCTCAACAAGCTACCAATTTGCCATTTTTCATCTCCATTGAAGCTAGTTTTTGGGAACCTTGAGCATACATCCCAATCTTTAGATCCATCTACCAAGCAAGGAGCTAAATCCCATTGGGAGAGTCCATTCATTTGGCTCACATTTCCAATTGGGGTTTCCTCTTTAGTCTCTCATTTATGTTATGGTTTATATGCTAGTTAATGCTTTTGTTTTTTAATAGATTAGTATTACTTGCTAACATATTTCTCATATATAATTACAACTGAAAGAAATTATTGTGATACAAACTATAAGTTATGATTGTAGTTTGTATTGTTGTCTCATATTCATGCAAGTTATTAAAATTAAGTTACTTTCATGTCTGTGAATTGAAATAAATTATAGGATTAATATTTAGAAATCATCTACTTCTAGAAGTCTGTGTGCCCTAATAGTAGAGTTTTATCTTTGAAGAACTTCATAAGATTCTATGAGCTTTATAGCCATTCTTATAGTATAGAAAAACTAGACATAGATCTATGTCAATACTCTTTCAATCAACCTGTCAATTGGTGTGAGTTTATCAATATCACTATTTCTGACTTTTAGATAGAAGTGTAGTTAAGAGATCCATATTTCCCATTACCCTCTCCACAAGTAAGTGGATTGTTTTTTGAAATTAGAGGAATGAATATTGATAACACTCTTTCACAACACCTCTAAACTTATTTATTAACTTGAGTTGATCTAAGGAACTATGAGAAGGGAGAGCCTTCCTTTTAAGGTAGGTGTACGGTTCCATAATAGATGAAGATAATCACACCATTATTCCTCTCAAAGACACTATGTCTATTTTGAAAACTATCTATTCCATCATTAAATACACTTGAATTGTCAACCTAGGGATGTAGAACTTGAAATGGGTTAGCATGATATGTGCACTAAGTTTCTTCAAGAGTCTTAACACCTATGTTGCAAGAAGGTAAAATGCATGAAAGGAATCTATACTACTGATACAGAATAGTAAAAACACTCAAACTAAAAACAAATAAATGTAGAAAACTTTGGAAAATAAACTCTAAACTAGTTAATGATTCAAACATCCACCATGATCATTTTCCACAAGTGCTGCAAGAACTTTCACAATAATAATGCTATAGGACTAATACAGTAAATCTATCTTAAAATAGGAAATTGCAAGGAATGAATCTACTCTACCTAAATCTATTCCACCTCCTAAGTGGCCCCCCTTGTTTGGGTTCAACTAACTAAGAACACAATAGGTATTCCAAAATCACTCTCTCATCAAAATCCTTCTTTGATTACATCATTAAATAATTCATGAATAAAAGAAAAGAGTAACTTTTGAATCTTAAACTAGCATTTTCTATTTCTTCATTACTTTTTTTGTCTTTTCAAAGATGATCCCAAATCCATTATATAGAGGATTGGATACTTATTAAAAATATGACATAAAAGTCGTGAAAAAACATCACCATAAAAGAAGGTGAAACATCAACCATGACATAGAACATTGATTAAGCAACAAAATAATAGCTCACAAGAAATATAGCAAGTCAGGTCTTCCTAGTTTTTTTGGAACAATAACTCCTCTTCAAGAGTGGCTTATTCCTAGGAACTGATCTGCACTTCCTTTGCCACAATTGATCTTCATAATCTTCTTCCTTTAACATGGTAATCACCACTCTTTGTGCCAATTCTCCATTTCCTGAAAGTTAGAAACATCCAGAACACATATGCATGATAAAATTCCTACTCTTATTCAAATACTAGAACATAGCTTAAAATATCTATATGAAATACTGAATTTTATGTATACTATTGATAAAAGTATGTCATACCCACTATCCATCGATTTAATAAGTTCTAGCCGTATCTGGCATAAGTTCATAGTATATTTAAAATAAATATTTTGGAAATGTTTTTCAGAAGGCTCAAAGAGTAAGTTCAAACTATAAAAACTATACGAAATTTGAGACATTAATATGCCTCATCATCTGCCCCCCACTATGCAAATGCTTGTCCTCAAGCATTTTACTTCTTCGCCATGGTTCTAAAATCTCCCACTATAGTCTTCCCCTACTTCCCACTTCTAAAAGTGTAGAAATATCCTCTAGTGCACATCTCCAATGTTCACCCAAGTGTTCTTCAACCAACGGGTCTAGCCTGGTAGCATCATTTTCATATAGAGGCCAAAGAAGGGTAGGAGGCTAAAAAGTTAATGGCATCGATAGCTCTTTTCTGATTTGTCTTCCTAGTTGCATATATTTAGCCACCCTATTAACCACTACCTCATAATTGATAGGGCTATGTGGTTCAGCCTTTTTGAAAGCTTCTAGCAGTCAATTCCATTGATTTCTAAGCCCCACAGTCGCTCTTTGATGTTTAAAATTTGGAGGTGTTTGGTATTCTCTATAATCCTTTTCCCTTTCTGCAAACACTTTCTCCTTGATCTCTAGTATTGGTCTTCCACAGATTAATCTGAACCAATCTCTCAAAAGGTCATAAGTCTTATGGGATTCAACCCATAGTGGTAATGGTTTAGATTTCTAAAGATCTCTATAGGTATCCAACTCCTATCATAATTTGTCTCATTATGCATCTAGGACATCAAAGCCCTGAGGTGAACACCCCCTATGTAAAGTAGAGGGTTCCACTCTGTCTCATGTGGAATTATGAAACTATACAAATAGAGGTCACATAACAAATTATTTTTCCATGAAGGCAAAGTCTGGTACACATTATAAAAATCTTGAGCATTTTTAAGTTCACAATCAATATTTCTCATTGTCATCATCAATTGAAATAAAAATAATTGTTCCTTCAAAAAAATGGCATACACCCTTGGTGGTGGTCTATAGGCCATTACTTGGTTAACTAGCTTTAAAGCTTTATTCATTTGATGTTTCTGTTTCTCAAGTTTCTATTTCAATGATTCAATTTCCTCATCTCCATCAAATATTGCCTTCTACATTTGGTCTCTTTCTTGCCTCCACAATGCCTTTTGAAAAATGAAATGATTATATAGACCAAACAATATCGACTGAATTGTAGATGAAGAAAATTCTTCAGCCTTAGATTTCATCTTTTGTTCTTTAGCAACTTGCTATAAATGTTGGGTGTACTAGGAGGATTTATAAGGTATAAGAGAAACATTAGAATATACAAGGATTGGGAGCATGGTGGGTTGATCATTGCTAGGTGCTTTTTTCGAAACAGCAGTGGGGTTTGATTTACACATTTCTTAATTCTCTTGTGGTATCTCATTGACAAGTTCATTTTCATGTGTTTCCACATTTTGGGTTTCCAATTGCATAGAAGAGTCATATGGAATATTTTCAACTATTGATTCTATATGAGACTTTGAAACTAGGGTATTTGGGTTTTTAGTAGAAACTGGGGATACTCAACCTCATGTATGAGGGCTTCTATGCATAGGAACCTCTTTAGCTTCGACTATTTTGTGGGTCCACTTTGGTTTAGGCATGACTAGATTAGATGTTGGAAGAATGGTTGTTGTAGGAACATACCTTTTCCTCTTTGTTACTTTAACAGAGGGATTTTGGGCTTCCTTTTCAAGATTAGGGCTTTCTTTACCTACCTTACGCTTGTCTTTATTTCTAGAAGAGCTAGGTATACCATCCTATAAAATAGGTTCAACAGGCTTATTAGGAGAGGGTTCTTTTTATATTTTAGCTGGATTCTGACTAGGCTCTACGATTTCTTCCTTATTTCCTAAATTTTGTGGAACAAGGTTGGCTTGAGGTTGCAAGATTTTAAATTCAACAAATTATCCCCATGATACAGGGGAAGAAACCCTAAGAGACCTTTCAACTAAAAGTTTGATGAGGGCATGATGAGAAACAAAATTTGCATTTCCTTTTTGAGTTTCTTCAGCACTAATACACAACACATTATAAAGGAAATCAGTGACATTAACTTGAATATTATGTCTTATACAACTAAGAAACTTAAGATGACGAGCATGCAAGTTTGAAAACCTGCCTTCACATGTCAAATACCTAATGATGTTGGTTGAAAATTATGGATATGGATCTAGAAGAGAAATTTACACCCTTGCTTTGAAATGTCTAGTTGAGGGTCACCTGGCTGAAAGAACTGTGCCCGTGAGGACCTGGCATCATGTTCATTTGGATAATGCTCCCTAATTACAGGTAGTCTTATGACTTCTACTATTTTCTCCTCAGTAGTAATCACTCTTAATCCCCATACCATGGCTTTCCCTTTATCAATGTCATCATAAACTCTATTGATACTTCTTCATTGAGCTCAATTAATTATAACAAGTAGCCAAGCTATCCACAGGCATGAAATCATTGGATTGCTTTAATGTCTACAAGTAAAATATTATGAACAACTAGCTCATACCTCTAAAACTGTCCTCCCATCTTCAAAATGTCTAGCTTTGATTTTCTCTACTCTCACCACTCTGATAATTTTTACCCAATTTTACCTTTGCAAATTCCCTCTTCTCAAAATTTAAAATTGATCTTTTTGAGGAATGTCATTACCAATTCTCTTAACAAGACTCCATTGTGTTCGACATGTAAAATAATGTTGCAATAAATAATGAAGGACATTAAGGTTTAACTAAAGGTATTCTTGTACAACCAAAGTACAACCTATAATGTGGACATGACTAGGGTAGCATGGAGATGACATTTCAAAATTAATACACTTTCTCAGCTCCCCACTAAAATTTGACAAGTTTCTACACTTGAAAATTTTTAGCATAGGAATGAGAAACTGGTTTAAGACTTAAATGATACATTTAATGCACTATTATATATAAATATTGAAACCTATGTGCTAAAAAAATGAATAAAGAGTAAAAATTTTTGTACCTAAAAATTTGAGATCTTACATCCGCATGCAAATTGATGAGGTGACAAAGTTAGGTGACTGTAGAAAAGGTGTTGATGGAATGATTTATTGAAAGCAGTAAAAATAGAATTTGTGGGTGACATGGAGTGTGAGTGGATGGTACATAGAGAAATGACATGAGTTGATATGAAGAAAAATAAAAGTGAATGAAAGAGTGGACTTCATATTAAATGAGGTTTTATTATGAGGGCTCCTTGAAAGTTTGCTATTGTATAGTTGCAGGAAGAAGGTTTTCACCCTTTGCTGCACGAACTCTATTTATAGGAGCTAGTAAACTAGTTGGTTGGAACTATTGCAGGAACTCAACTTTGGTATGTGTTTTATGATAGAGGTGCAACCTATGGCCATTTACAAGCAACGTGAACTAGACAAGATCAACGGTTGTTAGTTGGACTTGTATCTTGTTTACATGGTAAAAGTTGATGAATAATGTTTGGCTCCTTGGGCAGAAAATAATTCTCATTACATTCCTCATATGTAGTTAATTCTTACATAGAGCTGTTAGATACATCCTTTTCTACCACACATTATTATTAAGAATAGTGTGAATTACTGAATCCTCTTCTTGTCGCTTCAAAAAATATTGTCTATGTAACATCATAAGCTGTGCTATAGAGTTTAACTCTTTTTCTTCATCCCCTAAAATTGGCCATACAAATGTACTTAAAAATGGTTGTGGTTGTGCTGGAGGATATAGATCAAATTTCTTTGTTGCTTGTCCATTTGATATGGTCATACTCTCTAACCTACAACTTATATTTGCATTAGTTGTAGCTAACCACGATCATCCTAAGATGACAGGGTAACAAGATAAATTGACTTTTGGGGACAAAATCATGAGATTTGTAGGGTACTCTAGAGTCTCTAAGGTTACTACTATGTCTTCTATCATCCCATCAGAAGTGACAGTAGAACTATCTACAAGTTGTAGAATTGTTTGGGTAGCCCTTAATCCTTCTATATTCAAATTTTTCATAGTATCCTTAGTTATGATATTTATAGTAGCACCATGATCAATTAAAGCATTTTTAAAATACTGGCCATTTATAATCACATTCATAACTGGACTTCCTAGATTAAAATATTTAAGAATAATCTATTTTCCTAACATATTGTTAGCCAATTGTCCTACATCATGGACTGTAGTTGGGTCCTTTTGCTTCCTCCCAAGCTTTTTTAGACAGGCTTCTTTGATGGCTTTGCCATAAATAGGAACATCCTTAATAGCTTGGAATAAGGGTTTGTGGACATGCATGTTCTCTAATTGATCAATGATGTCAAAGGATTGTTCCTCTATGCAGGCTTACTTTGTATGAGCTTTTGTGGAAAAGGAGGTTCAACTACTATTTAGGTTTGAGTTGAGCTAGTTATATCGGTTGGGCCAACCGTTTGTGGCAAAGAAGTTGTGGGTTTTGATGCTACATGAGTATTTGGTATTTTAGTTATGAGAGGTAGTTTAGGCACTAGTAGGGTTGTACCAGATCTTAAATATATATCTACAAAATTTAGAGCAGAAGTAGGGTATTGTTGAGCATTAATAGATTACATGGATTGTTGTGGCCACTAGTTATTTGGATTTGGTTGAGGTTGTGTAGGCAACTAAGTCTACTTTTGAGGTTTAGAATTTGTAGGTGGTGGCATTAGTGTAGGTTGTTGGACTGGAGGTGGTAATTGTGGATTACCAATATTTTGTTTAGGCCATTATTGAGGTCCTGTCTATTGATTTGTAGATTACCAAGTCCCTTGGGGTGGCTGCCATTAGTTCTACTAATTCTGCGATTGATTATTTTGTTGGTTAGACCATTAATTATTTTGTTGGTTTGTCTAGGAAGGTTGGGAATTTTAAGGCCATTAAGGTTTTTGTGGAATATTTTTCCAAGCATTATTCCAATTAGGTTGACTATATTGTGGAGGACCTTGGGTACTATGGTTTTTTCGTTGATTACCATATAGATTTGAATTTTGTAAAGGGTACTAAGGTATACCTTGACATTGGGCCCATGGCCAACATTGAGCAACAAAGAATACTTTCTCAACCTCTCCATCTATCTTGATGTACTCAGTTGGAAGATGCTGGTTCTCCATGTTAGTGACCAATTTGCATTGGCAATCTTTCTTCTGCTTCTGGCAGTGTGGACAATACTCAACTCGTTACACCTTGACTTCTACATGCTTCTTCTTTGCAGTCATTGTGTCAAGATGTGTAGCAACATCATTTATGATGTCCTACTTAATATTTGAGAGTAGATTAGATATGTCAAGCTTTGAAATACCTTGACTAATTCCTTTAGTGGCTATAGTCTGGTGTCCTCTTCCTTTCTTAATAGTTGACCTTGTTCTTGAGCTCATCTCAAGAAGATTGATATACATCACCACTAGTCATAGGTCTAGTACTTCTACACCATTATCATTCACCCCTCTCAAGAAGACTAGCTTTTGTGAATCCTCTATCAGTACATGCTGAGGGTTCTTCTGTAGTGTATAAAAAAAATGTGAAACATAGTCTACCAATGTTTCATCCTCCTTTTGTGATATTCTAAAGATATCATCTCCTCTTGAATCATTTTCATTGCAATGCTCTTTGTATTTATTTAGAAAAAAAGTTTAAATTTCATCCTAGGTACTTGCTACATTGGCTCCTAAACTGATGAACCATCATAAGGTTGATTCTTTCAGTGTTGCTGGAAAAAACTTGAGCTTACAAGCATTAGTGTTATAGTCAAAGTTATGAAAGAGTATATCAAACTCAAACAAGTAAGTATTAGGGTCTTTAGTTGCAAGGCCATAGAACTTTGAAAGAGAAGCTATGAGTATATTTTTAAGATTAGCATTGGTTATGAGGCTCAGAAGAGGAAATGGAAAAGTAGGTTGTGCCATTACTGGAGGTATTTGATTATGGGGTTGCTACTGAAAAGGAATATTGGGTACTAGATTGTTAACAATTGGTGGATTTGGAATAGTACTATCAAGGAAACTGGCCAAAATTTCAGCAAAGGGTTGAAGACCACCTGTATCTAAAGGTTCTACTCTAGAGGATGATTCTATAGGAAAAATAGGGCTTGTGTCCTCAAAAGGAAACTCAGTTTCTTCTTTGATTTCTTCATTCAAATTAACAGAATCCCATGGAAGAAATCTCCCATATTCATCTCGTTGTCTTCCTCTTTAATGCATGCAATTGAATTGGTGACTTGTTAATCAAGCCCACAATTTTGCAGCTTCTAGCTAACAAACTAATATGAAAATGAAGGACTCATGAAGGTTCCTAGTTTGACACCATCCCCAACAACGATGCCAAAAATGTATGGTTCCATAATAGATGAAGATAATCACACCATTATTCCTCTCAAGGACACTATGTCTATTTTGAAAACTATCTATTCCATCATGAAATACACTTGAATTGTCAACCCAGAGACATATAACTTGAAATGGATCAGCATAATATGTGCACTAAGTTCCTTCAAGAGTCTTAACACCTATGCTACAGGAAGGTAAAATGCATGAAATGAATCTATACTACTGTTACAAATTAGTAAACACACTTGGACTAACAATAAATAACTGTAGAAAACTTTAAAGAATGAACTCTAAACCAGTTAATGATTCAAACATCCACCATGATCATTTTCCACAAGTGCTACAGGAAATTTCATAATAACAATGTTGCAGGACTAATATAGTAAATCTATCTTAAAAGAGGAAGTTGCAAGGAATGAATCTACTCTACCTAAATCTATTCCACCTCCTAAGTGGGCCCCCTTGGTTGGCTTCAACTAACTAAGAACATAATAGGTATTCCAAAATCACTCTCTCATTAAAATCCTTCTTTGATTACAACACTGAATAATTCATGAAGAATAAAAAAGAGTAACTTCTGAATCTTAAACTAGCATTGTCTATTTCTTCATTACCTTTTCTCTCTTTTTAAAGATGATCCCAAATCCATTATATAGAGGATTGGATACTTATTGAAAACATGACATAAAATTCATGAACAAACATCACCAGAAAAGAAGTGGAACTTCAACCATGGCATAGAACTTTGATTAAGCAACAAAATAACAACTCATGGGAAATATAGCAAGTCAGGTCTTCCTATTTTTTTTGGAATTAATCTGCACTTCCTTTGCCACGATCAATGTTCATCATCTTCTTCCTTTAATATGATAATCACCGTTCTTTGTGCCACTTCTCCATTTCCTAAAAGTTAGAAACACCCGAAACACATATGCATGATAACATTCCTACTCTTATTCAAATATTAGAACATATTAGTAGGAGACACTTTGTGTCACACGCTATGATTGGTACTCATATTTTGAGAAATAAGCTATATAAAATATCAGTTGCAAAATGTCCACCCAATAGTTTTTGGTGACTCTATTGGGGACACGACACACATTTGAGAACCTCATAGTTAAATTTAAATCATACTTGTGTCCTTTTTCATTGTAAATATTCTTTGTAGTTTTAATTTTTTAAAATGTTCCAAGCATTTACTAAGGACATGTAAATGGCCCAAGGCCATTGGGAAAATTCTTTTGGACCATTGAATCTAGTTCCACCTCTACATGTTTTTCCTAATGGTTGTTGTTTGTGGAAACTCTCCAAGGCATGGTTGTTGATTAGTTTTACCATTTACCACCATGTATTATAACAAATTAGACTACTTTCATAGCCAAGTTTCAGAAAAGGTTCAATCATCCTGAAGATGCTTAATCATTTTTGGCCCAACTTACTCAATTGAACAAGTCATTCCATGTACCTATGCATGAATTTATCACTCATTTTAACAAATTGACATGAATAATTCTAGTTAATTTAAGCTTTTCTTTGTCAATGCTCAAAGTCATGATGTTATTTTTCTATTAAGGAGATCATCCTAGCTACTCCTTAGTTGCATATACATTGACAATTGAAATTGAATATGATCTTATTCTTGTTGGGAAGATAAGAATCAAGAAGGTGAGTTTTAAGAAAATCATCATTCTTCCAATTCATCTTCTTCTAGCAAGAGGATTGATCTTGTAGTGTAGATGTTAGAAAATGAGTTACTTGCCCTCAAAAAGAAAATAGCTCAAGGTATGTTCTTTGTTTCTCATGAATATTTTAAAAGGAGGCCTCTTCCAAAATTTCCCCATAATTATGTTGAGAATTTAAAAAATTAGTTTTACCATCAAACAAGCTCGTAATTGAAAAACCATTTGTAAAGATAGCAATAAAGCATCTTATATCTAAAGCTAGTGATCTTTCTATTCTCTTCCCAAAAAAGGAAGAAGACATAGCTAGAAACTCTCATACATGTTTCACACAATATTAAAAGGTTAGTGGTGAAAAGATGAGGAAGAAAACTTTTTCTTTTTCTATTCAAAATAATCATGTTATAAAAGTGGACATGCAAGCAAGTTCTAATCAAGCTAAAAATGATGTGTTTGTGTCTTAAGGTCGTGGACTTGGGTATACTTTGCACAAATATTCTACCCTAGATCTTGAAAAGGAATTTCTCATAAAAGGAATTTCTCAAAAAAGGAAGAGGACATAGCTAGAAACCCTCATACATGTTGCACATAATCACAAAAGGTTAGTGGTGAAAAGATGAGGAAGACAAATTTTTGTTTTACTATTCAAAATAATCATGTTATAAGGTGGATGTGTAAGAAAGTTCTGATCAAGCTAAAAATGATGTATTTGTGTCTCAAGGTCATGAACTTGGGTACACTTTGCATAAATATTCTACCCTAGATCTTGAAAAGGAATTTATCATAAACAATATAGACTTCCCCAAGTATGGATTTTATGTACAACATGTTGAGGTATACATCACAGTCATGTCATTACTAGAAACTCATGAGCAAGGTTTTCTTGATCAACTTGAGGTGTGAGTGATTGATGAAACGTCAAGCAAGTTACACTTGGCAAGAAGAGTCCAAAATTTTTTCCTTCAAGGGTATGTCCAATCCAAAATCTAACTTGGTTGGAAGGCAATAGAAAGTTGGACATTCCACATGTACCTAAATATGAAAATACAATTCAAAAGGAACTCAAAGAAGAATGTTCAATTCTATAGGAGCAGTTTTAGTTCATGGACCAATCTTGGAGCAGCAATACACATGACTCTCTCAAAAAGATTAATTTTCTCATTTCTTCCAAGAGGTGTCACATCAGGCATTGACATCATTTCTCTAGTTGTTCATGTTCCATCTATATGAAGTTGTGTGTTAATATGCAAGGTACCACAAGCCTATTGAAAGAGGCAACTATTTTGTTGAGCCAGTAAATGGTTTCATCTAAAAATTATTATTATTGGCTAGTTTTGATTAGATTGGTTTTTCTTTATTTTTAATAAGTGCACTTAATGAGTTTGTTTTATTTTTAACTAGATTTTATTTGCTTTAGTTGCATTAGTTTCTTTTTTTTTTTGGTCGCCTAACTCTATAGCCCACTATAATGGATCAAGGCACTTAGAGAACTAGATTCTATGTAACTCATTGTTTCTCAAAAACAAATGAGTTACATTCCCAGATAGATCTAGTTGTTTTCCTTCATTCTTTCATCAAAACAATAGAGGCAACACTATGAAACCTTTCCAATTAAGTTTCATAATTTTCTAAGATAACTCACTATTTGATTGGCAAAAATTGATCAATCAATTATCTCTAATCCATATAATGAGTCTTTTTACATAAGGTTCTCATCAAGTCCCTTTCGTTTTTTAAGTTTATTGGCCTATACTTGATTTTTGAGGTATTCAAAGTCATTTTTGTATTTTTGAGTGTTTGTTTGGATTGCTTTTATCTTTTTTTCTTTCTTCAAACTCTTTCTTTTGATCATGCCCTTGTTTTGAGCTAACTTGAGAATTAACCAAAGTTGTTAGTCAAAACGTATTAAGGTTTAAATGCATATGTAATGGGGGTTTAGAACCCCCACTTCATAATGTACATATTGGACCTTATAATTTGATGTCATATTGCAATTTTTAAAATATATGGCTTAAACTCACTTTATGTTATGTTCTTAAGTTATATAGTTGCACTTTTGAATTTAAATTTATAACATAAGTGATTTAATTTATTAAAGTGCACTTTATAGTCTATTTTGATGTTGAGTTGCGCTTTAATGTTATAATTAAAATCACTTAAGTGAAATTTCACTCTTTTCAACCTATTTACACATAACATGTAAAATGTTAGTGTAAATATGTAATGGACCCTTTAAAGTGAGATTCCCTTAGTTGAATCAATTAAACATTTGCTAAATGGAAACTTTAAGTCATGCAAGTTTCATGCACATGTAATTGCACCCACAAACCCCCCCTTTTTGCTTGTATTTTCTCACAAAAAGAAGAAATTTGTGGTTTAGAGGGCCAATTACATGTTGCATGTTACATATTTTGAGTATGAAGTGTGTACACAGTTTCTTAAACCACATTTTGGCTTGTCAAACATCTTGTTTCTTATCAAAACAACTAGCTAGGCAATTTCATATGTATTTTAAAACATGAATTTCATTCTCCAAACCCCACTTTTCTCTTTTGAATGCAAATATAAAACATTTAAATGGTTTTGAGAACCACAATTTTCCAAATATACGTGTTTTTGAAACATGTAACAGCCTCCATTAACCATGATTTGCATAGAAAGCAAAATATTAAACATGTAAATGTATCTTAAAACCATGTTTTTCCTTGGAGAGGTTATTTTAAATATGCAAATGGGTTTCTAAAACCTCATTTACATCACAAGTTTACATTTTAACAAAATCCTTCCTCTCTATTTGGGTTTCCAAGTTATGAGTACATGCGTTTGCCAAATAAATCACATTTTTAAACATCTAGTGGGTCTTCCAAACCCCTAATTTTTCTTGGATGTGGGTTTTATGAACTTGCATTACATATTTTAAATATGTATTGGTTTTTCGAAACCATGATTTGGGAATTTAAAGGAAAACATGGCATGTAAATGGTCTTCCAAAACCCATTTTAAAACACATATATTTGGTTTGAGCATTTTTGTCATCCCCAAAATATGTGTTTGCATCTCTAAAAAATGATTTGGGTGTTTCATGCAAAAAAATGTTACATGCAAGAGGCTTGGGAAACCACACATTGAATCAAGATTTCCATCGACTTATAGGTGCAAAGCACTTGCTAAACCTAATTTTTCTTAGACATTTATATCATTTATGGACATGCATTTACATCTCTAAACCCTAATTGTTTTTGAGAAGATATTTTCAAACATGTAAATCACTAAGGAGGGAATTTGCAAGCACATTTGCGTTATTCAACATATATGTGTTTGTATCATCCCCAGCATATGTGTTTGCATCTCTAGGCAATGATTTGGGTATTTCATGCAAAAAATGTTACATTCAAGAGGCCTAGGAAAGCACATTTTGAATCAAGATTTCCATCTTGTATGTGTGAAGCACTTGCTAAATGTTATTTTTCGCTTAGATATTGGAAAGGAGAGGATTTGATGTAAACATTTACATCATTTATAGACATGCATTTACATCTCTAAAACATGATTTTCTTTGAGAAGACATTTTCAAACATATAAATCACTTGGAGAAGTGCAATCTACACTTAGGAGGGCATTTGCAAGAACATTTGTATCATTCAACACATGCATTTTCACTTGAGAACCATGATTTAGAGCTGAAGTTTGAATTTTTCAAAGCATTTGATCTACATGTACAAATAAATCTCTAAAAAAAAATTTTGTAGAAGAGAGTTGCATTCCAACTTCTTCTTGCTCTAAATGTTAGTCTTTTCTTTCAAGTGTAAGATTTTAGTTTTGATTGTATTTCTTGATCATGTTGCTTATTTGTTGCATTTTTTTGCTCTGTCTTCATTTGTTTGAATGCAGCCCTAGATTTTTGTTTCATCCTATTAATAAGTTTTAAACTCTCATTCCTTGCAAATGCAAAAGTTTTTTCAAATAAAAAATGAATTTGCATGCAAGATTGAAGCATTCAAACTTATTAAATCGAGTCAAGGAAAGAGGTTTTTTCTTCATTTTTGTAAATAATTTGCTTATTTGTTATTGTTTGTTTTTAATTTGTTTAGAAAAAGAAGTTATAATTTTCATCAAAATAATGCAAGCATCCTTCATGTTTCCATCTTCTATATCCAACTCACCTTCAAAACTCATCCAAACTCCACATTCCAAAATATCTAATCAAACTTCTACAACCTGATTGCTTATTTACAAAAGGTCAAAAGTAATGAATTTTCACCACATGTAATGGCATCTCAAAAAACTGATTTTGGGAAGAAAAAAATCATGTTTTTAACACAAAAATAACATCCATATTCTCCCAATTTGCACTCTTAGCCATTCAAAATAAAAGTCCTATTTTTCCTAAATGTAATCCACCTTGTAAAAGTCAATTTTGGTAAATTTTGTTCAAAATAGGAGTTGTTTGAAACATTTCCAACTTTCCTACATGTTCAAAAAATATCTTAATAATACTTTGAATCCTTATCCTCCATGGATTTTCCATCATTGTTTGAATCTTGAAATCCTCATGGACTCAATCCAATTGGATTTTTCATGTTGCAGTGAACTCTTCAAGTCAACATATGTTTGAATTTATTCAAAGAATATTGGCATCCTATGAATAAGATATAGTGTGAATCAAAAGAATCATTAATAATTTGGTCTCCACTTTCTCGGTGGATGCCCTAAAACCTAAGTTCATGTGGGAATGTGACAAGTACTTTGATTCAAACATATAAAAATAAAAAAATCAATAAGAGATGTTGATGGGAAAGTTATTCTGAGATTACATTGATACATCATAGAGAAGGTGTTCAAAGTGTCAAAAACTTTAATATTGAAATTTGAAAAGGGTGAATTTAGAAAAAATATGAAATGATAAAAGCTTGACTAAATCAACTTTTCAAATGACAAATGGCAATTCATCAAAGAGAGTAAGGAGGTATCAAAATATGCAACACCACGGTTATCAGAGTGAATGCAATGGATCATAATATAGGAACTCCCAAACAACTCCAACATTTTCATCATTTTAATTTTAGAAGACAACTTGCATGTAATCCATGTGCATGTAACTTGATTACATTTACCTATAGCCATGAAATCAATTAAATCTTCTTTCTTATTTGACTTAGTCAAGGTGGTTGAGTTCCTCCCATCTTTTTCTCCATTTTCTCTCACTCATTTTCCTACATAAATGAGTGGCCTACATTTTCAATAATCATCTTTTTATATACAAGAAAACTCTAAAAAAATTGTGTAGGCATAATTATGATTTGTAGTATAAGTTTTAAAGAAAAAGTGAATAGAAGAAACAATCTATTTCAAAGTTGTGTCTAGAAACATTTTTTTAAGATAAAATTGGAACTTGTGACTACAATTTATATTTTCTATCTTTAATTCATGTTAATCTTGAGTTTACTTGGAGCAAAGTGACACTATGAGAAGTGATTAAATTCAAAGCTATGACTAGAAGAAATTGTTGTGATATAAACTAGAAGTTGTGACTATAGTTTTTATTACTATCTCATATTCTTGCAAGTTATTAGAATTAAGTTACTTTTATGTCTATGAACTAAGATAGCTTATAGGATTAAATTTTAGAAATGGTCTCCTTCTGGAAGCCTATGCACCCCAATAGTAGAGATTTATCTTTGAAGAGTTGTGAGCTTCATAGTCATTCTCATAGTATAGAAAAACTAGACATAGATCTAAGTCGGTATGCTTTCAATCAAGCTATGAGTTGGTGTAAGTTTATTAGGATGACTATTTCCAACTTTTAGATAGACATGTAGTTAAGAGATCCATCTTGAAAATTACCCTATGTGACTAAGTGGATTCTTAAAAAATAGGAAAGAATATGTAAGAATTTGGCTTAGTCTAGAATTCACCCAAGACCAAGGAACTCAAACACAAGCACAACAGTAGTCCAAAATAGAGAGTATGATCAGAATGATGATATATTCATTCAATATGCCATATGTGCCATATGAAAGTACACTAGGAGTGCCTATATATAAAGGCCTTAGGAGAGCTTCTAGAATACATAGAATTCAGCAACATGATAAGTCATAAAACTAGGCACATGTCCACTAGATATGGGTTATCCTCCATTGAGCATGGAAGTAAGTGTGATGATGTAAGGATAAGCCTACAATGGTGTATCAAAAAAATCAGTGGTGTAGACAACATGTGCTAAATTAGGAGTGTGAATAATTGTGTTGTCAACATGACAACTCAATGAATGATGCAAACTCATGTGTTGTAGACACCATGTGTATAATTAGAGTTGCATACTTCTATGAGAGTACACAAACTCCTAAGTGTCTCACCTAAATAAATAATAAAATAATGCAAAATAATAAAATAATACATTAATCTAAGTAAACTTAAGTGTAAATAGTAAATAACTATTTACACCAACACCCCCTCTTAAGTGCAACTTAGGGGAATGCCCTTAAGCTTACAAAATCTAGGATAATATGTATGATGGGTCCTGACTACTTGGCCATGTTAGGTACCCATGTACATAATGATATGCAATCTCTCATAAAGTGGAGAAAGAGGGAAAACCCCATGTAAAAAACCCTCCCCCAAAAAGAGAGATGAATAGGGATGCATGGATGTATGGAGTAATTAAGACCCCCCATTATGACATACATCCAATATATACATAAGAGAATAATGAGAAGAAGAAGAGAGATAAAATAGGCTCCCCCCCAAAGAAGAATGCCTGCTAGTGACTGCTCTGATGAAGAAGTTGATCCAAGACTGTAGAATGGTGTTCCTCCCCTTAGGAAGAATCAATGCCAAAGGTACAAATGAGATGCTTCCACTATGGATGGAAAGAATCTCATGAAAAAGTGATGTCTCTAAAACCTGCTCAACTGACTAAGGAACCTATCCCAAAGAACTGTCTATCTTTGCAACTGATGAAGAACCCTACTATAACTGCTAGTCATAAGTATCCACAATCACTTCAACCTGTAATGATCGATCATGTAGAGAATGAGCAAGAGAGTCAGATGGAGCCCTTGTGACAACTGAAGAAGAAGCTCCTACATCAAGAAGAAGAGGTAGATCATCAATACTATCCCCAAAATCTGTCACTGAAGCTAGACCTAGAAGACTGGATGTACCTTGTTGTGTTGGACCTATCACTATGGTGATGTATGCATGTGGACTGGACTGATATAGTGACATCTCGCCTCAACTGTCAATAGAACTCCACATGTTTGAATCTATTGAAGAACTATCAATGGTGTCAATATCAGTTTCCACACAATATGATGTGTGGAGAGAAGTTGAGGACAAGCTTGGTGAACTTTCCTCAAAGTGAAAATCCTTCTCCACAAAAATTTGATGTGTCTCTGGATCCAATAGTTTGTATGCCTTCACACTGTCTTCATAACCAATGAAAGTACAAGGCCGAGATGATTGTTCCTTGCATCTCCTAGAAGATGTGTTTGCCTATTTAGGACAATCGAAGACTCTAAAGTGTGTCACAATAGGTTTTCTATTGCACCATGCCTCAAAAGGAATTTTTCCATCTAAGGTTGGATGAGGAGATCGATTAAGAATGTGAGTGGCACTAGAAATTGCTTCAACTTCTAACAATGGATCTAGAGACTTGGCTTGTATCATACAACTTTCCATAGACTTAAGAGTGTGGATACTCAATGCTGCAACATCTATCTTATGCGAACTAAATGCTGGCAGAGTTTGAAGATCAATTTCGTTGAGTCTACAAAATTCCTTAAGTCTTCTATTCACATACATGCTTCCATTATCTGTTTGTAGAAATTTGATGGCTTTCCTAGAATTTCATTATACATGAGTCTTGAAGTCTAGAAACTTGTCCAACACTTCATCCTTACTATGAAGAAAGTAGACCCAAGTGAACCTTGAAAAGTCATCAACTAAGGTAAGTATGTATCAACCCTGTCTGATTGAAAAAAGGTCCTGCTAATACCATGTGAACCATCTGTAGAACACTTGGTGGTCTTTAAGACTTCCCTCTCTATTACTTCTCCTCTGGATGCATATCCACTAAATATATTCAACATTCACCTTTAGAAAAGTTGATTTGAGGTAGACCTTTGACCATTTGGTTTGTGCAAAGTTGTTGAAGGTAGAAAAAGTCAAGATGACCAAACCACTGATGCCATAATTGCATGTTGGAATTTGATTGAGATAACAAGGCTTTTGAAGGAGACTTGGGCACAAAATGGGAGAAAGAGTACAACCTTCTATTATGATTCACTTTCCCCACTACAACCAAGGAGTCATCTTTAAGACTGTGCACCTTTACTAAGTCTCGAAGGAACTCAACTCTATGTCTATCTCCAAGGTGAGTGATTTGGTAACTTAATAGGAGATTTGAACTTAGGTTTGGAACATAGAGAACATCTTGAAACTCTCCATTTTCCATCTCCACATTTCCTTTCCCTTCAACTTCCATTTTGACATCATTTCCCACGAAGATGTGTGGTACCTTTGATTGCTTCATTGAAGAAAAATTCTCCTTTGAAGAACCCATGTGATAAGAGGCACCTAAGTCAAATATCCATTCCTTTGAAGAATTTGAATTAGCAATGACTGCTTGCCCTTTGCCCTTGGAATCTAAAGAAGACCCTTTATCCTTATAAGCATTAGGCAATGGAACATTATGTTTCTTCATGATGTTGGTCAACTCATCAATCTTTTTAAGATAACGCTCATGTTCTTCATGACCCAATTTTTTGCAATAAGCACACTTCTTCTTCTCCTTATTGTTGTCCCCCTTCTAGTTGGAATTTGAGGACTTGCCTTGTTGATTGGATTGTGGTGTTGTCTTTTTTGCATCCTCTGATTTGGACTTCCATTTCTTCTTACCCATTCCTTTATTTGAAGATTGTCCAACTGAATTTTGAGAACCCTCATTTTTGGCCACCAAGGCTTTTGACTAAGGTGATTTGAGAATCCCTATTGATTTCAACTTTTTTTCTTCAGTATCCAACAGATCAACATATTCATCAAAAGTGACTTTCCTATAGGTAGACCCTAAGGTAGTCTTTAAGGTGTTAAAGGAAGATACAAATGTGGAATACTTTGATGGTAGCTTGTTATGTATGAGATAGATCAATCTATCATCTTTGATAGAACTCCCACAATTAGTAAGCTTTGTCCTTAGTTCATTTACCTTGATGATGACATCCTGTATAGAATCATATAACTTAGGATCTAAGGAGACAAGCTCATCTTCAATTTTGAACACTTCCTCTTTAGATACTTTACCATAGAGGTTTTCGAGGGTATCCCAAGCTTCCTTGGATGTAGAACACTTCTTAATTTGATACATGATCTTATCATCAACCCCCAAACATATATCACCAAGGGCTTTCCTATCCATTGCTACCCAAGTTGAAATATCACTTGTGGATACATTATCACTTGCTGTAGGAAGAGTACCATCTACATATTGTGAAACTCCATTGTGCATTAAATGATACCACATTTTTATGGACCATGTAACATAGTTATGTGGAGTTAATTTTGGAAACTTAAAATTTCCCATAATGTAGAAAATGAAAGAAAATTGTAGAAAAGAGAGAACACAACACCAAGAACACACCCCCCCCCCCTTTTTACTAAATCAAGAAACCCCCCCAAAATAGATTCTTTTGGCACTTTATTAGTAGTGCAATTACAATGGGCCACTTGCCAATTTTTTCCTTCATGGACTTTTGATTTTTCTTGTTACAACCTCTATATGAATTACAAATTTAGAAATTTACAATGTGTTACAATTCTGAAGAAATACAAATCAAAGAAAGGCCCTATTACTGAAATTGAAACTTTTTTCCACACAACCCTAAAATTTGACTAAGGATTTAGAAATTAGATGAAAAATAATGCACTTTAAAAAAAAATGGAACTTATTTTCGATTCCAAATGTGCCCATATGAAGCGTTTGAAGTTGCAAAATGTAGGATTATGCAGGTATAATAGCCAAAAAATGCAATTTATGACAAATCCATACACCAAAACTAGAAAAAAGCTATGCCACTAAAAAAATTAGGAAATTCTACCTAATTTCAAAAAAAATTGCACCTAATTTGTAGTCTGGATGTCCTAGATATGGCCTCCTGAAGTTGGACTGCAAAATCAAAAATTAATTTGGAGAGCGGTTGCATCAACAAAAGATAGGGTTAAATTTGATGGTCATCTAGCCATCACAATAGTTCAAAATGGGCCAAGAATGATGGCCAAATGGTCGTCAATTTTAAGCTCGCAAACTAGATGATGTCAACAATCCTTCAAGCCTCTAATAATGTCAACGTACGGATCCGTATGATTGTACTATGTGTACTGTATAGAAAAATGTTTCAAAAAACAATGTGGCTACCACTTAATCACTAACTGGGACTCTTGATTTGGCAAAGTGATGTGTCTTTGTGGCCAATTTCTTGCCATGTGTTGGAGCTTTATTTGGCTACGTCCTGGTTGTGTGGATGGTGACAGGGAGTCCATGTGGGCAGGTGGGAAATGAGTTAAATGTTTCCACATGCCCAAAAATTTTTACTGCCGCATGGAGCCTCTTCATATGCATTGTGCAGGTCTGAGTTGGACGTAGGTTTATTGGACATCCACGTGTCTAGCATTGGGCAGGTTTGTTATAATGCCAGAAATTGCAAATGCATTGCTAGAATCTGATAAACCTGTCAGATATGGGTAATGCATTAGGCAGGTTTGTTTTTCAGTCCTGAAGAATTTAAACTATCATCAGATTCCACCTTTGCAAGCCAGAGGGAATGAGCATTCATCAGAGTATTGCTTGCCGCGGCCAGGTTTATGATTCAGGTTGCCAGATTATGGAGGGATAGTCCCACATGCATGGGATAAGTGCAACAAGCACTTTTTGAAAGAGGCAGCCCACTGAGCCAAAATAAAAGGCTACCGTGTGGATGAGGCTCAGCTCGGAGGTGAAATTTGGCTACCAAAAATTTGTAATGTCCGCTGGAGTCATAGCCTTGGTCAAAAAGATATGCCCGCGCCTAGATTTAATCCCAAAATTTATAGTACGACCAAATTTATGTAGAGGTGCTCGTAGTATAATAAATAAACCCTACAAAATTAATATAAAATATCCGAAATTGAAGAGCCAAGATCTGACAGCCCAGTTTTCCAAAATAATTTTCTCTGATTGGGCAATAAAAAATTTGAAAATACCAAATTCAGAAATAAATTGTAGAGAAGTAATAAAATGTAGACCTGAACAATAAATAATCAGATCAATTAAATGATCATACCCGAACTGTAAATCAAGGAATTTGCAATTTTTTTGGCCTCACGATCAACTTTCACCCAGCATAGGCAAATTTATAGTTGATCTTCATCAAATTGACACTCCAGATGCAATGGCGAGGTTAGATTTGGCTCCAAATGTTCCCAATTTCTACATATCCTCTAGATTCAGGTCGAGGTGCTAAAGCATGAACGATCTCAAATGATTATGTGTATAGAATCTCCCTCATCTCTGATACCATGTAAGAATTTGGCTTAGGCCAGAATTCACCCAAGACCAAGGAACTCAAACACAAGCACAATAGTAGACTAAAATAGAGAGTATGATTAGAATGATGATATATTCATTCAATATGCCATATGTGCCATATGCAAGTACATTAGGAGTGCCTATATATAAAGGCCTCAAGAGAGCTTCTAAAATGCATAGAAGTTAGCAACATGATAAGTCATACAGCCAAGCATATGTCCACCAAATATGGGTTATCCTCCATTGAGCACGGACGCAAGTGCAATGATGTGAGGATAAGGCTACAATGGTGTATCATGCAAATCAGTGGTGTAGACAACATGTGCTAAATTAGGAGTGTGAATAACGGTGTTGTCAACATGACAACTCAGTGAATGATGAAAACTCCTATGTTGTAGACACCATGTGCATACTTAGAGTTGCGTACTTCTGTGAGAGTACACAAACTCCTAAGTGTCTCACCTAAATAAATAATAAAATAATGCAAAATAATAAAATAATACATTAACCTAAGTAAACTTAAGTAAATATAAATAGTAAATACCTATTTACACCAATAGAATATTTGTAACACTCTTTAAAAGCATCTCTAAACTTATTTCTTACCTTGAGTTGATCAAGCTTGAACAGTGAGAAGGGGGAGCCTTCCCTTTAAGGTAGGATATACTTTTTCTCACACATTATGGCTGGTACTCCTATTTTGCAACATAAGTTATACAAATTGTCGATTACAAAATATCTGGCCAATAGTTTTGGCAGCTCCATTGGGTACACAATGCACATTTGAAAGTTGCACACTTTCATTTGAAGCATACTTATGTCCTTTTTCATTGTAAACATTCTTTTTAATTTTATTTATTTTAGTTATTTTAGGCCTTTATTGAGGACATGCAAATGGCCCAAGGTCCTTGGCAAAAAAAAATCCATTCATTGAATCTACCTCCGCCTCTACATGCTCTTCTCAATGGCCCACAACATAAATTTTCTAGCTTCTTGGATGATGGAAAATACCATCCTAATGAACATATTTCTTATTTCTGCATTGGTTGCAGTTTTCATGGTGTTGGATATGTAGACATGTATGTAAGGTTGTTCATGCAAACTCTCCAAGGCATGTACTAGTACATTTGAGGGTCATTTTTGACCTAAATTTTTAAAGGTAGGCCAATTTGGCTTGTCAATTTCATTTTAAAAAAAAAATGATCCCAATAACATTGAAATGTTGATGACAGTTAAGTTTATCATCAAAATTTTGACGTTGTCAGGGATATAAACAAAAAAAAATAAAAGTGAAACTTCATTTATTCATGTAGCAAAGTGTAGGTGAGAGGTTTCAGGCATGACCGAGATCTTTTCAGCCTCATCAAGGTAAGATTGATGGATTAGTTTTCATTCTTGTTCTCTTCTATTCCAAACTTGCTTTCAAGGTAAGGGTTCATGGATTAACTTTCATTCTCATCCTCTTTTTATTTGGAACTTTCTTTCAAGGTAAGGGTTCATGGATTAACTTTCATTTCCATCGGATGCATTACCATAATCGTTGTTTTGGTACTTGCTTTCAATTTGACAGAAGGAAAAGGTAGTTCCCTGGCTAAAAATGGCCCGGTGGTAAATTCCTCTACTTTGATGTCCCTTTTACAATAATTGCACCAATTTGCATTACAAACATTAGGCTCCTCTGGTTTTGACCCAAAGCTCTATGTCAATTTTCTTCTTTGTTGTAATTTTTCTATCACTAAATAGGCTTTCTTAGCCTTGCCTCAACCCATACTAAAAAAAAATCCTCTTTGATTATCTTAGCAAGTATTTTGGACAGGCAGGAGATGATGTGGGTGTTCATTCTCCACTAGATTTTGTCATAGAGTTAGATAGATTTTTAACGGGCATTAAAAACCCTCAATGAATCTAAAGTTGTCTTCAATCTATTACATTTACATTCATTGATGTTGAGAGTGGAAATATAGTATACAAGGGTTGGTTACATTCCATCTTCCTATATATAACTAAAGAAATGGCAAGAATTGAAAAAATGGTATTTAAATGGACCTTCTTATGTGGGTAAATTTAATTTTTGTTGGCGTTGCAATTTCTTCCTCATGAATAAAATGAACTACAATTACTTGCATGAAATACAATATTAATTAATAAGCTATAAGAAATAGGCATTTTAAAGAAAGCTCATATTTTTACTATTACTTTTAGCATTCTTATTATAATTTCTAGGTATGTTAAATTTGTGCAAAATATTTATATAATGAGGTTATAGATGATCTTTCATCTCATAAACAAAAAAGTGGTCTAGATCTTTTAAATGAATACATAGTTTATTATTATTATTATATATTCATTTTTTGGAGCAATTGTTGTGTCTTAGTAAATTTGATCAATCTCCTCATAGCTTTTTAATGTTTTTCACATTTCAATCATGTAATTTTTGCTATGACAAAAAATAGCATAGTTTTGTAGGACTGGGAAACATACTCTAACCTCAAATATCAAGATGGGGCAAATTAAGAATATTTCCCTAAAAGAAATTGTTGCTAATTATATAATGTGGTGTGCCAAAAAAAATCAAAACCATTAAGTAATAGCCAATAATTAGTTATAGAAGTTAACTTTTAATTGACTGAGATAAAAAATACAATTACAAATATAAAATAACTTCAAATATTTTTTTTAATAAAATGAGCTCATGAGCAGGACTTTAAAATATGATAAGTGTTTTAAAATATTTATCAAACATGGACCATTTTAGGTATATCCTTTAGCTTCATCCTTCAATAGAACAACCTCTTGATATGTCTATTCTAATTTGACATTTTTGAAATCTCCTTTTGTTTCACTAGCCTTGATTTTTTTTTTTCTCTTGGAGCACCCATTTGTCCTATAGGTGAGGAGTTGGGACTAATGTTTTCACCGCATTTCTCTATTAATCATTGGCTTGGGACTAAGGAAAAACATTAAATCAAGCCCAGAAAAGTCCACTTTCTTATTCCATTTTCATTTATCATTATTTTCCCTCTAATTTTCAGTTCATTTCTATTGGTTGGCATGATTTTCCCTATAGTCTTTTCATTATGTTGTCATAAAATTCAACTTGAAAAATTCATGCATTCCACCCGTTCTTTGCATACTTGACAACATGCGTTGTTTGCATGCTTTGTTTGCATTCCTAACTTATTTGCATGGCTCTTACTTGTTACATGTTGGTGATAAATTTAGTAACTTGATAAAATTGCACACCCTGAATGAATTGGCAAGTTGATTAATTGTGACTTTTACAAATAACTATTAAGCTGATAAATGCTTTCAACCACAATTGTTTAATGGTTAACAAGCACACACTGTAAAATTAATATTAAGTAAACTTTTCCATCCTCAATATTTTAAACAATAAAATTGAATATATTGCTAAATCCCAAACCATTGGAAGCGCAATAGCAAGGTTAGAACATTGTTAAGAATATGAAGCTCCTTAGCTATTTGTTTAGGACTTGCTAACATGTCATAACTCCATCTTACTTGTATGGTGGTTCACTAATGGTTTTGTCCCATGTTTCATAGGACTTGGTCATGGTTATACAAAAATTTATAAATATTCTATCCATGTAAGCAAAATTAATCCTAGTATGGACTGAATAAAAAATTTCAACCATAAAATAGTACCGAAGGATGACAGTTTGATGCTATGAGTCAAAAAATTAAAATGGTCTATAAAGTTATATCTTCTAGTAAATATAGGACAATAGATAGTAAAACCCTAAAATGAGAATTCTTCACACTAATGCTTCATCTCCATCTACAAAAATAGCTAATCCTTGTAGCCTTACCAACAAATTAAGAAATTGTGGCTAGTCATGATAAGTATCACTCCCTTCCTCACAAGATACAAGACATGCTTTCATTCACACAACTTTTAGCACCTTTTCTAGGAAGCAAAAATATAACTTTTCATAATATAGGCATGTACCTACTGTAAAACTACAAGGAGATCTTAAAATTATACTTCTCTACACATATTTTCCCACCAAAATTTCTTTCTTATTGATACAAATCCATACATATCAACTCCAACCCTTTCCTAGGTTGAAGAATATTCATTTATAAGCTATATCTCTTGACTTTACATATTCATTCCTACTTGTTCGATCAAAACAAAATTTTGACCGTTGACCTTCCAAATTTGCAAAAAAAAGTTACTCAGCCACAATATTTGTTGCATGACAACTTTTTGTCAATTTTCACAACTTTTCCATATTTCTAATCAAATGCCTTCCATTGCCTTCCAAGATGATAAAATTTCATATGCAAATGTATGTATGTATATATATATATGTATATATATATATATATATATATATATATATATATATATATATATATATATATACATATATATATACATACATATATATATACATACATATATATACATATATATATATATACATATATATATACATACATATATATACATATATATATACATACATATATATACATATATATATACATACATATATATACATATATATATACATATATATATATATGTATCTATATATATATATGTATGTATATATATATATATGTATATATATGTATGTATATATATATGTATATATATGTATGTATATATATGTATGTATATATATGTATATATATATATATATATATATATATATATATATATATATATATATGTATGTATGTATGTATCTATATTTATGTATGTATGCATGTATGTATGTATGTATAGAGAGAGATCTCTTGGATTGTGGAGATCAAAGGCCCTGATGAGTATTAAAATGTCATGCAAGGTCACAAATGATTTAAACATATAATTTGTAAGCCTTTTGGACCTATATATGGGACCAAATAAGCATGAGTTAGAAAAAGAGGCAAATTTTCAAAAATACATAAAAAATGTAAAGTTGTCAAAAAATGTTGTTGTCAACATTTTTTGCAAAATGACAGTTTTTTGAAGATGGAAGATCAACCATCTTTTATGAACTCTTTAGGGAGTTAAAAGGTCATTCTACTACATAAAGAAGTAAATCTCATGTAGATGGGGATGGAATGTAGAGAGAAGAGAGGAAGAGTATGTTGTGGTAATATGATCAGTTTCTTTTGTCAAATATGTTGGTGTATTTGGTATTTGAATGTAGTCTTGGTACTTTCTCCCTTACCTCATGGATGCAATAGTTCAAAATATTTCTACCAAGTTGAATGAAGTCTAGAATAAATGCTAATGCTATATGTTACCTAACTTCATTGGTTATTTGTCTAAGTTATCTTTACCCACTAGTTAGATAGTAAACTATATGTATTTTTAGGGTGAAGTATCACAGTGGGTGCATGTTCTCATTGTATGGAGTTAGGGAAGATTTAAAGGTTTTCTTTGTGGCTAGTTATGATAAGTATCACTCCCTTCCTCACAAGATACAAGACATGCTTTCATTGACATAATTTCTAGCACATTTTCTAGGAAGCAAAAACAAAACTTTTCATAATATAAACATGTACATACTGTAAAACTACAAGGAGATCTTCAAATTGTACTTGTTGTCTGCACATATTTCTCACCAAAATTGCTTTCTTATTGATTCAAATTAGTATATATCAACTCCAACCCTTTCCTAGGTTGAAGAACATTCATTTATAGGCTATATCTCTTGACCTTACATATTCATTCCTACTTGTTTGATCAAAAGAAAACTCTAACTATTGACCTTTCAAATTTACAAAAAAGGTTTCTCAACAACAATATTTGTTGCATGATTTTTACAAATTTTCTATATTTCTAATCAAATGCTTTCCAAGGTGATAAAATTGCATATTTGGATGTATGTATTTATGTATGTATAGATTAGGTATAATAAAATGAACAATCAACTATTCCTAGCTAGCATTAACTTGACTGGTCTATTTAGACTCATTGATTATTGTCACAAGATTTTAAACATAACTATATAAGGAGTGAGTTAGGATGTATATAGGTTAGCCTTACATTAACTATAAACTACAACACAAAGGTAGCAACAAGCTATAACAAGATTGTAATAATAGAAAACCTCTCGATTCGCCCGAGTGGGTGTATGATGGCGAAGAGTTGTATTAGGTGAGTAAATCTCACCAGTGGTTATAGGAATATAGCTACATCAAAACAATTAGAAAATAGAACTACATATTCATTATAGTGAGTAGTTCAAGGGTCTTGATCCATGTATATGGGTATGTAGACAGTCTGGTAGGTGGAGCATGCCTCTAGTGTGCAGATGCCTTGGGCATAGTTAGGTAACACTTGACCATTTATGTATGTATGTATGTATGTAAATATTCTCTACTTAATGGTGCCATAACTTGAAAAACTAATTATATAGAAGCTTTTTACCAAGTTGAATGAAGTCTAGAATAAATGCTAATGCTACATGTGTGCCTAACTTCATTGGTTATTTGTTTAAGTTCTCTTTACCCACTAGTTGGATAGTAAATTGTGTGTATTTTTTGGGTGAAGTATCATAGTGTTTGCATGTCCTCATTATATGGAGTAAGGGAAGATCTAAATGTTTTCTTTGTTGTTTTATATTTTCATCTTGTAGGTTGACACCATACCCCTACTCCTTATAATGGAGTTGGCCGAGAATCTATAAGACACATGTTACGGCGTGAAGAATACAAGGGATCGACACTCAAGAAATGTTATAGAAGCTTGTGTATAATTTGCATGGTGTTTGGATGATTTCAATCATTCACATTTGTTGTAGCAACATATTTCAAGTGGAGACATACATAAATGAATTTTTTTGTTCAAAATCAATGCCAATATATAATATTGTTCAAAACCAATGCCAAAATTTATATTGTATAATTCATTTGATTTGTTTACATGCCTTCTTTACTAAAGAGCTAGTAATGTTTAATTATTTTATTATTATCAATTATATACAAGATACTACTAATGCTTGTATCTTTATATTTGATGTGATTTTATAGCCCAAATATTTTCTTGTGAAGAAAGTCCACTCCTAACAATATGAAACCAGAACAAAATAAGGTGACAATTGCTAGATTGTGGTTTGAGCTCAAAAGAAATGATGATGGAAAATGTTATTGTCCTTGCAAAAAAGCAAGGGCTTTAAAAATCTAATAATTATAATCACAATAGCTCAAAGACATATTAGGCAACATGATCACATTAAAGGGGGAAAGGATTTTTGTCCTTTGGTGAATGTGGATTTTGAATTGGTGTAACATGGAGGTGTGTATATCAAAGTAGAAGGTAATGCTCCCATGGAAGAAGATGATCCTAAGGCAAAGAACAAAATTCAAGATGTTGGTATTGGTGCAACTAATAATGTTCCAAAGAATAGGATTGAAGAAGCTGTTATTGGGGTAACTGATGAAGATGATGAAGACGATGATAGTCATGCATCTAATAATGATAATGAAGAGAACCTTGATATAACTATAATTGAAAAGGAATAAAAACCCATCAAGAAGATGATATTCATGCATCTAATGATGATATTAAAGAGAAACTTGATATACCTACAATTGAAAAGGAAAATGACCCCCTATACCAAGGCTCCTAAACAACATTTCTCTCTATTGTATTGTTTCTAGTAAACTTCAAGGTTATGAATAGTATACCCAATCTAGCAATCTCATGTATGCTAAGGTGTAGTGTCATTTTTTTCATCTTCTATGTTAGTGTACCATTAATGTTTTTTATATTAACAATGTTATTCCATAGGGTGATGTTGTGGTCTCCACAACACACACCCCATTCTTTACTAGGAATGGGACCCCCTACTTTTTTCGACTCCCGGACTCATAGTTCAGGAGTCAGGAGAAGAAAATTTGGTTAGAAGTTAGAATTTTAGAGTAAAAAAAAAATCATCTAGCATGCACGTGCATCAAGGCACAATGCACTTGCAAAAGAGAGAGAGGGTTATAAAACCCTCCCTCCCCTTCTTGACTTGCTCATTCTTTTTGCAAGAGCAAGGAGGGAGAGGTATGGAGACCCCCCCCCCCCCCCCTACCTCCATTTTTTTCCCTTCATTATCAAACATGCGTGAGCGTGTGCGCATGGGAGGCAACAGGCAGCCCGCGCTGCATGCACCCAAAAAGGTTGTGCGGCACGGTGCTACACGCACCATTTTAGGCAATGCAAGTGGCACAATGTGTGTCCTTTTGAGCGTGCGGTGCCACTTGTGCCCCCTCTTTTGGGTTCACATAAGGCATGCACCGCCCTCATACAAACCCTAGCCACGTGCACCACTGTGCCTCCACCCACACACTTTAAAAAAAAATTAATTTTAGTTTAAATTAGTTTTAAAAGAAAAAAATAATAAATAAAAATAAAAATAAATAAATAAATAATTTTTTTTAAAAAACACAAATAAATAAGTTCCCTTGGGGGCTGTTTTTTTTCTCTTTTACATTTTTTAAATTTTTATATATCCAATAATTAATCATGTTTTCTTTTTCCTATGACGTGCAGGTATTATAATCAGATGGCCTCCACATTTGGATCAACAACAAAATCAGTTGTGTACAAGTTCTAAGGCGTAACCTCGAAATCATAGTTGCACGATGAATACTTTGAGATCAAGGACACAGAACTTGGACACATAGACTTGGGAGAGTTCTTGATAGTTTGTAACAATCCAACTAAGAGATCATCCTTTAGATCCACCCTAATCCATTCTAGATTAGTAAATGCAGCATCACATCCCAGGACTGTGCAGTCAGCTAAATTGATTATGAACCTATCTTGACATTTTGTTCCTAATGAAAGAGTGGTAAAGAGTGTCACTGGGGAAGTGGTCTTGGATCTACAACCTGATAATATTGAGAGGGTTTTTCATCTACCTAGAGCTGATCAGTTCATTAGGCTTTCATATGAAGTAGCTGAGAGGTGGCATAAGGATCATTACCAGGAGGCCATCGACATCATATATTCCTCATGCTTCATTGAGAAACCACCTCAGGGGAAGACAATCAACAAAGTAGATATGACTCTAAGATATATGAAGGATGACATTGGTTATTCAATCATTCTCCTGAGCAGAGTTATGGGATTGCCTACAGCAGGTCATCTCACTCCATTCATGGTCAACTTCATTGAGACCATCAGACACACAAAGATGCCACTAGATTGGGCCACCACACTTAGTGAGAACTTGTGTGATCAGTTGTGGATAGTAAAGGACAAGAAGAAGTTCTACATGACTTTTTATTTAGTATATCTACTTGCGGCAAGGCCACCGACTATCCCAGGTTGTACAAGAAGGGTAGTATGTAGGATCCTAATGCATGGCCATATATAGTCTATCCTCAGCTAGTTAAGAAGAAGATCTCAACGCAGAGAAAGGAGTACAAAATTGTGAATGATGCCTTCATCTTTGCCATCATTTGATTCATCGAAGGGGATTATGGAAAGAGATTGTCTGGTGAGGCCAAGACATAGATTACAGCTCTTGGTGCATATTTCATCCAGTTTTGGACATTCACATACATTCAGGTTGGTGGAGCATCCATCAATCCAAAGAAACTCCCAAGGTACCCAAGTGACAAGTTGGTTTTAATGGAAATTTCTTGATAGATTGAGTCAGCTTATGAGAGGATCAAAAAATAACGGAGGCCTTGTTGGGATTGGCCTTTTGTAATAGGAGCATACTAGGTAAAGAGAAAATAGGATATCTCGACTTTTGAGTGGGAATGGGAGAATTATCCTCTTGAAGAATATAACTCTCCCTAGCCATTGTTTGACAATGTTGGTAAAGTGGAAAACCTGGCAGGAAAAGAGTTCTATCATGAAGATGCCATTGCAGATCATTGGATGAATGCCACAAATGACTACGATGTTCGTATCAAAGACTACTGTAGAATGACTTTGTATTTAGTAAAGAAGGCTCTCCATTTGACCATCCCAAATGAGATAAGGCTATAGGACTCACAGGAGCTACTGGATCCCTTATTCAATATAGATAAAGTCGGTGAGAGGCCCATCCTGAATGCAAAAATTGATAAAGAGGAAGGAGATGATATTAATCATCGAGCAAGACAGGTCATTAGAATGACAAAGAGTTGGATCAAGAAACCCTTTCCACTTGATCCAATTCTAGATACAATGATATTCCATGCACATGATCACTCAGAAAGGGTAAAGGGGAAGAAAGTCACAGTTCCTATCTTTGCACTCCAGTCTCCTATCAGGCCAGAAATAGTCTACCAGCTTGATCATCTACTGGGATACTACTATCCTTTAGAGAAGAACAAGGAAAAGAGGAAGAGAGCCTCTCCTCAAAGAATTCAGGTAGAGCATGTTGAAGAATAAGCCCCTTCATAGCGACATGAATCTACTCCCCAGGATCCCCAAGACTCTAGAATTTCTCATATCCAGGTTGATTTTCCATTGCCTCATGTTTTGTCAAGCCAACAAGAAGAGGGAGAGATTCCAGAGACATTCATTCATTTGAGGCATGAAGAGCCCATTTCTCCTATGGTTCCATAGAAGCAAAAGAGGATCAAGGTTAGAATGAACAAGAGGCAAAGAGTTCGTAAAAGACTAGTGCCTAATCTGTCTATTCCTAAAACCATTCCTGAGGAAGAATCAGATGAAGGGGAAACAGAGTCAGATGAAGAGGAGGAGCAAGTACCTCTATAAAGGAGAACTCAACTAGCCAAAGCCATAGAATTGGAAAGAAGGAAGAGTGTCACAAATACCCCACCACCCACCCAAGCTGAAATGGTAGAATTCTCTTCTTCAGAAGACGAGGTACAATGATGTGTGAATGAGCAAAGGGAGCTAGGTGATGATGTTCTCTCCATTCTAGATTTTGATTTCATGCCAATGGGTATAGAATTGGTTGGAGATAAGATTAGAGATACTCTTACAGGTGAACTTCAATAGCAAGATTGGACACATGCCACCCAAGACACAAGGTCCTCATCTCACTACCCCATTTTCACCTTAGGTTATGATGGTAGATAAGGTTTTGGTGACACCTCCACCTCCGAGTTTAGAAGAACATGTTTAGAAGGAATTTTCATTACAGGGAGAACCAAAACCAAGGGTTGCTAATGAGCCATCAAAAGAGGCACAGGTAGTAGAATGTATACAACAACCTTCTCAGGATGTTGAGGATCAAACTACGAGATCTACAGAAAGTAAGACTATAGAAGAAGAACCCTCACAATAGGAGACTCCAAACAAGAGTGATAGAGGGAAGGAGGTAGTTGAACACATCCCTTCATCATCTAGAGCCAAGGTTATAGAAAGACATATCCCAAGATGGTTTCAGAAAGAGATAATGAGGAGTGCCAAACATCAATTCTTTGCTTTAGAGGATGATATTTGTGACATTGTAGAGATTTTGAACAAGCCTGACTCTCCATTACATGATGCAACACCATTTGCATTTATTACTACTACCTAGAACTAGGACTTATTTGCATAAGTGGCTCACCCTCCGAAAGGTACATATGAAGAAGTTGTTAGCCTTCAGGACTATGAAGTGAAGGATTTAATGTTAGGAAAGCCTACATGGGATACTTCCTGACAGATGATGACTATGGGAGTCAAGGAGGTTCTCAGCCATATGGAACATGATGAGATTGAAAATAGAACACTTCGAAGGCAAGTTGAGATCTTAAAAGGATATTTAGCTGAAATTATTGGTTCTCTTGATTCTAAATGCCCTGAGGAGACTTTGAATACCATTCTTAGAGAAGGGGAAGGTGTATGGCTTAGTCCATTTTTGAGAGCTTTTCAGGATTGGCGAGACAACCTTGAGGATAGGGGTGTTACTATAATCACACAAATTCTGAAGGTATTGCATGCTACACAAGAGAATGTTGATAAGATTGTGGCAATTTTGAGGCAGGACTTCAGTATTATGGATGAGGTATGGGTATGGAGAAAGGATTTACAAACTCTACAAGACATAAAGGGGCAAAGGTATGGCATTCTGATTGATGGATATATCAAAGAAGAGTTGGACATGATAGATGCTTGGATAGAAAAGATTGTAGATGGTAATAACGTGATGGAAACATTGCATGATGAGATACATAGGCTCAACGACCAAGCCCAAGAGCAAATTTTGGAAGCAGAAAAGTTGTACAGTGATGCATGCTTGGATATTTTTGAAGATGAAGAACAAGAGAAGCTTTTACCAATTGAGGTAGTTGTGGAAAATTTTAGAAAGACTTTAGAGGAAGCATCCAGTGATGAAGACATCAAACAAGCCTTCAGGGTAGAGGAAGCACTGTTAGAGTTGGACACCAAACTCGAAGATTTTGCAAAAACTCGAATTGAGGTGGACAACTATAGACAGAAGGTCAAATACAAGTATGAGGCTTTGGATCTTCTTGATGCTGCTAAGATTACTAAGATTATAGAGAAATTCAAGGGCAAACATCCAAACATATCTTTAGGATAAAGATTAGAAAAACCCAGATGCCAGAATTTCAATTTTGACACTTAGTAAAATTTTGAGATTTTGACCCAGTCGAGGTCTGTAGCTCCACAGGTCCACAGCTTCACAAGGTCCACAATTCAAAGGTGCACCGATAGCTAACTACCAATTCCAAAAATAACACTTTCCATGCATTGGGAATGCATTTTGATGACAAGTTAACTCCGACACACATCAAGGGAAGGGCCAACTTCTATTTTTGGTGTCTCCATGCACTTCTACTTTGACTGATGGCTTCCTCCTACTTTCTCTCTCATGCTTTCATTGTTTTTGACATGTAAATGGCTCATGCATCCAATTAATGAATAAAATATGGATGGATTCCCTCTAAGTACCAGTTAGATTATCAATTTGTATATATTTAGTTTGTTTAAATGTTTTAAAAGCATGTTATTGCATCAAGATATCTCTCACTCTCAACACAAATTGAGGAGATGATTTCTTATAAATACCCCATTGTAAAATGTAACAAGGGTCGTCGTTATTATGCAATAAAGTTATGCTTTTGGTGCTAGCATTCAGAGTGTATTTATTCTTGCCTGAGTGTGACATTTTTTTGTGGATTTTATTCATGAGATTGTGATTGAGCCAAAGGTTTATTGTGTTGTTTCTAGTTGTGCGATCTTTTAGTTTTGGTGTTTGCTGCAAATATATGAATTTTATTGACATAACGAGCTTGAGAAGAGATCACCCAATTGTGTCTGCATAGCTTTTTGTCTTGCATGACTGCACTTTCTGTGGCCTTGTGATTTGATGAAGAGTGAAACATCATTCGATTTGGTAAAGATTCTCATCGACGATTGCATCAGTGGATTCTAGGAAGCGTTGCTCCTATTTTCATTGGTTTTCTGCCTATTTCTTCGAAAGTTTAACTCATAGCGTGTTGTGTTCTGTAGCTTATGTCTATTTAGAAATTTCAATTTCAAGTCATTTGATTTCATGTTATTTTCTTTTAGTTTCATTATTTGATTTGCTAACCCCTTGTTCGAATAGGACCTCATAGTAGCTGCTGTGTGCTAAAATGTTGTCACACTTCTATGAATCATTACATGTAAGAAAACTCAAGAATGAGCCCTCACAAATCAATCCATAGCTCTCTACTCATAGAGTGCAAGGGTTTGCAATGGAGGCCCTCAGTTTGACCTATTTTTGTGCCCATGCAAGTACACCATGAGATGAGAGATTCAAAGAGGAAAAGCAAGAATGCTAGTCTCCATGATCTTCAAATATGCATGAAAATAAGATCTAATCTATGAAAGAAAAATCTAATCTATAAATGCAAGATTTAAGCTAAAATCCCATGATGGGTGCAAGAGAGAAAAAAGACAAGAAAATAGAAGTTCTCCACAAAAAGATTTTGTATTCAAACTCCTTCAAAAATTAGTCTTCAAACCTGCAGCATAACGATAGCATAATCATGGGTGTCTAACATGAGGAGAGGGCTCTCCCTTATAAAGGAAATTATGGAGGTGAGAGGCTTCTCACAACCAATATGGGATAATAGAGCTTGATCCATGTGAGACAAAATTCCACCAATGAGAAAAGATGAGTGGTTGAGAAGAAAGTGGTGATCCATGTGAGACAAGATTCCACCAATTAGAAAAGAGGAGTGGTTGAGGAGAAAGTGGAAAGATAAATCCCACTTAGATCACATTTTTAAGTGTAGAGAAATTAAATAAAAATAATTTATTTTATTTCTTTTTTTCATCAAAAGAGATATTTAAGTGGGATTTTTATTTAATTAAAAGGGAGCAAGTTCTTTTTAATTAAATAGAAGATATTTAATTAAATTAAAAGAGAGGTTTTTCTCTTAATTAATTAAATGTGGATGAACTATTTAATTAAAAGAGAGGTTTTCTTTTAATTAAATGGGGATTTTATTTTATTTAATTAAAAGAGAAGATTTTTTTTTAATTAAATAAGAGTTGGAATAAAATGATCAATCTTAAAAATGAAATAAATCGAATTTGATCAAAGAAATTGATTTGAATATATTACAAACTATTGATTTAGAAAATTTGATAAATTGATAAATTGAATAATGGGGGCCCATAGTCTAGGCGACCATTTTTGGGTGCATACATTTGCCCCTCTTTGACTAATGTGTGATCGATTTGGGAACACATGTAGTCAAAGAAAGAAATTGAAGTGTGAGGTCAATTTGGGATCACAAAAAAACCCAGATGTGTGGTTGACTTGGGAACACATCAGGACAAAGAATACAAATAAATTTTAACTTGAAAAAGTCGAGTATAAAGTTGATAAAACTGAATCAAGGATTGAAATTGATAATTACTGCCCCCTCGTGATCGAAATTGAAATGAGATAGAGGAGAAACAACAAATTGATAAATTTGATCAAATCAAACAAAAGATAAGGTTCTTGATGTAAGATGAAAGATATAAGAATCATAGAACCAAGGTAGATCATCAAGCATGAAATATTATGCCCCAAAGGTGATTTAGAAGAAAAGAAGTGGGGAAAAAGAATATGGAAGATAGAAGTTTGAAATATATGAAAAGAAATAGAAATAAGAAAAGAAAATGCTCCAAAAATCAATCAACTGTTTAAGATAGAAATTTTGATTGAGATCACGAAAGAAAATAAGGAAATGAAGATCAAAATGTGACCACAATTGATTAAATGTCCACAATAAAGATGAAAGGAGAACCCTCTCAAACTCATAATGCAGCCTAAAAATGCAAACTAACATGAAGTCTAATAATGCAAGCTACATGAAATGCAATGGTGTACTTGCAAAAGAGCAACTGTAACATAGGATTTTGTGTTCATCATTCATTAGAGAATGTAAAAGAACTTATTTTCATCATTGGGCCATTATTAACGGACATCGAAAAATCACACAATCATCACTAGTTACAAATGCAACTATGAAGATATGAATGCGATTTATATTGGATTGAAATGTGGAAAGATTCTAACATAAGCATCAAAGACATAAAGGTCAAGATGACTTCGATGTTAGCTTACCAAATTTAATATAGAAAAACTATACTCGCATCAAGGCATAGATGCCAAGATGACTATAAGAATGGTTGTGCAAAAACAATCAAGGATGATGTCTCAAATCTCCTAAGTGTTTCAAGGGGACAACAAAAGACACTCTAGAGTTCAAGACCACACCTACAAGAAAAAATAAATAAATAAAAACATGTCTCATGCCCCAAGTCTTCTAGCGATGCATCATGGAGAGACTTATCAGACAAAGACACTCAACAAAAATCAATAACAGTTAGTACACAGAGAAAAAAAATCATGACATAAGTCAAGCATTAAGTGTTGCGTTTAAAAATTTAAGTGTGTTAACTGATACTGAGTTTTGAGGACAAGGATCAAATTCTTGCAGGAAGGTAAGATCACATGATGATACTGGGTAAGACCAAACCAATAAGTGTTGAAAAACACTCGATGTCAATGGGTGTTGAAAAACACCATTTGTGAGGTGTCCTAAAGACTCACACATCTAAGAAACCAAAGCTAACATAGTTATGCCCCCTAGACAAAGACCAATTCCAAACCAAGGTAACAAGGACAAGGCATGGTGGAGAAAGGCTAAGTGTCGAGGACATGTGCTAAGAAACAGGGGTGCAAAGACCTCAAGTAGCGCCGGTTTCCAAGTTTTCACCACTTGGATTTTATTTATTTATTTATTTTTTTTAAATCTTTTTTTTTTTTTTTTTTGTATTTTTGGAATATATAATTTTTTTGAAGATACATCAAAGTGCCTTTTGCTAGGTTGTCATTAAGATGATCATTTTTTCAGGACATTTTTCAATTTTTAGAATTTTTTACAATATACCATTTTTTTGGATTTTTGAAATATATCAATTTTTTTGGATTTTTTTTTTCAGGATCAATAAATATGTACAAAGATACCCCTAGACAGAATGGGCATTAAACTCTTAAGCAAGATCACATCATGCAGTCCCAATGTCTAACAAGGTGGAGGACATGATGAAGCAATAAGCTAATGGATATTATGGATAAGCAAGGAGTGTATGAAGCAAGTGAAAGTGATCTTCAAAGGTTGACTCCTCAAGAGTACCCAAGCTAGGGAAAATTTGTCATGTAAAGAACATTTGGACAAGAAATGAAAGGCCAGTATAGTATAATTCAAGAAGGCATAATGTAAAAGTGGGAAAGATGTAACCCAAAGGAGTAGATATGTCAAGAGGCTTCATAGCATCATATTTTACTCTTTTTTATTAGATCAAGACCAAAAGGGTAAATGGGAAAAGGATAGTGAAAGACTAGAATGAATGGAGGAAAATAGATATGAAGGCTAAACATGAAAGGAATGAAAACAAAATCATCATAAGATATCTCACAAGATAGCCAAATGTTTGTCTATAGGTCAACATTATCAAGATCAAAGAGAGAAGACGAAATGAATGAAAGATGTAGAAGAACTACGCACGATGCCTATTTGTTAGGTTTTCATCATGGTACTTATCCAAGGCACCACAAGGGAGTGGTTTTCACCATAGGATGAATTTATTTCTCTTTACTTTTGCTACCAAGGTGCCTGATTACCAGGTTTTCACCAAGGCACATTTTCAATTTTTATTTTTTTTCCAAATTTTTTCAATTTTTTTTTTGAAAGAAGTCAAGCTTTTGAGATAATGCTCTTTGAATGTTTAAACCATGATATACAAAGGAATTCAAATGATATGCTCAAAGATGCTAATAGGGAAAGGAAGATGGGAGACAAAAATGGAGGATATGGCTTTATGCGAAGTGAGTGAGATTGAAAAATGGAAATGGTGGCAAAATCAACGTCAACACACACCTTGAAGGGTGGCGAAAGGATGGAGAAAATGTGAATGAATTAATATGTGAAGGAATATGATGAGTGGATAGAAAAGGTTGCAGTTTAGGCACATGGAATGGAAGAATGCTTTTGGAAGAAGATGAAGTGTAAGTCTCTGGAAGCTTGAATGTCAACTTCAATTGTTGTTCAACATTAGAATCTCTCAAGAGAGATTTTGGAATCCATATAGCCTTAGGCTTCTTTTCATTTCTTTTTGATGATTTAGAGATAATATCTTCAATGATGGATTTTGGAACCCATACTTGTCTTGTAATTTTTTTCTTAGATATCTCTTTTGACTTAATGCCCCCATGTCGATTAGAAGAGACATGGTGGTCTTCTTTTTTATATGGATTCTTGAATTGCTTCTTTTTCTTGTATTGAACATTCAAGTTACTTCCAAAAGACTTGGGACTTGTGGAAGAATAAGGATGATATGACTGGTTTAGGTGAGTGGGTGGATGAAAAGGATTCAAGGATATGCATCTATGTTGATCTTGAGGAAAGATAGGAGAGGGAGGGACATAAGGACCCAAAATGGATGAAGAACTAGGAGAATTGGGAGGGGAAAGTGAAGGGACATAAGGACCCAAGATGGAAGGAAGATATGAAGCATTTAGTATTGGTGGGGGAGGTCCAAGGATGGATGTGGAAGATGCAAAAGGATAATTAATAAGTTCATTAACATCTATATGACAATCAAGGACATCAACATCTTTAGAGTGAGCATCAGGATTTTCAATAGGAACATAAACATCTTTAATAGGAGCAACTTCTTTGATAGGAGAACTTATAGCTTGAGAAGACTTAGGAAGAGTAGAAAGTGGAAGGGAACATGGAGTGGTAGAACAAGAAGATGGAAGACTTTGATCTTGACAAGGATCTTTGGATAACATAAGCATAGAATTGTTCTCTTGATCTTCAATAGGCTCAACATTGGAAGTAATAGCATCATTTTTAATAACCTTAATGGAAGTATCATCTTTGGAAGGAGAAAGTGTACTAAGGCCATTTTTATTGTCAATAGGCTCAGTGGTGCAAGCAGTATCTTGATCTTGCTTAAGAGAAGGCTTAAGACATGGTGGAATGAATGAGAAAGGGTGTAAGGGATCAAAAGAACCATGAAATGTATCAGAAACATTGTGAAAAGGATTGGATGACATGGAAGGTTCTTGATCTTGATCTTTCTTTATATTCTTTTCTTTATCATTTTTAGAGTCCTCTTGACATGAAGCCACTCCTAAGGAGAAGGAAGCATGTTGGAATTGTATGGAAGACTTTGGAGGAGATTGTGAAGGACTAGCTAAAGTGGGCATTATAGTGCATGAAGGCTTGGTTTCTTTAGGTTTAGCATTATCAAAAATATTTGCAACCAAGTAAAGGTTAGCTTGAGTTTCTTTAAGAGGTACCCCTTGAGGATAACTATAAGGAACTGAATGAAAATCATAAGGATCTTTGTTGGATGAAGGATTGATAGAAGATTTGAGAGACTCATAATCTTTAAGGGATGTATGGATAGTGGAGGAAGTAGAAGATGGAAGGGGAGCATCAGAAGACAAAGGTTCAACATTAACATGATCTTGCTCAAGAGTGTAATCTTTATTTTCAGCATGAGGGTTCTTAGAAGAGGAACTCTTATCCCATTGATGTTGTATTTCAGCACAAAAAAATGCTTTCTCTTCATCAAAAAATGCAGATTTATCATTTAGGTATTGTTCACAAAATTTATCAATGTTGTTTTCAAGATTTGATTCATGTGAATTACCATCAATATCTTTTCATGACTCATCCCCTTTAAGCACAAGCATAGGACTAGGAGGACTTTTAGAAACTGTTGGAATGTAATAATCATCACTATCATAATCATTGTCACTCGAAGAATTATAGATAGGCATATCACAAGACTTTTCATGTTGTTCATTATCATATGTCTTAATAAGAGGAATAAGACTCTTGGTAGAAGTAGAAGAAGAATGATATCATGAAAAAGAGGTAGGTGAAGACCTAGATGGATGATATCTAGAAGAGTCATGGTAAGATTTAGAAGATGAAGTATGTGAATGATATTTAGAAGAATTATCGTAAGACTTAGAAGATGAAGAATATGAAGGATATTTAGAAGAATCATGATAAGACTTGGAAGATAAGGAATTTGAACGATATTTAGAAGAATCATGATAAGACTTGGAGGATGAAGAATCTGTATGATATTTAGAAGAATCATGATAAGACTTGGAAGATGGAAAATATTTGGAAGAAGGATATTGTGATTTAATCTTGCACATGATCCTAGCAAAGGTGTCTAATTTATCCATTTTTTTAATCATTTTTGTTGCAATGTTAGCATCCATGCATCTATTGGAGTGACAACACTTTTCAAATTCAAGAAGGAGGTGGATTTCATCTGAGCTCAAATGAGGATCCCTAAAAAGATATCCAAGATCCATGGTTCTAGAAGAAGAAGAATCAAGTATGGAAGAAGAGAAAGAATGAATAGAAGAAGGTAGACTATATGATAATAGGAGGAAAAGAATCAAGAAGACATGAAGAAGAGGAAGAGTGGAAATGACAGATTAGAAAGACATGGAAGATAAAGAAGAAAGAAGACCAAGAGTCATTTTGGAAAATTTGATACCATTTGAGATCATTTGAATGTTGAGCAACATGTAATAGCACTTGTAATCAATATGAAAGAAAAGGCACTAGTTGATAGGATAACCCTAAGAAACGTTGGTACCAAACTAGGATAGTAAAAGCTCTCACTTGTCCAAAATAGATGTGATAAGATAGAATTTTGCAATAGGTGTAAACCAACACTGCCACAGAGGTGCTCACAACTTTGGGTGAATACCCTAGCACATATGGACCAGGAGGATGATTGACCCAAATTTTAATTAATTAAAATTTAATTTTGATGAAAGTGAATGGACAAGAGATTACTAAGACTCTCCAAGTGTAATATCAAAGGATCCAAGTGTATATCTTTCTCAATAAGGACGGTTTCTAACTTACCAACTCCAAACAAGGTCTCTTGTGAAATCAATGATTACTAATTCAAGAGGTCAAAGCACAATAACCCATGGTGCAAAAAGGCTTTTAACAATGAGAAAAGTAGCCTAATCCAAATAGGACCAACCTAGGGAGACTAGAAATAATGGGATAACAAAGTTATTCGATCATAAAGTCTCAACTCAAGAACTCAGATTTTGTTCATTTTAAATATCTAACTAGATGTATCAATAGATTCTTTATCATAAACCAAGCACGCAAGATAGAAAATAGGAATTTCAAGCAAACAGTCTTCAAACAATGAACAAGGGGAAAAGCAACCTTGCACATGAGCAATCAAGTGACTTAGTTTATGCTAATCCCTAGGAGATCTAATTGTGTATGTTCTCAAAAAGTTTCACAATCATTGCATACATCCCTAGAAAATAAAAGTTGGCCTCTCTAAGGTTTTTAGTAATGGTTTGACTCTGCAACTTTTATGATTCATAGGGGTGACCTCCAATCTCGGCACACTGAGGTTTTGACACAGTCTGAGAACTTAATCTTCAAGAGCTGCTAGGGAGATCTGACAACCCACAATGAACCATACCCCATGGAGATTTTTTCCACGAGGACATTTATATAGCGATTGTTGCAACCATGGCAGAAGTGGCTATTACTGCTTGAGGTTCCATCTGTAGTTTGCCCTGTATAGGGATTGTCTGCTATGGTTAACCCTCTCTAAAGGTGACTGACTCACAATAGTGAACCACAAGGGGACTTAGCTTTCAGATCCAAGGTTTTGACACCTTTTCACTTTTAGCCCAATCAAAGCAACTAGATTAATCCGACACGCTAACTAAGATTATCTCAAGATCTATGATATTAACCCCTAGTGATCTATCAACCTCTCCGGAGAAAGGATGCCTCAATCACCAAGTTGAAGATCCATCTATCTAAGAGATTCTCAAAGTATCCTCCCCACCTACAAGGAATCCGTCTTTGAGAGGAGTTTCACTAGGAACTCACTCCCTCAAGATCCACGAATAGTATTCATGGGGCCTAATTACTATGTGTGTACAGATGTTCATTCCCCAAAAGCAAATCTATCCAAGAATAATCAAAAAGCACAAGGTGGTACACTTAACGCTTTAACTAATGTAAGGTGAGTCCAAAGATGTGGAACACTTAACCCCTCACACAAGCCAAAACGAGTCCACAACTCAAAGATTAGTGAGTTCTAGAAAGCACAAGAGGGTTGCCAAGTGGAGCACTTAACGCTTCTATCCTGTAGACCCATCCCCTTTAATGTGGCGCTGATCTTGCAACCACGGGGTGGAATGAGGGGCCGGCGGATTCAGCGAGTCCAATAACCCAATATAGCTATCTAAATCTATCACTAATAATCAAGCTTGTTAAATAAAAATCAATGGAGATTACAACCTAGTATCAATTATGCATGTATTTGAAAAATAAAAGCATAAGAAAAACACACAAGCTAGACACATGAGAGGTTCATTTTAAAGTTCCAAATCAAAGTGTTATCAGCCAAAGAAGAATACCTGAAGTCCTCGCAACACGCTTAGTAGATCTTACCTATTTTTAACAACTTTAGCACTTTTTTCCAATGAAATCATAACTTGCTGCTATTCTGTTCCAAAAAAATCAGAAAACATAGAAAAACCCAAAACAGTGAGCAGTTAACAGAAAAAAATCAGAAAAATACGAAAATCCCTGCAAAAAAAATACGAATAACCTAGTCAACATGATTAGACCTTTTTTTTTGCTATGATTTTGAACCCAAAAATAGAAATTAAAAGAATAGACCCCTAGTAAAAACTAAAGAGCTTTCCAAAAATGTAAGAAATTCAAAAAAATTTCTTCATTTGTGCCCTAGGGACCCAATTTTTCAAAATAGGCCAGATTCATCAAATCGAGTTTTTGATCTTTAATACGGCCTCAAAATTCAAAACACAAAGAAAGAACCCCCATTAGAATTCAAAAATATTTCTGAAAATGTAAATTTTTCTAAAAAATACACTGATTTGCAATCAGAAATGGCTTTTTATGAAAAATAAAGAGAAATTCATAACTCACGCAAATCATGTCAAAATGATCTGAAAATGGAACTAGGACATTTTGGACACATAACCAACCCACAAAAAAAATTTCAGAACCAAACTCTAAGTGGTTTAAAAGATATGATTGAATCTTTAAACCAACTAGATTTTTTGCCTGCAAACCAATCTATATATGGGTTGGCCTTAAAACCAAAGTGAAAAATTTACAAGAGCACTTGATTAGATCCAATATGCTGCTGTAAAAAATTAGAGATGAAAAATAAAAGCAAATGGAGCTAGAAACTTGATTCAAGCCCCACGGTGGGTGCCAAAAATGTGTGCTAAAATGTTGTCACACTTCTATGAATCATTACATGTAAGAAAACTCAAGAATGAGCCCTCACAAATCGATCCATAGCTCTCTACTCATAGAGTGCAAGGGTTTGCAATGGAGGCCCTCAGTTTGACCGATTTTTGTGCCCATGCAAGTACACCATGAGATGAGAGATTCAAAGAGGAAAAGCAAGAATGCTAGTCTCCATGATCTTCAAATATGCATGAAAATAAGATCTAATCTATGAAAGAAAAATCTAATCTATAAATGCAAGATTTAAGCTAAAAGCCCATGATGGGTGCAAGAGAGAAAAAAGACAAGAAAATAGAAGTTCTCCACAAAAAGTTTTTGTATTCAAACTCCTTCAAAAATTAGTCTTCAAACCTGCAGCATAACGATAGCATAATCATGGGTGTCTAACATGAGGAGAGGGCTCTCCCTTATAAAGTAAATTATAGAGGTGAGAGGCTTCTCACAACCAATATGGGATAATAGAGCTTGATCCATGTGAGACAAAATTCCACCAATGAGAAAAGATGAGTGGTTGAGAAGAAAGTGGTGATCCATGTGAGACAAGATTCCACCAATTAGAAAAGAGGAGTGGTTGAGGAGAAAGTGGAAAGATAAATCCCACTTAGATCACATTTTTAAGTGTAGAGAAATTAAATAAAAATAATTTATTTTATTTCCTTTTTTCATCAAAAGAGATATTTAAGTGGGATTTTTATTTAATTAAAAGGGAGCAAGTTCTTTTTAATTAAATAGAAGATATTTAATTAAATTAAAAGAGAGGTTTTTCTCTTAATTAATTAAATGTGGATGAACTATTTAATTAAAAGAGAGGTTTTCTTTTAATTAAATGGGGATTTTATTTTATTTAATTAAAAGAGAAGATTTTCTTTTAATTAAATAAGACTTGGAATAAAATGATCAATCTTAGAAATGAAATAAATCGAATTTGATCAAGGAAATTGATTTGAATATATTACAAACTATTGATTCAGAAAATTTGATAAATTGATAAATTGAATAATGGGGGCCCATAGTCTAGGCGACCATTTTTGGGTGCATACAGCTGCATTGTTAGAGTTGCATTCATAAAAAAAATAGAAAATACAAAAATATTATTCTTTTGGTGTGATATTTTGAGCTAGCAAATAGATTTTACTTCAATTCCAAGGTAAAAGAGTCTTTAGAACCAGCAAAGGCCTCCTCGTGAACACTCACATTTATCTTCTACTGAGCGGATTTTGGTATGTCATAAGACAAACACAGAACCTTGGAGCAGATCCTTAAAAACATTTTCTTTTCAAGAGAGGAATTACACTATGGATTCCTACCATTGACCTCATGCAAAATGAATGCCCAACAGGTGATAGGTAAGAATTTGTTACTACCATCAAACATCCTACCTCACTCTTACTGAGAATTATCGATCATTATGAAAGATATTAGAATAGAGTATCAAAAAATACTTACATGTCCCAATGATCATATTATATATCATAAACAATAGAAATTTGCAATAGAATGCCCTGATTGTCACATTAGTAGATATTGATCAGATTGAATAACAAAAAAAGTGTCTCGCAAGGTTCTTCAGTACAATCCCATTATTCCATTTCTACAACAACTATTTAGGTGTATTAGCTTGGCATAATTTATGGATTACCATGCATGCAATCAAAGTCAAGATGACATTATGTGAATACATGTGGATAGTTCTAGATTTAAGGACATAGAAGATAGGTGGCCATTATCTAAAGAATAACCTCGTAATCTAAAGCTTTCATTGGAAACAGATGGTGTCAATCTATTTGGAGAGATGAGATTTTTTTACTCGGTCTGGCCTGTTTTTGTTATTAACAATAATATTCCTCCTTGGATGTCCATAAAGAGGGAGCACATAATGTTTTTGATTAAGAAAAATAGGTTTTAACAGGGCCCTAAAACCCTACAATAGAAAAAGAAAAACAAAGATAAAGTGCTTAACGTATCATCAACATAATAGCCACTTATAGAAACAACAATCTCCCACAAGAAAATAAGAAAAAATACAAAAAATAGGGAAGCAGGGCAAAAAAACTAGGATAGGCCCAAAAATCTAGGAAAAAGGTTTAGGCAATATCTTTGAGGATATTCACAACCCAAATCTCCAGCTCAGTCATTCTTCTAACTTCATCTTTCAAGTTTGAAAGATCTTTCTTAGGTTCCTAGATGCCCTTTTTCTTCATGTTGGATCTTGTTCTCTTTCTCGAGCCATCCTCCGGAGTCTTATCCTTCCCACTATTGGGAGAATGGTCATCCTCCTTACTATCCATGTATTCTTCAAGTTTGTTTATGAGCACCTTTATGTTGTCATTTGATTCTTTTAGAATGTTATAGCTTTTCTTAGCAATTCTCTACAGAGTGCCCTCCATAGTTTGAACTCTACTCTTCACTTCCTCCACTCTGTTATCCATTTATTTTTCCTCCTCTATTTTCCTTTTCTACATGCCAAAATTATCCCTTTCTAGTCTACCCACTCTATATTTGAGATCCTAGATTTCATGGAAATTCCAATTGGTTGTTCAAAAACTATCACTAGCATTGTTTTTAGCATTATTAAGCACATCCATATGAGGGTTTTCCTTTGTGGTGTCACTCAAAATAACAAGGGCAGAGACAATCAACTCCTCCATTTTAATTTTTTCCTCCTTATTCTCCTTAACCATATTTTTTATCATCTCTCTCTTGATCCCCATCCTCGCAAAAACTTATAAACAATGATGTTGGCAATCATTGTACTAGGTATTTTTCTATTTAATAGTCATCTAAATTAATGTATAAACACAATAACAAAATGGTCATAATAATTATGTTTTGTTTATATCAATTAAACTAGGTAAGTACCAAGTGAAAGATATGAATGTATATATTGAGCCCTTAACTGATGAGTTGTTGGAGTTATGGAATGGGGTCACTATCTATGACATCACTAGACCAATTGGTGAATTTTTTTTTTTAATTTTGTGCAATGCTTGTATGGAAAATACATGATGCCCTTGGACTAACACATTTTTGTGGTATGTAAAACAAAAACATATATTTTTGTTATGTAATAGTGCTAACACATTTCCGTTGTATGTTTAAGTTGCGTCTGATAATTGTAAATATGAATCTTATAGTGTGCATGTAATCCAATTATCCATGATCTTGTCGATTTTTAGATGTATGGAAAATTTTCCTCTTTGATTTGTGGTTCAAAGATGAAATCTCGTCATTCAAAAAGCTTAGGAAAGCAAGTGTTTGATGATCATAGACACTTTCTCCAAACAAATTATAAGTGTCAAATTGCTAAAAAACATCTTTTCAATGGAAAAGATGAGACAACATCAAAGGTACAAAGAATGACACCTCATATATGGAAGTTTGAATAAAATAGAATGAATCATCAAGGTAATATCATTCCATCTTATGCAAGTTTCATATGAAATTAAAATTTGGATATTTCCTTTTGTTTACTAATGATATAATTGATGTTCGTGAAGGTCGTCAAGGCATCGATGAGAAACTTCCAAAAGGACTTAAAAGCTATCCTAGACAATTTAGTAGTTTGTCATACTATGAGCACCTCCCAATCATGCATTCGTTTGATGCTATGCATATTGAAAAGAATGTAACAGAGACATTATGGAAAATATTGGATGGAAGGCATGACAAAGAAAAATTGGTCAAAATTTGCAATGACATTGATGAATCCAATCATGCACTAAAGTTTTTCCTTGAATCAAATAGCAATAGAAACTAGATTAATACGAGCGTCATTCCTTGGTTATTAACATAGAAAAAAATTGAAGCCATATATGAAGCCATACCACAGGATTTTCTGCAAACATCAAAGAAAGGTGATTTTGGGTCAAGGTTGAAAATGCAAGATTGGCATACCTTCATCAAGGTAAGTCATCTTCTTTTATATTTATAATAAATTTATAAAACATCATTTACTTTTGATTATTTTATTTTATAATATATTGAAAAGATCATTTTATTATTATTCTAGTACGTTCTACCTCTATCTCTCCCACACAACTTCAATGACATGATTGTCAAACACATTATAAATGATTTTGGGAAATACATGAGATTAGAAGTGTTATTTTTAGATTTATTTTATAGAAGAATTATTAGTCTTGTTAATATATTTTTTGCGTAATGAATATCTTCTACGTGGTTGTCATCTAAAGAAATTGATAAAAAAGACATAAAGCAATGGAAGAGAAAAATTCCTCAGCTTTTGTGTGAGATGCAAAAGTGTCTACCTTCAACTTTTTTTAGTGCACAAGAACACTACCTTATACATCTAGTTGAGGAGATCAAATTGTGTGTACCTATACCAACTAGGTCAATATGGATGGTTAAGAGGCACTTGAAACTTTTTAAGGGCTTGGTTTGAGAGAGAGCACATCCCGAGGGTTCCGTGGTCAAGGGATATATGGCCTACTAGACCATGGTGTACATTAGGGAATATCTTCCAAAGTTTTAATCAAAGATCCATGTAGGTCGCATTTGTGATCTCAACTCCATGAACATATTCAAAGGGGAGTACTTGATGGGGAAAGGTAGATTGAGGAAAGTGAGAGGTATTTATAAGATGTTATTATAATTAATTAATTCTTATCCATCATCAATATAAGTTGTTTTTAACTAGTCTATTTATTTTATATAGTTCCTCATAAGCGAGATGCACTTTATTTGTATATTGGAAACAATCTTGAATGGATGATGGTATGGATTGAACGATCTCAAAAAAATGGTCACTCATTAACATGGGAAGGTGTTACTTCATTGGTTAAAGAAGCTAATTGTAATGGAGATCGCAATGTTACACCAACGTTAATTGATCTAATAAATAGTTAAAGAGGTGGATAGGTGCATATAAGTTAATCTATCATGACCCATTTTTTTAATATCAACTCATGGATGGACGCATAATTTTTACATGTTTGAAAAATAGCAGGTCAAGCACCATAGAGCTATGTACTACAATGGCCATAAATTTTGTAGAAAAAAGGTCGACGAGACTAAGAGAACTTGTGATTTTGGGATAACTACAGTCTTTAAGGTCACCTATATTTCATCTAAAAATGATGTGCATCCTCAATAATCTAAAAATATATACTATGGTGTTTTGGATGATGGAATTGAGTGTTACTTTAATTCCTTCAAACACATTCTATTTGGTGTCAAATGGTATAGGCTACAACTAAATCAAAATGATCCTAATAGATCTATTATTGAACATGATAATAGATTTACAATTATTAATACAAGGTCATTTGAGCCAATTGGAAATAAGCCCTATGTTCTTCCAAGACAATCTGAGCAAGTATTTTACTTTGGCATTCCACATAAACCGGGTTGGTCATTTGTCATTAGACATGATCCAAGAGGAAAACTAGTAAAGTATCATGGGATTGAAGAAGAAGATACCAAAGAATTAGAAGATAAAGTTGATGATGATGATGATGGAAAATATGAAGGAGGAGATAATGATGCTGATGATGGAGAAGATGAAGAAGGAGATGATGGTGATGGTGATGGTGAAGATGTTCATGATGATGGTGATGGCATTGATAATAATGATGATGATGGTGGTGGTGGTGATGGCAATGGTGATGGTGATGATGGTCATAGTGATGATCATGATATTGATGATGGTCATTCTAATGATTTGGATGATGATGGTGATAATGATGATGTTCATGATGATGAGATGGACAAATAAGATGATTAATGGAAATTTATCAGGTGTTGATTAGGTTGAAATATATGTTTACAATGCTCAATTCTTGTTGTTGATTACTTATAATATGTTTTTTTCAAAGGTAACCAATTAAAAAAATACAATATTATGTTTTTTGTGATGTATGCATATTGTTCATGTTATGTTCTATTTAATTTGTAGCATAAGTACCATGTAATTTGTAACTAACTTAAGACAAATGATTTACATATGTAGCAACTATACACCTTTAATGAGGATCGTATAAAGTGACATGGATTAGGAGGTATAAGTTTATTACATGCTTGATTTCTCTTTACCTTCAAAATTAACTTTAGGAAAACTTTATCAATATTAGTCTCATTTTATAGAAAAATATTTCAGTACTTCAACTATATCTCTCATTTAATAGGCTACAAGTACCAAATATGGGAATGGAAGAGGATAGTGAGACATGTAGTAGGTCTACTAAAGAGAGACAAACTAGAGGGAAAACATATTAAAAGGAAATTCAATAAATACATACAATTTTTCCTTGCTCAAGGGGGGTCATGTTCTTATGATGATGAGACAAAGGGCAACATCAAGGTTCCCTTGTGGTACATACATCTTGAGAAAGAATGGGTAGCCAAGGAATTAGCTCCAATTAACACTAATTTTTGTGTTAACAAGAGGATATATCACATAGCCCCATCATTATTACATGATTTGGGCCTATTTTCTATGTATGGAATAAAGGTTGGTTATAAAAAAGTTGTTGAATTGATGGAGTATGTAGGACCTTGTTATAATTACAAAAACTAAATGCGAATAGTTCAATATAAAAAAAGTATTGTAGGTATGCATTATTAGAAAATTATCTACAATGGAAAGAAAATGATCAAAGTAAAAGACTTGCTATTTACATTGATGGAAGACCAAAAGGAACAAGGAACATTGTAGGTTTTATATATAGTGCACATCCTGGGTCAACCAATAAGTGACCCAATTTTATTTTCAAGGTGTATGAGGGAAATCATGTTTTTGTATGTGTGATAGAATCATTAATTTCAGGGGAAGAGTTGTTAATAGATTACAATTTGAATCACATAGATACAAAGAAAGTTAGTATCACAGGACTTGTAAGTACTATGTATATAATATTTAAACTAATTACTTCCAATTAGAACTCTAATATACAATATAACATTTTAATAATAAGTAATTGAGAATCAATTTGCGGATGGAGAGTGGAGCAGTGAGGAGCGGAAATTTGAATTGGGCTTTAGGTGGGAATTTGGAGAACACGGCCATCGGGGATCAATCTGTAGGTGCAGAGTAGGAAAAGGGGGGAAGATGCCAATGCGTCCAAGGATGGGGACCCACAGGTATTACAGGCTCATCTAGGCAAGAATATTCTTCCCCCCCTCTGAGTGGTGGGTCTTCTGGGGCCTAGGGTCAGTGGATGAATCTCTTCAAAGTCAAACCGATAGGTAAGTTGACCTTTCCTAAAATAATTGACAAATCTAATAAGGAGAAGGGCATCTTCGCTTTGGAATTTCCCAGAGAAATCATCTATCATAATATACTCAGTATGGTGAAAACTCTGGTGGGTAAATTCATCGGCCCATGACCCAACATTGACCTAGTGAGGGTCTTCACAAGGAACAAATGGGAGCTGAAGGGGCATGTTGAGGTGATTGCTATGGCCAAAGGGCTAATGAATTTTGAGTTCTCTTGTTCGGAGGACTATGCTAAAATCTTGTGTGTGAGAAAGTGGTCTCTGAATAGATCTACTCTAATCCTGTAGAAATGGACCTCCAATCTATATCTGAACAATGATTTCCTTACCTAGGCCCCGTTCTGGATTAGATTTCCTGAACTTCCTCTTGAATACTAGCACAAGGATGTCTTTGATGGTATTGCTAGATCATTTGGAGAACTCCTTTCCATTGATCCTATTACAGTAGCTAAGAAAAGGCTTACTTATGCTAGGATTTATGTTGGGGTGATGGAAGGACAGGACATGCCTCAAGTCATTGAATTTCAGTCCTATTTGGGAAGAACAGTTCAATAGATTGACTATGAAAGTGTTCCTTTTGGATGTTTCCACTAGAAAAAGGTAGGCCACAAAGCTGGCACCTGCCTATTATATAAAGGTAAAGGAAAGGAGGGAAAAGCCCAAAACAAAGCTAGCAAGAACTATGTCAATGCTTCCAAAAAGGAATGGAAGAAGAAAAATACTTTAGACAAGAAAGTAGGGGAGATAGTAGAGAAAGTTAATACTAATAAGGTTACAGATCCTCAAGCTGAGGTCTTAGCCCTTTAAGATGTGGAGGTTGCTTTAGATAAAGATACGAAGGAAAAGCCTGCTGATTCGGCTTGTCCCCCTTACAAGAAGGCAATCACTATTTTACCAGAAGAGGCAGGTAAGGGGGAGACCCAAGGTCCTGAGAAGAAGATTTTACAAGAGGTCTTGACCTCTATTGAACCAAAACCTAATTTATCCTTTGTCCTAGACTCTCTATAGGAACCAATGGAAGAACAAATGATCCTCCTCTCTCCTAGGAATCAAAAACTAGTACAGTCAATAGGGTAACCCCTAAGACTATGAACAGAATCCTTGAGAGGCTCTCAGCCACCACACTAGGGCATCTAGCTAGACTAGAAGCTTTGTTTGATAATTGCAAGGATGTTGTTGAAGCTCCCTAGTCTTTGGTTAGAAATAGAAAGAAGAAGAATAGTCGAGACCCTTCACCTACTTCTCCAACTACTACTAGGAACAAGGTGAAAGTTGATCTTGGCCTCATCTCCAATCATTTAGGCAAGAAAAACAAGAACCAACTTAGAAAGGAGGAAATGAGAAGAAACATTATGGATGGGACACAACGTACCATCCAGGGATCATGTTCATCAATCAAAGCATGAAGATCATATCTTGGAACATTTGTGGACTCAATGGAATCCACAAATAGGAGATTGTTAGGAATATGATCAGGGACCAAAGGCCAAATGTTTTTTTAATTTAGGAAACCAAAATGAAGAAGGAAAAATCTGAGATGATTTCTTATGGCAAAAGACTACATAGCACTGCAATGGATTAGGAGGGAGCTTTAGGAGGCCTTCTCACCATCTAGAAGGACTCGTTGGAGGCCACCACTATCTATAATGAAGGTAACATATTTCTCTTAAATTTTTTTAATCCCTTGGAACAATCAACATAGTTTTTGTTGAATTTGTATGCCCCCAACACCTAGCATGATAAAAGGTTGTCTTGGATCAAAATTTGGGATCTGGACTCCAATTTGGGGGGTTCTAAATGTCTCGTTATGGGAGATTTCAATACTCCTCTTCTAACCTCTAATAAGTTAGGAGGGCTTCCGCCTGATGGGGAAAGTAGACAACACTTGGTTGATCTTATTAGGGATTTGACTTTTCTCGATATGGACCTTGGGGGATGCAAGTTCACCTGGTCTAAGAGGAGGGTGGGCCAGGAATACATTCAGATTAGATTGGATAGAGCTCTCATTTCTATGGACTGGTTGGGCAATTTCCATTGCAAGCTATTTGCTCTGGTGTGAATTGGTTCAGATCATTCCTTGATCTCCCTTTCTATGTACAAGAATAATAGGAAGAAAGCTTTTCCATTTAGATTTGAGAAGATGTGGATGGACCACCCTAGATTACGTAACAAGATCAAGGAGTGGTGGGACATTGTAGTGGATGGGACTGCTATGTACAAGGTTACTAAGAAACTAAGATATATCAAATTTAAAATTTGCAAGTGGAACAAGTCTAACTTTGGCAACATTTTCCAAAACAAAGAAAGGGTTATGAGCAACTTGGCAAATGTTCAGAATGGCATACGGACTTTGGGGTTATGATGATGTCTCTCTCAATGATGAGAAAGACATCCTTACTAAGTTCCATGATGTGGTTGGGAAAGAGGATATGTATTGGAGACATAGATCTAGAGTGGTTTGGCTTTAGGAAGGAGACAAAAACACCAGATTCTTCCATATGTCCACCCTAAAACACTAGGCTACTAATAGAATCAGTGAAATCAAAAAGGGGAGTGAGACTATAAAAAGCCATTCCCAAATACCAAGAAATTAAAAAGCTAATTTTGACCTATCGGTGAAAAGGGCCCCTATTTTGGATGGCTTCCCCACTTTTTTCTTCCAACATTTTTGGGATATTATTCATGAGGATATTGTTCAAGCTATTCAAGAATTCTTCAGGGTGAGGGGCCTCCTGAAAGAAGTTAATGTCACCTTCCTTGTCCTTATCCCTAAGATTGTTGGAGTTGACTCCTTTGGTGCTTTTAGACCTATTAGTCTATGCAATTCCTTTTAAAAGATCTTCGCTAAAGTCCTTTCTAACAAAATTTTAGTCATTTTGCCAGATATCATCTCTCCCCAACAATCAGGTTTTGTCCCAGGTAGGCAAATTCTTGATTCCATTATGGAAGTTTAGGAGGTTATCAACTCTTTGGATGCTGGTAGGCAAGAGGGCTTTCTTCTCAAACTAGATCTTTCTAAGGCATATGACAGAGTTGACTGGGGTTCTTTGAATCAAATTCTTGATGCTTTTGGCTTCAATGCTAAGGCGAGGGAGCTTTTCTCACAACTGGTTAGCACTCCAACCTTTTCTGTCCTATGAATGGTGCTCCCTCTAAATTTTTTAAACCTTCCAGGGGTCTTAGATAGGGAGACCCTTTATCTCCCATCCTATTTGTCATTCTGGCAGAAGGCTTGGGAAGGCTCATCCATTCTAGCAAAAGGAGTGGGGATCTGGTGGGGCTAAAACCATCCTCTAGCCCCTCGGTGTTCACTCACTAGAAATTTTTTGATGACACCATTATGAGGGGTGAATCATCAGTTAAGGAGGCTAAATCTATTAAAAATATTTTGAACACTTACTCTAGAGCCTCTGGTTAGCTGATCAACTAGGATAAAAGTTCTATTTTCTTCTTTAATACCTTGATTAAAAGGGAGAAGAAGATTAATGATATTTTAGGATGTAAGGTTGGCTTGCTCCCCTCTACATACTTAGGGCTCCCCCTAGGAGTTAAGCCTCCTGACTCTTTCTAGGAAAATCTAGTGGATTGTATCAATAGGAAACTGGCTGTTCTGAAAGGGATTAATTTGAGTCAAGTGGATAAGGTCATCCTGATCAAGTCTTCTCTTTAGAACCTCCCCAATTATGCCCTTAGCCTATTCTCCATCCCTTCCATGGTGGTTGCCCAACTGGAAAGCATTCAAAGGAACTTTATGTGGTCTGGGCCTAATGATAGTAAGAAGAACCCTCTAGTGGCTTGAGACTCTATCTACAAGCCCAAGAAGCATGGAGGGCTAGGAATTAGAAAGCTGAAATAGTTTAACTCTGCCCTCCAAGCCAAATAGATTTGGAGAAATTTCAATAATGTTGGTGAATGGAGAGACATTATGTTATCCAAGTATGCTAATAACCTCAACCTTAAATAATTCATTAACAAAGAGACTCACCCCTGTGGCTCTTTCATCTGGAATGGGTTGGTGCTGTCCAAGGACTTGGCTTTTGGCAAAGCCAAATGGTCTATGGGCAATGGAGAAGATATCAATTTTTGGAGGGACAACTAGCTCAGCCAGGGCCCTCTCTGGGAGATTAAGGATTTCAATGTTTGGGCCAATTTCTGCATTGAGAGATATGGCAATAGGGTAAAGGACTACTGAGTCAACGACAGGTGGATTGACCTCACTGAGGTTTCTGAGGATCTAAAACTGCTCATTAACTTGTTGAGACTCATTCCTTTATCTAATAATAAGGATGTTATTATTTGGGGGGACACCGCTACTGACCTCTATTTAGTGGCTTTTGGCTATGTGTCTCTCTTGCCTCAGGTCCAAGCCCTGTAGTGGGTGAAAGCTTGGCTCCCTGGTCTTACCTCGAAGATCAACTTTTTCTTTTGGACCCTTCTACAAAATTGCATCCTCACTATGGATAATCTCACCAAATGAGGTAACATGGTACCTAATAGATGTATCTTATGTAAATGGAATTATGAGAGTGTTGATCATTTGTTCTTACTTTGCCCTTATACAATGACTATCTGGTCCCATCTCCTATCTTTTTTCAATATGTCTAGTGTTTTCCTTCTAACATCCTAGAGCTCTTTGTTCATTGGCAATATGGATTGGAGTAGTACTAGGATGGGTGACCTCCCAGGAAGTCCGGTGCTTCACCCCTGTGAGCATCACCTAGATCCAATGAGTGCTAAGTGTTCCATTTATTCTCATGAGAGATGGATTCATGTTCAATCACTATCATGAAACATGGGTCATTGAGTTTGACTCAAAATCACACAGTTAAATCCTGATAGTAATATCACAATTTGGCTTGCCATGAAAATTATCTCCTGCTTATCAATATGGATTGGAGTTTAATCTCTCCAAGTCCTTATGGTTATGGGCTTTACCCCATGTCTGCTAAGGAGTGTGGAAGGAGAGGAATAACCATATTTTTAGAGACAAGGAAGCAAATGAGAAGGTTGTTTTCCACAAATTCTTTCATGCTTTAATGGAAAACCATACCATTTCTAAGGGCCCTATCCCCACCCTTATGCCTAAGGTTAAAAATAAAAGGGAAGGATGTTGCTAGTCTTTCCCTCCTGAGGGATGGCTCAAAGCCAATTTTGATGGGGCTACTAAAGGCAACCCTGGTAGGGCTAGGGTTGGGGGAATCATTAGGAATGGACATGGTACAGGCATAGTAGCTTTTGCTACTCCCATTGGAAGCCAAACCAATCACTATGCAGAGGCCTTGGCGGCTCACCAGACTGTTAAGTTGGCCAAAGAGGTGGGATTTAAATGTCTCTGGTTGGAGGGAGACTACAAAAACATTATAAATTGCCTTAAGGGGTAAAATAAACCTACTTGGACTATGACAAATATAATTGGGGAAAGCATCGAAGACCTCCAGTCATTCAAAAAAATATACGTGGCACATGAGTACTACAAGGCCAATATTGTGGCAGATAGGCTAGTGAATTGGATTTGACATTCCATCAAAAATTAATGAAGCCATTGAAAAGGATCGTATCCTAGGAAGATTGGGAATTATTAATGATCATAATGAAAATTAGTTGTTCACAAGTTGGGTGTAGTACAAACATGTGTGTTCTTAATAAGGTAATTATTATTTTATTGGGAAGGTGCATAACTATGGAGTGGAAGTACTATCTCTCTAGTACTTTCCATATCAACAATATCTTCTAATGCAAGCCGAGGAACCAAATTCACAAGGATATTGCAAGTGATAAGAAAAATAAGGGAGCCAAAAACTCGAAGGCTTTGAAGGTTTCAAGTTTCAGAGGGAAAGGTGAGGAGAATGCTATGGTGGGAGAATGACATAGATGGGAGCTAGAGGACGAGGCACTGAAATGGTAGAGGAGAACCAAAATCTAGGAAATCCTAAAGAAAGGTGAGATTACTAGCTACATTGAGCACCTTCATGGTTGGAAACCCTTGATTACCAAATTAATGGTCAAAAAATGGAATGAGAGCATGGTGGAGATTGATGGGGTGGAGTTCTCGATCACAAAAGAAATTATTTCACATGTTACTGGTATCCCCATCATTGGAAAAAAATTCTACAAAGATCGTAAAATCTCTAGGCAAGCGGTCACGGAGTTCACCAAAAATTAGGAGGAGAAAAAATGGCTAGTGAAGCAGGGTACCCACTACCTCTCAAGGTCTGTCAAGCCTCTTTGGAGATTTTTGCTAAGGGCTATCATCAAATACATCACACTTGACACTAGGTTCGACCACATTTGCACCTACCATTTTGTGCTACTGAACCATTTCAGATACGGGGTTAAAATCTCCATCCCCTTTTACCTCTATTCTTCTATGAATGAGAACATTAATGAGTTCCAAGATAAGAAAACTAGGAATCCTGCTCCCCATGAGGGGCTGCTCCTATTGATTTATGAATATTTTAAGGCTAGAACTATTAGCAAGCACATCAAAGATAGGAAAGAGGACAAGAAGGTGAAAAGGGACTCTAAGGATTCCAATGAAATTTACTCTCCTTTAGATACGGAGGAAGGCATGGACTTGTATATGGAATCTAAAGACTCTGAAGTCCCACAACATAGTTTGGGAAAAATATCCCATTACAGCAAGGAGTTGGTTGCACCCCCCAAGCCAAGGAAAGATACCTCTTTGGACAGAGGGTACAATGAGCAAGATGAAGGTATGGATATGGGAGGAGATAGCACCGAGGCTGAGGAGAATATTAGGGCTGACAAAGGAAAAGAACAAAGGAAGAGCAAAAGAAACATAATAATAAAAGTGCCTTCTAGTAGAGAAAAGGATGCCATGGGGACTACCAAGTGAAAGAGGAATAGTTTGGAAGACAATAAGGATAAATAGGGGGAAGGACGTGAGAAGATGAAGGACCCTACGGACAAGCTAGAGCAGGATCCTGACTGGGATTATGAAGAGGTTGGCACTTTCACCTACAGGTGCTCGATCACTGGGAAGGATAGGAGGGTGGTTTGGAGAAACTTTGATAACTCCAAGGCCAATTTGGGGATCAAAAGAGAGATTATTCACACCGAGGTCAGAGAGAATGAAGAAGGTAGGATCCAATTGGAAGAACTTATTGATCCTACCTTGGTCATCCTCGATGACATTGCCAGGGAGAATCCAGAGATGGATGTCCTAAATAATGCTAAGAATAGTGCCATGGATAGCTACAGGACCACCAAATGGCTCTACCATGAAATCCTTGAGCTTAAACACAAACTCAGCGTGCTAGAAAGGGAAACCTATAGCCTCAGGAATAGGGTTAATGAAGATGAACTTAGCATGGAGAAGAAAATTGATGCTTTCAATACTCATTCCCTTGAGATGGCAAATACCTTGCAAGGCATTACAGAGAAAAATATTAACATTCTCAAGGAAAATGAGAGCATCAAATGGTTCATCCACTTTTGGGATGATCCAAATATTGGCAAGGAACAGGAACATGACATCATCTTGAAAGACAAGCCTCTAGATGAAGGTGCAAGGAAAAGAACCAGGTCCAGCACCAGGAAGAAAGATACACTGACCCCTGAGTAGGAGCCTTTGAAGATGAAGGAGGAGGTAGGGAAGCTATTCGAGCTCGAAATCAATGTTGTTGAGATGCTCAAAGACATTGTTTGATGTGTCATGGCCTTTGGAGGCTTGTCCTAGTCTTTTGGTACGTCTCCTTAGCTTTTTCATATTTATAGTTTTAGGGAGTTTTTTTTCTTTTAGGCACTCAGTTGCCTTTTTTTGTTTAAACTGTTGACTATATTTACTATGTATGGGGTTTTAGGGCCCTTTTAAAGCCTATTTTCCTTAATCAAAAACATTTTAATAATAAGTTTTTTTCTAAGTCGACTATTCCTTTCATTATGCCAATGTTTTTATAGATATTCGTTGTCACAGGGCAACATGACCGATCCATCGGATGACAAAAGTATGGATGTTGCTCCCACTCCTTTTATAGTGCAGGTAAACCTTCTGTATAAAAATTAATGCAATTTCAATTTTACAAAATGTCATATTATTATGTTACTTTCATTAAGGTTTTGGACTTTTTTTGATTGTTTTATTGATGTTTTGTCACAATTTGGTTCTTACAGAAAGGGAAAAGAACATCTTATACAAGAGCAATTACTTGTTGACATGGAAACCATAGTATTATGTGATGATGACATCACATATAGCAGTGACTCTATAACTTGTGTAAAAAAACTCTCGAGAAAATCAATCTACAAATTCTTGGGCTTGTGATGGATGCAAATCCAACAGAAGAGAAACAGGCCACAAGAAATGAATTGTGTGGTAGAGCACACTATTTAGAGGTAAGCAACAATGAGCCTTTTGCTAGGACAATAGTTGAATAAAGCTTTATGTTTTATACTAATTTATGGATCATGAACCACAATATGTATATTTTGTTATAATATTTTTTGAGACCACACTGAGTTGTTCCACCTAATGAGGGTACCAGTGTAGGTCCTACAGGTATGTGATTTCAATTCTCAATCATCAAAAGGGACATTATTTTCTTCATGATTATTATTGACAGTTTTATATTACTCTTGTCATGCTTTTAAAATCTATATTTTAAAAAGACAATACAATTTGTGTGTGTATATATATAAGATTATTTTTTAGATGGTAATGATTTTCATACACCTACTTCCACGAGGCTGGCTAGGACTCAAGGATTGCTGACTATAGGTTTGACAACAAGGAGCATGCACACATCCACACCCATTGCAACTAGAGTTGGTAAATCCTAGTTTCACTACATTTTGTTATGTATTAAATATGATTTGATTTATAATTTCTTGTGCACTTGAGTATAGTATGGCATTGATTAACTTTGTGTGGTACATGTACACCTTCTCATGGTGATAGAACTAATACTAGTGCTGGTGATAATTTACCAACCTTTCCTAGAGCAGCCCATGTTACTTATACTAGATTGTTGGAGGCATCATTGTTGATGGCCGAGAAAGATATGATTCCCTTAAAATTTCCTAAGCTTCTGGGTTATGAAGCTAATTGTTGCCTCTATTTTATGATAATTTTAAAATACTCTATTTTAACACTACTGAGACATTTGTGAACTTATGTCTAGTTGAACCTATGATTAAGTCAAAATAGAATCGTTAACCTATGGGTAGATAGTATGTCATATTTTTCCAATATTATACATATGATGCAATATTTTATATATCCATCAGAATGTGTTTTCTAATATTTTGATTTAATTTGATTATGCTTGTTTGCAAATATTTCTGCATCATAACTAACTTGATAGGGAAGAAGTTGGAGATGGTCGACAACATTCAAGGAGGAACATTAAAGTCTAGTCATAGTAGAAGAACCATAATGGTATCAAGAGACATGACCACTACAAAGGAGGAGCCATTATTCCAAGAATGCAGGGATGAAAAGTTGCTATATTCCCTCTGTATTTACTATTGTGTTGAATTGGTTATCCAGACTTTATTGTTTGTATCGTGAACTGTTATATTTCCTTCTTTTTCTCTAGCAGATTTTTAGTCAATTCGTTTTCTTTCCTATTTTAGAATAAGTGTCGATCCTCTATTTATAGGGATTGGATCGATAGTTTTGAAAGGTTGGAAGAAAGTTTATGAAAAGAAACTATTGACTCTCATAGCGAATTGTTTTATAGTTTTATGTATTGTTCTTATGTAAGGAATTTTGGAATATAATGAAATAATTCTTGGTTTACATTCTATGTTAGTAGATTAGTAGAAGCTAACAAGGGGGCCCACTTGGAAGGTGGATTAGACTAGAGTAGTGTAGATTTACTTCCAAAATTTCTAGTATTTCAAGTAGAAGTTGTAAGTTTCCTCCTACAACATCATACTGTTAGAATTGCTTTAGAATAATTGAGGGGGGGGGGGGGGGAGAAGGGGGGGCGGCGTGAATTAGTTATTCAAGGTCTAGATGTCCCTTGTAAACTTCTCTCTGAGTGTGATGAATCCATTCAATCATTCATTCATGAAAACTTTAACTTTTCTAATTACCAAGTTACTTTAAATCAACATGCAAGTACAACACATGACACAATGATTTACGTGGAAACCCAATTTGGGAAAAATCACCAGTAACATGCTACTCAATTCTCACCCTTCTGAAGTGATGCCCTGTGAAAGGCCTGCCCTATTAAAGGCTTACAACACACACTGTTAAATGTGGCCTCGTTAGAGGATTTAACCACCCTGTTAGAAGTGGGCCTGGTAAAAGGACTTTAGAACATTCACTTGGAATGCCACCCTGTTAAAGGATGTACAAATGGTTGTTAGGCCAACATAAGTCCATAGGATTTTTAGATCTAATACAATTGCTAGAGAGTATTAGAAAATCTTGACTTGACTACAACATACAACTTATCTTGTAGATTTTCGATCACTTCTCTGCTCATATCCTTGTCTGGCCTCTTATCTTTGCAACTCTTAACTGCTTGTCTTTTCTTTCAAGCTTTGTCTTTTTGAGTCTCCATACTCAATGTACCGATGCAATCATCTCTTCATGACCACTTGTAGAAGCAGAGCCTCTATGTTATTCCTTCTCCTAGATGTGTCCTTCTTGACACCCTTTCAATCACTTCACAGATTTTGGCACTTCTGTAGCAACAGTATCAACAACATCTTGCTTCTTGGTCTATGACTTCTTAAATAGAAGTCTTGGACTTCCTTTTCCTTCTTGATTCTTCCATTTTTAAATTTCAATTTGCATGGATTAGATAGGATACATTGTATCTATCCCATATTTTATTTTCTCTATAAACTTCTTGAATAATCCTTTAGAATTCGCCCAAAAATGGTTTACATAAGATTCTATGCCAACAACTCACCATCCTTATCTTCCAACTTGTTCACAAAATTCAATGCAACCACTATGTTAGCTCAGATTTGGCAAATCTTTATCATTTGAAATAATGCAACAACTCGACACTATTGAAATATTGGTGCTCGACACATACTGTGTTACTCGACATCAACTATGTTTTCCTGATGCTCGGCACTTGAAGATCACTCGGTACTAACTAAATTTTTTTTTGATGCTTGGCACCTAATCTTTTACTCGGCACTAACTAAAATTTCTGTTACTCAACTTCTATTAAGAATTTTCTCGACTTCAACTGACTTGCTCGGCACCTTCTAATGATCAAAGTTAAAGCTTTGCAGTCAACCTTGTTGCAACTTCTTCTTCCAATGTATATAAGTTTGACCAACCTCTATATCTTTGAGTATGTCATCAATACATTACTTGACCATTATCTTAACTGATTTTTGCACTTCATTACAATATCATAATTCAACCCTTCCTTTGGGTGCTCTTGTTACATCTTGTTGATCAAATCCTCTTCATCAATCAACTAAGTGATAGTGCATGAATCTTGTAAGTGAATATCATCCCTACATATAGAAAGTTTGACATCAATGGAAAAACAATGATTGAAAACAATCTTTTACAACAATCTCCCTCTTTGATCTTCAACAACAATGAGCTTTTCAATCAGATTTCCAACACATACTTTGTGAGTGTTCCTGCAACATTTGCGAGAACAGTTATAGTGGATGTTCTGAGTTGGAATATAGGCTAGCATTTAGTTGCATTTCCAACTTTCATTTTAGTGAAGAGTTAAGTGTGTTAATTTCCTACATCACTAGTGTAGGTTCTTTCCTTGCATTTTACTTTCTTGCAGCATAAGCATAATGTCTCTTTAAGAAACCTAGTGCATATACTATGCCAACCATTTCAAGTATATGTCCCTGGGTTGACAAATTAAATGCACCTTATGGTAGGGAGAATAATCCTTAGATTGAATATACTATTCCTAAGTAAGGCCTTGGGCATGATTATCACACACCTATTGTGAGGCAGACCACTAGGTACTTAAAAATTGTAATTATTTAGAGTGTAATTGTAGTTTTCTTATTCATAACTCATTTTCAACTAATGATTTCATGATGATTTTGCAAGAAATCATATTTTTCATGAAACTTTTTATGATTTAACATTGAAGATATTTGGGCCCACATTACGTAAAAATTAGGTAGCTTGATATAATTGGTTGCTATATTATTTCATTCATCCATTTGTTGTAATATATTCAACGTACATAGCTTGAACTAATTTTTTTAATCTAAAAATTTTGTTTGTTGTTAAAAGGTGGAATGAGCAAGACCATAAATTAAAAGATTAGCTCATAAAAACTATGGAGTTCTTTGGTCAAAATATTTTGAAAAGAGCTCAAATTCTTAAAAAAGCTTGCAAACATCTAAAGACTATGAGAGACTAGTACAGAAGGGCTCTAAAGCTTAACCCAAAGTATGAGCATCCTCCTATGGTGCCATGGTTGGATTGGAATGAAATCACTGAAGATGCAAAAGAGATGAGACTAAGAGATAAAGTAATTAACCCACCACTCGACAAAAAATAGGTATGTGGTAGTATTAATATAATTATGCACAAATTAGTGATCTCTAGTTATTCATTCAAATGCTTGACTTGATTATAATAACTATATGATCATTGTTTAAATTCACCTCTTAATAGTTGAAAATATTATCCATTTGAATATGATTGAATCAATAAGTAAACTTTCTTTGTTTTCATCTTTCATTGTCTTTATGTAGTATCAAACTATTATGAGTTGTTGAATGTGCAAAATATTGCCTTCTCCTTAGCACAATTGTTACCCTATGCACTCTGCTTTTGACACCCCTTCTTATTATGCTCTTGTAGACCCCCCCTTCCCCCCAAATCTCTCAGTCTGTTGCATCTCCCCAGCCCTCAAGTCATATCTTTGAGATCTAAGTGCTTGTAGGAGCTCAAGAGTTGGATTTAAGTGATGTGGTCATTTGTTGTCTAATCTTTTATTGTGTGACTATGATGTGACCATATTTGAAATTTGAAACTTCTCTACTATTTATGAAAGTTCAACATCTGAAAAATTGTTGCATTTTTAAATTATTTATGTAAGATTCATTCTCTTATTCAACTGTTATGGAAAATTTCGCTATATGTTTTAGATGAGGAGATTCCATTGCATTGCACTAGCACTCTTGTAAGGAATTATTGTGTTTTTCTTCCTATTTAAGCTTTCAAGTGTCCTTGGCTCTATTATTTCCTTAATCTAGTAATGTTCAGCTTTTGCATTTTGACAAAACTACATAAGGAATTGTGTAAACATGTCTATGCAATTTTTGGGGTGTGTTTTTCTTGTGGGATGGGCAATCTGGTAGTGATGAATGTTTGAGTATGAATTAATTATTACATTATTATTTTTGTACATGTTTGATCATTTTGAGATTCGATACCATTTTATTTTTGTTGCTATTGAAATTCATCCTGGCAAAATTCTGAAGCCCTCTTATAACTCTATGGATACATCAATTTCTGAATAGCTTCATGTTTTCTCTACATAGACATCACTTTATCTATTTAAAAGATTCTTCTGTATTTAAATCAATACTTTGTATATTGTTTGATTAGTCGAAGAGGTTAACCAACATGATAGATTTCAGTATTAGTGCAAAAAAACAAAATCAAGTATAGATTCCAATCTTTGCTTTCTTCTCATCAAAACTTGTTTTTTGATTTTGTTTATTTTGAACTTAGAGAGCATGGTGAATTTATCAATGTCCAACATCATTTTGGTGTTTGATGTAGGAGGCTGATGCATATGCTACTTTTACCATTGATTGCAATGTGCTTATAGATTTCCTTGTATGCTTTGGATAGTTCTAAGTAATGTATTGATTAAATATCTTATAAGAAAAGACCACTTTAAGATTTTAGAACAGGAGAGAACATCCAAAGACTTGGGATTCTTTGTTGCTTTTCTCTATCTCTATTTGCAAAGATTACCTTCCTTTATGTTTGGGATCAGTGCATTGGTTCTGCTTCAAATCTAAATGTTTAAGTCCATCAAGTAGTTGCATGGTTGTTTTTCTCTGTGGTGTTCTATAATATCAATAAACCTACAACTACTTTCTTATGGGTAAATGCATATGGTATCTATTATATAGATCTTTCAAATTAAATTTTATCCATTTGAAATTTGATTGAATCTGACATATTTCAAATTTTACATATACAGGTTGCATGACACAAGCTAAGAAAGAGAAGGTTGGCCAATAACATCTTGGCTCTGGTAGATATATGAAAGTTCAATTATGCCTTGTAAGTAGTAGTAAATGTAATTTCATATCAATTTTTTTATATAAAATTACAAATAAGAAATACATTCAATATTGATGATATTATGCAAAAAATGCAACGCATTGAATTTAATCTAGCACCTAAAGAAGAGGAAAAACAAATTGGTTTCAAGCAAGGCTATAAAGCAGTGGTTGCCTACTACCGCACAGATTCTAGTGGCCAGATAGATGTAGAAGATTCTGGTGCACTAGTTCACACACAAGTAAATAGGCCTAATGAATAATAACAGTAATTGAGAACTTCATGATAAATAATCTATTAGATGTTAATTTTGAACAATGATAACAATGCGTGCATGACATTTCAATACAACCTACTACTCCTAGCACAGATCTTACTCATGATGATAAAGGCATGGATCCTATGCATGACAAAGACCTTTATGTGCATCACAATGATATAGGTACATATTTAATTTCTATTGAAAATTAATCATGTAATTATTAATAAAATTATAACAAAAAAATTGCAATTGGTGTAACCTTTATGTGATAATTTTTTAGTATGCAGAGAGTGATCTTAGTGTTTAGCATGTTGAGGTTGGGGCTAAGTAATGTGAGAGTAGATGATGTGGCACTATCAAGTAAAGAAAAATCCCTGTTATGTTCTTTAGATTAATGAAATACTTATAACAATAAAAAAAAAGTTTAGAATTAAACCCATTTATTTCTTATTGCAGGGGCGAATCAATCTTGTCCTCGAAAAAAGAAGAGGAAGCCTCATGTCATAAGATCAGAACCACAAGAGCCATAGGAGAATGTCAAAGATAGTCATGATGTTCCTATTAGCCTTTTATCTTCAACAAAAGAAGAAATGAATGTTAAAAACAATGTTTGATGATGAATGTGTTGATGAATTTTTATGAATGTTGTTTATTATTGAATTTAATGTCATGTTATTGAATATTGTTATGTGATTATAATGATTGACATGTTCACAAATTATTGATGAATTTTTATAGGTATTAATTAATTATATGTCATGTTAATGGATGTTATGTGAACATAATGATCGTTGTGTTCACAAATTATTGATGAATGCTTATACTTATTAATTAATTGTATGTTGTGTTAATGAATGTTGCTTATTAATGAATTTTATGTCATGTTATTGAATAATGTTATGTGATTATAATTAGTGATGTGTTCACGAATTATTGATGAATGATTATAGTTATTAATGAATTAAATGTTGTGTTAATGAATATTATGTGAATACAATGATTCATGTGTTCACAAATTATTGATGAATGTTTATACATACTAATTAATTATATGTCATGTTAATGAATGTTATGTGATTATAATGATTCAATGATATACTTCTAAAATGAATGAATGAATTATTTACTTAGTTCTTAATGGGGAATTTAGAGTGTTTATGGGGGGGGAGGCCAAATGAGCTTCCACCTTCATGTGGTTGGCCTTGTTAAGTAGAGAATATGAAAGGATTCTTGAAACCAAGTGAAGCTCAAACTAAACCTATCTAGTTGGGAGAAAACAAGACTTTTAGCTCAAAGGCAAGTGGCAGCCTATAGTGGACTGGGTTGAAAGTGAACTGGATGCTTTTTGCTTTGTGTTAACTTTTATCTTCACTAGTTTTTCTATAAATCACCACATTGTGACTCAGGGATTCTACCAAAAATCCATTGCGTCAGAAAAAAAAAATGGAGATTATAATGGAAAGTGGGAGTTGCATTGTGGTCATAATGTTCTTGGTTTTTTCTATCATAGTAGAAGCCAACTATTACAATAATATGTGTTGTGTATATACCAGGAAAGGCTCCTCTTTGTCTCATAACCACAAAGATGCTCTCACTAAATCTCTTCTTTTCTTCAAAGGTCAATGCTCTCAGAAATCTCTAGCTGATCAGAGAATCACATGGCAAGGAGATTCTAGCCTTTCTAATGGATCTACTAAAAAGGTACATTCAAATTCTTTGAAAGGTTAAGTATACTAAGTTTTGATAGTTATTGTTCAATAATAATGAAGTGGGTAAGCCTTTTAAGTGATAGTGGTCTAATACTATGTCCAATACCTTGTCTCTTTAGCTCAAGGTGCTCTATTTTATTGAAAATAAACTAGTTTTGATGTTTTTATATAGTTTTTTGTCATTGTTGTTCTGACAGGAGGATATTACAAAGCAAGAGACAATGTGAAAATTGGGGTGCCAATGGCATTCACTACCACAATGTTGTCATGGAGTGTTTTGGAGTTTCAAGGATGAATGGGAGATGATCTCCCACATGCAAGGAATGTCATTCATTGGGCTGTTGATTACTTGCTCAAAGTCACTGCTCACCTAGATACTATTTATGTACATTTGTTCTAGTGTTAAGTTTTATGTTTTGAATATTTGTCTTACTTGGATTTCATTATCTTGTATGCTTTCAACATATGTTCATACAATGTACATGCATGATGATGAAGTCCAACTAGCTATTCTTCATAATATTTTGTGTTTTTATTCAAGAGATTACATTTTAAATCAATGGCATGTTTCATGACTTTCGATCAAGTTTTCAATCAATATTTTGCATGTTGGCCACTTTCTAATGATTATATTGAGTGTGATAGGAAACATCCATAATACTAGTATCATTTTTTATTAAGAAGAGTTTGTGTATGGTGATAGATATGATTATTAAAGCGACTTTTCATTATACTCTAGTATTTTTTTATATAGGTTTTCTTTATATTTTGTTACATCAACCATTATATAGAATACTTGTCTGCGTAAAAATGTCCTAGAATAAATTATATGTAGTTGATTTCTGAAAAAACCAACTCAATACTGATTGATTCTCTTAGTTCTTACTGAGACAATGGGATGGTCTGTGTGGGTGGCCAAGTTTTTGAGTTTGCTAACAAATAAAGAGGCACATATAGTGATTCATTACAGTTTGACATTTTCCCATTTTATTGCTCTTATTCTGGATATCATGTAAGTATATCCTACCATAAACCTTCTAAACTAACTAATAGAAAAAAAATTGGAATATGCCTAATATATATTCATTAAATTTATGTAAGATGAATTACTTGGGGGAGCAACATGGTTGCAGAGAGCCACTACAAATGAATATTACTTGAACTACATTCAAGTAAATGGCCATATGTTGGGTGTTGAGGAAAATGTGAATATATTCAACTGGGATAATAAACATGTAGGAACTTGTGTCCTTCTAGTAAAGGTAATGAAGCTCAACAAATATCCCATATTTTGCCAAGCCTTTTCTTCTGAATGGTTTTTTGTTGAATGGGTTTCATCTATTTTGTAATAGGACCTTGATAAAGCAATCAAAGAGCTTGATGGAAAAACTATTGATGGTTCTAATAAAGGTCCTAAGTTCAAGATACATGTTATTTTTAAAATTTTCATTCAATAATTTTGTTCTTGTGCACCCTTCCATTGAATATCACTTTTATTATTTGTACATGATAGTTTTGTTTCTATTTTAAAGCTCCTATGTTTGTAGTGTTGACCTGATACCAAAATATAGATTATAAAGACCATTAGAATTCTCATTAGCTTCATTCACTAATATAGTTATGTGGTTGTTCAACCATTGTTTGGGAGATACTTACTATTTCATTGATTTTCTCAATTAGGTAACAGTTGCAAAGCCAACGAAGAAGGATAAGGAAAGAAATCATGCAGATAGTTGTTCATAATATTTCTAGTTAAGTGCTATGATCAATATATTCATCTCTCAATCTTCTTTAGCTTAAGAAGAAAGGGTTTTGGAGTGAATTTTAGTTATTGGGTTTGAAACTGTCAACAAAATAGATATTGAATTGTTTTGGCCTTACTAACATTAATGGGGATTGCAGTGGATGAGTTTATAAAAATTCAAGCCACAGATTGGGATGATGATGTGATAACAAGTGCAAGGTTTAATGCATTCCATGGGCAAAGATCAGATTGGGAAGCTAGGTTTTAGTTCTAGAGAGATCTCATCATTAAGGTTGCTCGACATTTGGGTTGAATTATAATTGATACAGAAGAGGTTAATTTTCTTCTCTTCCCTTTTTTGTTGGTATAATCTAATTATTCAGAGTTTTGTTTCAATTTGGACGTGTGCACTATATGACAAAACAATTTTTTCTTACATAGCAATAGGAATTTCATTATGTTTATGCCTTTTTCCTAGTAAAGCTTTTTTAAATTTATACCTAGTAAGGCTATGTTAATATTTTGTGCACTATGTTTTAAAGATTTGTGACCAAGGATTCCTTTTGAATGGATCTATCATTAGTCCTATAAAAAACCTCACTAAATGTTTATTTGGTGGTTTTACCAATGTGGTTAGATTCATACTTGGTTCATGGTAGAATTTTAATCCATAGCTGACAGGAAGCTCTATCTCAGGCTATATGGCCACATCATGCCTAAACATAGCCTATCCTCACCCTATTTATATTCTTCCATAGCTCATTTCAAAATGATGCACTCCTATTCATAGTGATGAGAAGATAATTTGACTGCATTATGTGCACTTAAGTAATGCGCCCTCAAACATGCTTAAATAGGAAACTAGGCTCATAACCCTTGATAAGGTAACTCAAAGCCCAACTATTCTCGAAGCCAATTCAGATGCAAACAACTTTATAGAGCCCTCTTTCAAACTACAAGACTCAAAGTTCAACCCCTTAACTATTTTTGTGACAAGATCCAAAGATCATTATCCCTTGACTGTATACTCCACTCCACTAAGTGGTAAAACAAGAACTGAGTACTTCAAGAATGGGTAAACCCTTAAGCTCCTATTCTCAATCATTTGGATGCAAACTATTTTATTTTATTTTAATATTAAACTATGACTGTCATCAATATTTCAACGCAACTTGTCGTTGACGGTTTGACACCACCGTCAAATCATCTCTAGATGTCATTGATATCTCAACATGGCCTGTCATTGATGATATGAAAAACTTGTAAATATTCTCTGGCTCGAGTTGATATTTCGGTGTGACCCACCATTGGTGATAAGACAAACTCATAGAGTCAGATTTGGATGTCGTTGATATTTCGACATTTTGAACTAGTAGTCTAACACCGCCATGTTGCATAGATGGGGATGATTTTTGATGGAGTATCCCATCGATGAATCAACAGTCATGGAGTGCATCAAACTTTTGATGAAATTCTAGTGACGTTTTTCAATGTGGAAGCATCAAACTTTTGACCACCAAGCACCAAAAAATAGGTCTAAATTTACTAGTGATGGCTACTGATCGGTTTTACCATTTACCACCATGTACTATCACAAACTAGGCTACTCTAATAGTCAAGTTTGAGGAAAAGTTCAAGCCTCTTGAAGATGCTCAAGCATTGTTGGTGCAACTTACTCAGCCTAAGAAGCCATCTCATCTGCACATGCATGAATGTGTTGCCCATTTTAGCAAATTTACTTGAAGAATTACAATTGTTTCTCAACCTACAACTGCAAAGTCAAATTTTTTCTTATTCAATGCTCAAATTCCTAAAGTCCTACAAAGGAGAGAAGAGTCGACTACTCTTGCAAGTGTACAAACACTGGTGATTAAAATGAAGATGATATTATTCTTGTTGGGAAGATAAGAATCAAAGCAAGTGGGTTTGAAGAAAGGCATCATTCTTCAAATTCATCTTCTTCCAGCACGAGGAGAAATCATGTAGTGTAGAGGTTAGAAAATGAGTTACTTCCCTCAAAAAGAAAATAGCCTAAGGCATGTCCTTCATTCCTTACAAAGATGTACAAAGGAGGCCTCTTCCAATTATTTCTCGTAATTCTATTGTTGGGAATCAACAAAAGTTAGTTTCACCATCAAAGAATCTTGCAATTGAAGAACCATTTGCAAAGACAACAGTAAAGCATCATGTATCTAAAGCTAGTGATATTTCTATTCTCTTCCAAGAAAAGGAAGAAGACATAGCTGGCAACTCTCATATCTAGTGTGCACAATCTTAGAAGGTCACTGATGAAAAGGTGAGGAAAGAAACATTTTCTTTTACTGTTCAAAATAATCATGTTATAAAAGTTGACATGCAAGAAAGTTATGATCAAGCTGAAAATGATGTATTTGTGTCTCAAATTCATCAACTTGGGTACATTTTGCATAATTTTTCACCCTAGAGCTTGAAAGGGAATTTCTCATAAACAATAAAGACTTCCCCAAGTTTGGAGTTTATATGCAACATGTTGAGGTATACAGTGCAATCATGTCATTACCAGAAAGAAATGAGAAAGGTTTTTTGATCTGTTTGAGGTGTCAGTGATTGATGAATTAGTCAAGCAAGTTACAGTTGGAAAGAAGAGTCCAAAAAAAATTTGATCAAGGGGTTGTCCAATCCAACATCTAACTTGGTTGGAAGCTAATGGAAAGCTAGACATTCCACTTGTACTTGAGTATGATAATACCATTAAAGAAGAATTCAAAGAAGCATGTTTGGTTCCACAGGAGCAATTTCAATTCATGGACCTATCTTGGAGCACAATAAAAAAGGTGATTTTTTTCATCTCTTCTAGTAGGTGTTACATCGGACATTGACATCCTTGTTTGTGTTCCATCTATATGAAGTTTCCTATGAGCATGCAAGGTAACACAAGAAGCTTAAAAATAATTATTATTTTGCTAAGCCAATAAATGGTTTCATCTAAAAAATTGTAATGTCGGCTAGTTTTAATTAGGTAGATTTTTCTTTATTTTTAATAAGTGTGCTTGCACTAGATTGTTTTATTTTAAACTAGATTTTCTTTGCTATAGTCGCATTGGTTTCTTTTTCTTTTCAGTTGCCTGACTCTATAGCCCATTGAAATAGATGAAGGCACTTAGAGAACTGGATTCTATGTCACTCATTGTTTCTCAAGAACAAACAAGTTATATTCATCGGATAGATCCAGATGTTGTTCTTCATTTTATCATCACAAAATGGAGGCTAAACGATGTAATTTTTCCAATTAAGTTTCATAGTTCTATAATATATCTCATGATTCTATTGGGAAAAAAATGATGAATCAATTATCTCCAATCAATATAGTGAGTCTTTTTATGGAAGTTTCCCATCATGTCCTTTTCATTTTTTTAGTTTGTTAGCCTATACGTGATTTTTAAGGTCTTTAAAGGCTTTTTTCATTTTTTAGTGTTTGTTTGGATTGCTTTTGTCTTTTTGTTTCCTTCAATCTCTTGTTTTTTATCACACCCTCATTTTGGGCAAACTTGGGACTTAATTTATTGGTCAAAATTTATTAAGGTTTAAGTATATGTATAAGGGGGGTTTACAACCCCCACTACATATTTTAATTATTGGACCTTTAATTTGATGTTATATTGCACTTTTTGAAATATATGACTTAAACTCACTTTAAGTTATGTTTTTTAGTTATATAGTTGCACCTTTTTACTTTAAATTTATAACTTGAGTGATTTAAGTTATCAAAGTGCACTTTATAGTCTATTTTGATGTTAAGTTGCACTTTAAGAGCCTATTTCGAATACAATTATGGGAATAGGAATTGTTATTCTGGAATAGAAAATAGGGATACATATTCCTATTCTCTGTTTGGTTCAGTCAAAATTTGATGGGGAATTCACAAACCCAAAAACTTATGTTTTCTAAAATAAATAAAACTGGAATAGGAATACATATTCCAGTTCCACCTATTTAGGTGAAATTGCAAATGCTCATTTTTGGGCCAAAATTGGAATACATATTCCTATTTTATTCTAATTTGCAATTCTGATTTAGTGCACCCAAATGAAGAATTCAAAATTTTAAGAATTTACATATGCCTAATCCACTTGTATTCTCATTGCCAAAAAGACCCTAATGTTTTAATTTAAATAACATTTTTCAACCTATTTTCACAACATAAAAATGTTAAGTGTAAATATGTAATAGACCCTTTAAGGTGAGATTCATTTAACTGAGTCAATTATACATGTGCCAAATTGCTACTTTAACTCATCCAAGTTTCATGCACATGTAATTGCACCCACAAACCCCTCTTTTTGCTTGTACTTTTCACAAAAAGAAGCAAATTGTGGTTTAGAGGGCCAATTACATGTTGTATGTTACAGGTTTTGAATATGCAATGTGTAAATGGTTTCTTAAACCACATTTTGGCTTGTGAAACCACTTGTTTCTCATCAAAATTACTTGTTGGTTAGTTTCATATACAATTTAAAACATGCATTTCATTCTCTAAACCCCACTTTGCTATTTTGCATGTAAATATAAAACATGTAAATGGTTTTGAGACCCATGATTTTCTTGGGCGTGGGTTTTGTGCACTTGCATTACATATTTTAAATATGGGCTGGTTTCTCCAAACCATGATTTAGGCATTTAAAGGAAATGGTGGCATGTAAATGGCCATCCAAAACCCAATTTAAGGCAAATGCCTTTGGTGTGAACATTTGTATCATCCCCAACATATGTGTTTGCATCTCCAAACCATGATTTGGTTGTTTCACGCAATAAACGTTACATGGAAGAGAGTTGTAAAAGCATGTTTTGGATCAAGATTTTATTCCATTTTGCATGTGCAAAGCACTTGCTAAACCTCATTTTTCTTAGAAATTGGGAAGGAGGAGGATTTGATGTAAACATTTACATCATTTACGCACATGCGTTTACATCTCTAAAGCTGATTTTCTTTGACAAGACATTTTCAAATATGCAAATCACTTGGAGAAGTGCAATCTGCACTTAGGAGGGCATTTGCAAGCACATTTGCATCATTCAACACATGCATTTGTACTTGGAACCCTTGATTTAGAGCAGGAGTCTGAATTTTTCAAAGCATTTGATCTACATATGCAAATACATCTCTAAAACTCGATTTTGGAGAAGAGAGTTGGATTCCAACTTCTTCTTACTGCAAGTTTTACTCTTTGCTCTCCAAGTAAGTGTAAGATTTTGATTTTGATTGCTTGTCTTGGTTATGTTGCTTATCTATTGCATTCTTTTGCTCTTTGTTTTTCATTTCTTTGAATGCAACCCTAGATTTTCGTTCCATCTTATTTAATAAGTTCAAAAATCTCATTCCTTGCAAATGCAAAAGGTTCTTCAAATAAAAAATGAGTTTGCATGCAAGATTAAAGTGTTAAAACTTGTGATATTGCTATCAAGATTTAATTGTGTGATTTTGAGTCAAACTCATTGACCCATGTTTCATGAGTAGTGATTCAACATGAATCCATCTCTAATGAGAATAAATGGAACACTTAGCACTCATTGGATCTAGGTGTTTCTCACAGGGGTGAGGCACCGAGACTTCCCAAGAGGTCACCCATCCCAGTACTACTCCAGCCTGAGTGTGCTTAACTACAAAGTTTCCTCATGGTTAAACCCAAAGCTTGTAACCCCATTTGCAAAACTTTCACCAAGTGTTGTGCCTTATGAACCATTCATGAGAAAGCCCCTTAAGCTCATCAATTGATAAGTAGGAGACAATTTCCACATCAAGTCAAATTGTGATATTACTATCAGGATTTAATTGTGTGATTTTGAGTCAAACTCATTGACCCATGTTTCATGAGTAGTGATTCAACATGAATCCATCTCTTATGAGAATAAATGGAACACTTAGCACTCATTGGATTTAGGTGATGCTCACAGGGATTTAGCACTAAAACTTCCTAGAAGGTCACCCATCCTAGTACTACTCTAGCCTGAGTGAGCTTACTTATCAAATCTGTAATAACCACCCCCTTTTTGTTTTTTTGAGGAGACTTGCAAACTACTAAGTGTTATCAATTACAGTGTTATTTTCAACATGGCATTTTGACAAATACTTAGCAACATATAACAATCAATATGCAAAGTCTAGAACCTTTGTAGTTGTTGATAGAAAAATGATTTTACAATAGAAATGTTTACATAGAATTCTCTTATAGGTTGCAGCAAATATTCAAACTGGTATTTAATAATTACAGAGCCTAAAACAAATAGTATGATGGACGGAACCTAGAAGTAGTGATCTGCAAATGAAATGATAGCGTCCCAACTTTTAACCAACAAAGATGGGCAAGAAATCTCAATGCAACACTGTTCACGCACTATAGCAGCACTATTCATGGCACTTAGCAATTTCACTATTCATGCACACTGTAGCAAAACATTGTTCACGTGCATTGCAGCAAAAGCACTATTCACGAGCATTGTAGCAAAACATTGTTCATGCGCACTATAGTAAAAGCACTATTCATGCGCATTGTAGCAAAAATACTATTCAAACGCACTGTAGCAAAATCACTATTCACGGGCACTGTAGCAAGCACTATTCATGGCTGCATAACCTAAACTTCGGAGCTATTAAATCATGTGTAAAATCACTAATAAATCCTACTGTGTTTCCTATATCAAAACACTTGATAATCCTCCCCACTATGTCTTTCAATAGCAAAGAGAATGCTAGCAAAGAGAGGTTTCGTCCTCCAAGCTTAACAATTAGATTTTCTTAAAACCAATAGCATAATAAAAATATCATCTAAGCATTCCCCAACTCATTCCAGCTAAGAGAATATAAAGCCCCCCAAGAAGTCGACTTCATTTGCGTAAGCAATGTGAGATAAATGGGAAATACCTTTTTAAAACAAATTTATAATAAAATGACTTAATTGATAAGTCTTTTATTTAATTATCACTTTATAATAAAGTAAATTAACTTTGGCATTAAAATCACACATTAGTTGAACTCAGCATACCATGTATGATAGCTCATTAGTAAGAGCTCAACCAAATCTACCAAGCCGGACACCTAAAATTTCAGAATCGCTTGACTCCCATTGACTTACTAAAGTTAGTAACTCTTGAAAATATTGCCAAATGAGCTGCCTAACCACTTCATTAGCCCATGGAAGCTCCTATCATAGGCTAATCTATTGACCCTGATGGTCACATTAAGTAGGGGATATTACAGTCCGCCCCTCTTGAAATTGCTTGCCCTCAAGCAATATCAGTTCTAGATGCTGTAATGCCTACTCTTTTTCCCAAGTCTCCACTTAACCAAATATTCCTTAACTACCATATTACTAAGAGCCCTCTATTAGGATTAACCTTAGATAGAAATAACAGTTACATGAAAATATAAACAATATCAGAAAATAATAGATCGCACATAAGAGAACACAAGACACCAAGATTTAACGTGGTTCACCCAATCCCTAGGCTACGTCCAGCAATAACAAGTCCAATATTATTATGATCTAGTGATTACAACTTGATTACAATCCATAATCCCTTAGAACTCAATACTGCCGCAAGAACTAATTCTTTTCATCACACATTATGAAAAACCCCTAACCCTAAACCCTTTTTATACAAGTTGTTTGTCGCTTACAAAATTAGGGCTAGAATAATAGAAAAATTAGTAGCCAACACCTTTTACAATATAAGGGCATTTTTGGCTTCGAGGGTGTTGCCCTCAAAGACCCATACAAGGGCATTGCCCCTCGACCCCACCTTGTACTATGATAGGAAGTGCACCTAGGGTGCTACCCTAGAACCCCGTAGGGGAGCTACCCCTTGACCCCGTCTTGGGGGTGTTGCCCCCAAACCCCCATAGAAATAGTCTGGAGATAAACCACACCAAATAAACCTCTAAGTCTAATTAGACTCCATATCAAAACAATCTCCCACTTGGAGACTAATCATACTCCACAACAATAACCTACCACTTGGAGACTGATCATAGCACTACTAAACCTGTAGCTCCCACTGGAATATCAAACCACCCTAAACTCTATTGTTCTTTTATTATGTTCAATCTAGAAGACCAAATGAAGCTGAAGAGGAATTTAGCTTCTCCATTAACACAACCTTTGTAAACATATCTACTAGATTATCATTTGTATGTATCTTCTCCAGCTTTAACTGTCCATCATCTAAAACTAACTGAATGAAATGGTACTACAACTGTATATGTTTTGTCTTTGAATACAGAGCTGAATTCTTTGCAAGATGAATGGCACATTGGCTATCTATGAACAAATAATTATCCCTTTGTGGGTGTCCCGATTCTTTTAGGAAGAACTGAAGCCATATAATCTCATTGGCTACCTCTGTAGCAACAACATACTCTAGTCCTATTCATGTGTTCAGCCACTCGATTTTCCTGTGGAGTCCTTGGAGCAATTTTTTGTCTACAAATACCATTAGTGGAGCAATAATATTCGAATTCTTGACTGTAATACTCACCACCATTATCAGATCTAATACCACTTGTTAGGATTAACCTCAGATAGAAATAACAGTTACATGCAAATATAACCAATAATAGAAAATAATAGATCACACATAAGAGAACACAAGACACCAAGATTTAACGTGGTTGACCCAATCCCTGGGCGATGTCCACCAACAACAAGTCCAATAGTATTATGATCCAGTGATTATAACTTGATTACAACTTGTAATCCCTTATAGCTCAATACCGTCACAAGAACCAATTTTTGCATCACACATAATGAAAAACCCCTAACCCTAAACCCTTTTTATACAAAATTTTTGCCACTTACAAAATTAGGGCTAGAATAATAGAAAAAAAGTAGTCGATGCCTTTTACAATATAAGGACATTTTTTGCTTCAGGGGCATTGCCCCGGAAGACCCCCTATTGGGGCTTTGCCCGTCGACCCCACCCTGTACTGCGACAGGGTATGCACCTAGGGCGTTGCCCCCAAACCCTCGTAGAAATAATCTTGAGGAAAACTGCATCGAATAAACCTTTGAGTCTGATTAGGCTCCATATCACAACACCCTCTCTCAAGTATCTAGAATAGCTTTAGGAACCAACACAAGCTTTGCCTCCTCATCCAATAGCAGTAAATCTGTAGAAGGCACTATTCGTTGACTAATGGCTTTCTTAAGTCTCAACACATGAAACAAATTATGTACTCAACTGCCCTCCAGAAGTTCAATCTCATAGGCGACCTTGCCCACCCTACAAATCACTCTGTAGGGGCCATAAAACCTAGGCTTCATCTTCTCGACTCCGCTCTACTTGAGCATTGACTATCTATATGGTTGTAGCCTCAGGTAAACCATATCCCCTACCTCAAAACTACACTCTACCCTGTGTTGATCAGCATACAACTTTTGTTGATTCCAAGCTTCTTGTATGTTTTCCCTGAGCACTCTCAGGATATCCTGACTATCTTGCAATAAGTCTTTAGCTTTGGGCACTATGTTGTCCCGCAAAACTAAATCGATGAAGTTAGGTGCTTCATAACCATACAATGCCATGAAGCAAATCATCTTGACGGACATCAAATACGTCGTATTATAACAGTACTCTCTCATATGCAACCATTTGACCAAAGCTCTCTATTGAGCACTCACATAGTTTTTCAAATATCCCTCCACCCATTTATTCACAATCTCCGTTTGCCCATCTGTCTACGAATGATAACTAGTGTTGGGTGTAAGATCTATACCCCACAACCTAAACAAATCTTTCCAAAAAGAACTCATAAATTTACTATCCCAGTCACTAACTATGAATCTACGTAGCCCATGTAACCTAAATATCTCTCTGAGGAAAATATCTGCCACTTGTGCTACTGTGTAAGTGGATGGAACAGCAAAGAAGTGAGTGAATTTCGTCAAGTGGTCTATCACCACATAGATACAATCTCTCCCCTACACTTGTGGTAAACCAATGATGAAGTCCATAGAAATGCTTTCCCATTTCCCATCCAAAATGGGCAAGGGTTGTAGTAAACCTGCAAGAAATGTGTGCTCTCCCTTATTCTAATGGCAAACAACACACTCCCTGACATACCTCTGAACATCATCCTTGAGCCCTCTGCATGAGAACCACTCTCAGATCTGCCTGTACGTCTTGAAGACCCCTAGATGCTCAATTATGGGTGCATCATGAAATGCCCTTAGAATCTCCTCTCTAAACGGTGTTGTAGGGATCAAATAAACCCTAACCTAAAATCTGATCAACCCATCCAACATCGCATACCTCTCATCCTGAATGGTGCCTACAACTATCCCAAAAGACCAATCATCTCCTGCATACTCTACTGCAATTTGATCTCTCCAATCTCTTGAAACCTCTACCAGAGCACATAAGTGAGGTCTCTAAGATAAAGCATTAGCCACCACATTTTTCTTACCTTTGACAAATTCTATGTCAAATTGATAAGCTTGTAATTTGGTAACCCATTTCCACTACCAGTCATTAAGATCACGTTGGCCCATGAATTATTTAATACTATTGTGATTGGTCTTGATCACAAAATGCCCACCTACCAAATAAGATCAGAATTTGGCCAATGCATTCATTATAGCCAACATCTCCCTGTCATAGATAGAATAACTCCTCTCAACTCCTCGGAGCTTCCTACTCTTGAATGCAATGGGGTGTCTCTCCTGCATCAATACTGCCCCTATCTCATCCCCTGAAGCATCACACTAAAGCTCAAATGGTTTCATAAAATCAGGTAGAGCCAGAACCAAACAAGATGACATTACTTGTTTGAAGTGGTCAAAACATCTCTGCATTGCCTCTGTCCATGTGAATGACCCCTTCTTGGTGAGATTCGTCAAAGGCATAGGAATATGTGAGAATCTCCTAACAAACCTCCTGTAAAAACCACATAAACCAAAGAACCCCTTGAGCTGTGTGAGATTTGTGGGAGTAGGCCAATCCACAATAGCTCTAATATTTTCGGGATCAACCCAAACGCCATCTGCACTAATGATATGCCCAAGGTAAAGGACCTTGGTCATGCCAAACTCGCATTTAGATTCCTTGGCATACATCGACTCTCTCTCTCTCTCTCTAGAATAGATAACACCTCCTCTAGATGTTGTATGTGCTTCTCCCAGGTCTTACTGAAGACCAAGATGTCATCAAAGAAGATCAAGATGAATCTCCTCAGCTGCCTCTTGAATACCTGATTCATACAACTCTAAAATGTAGTAGGTGCATTGGTTAGCCCAAATGGCATAACCATAAACTCAAAGTGGCCATAGTGACATCGAAAGGTTGTCTTCTCGATGTCCTCTACTCTCATCTGAATCTAATGGTATCTAGATCATAAATCAATTTTGGTGAAGTAGCATGCCCCATGCAGCTCATCAATCAACTCATCAATCTTAGGTTTTTAATTGTTTTCTTATTTAGTGCCCTATAATTGATGCACATGTGCATCGTCCCATCCTTCTTCACTAAAAATATTGCTGAAGCAAAAGGGCTTTTGCTAGACCTAATGTGCCCCATCTCCAATAGCTCCTTAATTGCCTTCTTATCTCATCCTTGTGTTTCTTAGGATGATGATAGGGGGTAATCATGACTGTTTGGCTCCCTCCTCGAGCTCAATAACATGCTCTATTCCCCTGTCAAAAGGGACCCCATGTGAACTATCTCCAAATACTTTGGCATGCCTGTCGAGTATCTCCTGGATATCTGGTGGATGACTCTTTACTTGTGGCTTCTATGGATCTAGCATAATGAAACATTTTGTTGCCCACTCTATGTTGTTATGCCGAAAACGTCCCCGCATTCTTCTTAGAGAGACTACAACTCCCATCTGAAAGTCCTCTAATTACAACAGTTCTTCCCTCATGATGGAATCTCATCTCCACTTTTACTAGGTTGAGTGTGAACTCAACTAGCGAGGCCATCCATACCGAGGATGACATCATAGTTTCCCATGCCTACTACATAGAACTCATCCTCCAACTCATAGCCATCTCCAAACCTAATATGAAGATTAGATATCTTCCAAGTGCATAATAATTTGTCACCATTAGCTACCATGACTCCAAACCCAACATGCTCCTCAGTTTGTAAACCTCTCGTGGCTACCAATCACGCATCTATGAAGTTATGTGTAGCCCCAGTGTCAATGAGAGAGATCACTTTCTACCCCTAGTTAGTACCCCTAACCCTAAATGTGATCGCTTTTTGAGCCCCAATCAATTGTGCCAACAACCTATCATCCTTAGGAATGTTGTTCTCCTCTGGAGTGTTTCTCTCATCTAAGTCAGGCTGTTAATCCTCCTCCTCTAACGATGACTCCTTCGCTGAGAAATACTCCATTTGATTTGCCTTAGCCTTGAGAGGGCACTTATGAGATAAATCCCAAGGCTCTTCACAATGAAAACATAGCTTCTTCCTCCACAACTCATTCAAGGTGTCATTGTCCAACTTATTATCCCTTTTTGACTAAGCATCCTTGTGAAAAGATTTTTTGTCCTCCTTATCTTTCTTCATATGTGAATCCCTATGTTGAAATCTACTCCTAAAAGAGGAAGAAGGTGCTAAGTCACAAGCCTTGTTAGTGGCCTCTTGTAATGTAGCTAGGTCATGCCTCTTGACCCAACCCTTTAAGGTATTTGAGAGTCCATCCATAAATAGCACTACTAATCTCCTCTCTGAGATGTCTGCAACCAACACAACTAACCTCTGAAATTCATTGATGTATGTCTCAACTGATCCCCACTGCTTAAGTTGTGCCAACTCTTTAAACTGTAACTCGAGATCTTTGGTGTCAAATCTCTCTATGAGTCTCTCAGTAAACTCCTTGTAAGATGTGATTTGATTATGCCTCAAGGTTACCATGCTATGATGCTACCACTCATGTGTTGGGCCATCCAAATGAATAGCTGCATACTTGATAGCCTCCTCCTTAGGCATTGGATTTAGCTAGAAGTATGTATCTACCTTTTGCACCCAAGCTCGTGTAGTCATCTTCCCTGAGGCATCATAATAAGGTAAAGAAAGTTTCCCAAATTTCTTTCTTAGCTCAAAGTTTTGATTTCTCCCTCCTACTCTAGGCATGTGTCTCATCCTCAATTCCATATAATTTATGAGGAAAATATCTGCCTGAAACTTTGGTCCGCTAGCCTCCAAGTCCCTCCTGAATTGATCTTGTAACTTGGTAATCTATGGTTCATTTAATGGTTGAATTGGATCTCTGAGTGGAAAGGTCGGTAGAAGAGGTCTCAAGCTCACTGTCCAAGCTGGGCATGCAACATGTCTAAAATTATCAGTCTCATTCCCATTGTTGCCATGTCCATTATTATTACCATTAATGTTATTCTTAGGACCATTGTTGTTGCCTCAGACTCCATTATTATCATTGGCCCCATTACCATTGTTTGCATTACCCGGATTAATATTTACAGCCATCTATCCAACCATAAGCTGCAACATCATATTCATTCGCCTATTCTGCTCCTATTGCATACACTGCCCCTCCCTTAATGTACCTAGTAATCATCTGAACATTACCTCCTCCTGATTTGGTCTGGCATTCCTGCTTTCGCCTATTCCTATATTCCTGTCATCTCGGTCACCCATACTGCTATCTTGTTCAAAGAATATCTCCTCCGTGTCTGTATGACTGGATTCTATGTTCACCTATGTGGATGAACTATATTGCTCATTAAGTGCTTCTAAATCTTTGTTGTCTTGCTCTGTATGACAAAAGTAAATGGCCTCTGTCGCATGCTCAAACATACATTCTTAACCTGTTTTATTTTTGACTTCAGTGTTTTGACATTTCATCAAACACTTTTCCCTCTATCCAGTTGTTCAAGATTCTTTGTAAGGCTTCCAGAGGATGGCAGGACTTAAAGCTTTGATACCACTTTAATAAACACCCCCTTTTTGTTTTTTTAAGGAGACTTGTAAACTACTAAGTTTATCAATTAGAGTGTTATTTTCAACATGGCATTTTGACAAATACTTAGCAACATACAACAATAAATATGCAAAGTCTAGAACCTTCGTATTTGCTAATAAAAATTTGACTTTGCAATAAAAATGTTTACATATAATTGCCTTATAGGCTGGAGCAAATATTCAGACTGGTATTTAACAATTACAATGCCTAAAATGAATAGTATGATGGAAGGAACCTAGAAGTAGTGATCTATAGATGAAATGACAACATCCCAACTTTTAACCGGCAAAGGTGGGCAAAAAATCTCAATGCAACACTATTCATGCCCTGTAGCAGCACTATTCATGGTACAATAGCAATTTCACTATTCATGCGCACTATAGCGAAACACTGTTTACGTGCACTGTAGCAAAAGCACTATTCATGCGCACTATAGCAAAACCCTATTCACACACACTGTAACAAAAGCACTATTCACGCATACTGTAGCAAAAGCACTATTCATGTGCACTATAGAAAAATCACTATTCATAGGCATTGTAGCAAACACTATTCATAGCCACATAACCTGAACTTCAAAGCTCTTAAATCATGTTTAAAATCGCCAATAATTCTCACTATGCTTTCTGAATGAAAACACTCGATAATCCTCTTGGTTGTGTCTTTCAACAATGAAAAGAATGCTAGCAAAGAGGGGTTTCATCCTCCAAGCTCAACAATTAGATTTCCCAAAAATCCAATAGCATAATAATAATATCATCCAAGCATGCCCCAACTTATTCTAACCAAGAGAATAAAAAGCCCCCCAAGAAGTTGACTTCATTTGCATAAGCAATGTGGGATAAATGAGAAATACCTTTTTAAAAAAACTTTATAATAAAGCGACTTAATTGATAAGTCTTTTATTTAATTATCACTTTATAATAAATTAAATTAACTTCGGCATTAAAATCATATAAGAGTCGAACTCACAATACCATGTATGGTAGCTCATCGAAAAGAGCTCAACCAAATATACCAAGCCGAACACCTAAAATTTCCATATCACTCGACTCCTATTGACTTACTAAAGTTAGTAACTCCTGAAAATATTGCCAAATGAACTCCCTAACCACTTCATTAGCCTACAAAAGCTCCTATCATAAGCTAATCTATTGACCTTGATAGTCACATTAAGTAGGGGACATTACAAAATCAACTCAAAGCAAGAGGTTTGTTCTTCATTTTTTTATATACTTTGTTTTCTTGTTGTTGTTTGTTTATAGTTTGTTTGAGAATAAAAGTTGGAATTTTCATTAAAAAGAATGCAAGTATCCTTTATGTTCCCATCTTCCATATGCAATCCATTTTCAAAACTCGTCCAAACTCCACATTCCCAAATATGTAATCGAACTTCTAAAACTCAATTGCATGTTTACACAAGGTAAAAATTGATGAGTTTTCACCATATTTAATTACATTCTAAAACCTTACTTTGGGGAAAAGAATTCAAGTTTTTAACACAATCTAATACGAATTCTCATAGCTTGCATTATTAGCCATTCAAAACAAAAGCCCTATTTTGCCTACATGCAATCCACCTTGTAAACCCAATTTTGGTCATTATTCCCAAAATAGAAGATGTTCAAACCATTTCCAACATTCCTAAATGTTCATAAAGAATCTTAATTGTACTTTGAATACTTATCCTCCATGGATCTGTCATAATTGACCGAATCTGAAACCCTCATGGATTTAATCCCATTGGAATATTCAAGTTGCAGTGAACTCTTCAAGTCAAGATATGTCATAATTTTTTCAAAGAATAGAGACATCTCTCAAAAAGATATTTTTCAAATCAGAAAAGCAATATTCATTTAGTCTCCACTTTTCCAATCGATGCCCTAGAACCTAAGTTCATGCCAGAATGCAACAAGCACTTTGATTCAAAAAATTAAACAAAGAATCAATTAAAGATGCTGACCATAAAGTTGTTCTAAGTTTACATCTGGACATCATTGAGGTGTACAAAGTGTCGAAAACTTTAGAATAGTCAAATTTGACAAGGGAGAATTCATAATAACTATGAAATAAGAAAAGCTTGACTACATCAACTTTTCAAATGACAACTAACAATTCATCAAAGAGAATTAGGAGGCTATCAAAATATGCAACACCACAGTTATCAGAGTGAATACAGTGGCTCAAAATATAGGAATTCCAAACAGCTCCATCATTTTCAGCTTTTTAGTTCAGAAGATAGGTTGCATGTAATCCATGAACATGTAACTCAATTACAAGTACCTTCAATCATGTAATCCACTAAATCTTCATTCTTATTTGACTTAGTCAAAGTAGTTGAGTTTCTCCCACCTTTCTCTCCATTTTTCTCATTCCTTTGCCTATATAAATGAGTGCCCTTCATTGTAAATAATCATCTTTTTATATGCAAGAAAGCTCTACAAAATTTGTGCAAGCATAACTATGATTTGTAGTACAAGTTTTAAAAAAAAGTGAATAGAAGAAACAATATGCTTTGAAGTTGTGTTTTGAAACGATTGTGGTAGATCAGATTAGAAGTTGTCATTGCAATTTATTTTTGCTATCTTTAATTCATGTTAATCTTGTGTGTATTTGGTGCAAAGTGAGTGCGAGAAGCAATTTAATTTGAAATTGTGACTAGAAGCAATTTTTTTGATACAAACTAAAAGTTGTGACTATAGTTTGTATTGTTGTCTCATAGTTATGCAAATTATTGGAGTTTAGTTACTTGCATGTCTGTGAACTGAAATAGCCTATAGGATTGAAGTTTAGAAATCATCTACTTATGGAAGTTTGTACACCCCAATAGTAGAGATTTGTCTTTGAAGAAGCATATGAATCTATGATCTTCACAGTCGTTATTGTATAGAAAAAGTACACATAGATCTAAGTTGATACGCTCTCAGTTAGTTTGTGAGTTGGTGTGATTTTATCAGTATCATTGTTTCCAACTTTTAAAAAGAAGTGTAGTTAAGAGATCCATCTTACCTATTACCTGCTCCGCGCATGTGGATTCTTTCCTGAAACAAGAGGAAAGAATATTGGTGACCTTTAAAAGCATCTCTAGACTTCTTGCTTACCTTGAGTTGATCCAAGAAACATTGGGAAAGGGTATGAATGACTTTGTCTCACACACTGTGGCTGGTACACCTGTTTTGCAACAAAAGCTATACAAATTGTCGGCTGCAAAATATCCACCTAACAAAAGGAACTACTACTCTTGTGTGATATTGTAATTTTGGCTGAAATAATACATAGGATGCTCCTTTGATGCTAGTTGTTTTAAAAAAAAGATATTCTAAAGATGTATCTTGTATTATCTTTGTTTCATATTGCATGTTAGTTATTATTTCTAAAATTGTTGAATTGAAATCTATTCGACAGTCCTCCTTTATTTAGGGAAATTCATAAGTTTTGTAGTTTTGCCTTAACTACCTTTCAAACCTAATGATGGTACTCAAGAGCATCCTTTTTTCTCAATCTTCTATATGCAGATATTAAATCAGTTTCAACTCAAGTGCCAAATACCCAGCCATTGACTTTGTCCTGAGATATCAAAGAAAACAAATCTCATTGGAAAGATTACTGGTAAACATACTAAATGTCTATAAAATATTTTTATAAATTTTGAATGCTTACAATCCTTGCCCATAAGGTATCTGCCTATACAATTTTAAGCATCTCAATACATGATTATTAAACTCTTTGGCTTTCTTGATATACATGACATTCTTCAGAATTCCAAAATATTATATTCTATTTGTATTTGTAAGTCAGTATAAGGGAATCAGCCTTATAATTAATACAGTTAACATGTTTTCTTATCTATCTATTAGATGCTTTGTAGATTTTATTTATTGTATCAGCCTCACTGGGAGTGTAAGAATCTCTAAATGCCAAGCCCAAATCTTCTACAATATCAAAAAAAATAATAATAATAATAAAAGGAAACTCTTAATTGCTTTGTGGAAACAAGTAGGCTCATGTAGACGGTCACCTGATTTCATGCTTCTTCCTTCAAGGTGAATTAATAGATAATATCAAGCATTCCTACTAAGAAGATTTCAAGTTAAAATGGTAGGTACTCAGTCATCGATCGTAGAAATATCCTATATAATCTTTTCTATCACTTGACATGGAAAGCAAATGAAAATGAATCTTAAGCATGGAAAAAAAATATAATTCAACATCCCAATTTTCTGTATTTGATTTGTCCTGCTCTGTATCATGTGTTTTGTCTAACGTCTGATTTATAAACTTCTCATGGGAAAATATGACAAAATGTTTCCTCAAATTTTAAGTGTCTTCCAAACATGAGCACAGGCACTGTTATTGTAATGTAGCATGGGTGTGAATCTGTACAACAAACAATATCACAAGTAGCATGGCAACCAGTGTGTGAATCTGTACAACAAACAATATCAGAAGTAAGATGGCAACCATAAGAGTAGGTGAATGAATGGCAACACTTGGAAATATTATTTAAATAATATATACAATTCGTCTTAAATGAATGGTGAAATCCTCTCAGAAAGGCAAAGCCATTCTCATTAGCAAAAACAAATGAACAACAAGTAAGTCTTATCATTGACATCAATATCAAGTACATCGAAACTAATATAATTTATGGTAACTGATAAATTTCAGCATTGATTCTTTTCGATCGGTGAGCACACATTTTTAAGATTTGAGTTGGACCACAGCCTTGAGCCCTGTTACACTTTGAGAGAAATTCATTACTGCCAATGCATATGAGTCTGACTATGAATCATCAAAAATGTGTGCTACAAGCTGAATACCTAAGTCACCCATAGGAATCCAAAAAGCAGAGGAGGTTGTCAGATGGATGCCAAAACCTCTAAAACTGCTGCAACAAATTGCATCTGAATTTCTTCATTTATCTTTGTGAAAAGAGGAACATGTACAAAGAGAGATTTGAAGCCACGTTTGGTAGCATGGTGAAGTGAGTGATAGTATACATAATTGCAGACAAAGCGGCCAGCATCATTGGATGTAGTGACATCATAACCTTTCTTAATCAAAGCTTGCACAATTTCATTCACGGGCAAGTTTGTCTGCAACCATTTGAACTATCAGAAAATTATAGAAAGGAATAATTCACTACAAGATCATGTTGATGCTCCTAAAAAAATTCATAACTAAATGGCCATCAGAAACAACACAAGCAGATAATCCTCACCTCAATCTCAGGGTAGTTACTCATGTTCTCGATTAGGTAAGCAGGGATTTTCAGAGGGCCCTGACCCTTTTACAAAGAGAAAGATAGGAAAAAAAAGCCTAGAAAGACAACAAAGAAATACTAAGAAACTACAAAAGACTCAGAGCAGCTGCTCATGTTATAGAGTAAGCCTCAAATTATACTTCTTAACAGCCAATGCAATTTCTTTAGAAAACACAAGTATGGATGTAATTCAGGGACAAGTGTGTATAAGAATACATAGAAGGAATATCTAAACAAATATCCAAGTTGAAGTGCAAAACCAGAATCTCTTAACATGTATAACCCCATGCCAAAAAAAAAGAAGAGATGGAAGCATTCAGAATCCCCCTTTCTATTGCAGAGTTAATGACATAAGGAAATCTCAATTATAAAACTCATGTTTTATGGGAAGGTATGGTTGACTAAAATTAGCTATATCAGTGACATGAAAGAATGGTAGAATCCTAAGACATTATGCATATGGTGTTGAATGAATTGGTTTGCTGAGACATTGAAAGTCTTATCCCTTAAGCACCGAGCATCCTCCATATGTTTCATAAATTGATTTTTTAACATAGTTACTAATTACAAACAGGTGGGATTATACATAATGGATCAAAAGGAGCTACAATTTTGTGGAATCACTATTAGTAGATTAAGTTTCAAATCCATCAGCATCATAAAGCATGGCCGTTTTACCATATTTCAATCTTGCTTTATTTAGTCTAAATTCAGATGACCATCATGTAGGGTTCTGTGCTTTGGTCATAGGAGCATTCCATTTACACAGCATAGAAGCAGTGTAGCAAAAGTGTCGATGAAATCCCTTTACATTGGTTTAAAACAAGAAAAAAGTTGGTTAAAATGTTACATTAGTAAAATCAAATGAATATTATGCTTATAAAAAAGAGACTATTATTTCATGTCAAATACAATGGAGAAAGATTAAATAAAATATCATACTGTAAAATAAGGCAATTATAAGAATCCAGGTAGGATTTGTAAGCCAACTATTTTACTTTTACATAGGAAGGTTTATATAAAATGTATAGAGTCATATCTATAAGGCTAAAATAGTTGGCCTGGGTTAATCATGAGTTTTTGGAGCACAATGCTACTATGGAACTTGTGGTAATCAAACAATTGTGTCTTTTGAACATTGGAAGGAGGAATCAGTAGAGTGAAATCAAGGATCGAGATTTTACTAAATTTTTTAATTGAAAACTTGGAATCAAATGATTTCTATGAGAAGATTAACAAGGTAGGATCAGCTGTGCCTTGCAACTAGAGCCATGGATGATAATGCAGCACCATATTATAAGAAGATAACATATCAGTAGACCTGGAAGGAAAAGATTACTGCAATCTGTCACTGCTGTTCCCACTGGCTTCATGCCACAACGGCAAATGTGGATGCAAATGATTGCTGTAGAAAGTTATGGCTGATACAAACAGAGATTGGGTTGCCTAGGTCACTGATGATATTAATAATTATAGATATAAAGATTGTTTCTGAGAAGATTTTATCCAAGTTTGCATGGGGACTGGGGTACTTGGGTACTTTGGATACAGGTACGGGTACAGGTACAGGTACAACTATTTTTCAAAATAGGGGATGAGGGTACTTGGGTACATCAAATTGTTTTTCTTATAATTTTAATAGTTTAGTAAAACTGATAAAAAATTGAGTCATAACAATGGTTTTTCAAAACAAGAACAATGTTAAAGTTTGTAGATGTAATATATTGTTTTTAGTTTCAGATTTCCAATATGTTTGTAATAATTATTAATAATATATGCTAACTGTTTAGATGCATTATCGAGAAGGCAGCGTTTAAACATGAAGATCATAAATCATATAACAATGACATATTGCAAATGATAAACTACTGACTTGAACAGTGACAAAGTTCACTGTTAATCAGTATTGTATCAAAGTTTCGAACTGATTACGAATGAATTAAGCTTGATAAACAAAAAGATGATATGCAAACAAAAAACCATAACAAAAATCAGGAACCTTAATCAAGGTCCTTAGCTATGATGTTCTCCACTGAGTACCAAGTACATGGGTATGTGTACCCATACGTGAGTACACGTCCTAGGGTTGTGGGTAAGCGTACCCATGCAACATTGACTTTTTAACATAGTAACGAGAATCATGACGATTCACGCAATTCGGTAGTTCGATTCAAGCTAGGCGATTTTTTGTGAATTGATGAATTGAATCGATGATTTCTTGGCATGAATCGCCGTGAATCCTCTGGAAAATTTGGGCAGCCCATTTGGGCAACTTAAAAACATAAAAAAATACAACTATTTTAATGAATTTTTTTTCACATTTCTCTTTCTTATAAATCTAAGAGGCATTCTATTTGTTGAGTATGACAAAAAGAGAGGGAAAGTGAGAGATAGACTTGATCTAGAGCAGATAGACTTGTCTTTTCATTTTGTTTACAGATAGACATATGTTTCATGGATCTTCATCTTACATTTATTATTTGATATAATTGGTTTTATGGATCTTCATCTTACATGCATTTATGATTTGACAACATTTATAATTCTATATATCTATGTCGTGACTCATTATGATCCTATGTTTTCTATTTACTTAAGCTAAAATTTATATTTTACACGTGATGAATTTATCATTTATGTTCCTTGTTTATGTATGTTAGATTCTATTTGATGAAGTTATAGTGTGTTTAAGTTATATTCAATAAAGGGTGCATGAAATAAGTTTCAAATTGTTAAAATCTCTAAATTTCAAGGGTTTTTTTTTAATTTGCCAATTCGATTCCAATTCATGGCCGATTTGCGATCTGATTCAGCCTTGCCCATTCCGATTCTCGTTACTTTGGATCTTAACCATCAAGGTTTCCTTTTCCAAATGAGGATATTAAGATTTAGATACATCCATGAGAAGTTCATTATTAATCAATGAAAATTAACAAGAAAAAAATCAGTTTAAGGTCTTTGCAGAAGCAGTTTTATCTCATAAATGTTAATAAGGAGTTGAACAAATTTCTTCATCTAAATTACTTTTGAAGTCATTTGAATTGAAAGGTCAATCTAGAATAATTTTGAACACGTAAGCACCAGGCAAAGCTAAAAACTATGTGTCAGAGTTTGATGGGACAGAACATGGTTAAAGCATAGAACCAATGTCAGATTTGGGAACATCATGATAAATACACCAAACTTTCAAAGATTTCCTAGTGATGTCAAGCTCAAGAGGGTCACATCTAATGAATCCTCAAGGAATGCTAACACTAGGGTCATGTATAGAGAGGTTGCAACCCCTAATTCAATGGTTGATCTTGGATTTGTGAGCATCATCAAAACAGCCCATTTAGAAAGCCACGAAGTTTCATCAAGAACAAAGTTCATACCAAAAGTAACCTTTGACTCAAATGAAAGCATCAATACAACAAATTAAAATCTTACAAGCCAAACTATCAATAAAAAATTCAGTGGTATCCATCCAAGTTTGAAAGGCTCCACAAACAGTGGACTAAAGAAAGTACATAGCAGCTAGCTTATCAAGAATCCAATTAACCTTGCATATCCTTGCAAATTCATGCTATGTTTTGTGCTCATTTTTGTGGCCTTCCCGTACTGTGTTTTTAAGACCATTTTAGCTCTTGTATTGGCCCTTCCCTCCCCTCCCCCATTATGGTGCAAGGGCTTGGTCTCCCATGGTCATGGTCATTTCTTTCAAGCTGATGTGACAATTCCTTTATACCTTTTGTTTTTCATATTTTGTGGATATACTCATCAAGTGCCAGTATCCTATCACAGTTTCTCATTCAACAACCATTTCCAAGCATTTTACCACCTGTCATATGCTATGGTGGGTGGTACCGCTGGGACAAATTCAAATTGCTTGCCAACCTCTTCTCCTTCCCCGGTTATTCTCACTTTGAGTCTCTCTTTTAGTTTTCAAAATTTCTCTCTCACATTTACTTTCTCTTGCATGATACAAATACTTACAGCTCTTATTTGGCATCAATTCCTTCTTAAAGGCATTGTGCGATTTAACAATACTCATCTCTTTGGCTTCCTCAAAGCTTCAAAAGGTGAAATTATTCTTGTTGCATTGCTATCAAATTTTCTATTTTCTCATACTCACTGTAGCATTTCTTTGGTAATGCTCCAAAGAGCCTTGGAATATTCACTCAAATCCAATCCTTGCAATCTATTTCATGTTAGTTTATAGTATTTATATTGTTGTTATTCTTAATTCCAAGATGCACTTATGATTGGAGCCCACACTATTTTTCTACTCTATTTCATACTGGCTATCTGTGGTGGTCAAAAGACCAACATAGGGTCTTGACTAAAGGCAAGCTCCCAAATAGCTCCAAACAATTTTCGTTTTCCTTATATCTACAATTATTTTGTGTAATAGATGTAAATATAAGGAAACTGGACCAAAGTGTTTTCCATATTTTTCTAGTGTCCTGGGTCACACAAACAACATAATACACAAACATCTGCACACCATGCTAGCATCCTCGACAATGATCTTCAACTTCTGATGCCAAGATTCTACTCTTTACACTTTTGAACTCAGTTTGTCAATTCTATACTTGAAATTCCAGAACATTTTTATTCCCAACTCATATTAATGTAAAGTTAGATTAGAGTAGATTAAATTTCTATGTTATACTATTCCCCTGTGCAAAGGGATTTTTATCATCTGATATGAATCAAAAGTTGAAAAATAATAAAATTCTAGAATCTCGCTGTAGATTTGCAGACATATCTCTTATATTAAAAGCCTCTATACGCCAGCAATGACTCATTCCACAATTCCAGTTTGAATACACCTTGCATATCTCCAGTTTCAATTTTAGCAAGACTCTAGCGTACTAGTGGTTGGATAATTTGATTAGAAAATTCCTGCATGCTACAAAGAATATGCCAGGGCATACTATAAAACTTTCATAGAGATTTACATTGGTAGTTGGACAAGTGATTCCACAAACACAACAGTTTAACATTATACTATTCAGGCAGAAAATCTTACAACAAACAAAAACGTCATTGGCAACATATACAGCTACCAAACGTTCAATAATCATCTTTGAAAAATTACTAGATAAAAATCTAATAAATAGATTGTAATTTTGACTTCCAAGAGTAAATGAAATGCATTTGACAGTTAATGTACCTCAACAAAAGATATAGAAGAGAAAAAATATATATCACCTCTATTATTTGTGAAATGTCACCATTCTCAGGAACAATGGGCTCCCTCTACAATAAAACAGTCAATTAGTTATCTGTGTGTTGGAATATGGTATTTAAGATTATCATATAACAAAATACACTAACTGCCAAGCATAAACTCAAGCTCAAATAACTGAAACTTCATTTGTTCTCTCAAATATTGAATGGAATTAAACCTGTATGTTTTTATATATGTCAGGATGACTATCATTAGTTATAACATGAAGCTGAGAAAAATACTGGTTAGAATACCTGAGGCTGCCAACCCAGCTCATCAGGATAGAGAAATGTAGCTTCGTTCAATGCCCGGCATTCAACAGCAAATTTTGTAGCACCAGCATTCACTCCTAAATGTACCTAGAAAATTACAACTTTCATTAATTAGAATTTGGTAATTGACCATGTAAAGATCAAAGTTATATCTGTTACAAAAAACAGACAGTTTTGTAAAATTCTAAGAAAAAACCTTTCCAAGATCATTTTTTTCCGTCTTTCAGTTCTCTTAGACTACTAGAATGGTTTTTTGTGTTTTCATACGAAAGGAACAATGTGGATGTTCAACTTCAAGGTGATTCAGATGTCATTATATAATCATAATTGTCTTTGCACAGTGTAACAATGAACCTTAACATAATGAAGTCTATTAAGCAATTCAAATAACAGTTGTAATATTTTATTATAGCTTCAATTGAAGAAACACATTAAATATAAAGATAATAAATTTAAATTTAAAACCATAAATAAAACCTTGGACAAAGAAAAACAGAATAAGATACATTTGTGGATGAGCCCTTCTTGATCATCTTGTCACAGTAAAAAGCATTACAGTAATGATTAAAATTGTGATATTCTATGATTACATTTTGGTGAATGTACAACAGCATTGTTCTAAAATGGAAAAAAAAAATCCATAGTTGGCCTATTTAAGGATGACTGAAGTGATTAACACTTGAAAGTTGAAACAAGTCATCCCCTATGACACTATATTGCATTGTCAATGGGTAAGTGGTATGATGAGTATAAACATAAAACACGGAGATGTGAATATGAATAGAATAAACAAGTAGTACAGTAATATCTCATTGAAATGGTAAGTTCTCTTGTCTACCAATTTCAATAAAAAAATTAGAGAGATTTTACTATGCTATGCTTGATTTCATCTTTTTTCAATTCTGTAGTACTCTTACATGACACAAAGAACGTAGATCAAAGGTAAGAACAAGTCAAAAGATCTGACTTATCACCTTTTTTGAGAAACCGTGTTTCCCAAGCACTGCAACATACCTTTTCCAAGGGAATAAATATATATGTACCCAAAAATGCATCAAATCAAAATTTAAAAATGTGATGAATAAAGACTTTAAAGGCCTAAATGGCAGAAAAAATGGCAACTAGCTTTGACCACCAAGACAAATTCCACTAGTCAAGCCCCATATATCTCATCATGCCTCATAGTCCCTCATAGCTCCTCAGCTTCTTTCCATCCTAATTCAATCTTTTCTACTTGCAGTTCCCGCCATTCAGGCAGAATCGTCAATCTAATGTAGGATGCAGTTACATAATCTCTTAATTGATTTTGTAATCAATGCAGCGATTACAAATCTGCCTCCCACTAAAGCCAATGCTTTCAACAAAATTGTCTGTACCTGTTGTGTAAGCCAAGAAGTTGTCTTTTACTTCTCTCCTCCAAACATCTTGATTTCCTACATTAATGAGCCGAAACTTTCATCAGCACATTCCTCTATGAATACACCCTTTGCAAGTATGATTTGGGTTGAAGACATTGGGTTAGCATGGCTTGATATGTAAACCCTGATAAAGATCTCATATGATAGTTCGTCAAAAACAAGTCTTAATGAAGAGCATGAAGACTGAAATGATTTAAGTAATGTATTAACTCAAAAGGCAAGGAAATGAGGTTCATGTATTAACTCAAAAGGCAAGGAAATGAGGTTCACTGCAAAATAAAGACAATGGACTTTCCCTACAGAACATTTAGACCAAGAGAAAACGCCAATAAAATGTGCATAGAGTACATCAATTAACTACCATTTCCAATGGCAATACAAGTCTACTAGTTCAACTTTAACTCATTTAAATCCCTCAGATCTCTAGTAAACTCCCAAAACATCTCATTGTGTTGTGCTTGCCTAAACACAGTTTACGTTTGTAGCTATGACCCTTTATCTTTGGGAGGCCATCACCCTTCAATGTAGATCCTTACATGGGGTCTTTGGGGATTCTAAATCCCCCAAGTTGATTACCTCCTCTTTCCAACATATCTAGAATAAAAAATCTAAACAGCCTTTGAATCGGTTACTTCTCTTACAGACATTGATAGAATTGTAAGACAATGTCTATGACAAGTTCTACCTCAACATGTTCACTCTCAGCATTATGTTCCTACTTCCTGATGACACAATTTGGCTCCTCGTCACATACATATATGCCTCTTTGGCCACCCTACACCCACACTGAAAATCCAAGATCAAGCTTTTTCACTAGTAAAAGGGGTTTCTTCAACCTTATTTGTTAGTTGTGATCATCAAGGAGTACTTACTCAACCCTCTCGACCTTAAGCACTTCCCAATGTATGCTGTAAAATCTTGTATTGGTCCCTTTCATATTGATTGATGATGGCATGAATGACTTCACCATTTATAGCCCAAACAATGATACTTAGTGATCTCTATTACTAAGATTCTGATATTTAGAATTTGTATTCCTCCTTGGCTATTTGTACTAGTTTCTTGATTACTTATGTTGGTGGTCCCCTAGTGTTTTTTTTGTTTTCTCTTCCTCTTTGTGGGGCTTTTTCTAAGTTTCTCTTCCTAGAATTTTGTATTAAAACTGGAGTAATTTTGTATCTCATTGACCAAACTTTGGTCATTCATGGACGTAAATAATCTATTTCTTTCTTTATTTCTTATAACTCCTTACATTCCTCTCTAATCCTACCAGAATTCACTTTCATCATCCCATTTGGCCTTACAACCATTTATTTAATGTTTACAACCATGAATAAAAACTCAAAAGCTAAGTTTTATGTCATGTGCTAAAAAAGCTTGCATCAAGGGGTAGTTACATAAACATGGCTTTTCTGTACAAAAATGCCCTAATGACTGCTAAAATATCTGTTGTCTTTGTACAAAACTATTTCTTATCTAGATGAAATCACCTTGGCAATTATGAGAAAGGTGGTTTTTTCCATGAGCAAAAAACATTATTTGTTCTCGATTTTCTCTCTTACCATAAGCAAAAAGCATTGTTTTCTTCTTGATTTCTCTCTTTCCACTAGCAAAAAACTCTGATAAATCTTGTACCATTGTCAACATTCTCTAGCATCCAATTATCTAACTCTATTTTAAAACATCTTCTTTCACTGAAAGTTCTTTCTTGATCTGGGATGTGTTTCCATGAAGTCTAAACTATCCTTTCAGAATCGTACCTTACCAATATGGAGGCTTTTGAGTACCTAACTCTAATTTGGAACCTTTCCTTGCTTCACTGAAAGTGTTATCTTGAATTATGCCATGTTGCCATGAAATCTAAACAATCCTCTTACGAATCACACTTCCCCGACATGGAGGCTTTCAATCCCAAAAGCTGTTCAAACACCAGTGTAACACGAGCTGCAACACAAAATAAGAGAGATATCATCTCAATAGATGAACATGATACAGTTGAGGTTACAGCACTCCAGCCAAGATTCAGGAAACCTTTTCTCCATCTATCTAAATGATTTATTAATGTTAGAAAGCTTGGAATTAAAGAAACATTAACAACATACTTCTCTCTGCCTCAATGTTAATGATTGCAGTCTGTTTGTTCAACATCTCCCCTTCATGAAGACTCAAGGTCCTAGATTGCTCCTTCATGCCTTTGTAAGCAAGAAACATAAAAAGATTTTGTCCACACTTCATCTCAAGAGGTACTTGTTTGCACTTTGGTTAAAAACAATTTTTATTTTCATGCATATAGGGACTGTCAAACACAACTACACACACATACACAACCACTCAATCAGCAGATGTGGGATTATAAAAACTCCAATCTACATTGTCTACTCACAAGCACATCAAAGCCATCCTTGATCCAATCCAAAGCGTAAGACCTGGGGTGTTTATTTTCTAGACCAAGTTCTACAACAAAATCTTGAGATATAGACTCGCTTGCGAACAAAAATCAGTAAGTACGTCAACTTTAACATTCATCTACTTGAATCTTGATGCTAATTTTTTTCAATTGGTCACTTCCTCTTGTGCCAAAAAATCAATACTAACATTTTTGTAGTGCATGACAATTTGGAATTCAACTTCACTGCTATAATCAATTATTTTGCCTTCATTAATTAGAAGGCTCTTGTCTTGCATCATGGAATCGATATTGTCTTACCCATTTTATTTTTCTAATAGGGGCATTTTTCGAAATGTAGCTTCCAATCAAACTCATCTATATGGCCACCCTCATCACAATGGTCACAATGTTTCATTGATTTATTCTTTGTGATAGTATCATTTGCCTTATTGTCTTGACCTTAGCCTCTTTTAACCTTGAAAATCATGGAGGATTATCTACTAAAGTGAAGTCAAGATGTATGCATGCTTTATTTACGTCTACTGGTTCAAAGAGAAGTATTGGCCTCCAAGAATGGCTATGAAAAACTCAAATGTATTTCACCAATACCTCTTCTTACAGATATTTCCCTTTTTTTATAGCCTTTCTACAACATTCACCGATATAGTCTTGTATACTTGCCTTCTTTTCTAATTCAAAATTGCAATTCCATACAATTTTCAAACTCTATAAAAATACTAGGTAAATTGTTTCATAATTGATGTCTTAAATTGATACCAAGAACTAATAGGAGTTTATTTTCTTAAAGCCATAGAATACAATACTTTCAACAAGATAAAGCATGTTTTCCCAATATCTATCTAACAAAGGAAATCATTTGTTTTAAAGCAAGATAATGCGTACTAAAGTATACCTCCAATTGAGCCACCCAATGGTCAAGCTTATCTTGATCTGCATTCAAATCTTTGTTGAATGATTAATGTCAATCTTTACCTCAGGTTTGAATTGAGGCAACCTTGCTAGACTTGGTTCACCATGCAAACATCTCCATCTTTGTTGGATGGGCAACTTTCCCCTTGCTCTTGGCTCTTAAATAGCATATCTTCTCCTTGTGAGCTTCCATGATTTCCTCTAGTTGTCTCTATGGACTAATAAATATTTGCAACATAATCTTCTAGCTTGAGGAACCTTGCTTCTTCCATGCTTCATAGTTCTATTTCCTAATTACATGTTTCAATGGCTTATTGATAAGCCAACAATTCTCCCCAGCTTGCTCTTTTTGTGGTCATGGACCTCCAAAATTACTCAACTTCCCCAAGGAAAAAGTAAAAACTTGCTCTAATACCAAACTAGATCTGCAAACTACAATGGGGATTCCATTAAATTGTCTAACAAATCTTAATGAAGAACATGATGACTAGAGTTCTTTAAGCAATGTATTAACTCAAAAATTGCAAGAGCAAATGAGAATAAGAAATCCAACAAAATGAAGACAAACAATTCGCCTTGAGAACCCAAATTCCAGAAGAAAACTCTAGCAAAATGTAAACCAAATTTTCTTGCCTAAACAGTCTATTTTTTAATTTTAAACTTGTTGAATTCCACTATGGTCACAATTGTGTGCACTTTCATTACCCCACTCAGATTTACAAGCATTTATATTTGGTTACAATCAAGAATAGAAGCTGAAGGAAGTTGAATAGCTAAAAAAATTGGAACAACATGAGCAGTTTTCTGTTGCATAATGAAACCTCACTTTGTCATTAGCGAGCAACTATAAATAATAAAACCATCACTTTTTGACCTAAACAACCCCAATTGATGCAATATCACTTTTGAGAAAATTATCACTTGTCTCTATACAAAACCACCGCTATTTTGACTGAAAACACCCCAATAGCTATTTAAATATCCCCTGTTGGAAACCAACAGTTTCTTCTCAAAGCCTAAAATACTATTGTTCCTTAGCTTTGTCATCTGCCAAAATTTGTTGTGACATGTTCCATTATCTATACCATATTGACCATCATCCAGCATTCTGTCCTGAAACTTCTACCTTCACAGAAATTGCTTTCTTCAGTTGCACCTTGTTGCCATGAAGTTTGGATTCTAAACAATCCTTTCACAGACTACACCTGTGTCTATGTCTTGATCAAGGCAGATACTATTTCCAATGTTTTTAGTAATTTCTTTATCAAAACCCAACAGGTAATATATATTGGAGGCATTTCCATTTGGTTGTAACTGTAAACATGGAAAATCCCATTCAGATCTAAAGGTGTCATCAAAGTTGTTCTAAATTAGCACCATTTTGCTAGGATACCGATTCGTATGGAAATGCAAAGGCTTCCGCATTGGATGCAAGATGCTTCTGGAAGCCCTACGGATGCTGACCGGAAGCCAGCTGCAGGCTCCCGGATGTTTCTTCTAAAATCCAGGAGCATCCGCAGGCCCAACTACCTGAAAAGTGTTAAAAAAAACATTTTAAAACACTTAAGTATTGTACATAACTTGTTCTGTCACTATTGTACATACCATTTAATCATTTTCTGCATTTGAAATATATATTTATATAATCATACATCGTATGGAGTTTACAATAGAAATCATCAGCCCTTTGCTTATCTAGTTGTTATTTGCTATGCTCCACAAAGATGCGTTTCTGGCCCTTTTATGCTCGTCCCCATACTGGGTACGAAATGGGGACGCGGGTACCTATTTCCGCCGTCCCCTGCGACGTCCCAAATTGGGGAAAAAGGGTACCGTTCCCGAAACTCCCAAATTTTTTTGCTAGGAAATGAGGGTACAAAATCTTGTACCAGGGACTCCATTCCTGTCCCTCGACCATCGGCTTTGGCTAACGTCGTCCCCATTTTCCCAGTTGGCGACAACTAAGTTAAAAGCCCAAAAAATATATATTTTTATTATTTTTTCAATTCCACCCAGGCCCCACATGGACGTTGGAGGTTTCTAAAATAAGGGAACCCTAATGTGGCTTCAAATAACAAGAGGTAAATATTAAAAGGGCATTGTTCATTTGGATTTGTTTGCAAGTTGGGAAGAGGAAGAGGAAAACAACAAAAGAAGAGTGCGTTTTGGAGGTGCAAGCGGAGGTTTTGCCTTAAATTTCTACTTCATTCTAGGTATGCTTTTTATTTTATTTTTGTTTGATTCAAACTTTATTGTTGTTTGTTGTCATTTTTCAATTTTTCCAATGACATAGAGAGGGCATGTTGAATGGAACATTGAAATGTTATTTTTTTCTCATAACTTGCAGCAGTATAAAACATTGCAAAATTCAAAAGCAAAAACATGAGCAACAGTGAGAGTGAGAGATGTAGCGATAGCATGGATGTTGCCATGCAAGAAACTCAAGTGTCACATTTACAAAGACCAAGAAAAAACCTAGGGCAGCCATGGATGATGAGCCTAATATAGATGTCCCTATGGAAGATGCAATCCCTAATCCATTTGAGTGCCCTTCCAAAGCCCTAAAAAAATGCCAAAGGCCCATTCAACCCTAAGAAACCTCTCCTAAAATTTTTCACAAAAGTAGACAACAATAAGAAGAAAAATCCGAGCGGTAGTAGAGAATGGGAGTGTCATATATGTAAGAAGCATTATTTTGGGAGCTACACAAGAGTGTATTGTCATCTTTTATGGATAGGAGGGCAAGGGGTGAAAGGTTGCAAAAAAATTAAGGATGATGAAAAATTTGAGGCCAATAGGTTGCATGTGGAGGGGGAGTTATTGAAATCCGAGGGTCCTATAGGTAGCACACCCCCACCCTCATTCACTCCCACACTCACTTCCACTAGCACTGCTAGTAAAAGGAAGAGAAAGGCCAAGAGAGATACCAATGTGGCTGATTTATTAACATACAAGCAAAAGAGAGAGCTGAAGAGTCCATTGGCAGATTTCTTGTTGCTCATGGCATACCATACCATGTTTCTCGTTCCTCATTCTATAAACAAAAGTGCAAAGATATTTATGTTGTTGGTCCTTCATTTGTACCACCAAGAGAGACTAAATTAAACACCACTATCCTTGACAAAGAGTACTCAAAAGTAAACATTTTGATGGAGGATATGAGACAAACATGGATGAGTAATGGATGTTCTATCATCATGGATGGTTGGACCAATATCAAACATCAGCCACTCATCAATCTTATTGTCACTAGTATAGCAGGGGCCTATTTTCTTAGAGCCATTGATTGTTCGGGAAAAAAGGAGGATGCATCCTTCCAATTTCAAATTTTGAAGGATGCTATAGAAGAGGTAGGGGTTTCAAATGTTGTGCAAGTAGTCATTGATTCAGCCCAGGTGTGTAAACCAGCTGGATTGATAGTAGAGAGCACCTATAGACACATTTTTTGGACCCCATGTTGTGTACATGCATTGAATAACACCTTGAAGGACTTTGGGAAAATTGATTGGATAAAGACTATGGTTACTGAGGCTAGAGATGTGCAAATGTTTATTTGCAATCATCACACATCTCTTGCATTATTTAGGACATTTTCCAAAAAAAAATTCCTCAACCCTGTGGAGACTCGATATGCTAGCTACTTCATTTTGTTGGAGAGGATGCTTCAAGTCCAAGAGGCCTTACAATCCATGGTGGTCAATGCAGAGTGGAATAGATGGCATGAATCAAGCACCCCGGATGGAAGATTTGTCAAACAAAGAATCCTGGATGAGAATTGGTGGACCACAATGAGGTAAGGAACTTAAATAATTGACATCATAATTGTTATTGCTAATTTAATAAAAACATTTCTGATTTGAACACTTGCTGATTTTTTTAACATATGTTGTTTCTCACTTGCAATTTTCTTTCATTTGCAGATACATTTGCTCCTTCATTGACCCTATTGTGCAGGTCATTAGATATGTTGATACTGACTCTCCTAGCCTGAGAGAGATTTATGAGACTTTTGATAGCATGCTTGGGAAAATCAAGCAAGCTATTAAAGAGAAGGAACCTACTTTGGAGTTCTATGAAGAGCATCTTAAGCCCATTGTAACAAAAAGGTGGAACACTATGAACACCCCACTTCATATGCCAGCCTATGCAATCAATCCGAAATGGTATGCACCAAGGCTTGGGAGAGTGCCTCCATCTAGTGATGAGGAGGTGAGTTTATTTTATGTTAAAGATTTTTGATTTTCTAATACGTTTTTTTTTTAAAATAAAATAAAAATTTTAAGAACTCTAAAGTAGGTTCCTTCTCTTTAATAGCTTGCTTGATCTGCCCAAGCATGCTATCAAAAGTCTCATAAATCCCTCCCAAGGCTAGGAAAGTCAGTATCAACATATCTAATGACTTGCACAATAGGGTCAATGAAGGAGCAAATGTGTCTACAAATGAAAGAAAATTGCAAGTGAGAAACGTCATATGTTAAAAAAATCAGCAAGTGCCTAAATCAGCAATGTTTTTATTAAATCAGCAATAACAATTATGATGTCAATTATTTAAGTTCCTTACCTCATTATGGTCCACTAGTTCTCATCCAGGATTCTCCGTTTGACAAGTCTTCCATCCGAGGTGCTTGATTCATGCCATATATTCCACTCTGCATTGACCACCATGGATTGTAAGGCCTCTTGGACCTGAAGCATCCTCTCCAACAAAATGAAGTAGCTGGCATATTGAGTCTCCACAGGCTTGAAGAATTATTTTTTGGAAAATGTCCTAAATAATGCAAGAGATGTATGATGATTGCAAATAAACATTTGCAAGTCTCTAGCCTCAGACACCATAGTCTTTATCCAATCAATTTTCCCAAAGTCCTTCAAGGTGTTATTCAATGCATATACACAACATGGGGTCCAAAAAATGTGTCTATAGGTGCTCTCTACTATCAATCCAGCTGATTTACAGACCCGGGCTGAATCAGTGACTACTTGCACAACATTTGAAGCCCCTACCTCTTCTATGGCATCCTTCAAAATCTAAAATTGGAAGGATGCATCCTTCTTTTTTCCCGAACAATCAATGGCTCAAAGAAAATAGGCCCCTGCTATACTAGTGACAATAAGATTGATAAGTGGCCGATGTTTGATATCGGTCCAACCATCCATGATAATAGAACATCCATCACTCATCCATGTTTGTCTCATATCCTCCATCAAAATGTTTACTTTTGAGTACACTTTGTCAAGGATAGTGGTGCGTAATTTAGTCTCTCTTGGTGGTACAAATGAAGGACCAACAGCATAAACATTTTTGCACATTTTTTTATAGAATGAGGAATGAGAAACATGGTATGGTATGCCATGAACAACAAGAAATCTGCCAATGGACTCTTTAGCTCTCTCTTTTGCTTGTATGTTAATAAATCAGCCACATTGGTATCTCTCTTGGCCTTTCCCTTCCCTTTACTAGCAGTGCTAGTGGGAGTGAGTGTGGGAGTGAATGAGGGTGTGGGTGTGCTACCTGTAGGACCCCCGGATTTCAATAACTCCCCCTCCACATACAACCTATTGGCCTCAAGTTTTTCATCATCCTTAATTTTTTTGCAACCTTTTACCCCTTGCTCACCTATCCATAAAAGATGACAATACACTCTTGTGTAGCTCCCAAAATAATGCTTCTTACATATATGACACTCTAATTCCCTACTACCCCCCGAATTTTTCTTCTTATTGATGTCTACTTTTGTGACAAATTGTAGGAGAGGTGTCTTAGGGTTGAATGGGCCTTTGGCATTTTTTTTAGGGCTTTGGAAGGGCACTCAAATGGATTAGGCATTGCATCTTCCATAGGGACATCTATATTAGGCTCATCATCCATGGCTGCCCTAGGTCTTTTTCTTGATCTTTGTATATGTGACACTTGAGTTTCTTGCATGGCAACATCCATGCCATCACTACTTTCCTCACTCTCACTACTGCTCATGTTTTTTGCCTTTGGATTTTACAATGTTTTATACTGTTGCAAGTTATGGAAGGAAAAAAAAAAAACATTTCAATATTCCATTCAACATGCCCTCTCTATGTCATTAGAAAATTTGAAAAATGACAACAAATAACAATAAAGTTTGAATCAAACAAAAATAAAATAAAAAACATACCTGAAATGAAGTAAAAATGAAGGAAAAACCTCCTCTTGCACCTCCAAAATGCACTCCTCTTTTGTTGTTGGTTTCCTCTTCCTCTTCCCAACTTGCAAATAACTCCAAATGAACAATGCTCTTTTAGTATTTACCTCTTTTTATTTGAAGTCACATTAGGGTTCCCTTATTTTAGAAACCTCCAACGTCCATGTGGGGCCTAGAAGGAATTGAAAAAATAATAATAAAATATTTTTTTGGGCTTTTAACTTAGTCGTCACTGGCTGGGAAAAGGGGACGGCGTTAGCCAAAGGGGACGGTCGAGGGACGGGAACAAAGTCCCCGGTACAAGATTCCGTACCCCCATTTCCTAGCAAAAAAATTTGGGAGTTTCGAGGATGGTACCCTTTTTCCCCAATTCGAGACGTCGCAGGGGATGGTGGAAATAGGTACCTGCATCCCCGTTTCATACCCGGTACGGGAACGAGCATAAAGGGGCCGGAAACGCGTCCCCGTGGAGCATATATATATATTTAAATATATATATATATACGTTTCCTCCCGCATCCGCATCCAAAAAAACATCCCCGCATCCTGTATCCACTTCCGGAATCCGCTTCGAATCCGCATCCAAATCCGTAACATAGCCATTTTGTTTTAGGTTTGGACACCTTGCTATTTGTTTTAGTTTTAGTTTGATTTCCTTTATTGATGTCTGCTGCTGCTTGTATTCACATCTATATCTGCCCCTAAATATCCTCTCTTCTTCCTTGATTTATACCTTCGTATCTAAATGACGAGGTCTATCCCTTTCAAAAGACATATCCATTTGAAGGGTTGTGTTTATTTGTTCGCTGCCATTTGAGAGTGACTAATCCTATTGTAATCATTGCTAATGATTTTATTTATCTTAATTAGCCCTTGATACTAATACTTATTCTATTTCATTCCTAATGCCATTTGGCTTGCTCAGAATAACTTATTTCTTGCATTGGTCAGCCCTATAATTTTTAGTGCTCAAAATTAATATTAACAAAAGCTGTGATTTAGTTATTTATTGCATTTATTGTGGAGGCGTGACAAAGATGAATGGAAGCGATGAACAAATGAGGAGGTGAAAAAGAAAGGACACATGGGAAAGGAAAACTTGCCATGAAACAACCTTAAAACACTTGTCAAATGCTTAAGCAGTGCACCCCAATATTGATTTGGTAGGTTAATGCATCTATGCGCCTTCAACAAAGCTAAATTCTAGAAAGGCTATTTGAAATGCATTGATATGCATTCACAAAGCTCATCATTAGTCACGTAGTATAGCAAGTGATGATGCTTCATGAAAAACAAGCACAAAAAATAATGAGAATGCCCATAAAAAAAACCGATGAGCAATAAATACTACATTCCTAAACATGCTTAGTTGAATAACAGATGTCATAGTGATTTGTGATTGGCTGTGTCTAGTCCTAGAAATGAAAAAATAACCAAATGTTTGAAAATTAATTATAAATAAAACAAAAGTACCATAAAATCCCTTCTCATTATGACTATGGTGCTTCTTGTAGTTGCTTGATCAAAATTTTGATTGCAAAATAATATTGGTTCCTAGAAATATAAGCAAGCTATTTGACACATCAAAAACCATAGTTTGGAAGCTATAAAAGAGGGAAAGAGATGGATTTGTCATGTTGTACAATGTAAACTAGGAAATCAGATAAAAACTGAAGTGGCAAGACATTGTGAAAGGTCACAGAACACAACCATCCAATGTTCAATGGAACTGTCATGTTTACTCACCTCACTGAATAAGTGTTGTACTTTATCTACACACTATTAATAAGTGCATTCCCTTTCAGTTGTAGCATTCTACTTAATTATAGTCTTCAACACCATATGCTCTCACCTTTTCCCACCTCACAAACTAGGTGATCAAAAAGTGGAAAGGACATGCATTGTATCTCATTTTTAATTGAAGATTTTTCAAAAAAAAACTGGTGTATAATAGAAATGACCATGGGCCTAATTGTGAGATGTAGAGGCAATTTTACTCAATTGTCTACAATGCAGCAAGGGGAGGTATTATAGAGTCCTTATGGAGACACTAAAGATGTGTGAGCTACTTGACCCCCCTTATAGTAGCGGTGTGGAAAATTTTGAGATCTTAGTGTACTATCTCCCATGGATCGAGCAACATGTGTAATTGTGTGTCTAGTTTGGTTATCCAAAACTCAACAAAACCTAAACAACTTAGCAACTCAAGGAATCAAGAAGCAATAATTAATTGTGAGCTTGTTTTGAGAAAGAAATAACACAAGAGTAGAAAATGAGCTTGTAATTGGCTTGATATGTCTCATTTGTAAAAGTTCTTGAACAACTTTTTCGCTTTCATTTTTGAAATCTTTTGGGCTTCAGTTGAATTGGATCATGATCTGCCTGGTGCCCTCCTCCAACTCCATGATGTGCCCATGAACCCTAACTAGTAGTAGGTGTTTTGGAAGTTCTCCAAATTGATCCAAGAGCATCTTGGGATATTTAGAATTGACATCGAGAAAACACAGTCTTTTTTGTTTCCAAATAAGGAACTTGAAGCCCTATGTGCAAGATGATATTCTGATCTTTGAATCTTTCAGACTTATAAAGAATCTCCCTTTTAGTTTTTGCTTCGCACTTGATGGAATCTTTGAGATTCCCTAATGATACTTCTTTGCAAGTTGATGGTATGTTATGACATCTCTCCAATGAGGGAAGTAACCTATGACAGCCATACTAATAGAGTTACATTAAAAGGCATCTTTGACTGAGTCTAAATCAGCCAGAATTTGGAGTGCTCCATTTTCATTTCAATGAATGTTAACGCATTTTGACTTACATGTTGATACATGTTGAAGTGTGTGCCCTAGCTGGCTCTTTTTAGCTAGCACACAAGGATACTCTTAATGGAGGTAGTTATATTTGGCCATAACTTGATCCATCTTGATTTTGGCAGCATAATTGGAGCATAAGCATAAAACATCAAGTTTGGATTAAAAGGGGTTAGCTTCCAAAAGGTTTTTTTGCAAGTTGAAGGAATCATGAGAGGGATTCCTTAATTGTCTATGGATCTATGATAATGGTCTATTGGACAAAGGTCTTAGGTTTAAGTTTGGATCCAGTCCACTTGGGAGGTCATCTAGGATCCCAATATTGGCTAGCAATTGCATCCCAAGAAAACCAAGAGTGAATTTGAAGCGTACCTATACCAGCCAATGATTCAAAGTTTTTTTACAGAAAAGGGTGCAATTCATCCCCTCCCAAACCCTCAAAAGTGGTGAAGAAGGCATCTAATAGACAAATCAAACTCTCATATTGTGAATAAAAACAAAACATTATTCGTCATTGCTGATTTTTTTTCTTGCACAAATGGAGTTGAAGATTGATCAGTGAGTGTTCCAAACTAGTTGGCTAGCTATTCTTAAACATTTGCAGTAGTTCATTTGTTGCCAAGAAGATTGTGGAGGAAGATTTCTTCAAAACATGTAGGTTTTCTTCAAGTTTTTAAATTATTTTTTTACAAATGATGTCATATCCCCATTTTAAGATAGAATTTTAATAATAATTAGATTATACAATGTTATTAAATAAAATAATAAAGATATATTAAAACTAATACTAAAATTTAAAATATGAAAATAATAATTATTTAATCTATATTATTAATAAAATAATATTTAGCATGATACTTTATAAGATAGAATTTTAATAATAATTAGATAATACAATGTTATTAAATAAAATAATAAAGTTATATTAAAACTAATACTAAAATTTAAAATATGAAAATAATAATTATTTAATCTATATTATTAATAAAATAATATTTGGCATGATATTTTAAATAATTAAATTTCAATGAGTAAAGAAATAAATTAAATTATATACAAGAGACAATATTATAAAAAATATGTTAACTTTCTAAATAGAATTTAATAATAAATAAAATAAACACAAATAAGTAAGTAAAATAAATAATATAACATAGAATAATATTAATTAATTAAATCTAATGAAAAGTCAAGAGATGTTTAACAAATAGACACGACTCCTTAAAATTAAGATATAAAAGAGAGGAGAGTTTATTAGTCCCTACAGGGAACTAATGTTTTTAGTTGACCCATTCTTATTTTATTTTTTTGCTAATCAACTGTCATATTTCAAATTTTGTAAAGTTAGAATTAAAAAATAATTATCGGATGCAAATTGCTAATTTTCTATTGGTCCATGAGAAATTTCCTGGGGTTTAATTGGTTTTTCATGGACAGAAAAATGGAGAAAAAACAATGGAAAGTTGATTAGATTGCATTTATTATGAATCTGACATGACCAAGATATATCACTGTACATACAAAATTAATAGCAATAAATCATCTGGCCCAAGAAGCACTGACATATTTTCCGTAAAGCCGGTATTGTAAGGCAAAAATAACAAACGAATGAGTGTGCATGATTTAGTGGTATGCTTCTACATTCTCTTTTTTACTTTTTGCCATGGCAGTCGTCCAGGCCATCTGCGATCAATTAATTGAAATAAAAATCCTATGTTTTCTCATTGCTTGAGAAGTAAGATTTTAAATGATTTGTGGAATAAATTTATGATAATACGTCCCATATTTTTCAAAACAAAATACACAAGATTACTAAATTATGAGGTCCTTAGAAATCTTTTTGTGGTCCAATGTAACTCTTATTGAACTTCAGAAGGGAAAAAACTCATGCTGCATCGTGCTTAGGGATTTTTTTTGTCTAAAGCTAAGCTGTAGGGTAAGCGCTTCTACACTTCTCTGTATAAATGAGTTTTAGGTATATACAAAAATCTGTGCTCGTACTATAAGAAAACTTCTGAACACACTCTGCCTGAAAAATGAGAGATACTACGTGCAGTTCTGGATTTAAAACAAACTAACTTCTCAGAAACAAACACAAATGTTACAAATCTTTGCACGATATACAAGGATAACTACTTTTTAAAAAAAGGAATTCTATCTTTATGTAGAGTATATATATCACAAGCCGCTAACACCTTTTTTGAATCCCTTACAATCAAATTGGTGTTTTACACACTTAAATATAGGTAAAACTTCTTATCATACCCTTGATCATATGACTGTCCTGCTGTTGCCACCAAATTTGCCATATGTGCCCTTATCGATTCTTCTTTAGCTCAAGGGCATTGCTAAATATTTTGAGGTTTCATTTAGTCATTTCTTTTAATCATGTAATATAATGTAATATTTTGACACTCGGTTATACAAAGTTTACCCAAAAATTGTACATTACTGTCATTTGAGATTCAAAACCTTTTTACATAGTAATGCTTATAAAGCTTTGGAAATTTGTAAACTTGCCAAATTTGTTGCTTGAATCGTTGCAAAGTTTTATTGTCACTAGTGTATGCCTTTTTTTTTCAATTGTGCATCTGTAATTTGAAATTTTCTCTCTAGAATTCCTTATTAGGTTTAATTCAAATGGTTTTATAAAATCTTTACATCTACAGTTTGCGATCATTGGCGTAAATGCATGTAGAGTTACCAATCATGTTCAAAATTAATATTATTAAGTTTTGATTTTTCAATTTAGGTTTGTGGTAAAATATTTTTAAAATTATAATTTTTTTTATAAATAATGTTAATGTTTTAATCATGCTCGGTCTAATTTTTTTTGTGTATATATGAAATCAACATGTACTTACTCTATTTCACATAAGCCAAATACAAGCCAAACGATATTACATTCTCAAAAATTTCCATGTACTCTTTACTGACATGTGTACATTTAAGTGTCCACTCTTGCCGAAGGCAAGGACTCCAGCTCATCAAGAGCTCTTGTTTTAAAGAGGAGGAAAAAGAGGAAAAGAAAGGAGGAGTAAAAAAAGGAAAAATGGAAGAGGAAAGTAAGATGAAGAAAATAAGGAAGTGACTTTCTAAAAAGGTATCAATGATATTGAAAGGATGCGAACCTTTGAAAGGGTCATAATTATGAATAGTTGTGACTCTTCAAAAATATTTTGATTATAAAGTATTGAGACTTTTCCAAAAGGTTTGTATTATGAAAGGTTGTGACTCTTGGAAAAGAAGAAAAAAAAAAAGTATATTTTGTCCTTTCCTTATATATAGAAAAGGAAGAATTTTGGAAAGTAAATATAGAGTTGAGATAATCTAGAAGGAATAATTCATTGAAGGGCCGACTAAGGATAGAGCCACGTGGACCAAGAAAAGAAGGTAAGAAAGGTATGTTTATGGATTATATTTGTTTAATTATATTTATGAATTCATTTATATTAATGAATCATACTTGTGGATAATATTGTGTTAACCTATGGGGTTAGCACCATGGATATTAATGAGACTTGAAGCATGGAGCATGTGAGTTACTAAGATCTCCATTGTCCGCCATGGTCGAGAATCAATGTGAACTCGAAGCACGAAGCATATGAGATATTAAGATCTCCATTGTCCATCGTAGCCAAGAATTGATATCGAAGCATGGAGCATAGAGATATTAAGATCTCCATTGTTCGCCATGGCCGATAATCGATGTGCCAGAATATTCTGATGTTGTAAACATATGCATATGTGAGTAGACTTGGATAGAGGATGCCTGTCCAAGAAGAATCTTAAGGGGTGCGCTCCCGAGAAGACGGCGAGGTAGCTATGAGCTAGGAAGCCTGGCTTAGAGACGTCCTTAAGATTGGGTTTAACTTAGAGGGTAGAATAATATAGTTAGTTTTGTTATTGTTGTGATTCTAACCATTATTTTGCAGGTATTACTTGTCCCAAACTAACCCTAACAGTGGGGACATTACAAATGAACTCTCTTGTTTTGTTTTGAAGTTTTTTTCTGTTTTCATTCTTCTAGGAATCTATAACATGTGCTTGATTTTTTAAAAATAATAAAAAATTGTACAATTTTTTCTTATTTCATTTGTTTCAATTCTTTGAATGTGTTGTTTATTGAACTTGTTGTCTTAGCCTTTAGGCATTACAATGGCATCCAATTCTAACTCCATGAACCAGCTATTACAATTAAGGTGTCAATTACCTTGTAAATCTTCTATCATAATGCATGGTTCCAACATTCTTGGAAGGTGTACCTAGGAACTTAGGGTGTATTTGGAAAATAATTTGTAATACTTTATCCTCGCCATTGTTTGTAATGCATTCACAAGGGGTAAAAGGCTTGCAGTAAAAATGACTTTTGGACAAATATTTAAATAATATTTCTCAAATGTGGACGCCTTGAATGGGATGGGAAAACAAGAGAATAGGACAAAAGAAGAAGTGTTGGAATTCTCCAAGTGGGACTTTAAAAAGAGGTGATTGGTGTCTCTTGATATTACTTCATTTGTGGCATGTTATGTGATGTTTCATTTCCAAGTTTGGGTTCCCAAGTGGGAGGGAAATTTTTTGGTTCAAAAGTCTGTGCCCTTTCACATTCTGGGAGGGGAAAAAGTCAAAGGTTGGGATGTTTGAAATGAAGAGTCATCTTTGGGCACAAGTTTTATGCATAAGACCTCTTTATAACTCTACAAATTCAGTTCCTTAGATGTTGAAAGCAAGTGGAGCAGTTGAATGTAGAGTTATATTGAAGATACAAGGCCAAATTGGAGCATATTGAGGTTTCTCACATGTACATAGGTGCTACCATATCAGAGGAAAGGAGAATGGAAGTGTGCGACAAATTGTAATATTGTTCTACAAATAATGCTTGGTCTCTCTTGTTCCAAAGATGATGCTTTTATGTGGCTGATTTTATTTTTTTATTTTTAATTTCCAAACAAGTTTTTGAGACCTGTTTTGCCTCCAATACCATTGTGTTGAGACAACTTTTGAAGGTTTGCAATGCACTTTTTGACATGGTCAAACACTAAACTGGTCCATATGGAGGCAATATAGCATTGGAAGGGTAGCAAAAGTTAAGAAAATGATCCTAGATGACATTTGATGGGATTATTTTAAGTATCTTCTCAATTTCACTAAGCCCATTTTGAGCATGATACATTATACCGAGATGAATAGGCCTTGTTGGATGATATGTATGATGGCATGAACTCAATGATTGAGAAGATGAAATTCATCATAAATGCAATGGAGCAAGATCCTAGAGAAACTTTTGTCAAACAACTACAACATCATTGAAGAGAGATGGAACTAAATGACCACTTCACTGCATATTGCTTCATTTGCATTGAGTCTCAAATATTATATATGGCGTTGAGCTTCTCTCTGTGTCAACAGAAGTTTCACCATATAGAGAGATGTTGAAGTCAGTCAAGGGTACAAAGACTTCCCATACTCTTCGCTGATTGTGACATGCAAGATGTAATAAAGATTGACTTCATGGATTTTGTACACTCCAAAGACTTCTGTTTGAGACGAGTACAAGGTCAATGCTCATAGCTGTTGGTACTTCCTTGGCCAAACATTCACACACCAAGAACCTCTTGCAATCAAATCTTTTATCTTTAAAATTTACTTATATTTTAATTTTACAATTTAATTTTTAAATTTTGAAACTGCCAACCCTCTAACTGTCTTAATAGTTTGTTAGTTCATCTATTTTTGAGAGGAACTGGAGCCCATAATCCTCCATATACTCAGCAAAGCACAATTGACTACACTCAAAAAAGGATAGGGCTTGGTGCAAGTATATTCAAACTTGTAACTCCTTACACACAAAGAAAGTGGCTACAAGGAAGTGAAAATAGGAAGTGTGCTGTTGAACTAGAGTATATTGACTTAGATGTTTCCATTTCCCACTTTTCTGCACTTGATGTTGGGGATGAGGCAACTAGGAAGCATGAGCATGTTAGCACTAACACTAATGCCAACAGCACTATTTGTGGTTCTTTTACTTTACCAGTACCTACATCATCTAATATAGATGGCGCTGATGATATTTTTGAAGACCCATATGATGATCTTTTATCCTTGATGGCTGATTATTGACACTTGAAGTTATTATTTTTTAACATTAATATATGTCATGAGATTCAAGTTTTACTAATATTTGACTGTTAATATGGTGGGTTTGTTTATTTAAGATGCTGTATGTGATGTATTTGAGTTAAATTAGTGCTGTAAATGTGCATATCTTTCTAATTTTTACATGTTTTAATTGGGACAGACACAACCCACAAGAAAAATTGATCAAAGCCGCGACCTGAATCAAACCAGTACCAAGACTAGTCAACTAAGCTGTGATTCATTGGGAGCTCATGGGTTATTGGAAGTTGAGAAATATTGTGGGTCGTTTGTTTTTCAGGTTATACTGTTGATTCCAAGCAGAAATTCTGTTCGAATTTCCCTAGGATTGAGTCCACGTGGTTGTGTTGGCAAAGATCCTTTTGTAATATTAGTGTTGACTGTTGATTTTTCATGGGGAAACTCTCATCAAAATATTCTCATAAATTAATGTAATATTTTTCATATGTTAATGAGGTATGTTAATGAGGAAATATGAAGAACTGTCATAGTAATCATGTTCTTGAGTTAAATCTCTTATGTGTTTGGCAAATAAAATCAGATTTGAAACATGTTAAATGTATAATAATCTTGAGTTGAATACTTTCACCGTTCTAGTAGTATAATCTTGCATGTCTAGAATAATCTTGTGTTGAAAAAGTTTAGTGCTGTTACAAGCTCAAGATCACCATTCATTTGGCTCCCTATCCTCAACCACATCACAAATACACCTTAAAACTGCTGCAGAAAGTCACATACAGGCTATGTGTACTCAGATTTTTCTGATCTATTGCAGTGGTGAGAAGAGCATTGCACCAAGAAAGTTATTAGTGTAGTTTTTATAGCTTAACTCTGTTTCACCTATACTGATTGAGCCCCATCCTTTGCCATAGTGTATAATCTGAAAACTTCTCTCTATTGTCCCTGCAAGATGATGTGAGAGACAAAACACACAAAACAAACAAGACAATTTGAAACATGACTGCAGAAAAAGACAAAGGTTTAGCTGAAACGCTATCACAATATGAAAATTCATGTGGGTACAGCATTTTTCCTAAATTGCTTGGAACATCTCCCTTATACTCTCCACCATTGATTGTATTCCTTTGCATACATTCTTAGCGAATAATTATTGTACCTTTGCATGCTCCTGATCTTTCCATTGCGCTAATCAGATTAATTCATCTTGGCAGGATTACTTATTTGATATCACTGTTATGAATCTAAAGCTAAAAATGTTAAAAATAGGCATAACGAGTAAACAAATATGGACCAAAATATAGAACTGGAATAGAACACTGCAAAAAAAAAAAAAAAAAAAAAAAAAACTTTTCTTTATGAGAGTAACTGTAAAAAAATCAAAAAATTTACATTTGTTCTAGCATCATCATAACGTAGGACAGCCTAAGCTCTTCAGTGAGCCACCCTTATGTGGAGATACAGCAAACTCCTCCCTTACAAAGATGGTGAAGCCCTCTCCATTGTGAAAGTGCCTTTAAAAATAATTATACAGCTTCTTATGATGGAGAAGCCTGGAAAGGTAGGGAATACAAGAGGAAGTCTCTTAGCAGTAATCTTCCCTGACAAGCAATCACCCTCAATCCACGACTGACTGATCAATAATCCTCAATCTATTTCGTCAGAGCTCTGCAACAAATCCCAAATATACTTCTAATAAGGTGCTAATTGCCCTTTATTTTAGGAATTCCTAAGTCTCAACTATGTGGTAACTCTCCTTCAATCCGTTTATTTAGCCATGTGCACCGATCCTAATCCAATTTCTAATTTGGAGCAAAACGTCCTTAATTTTAAGGAAATGAAGTTGATTCACTCTTGAATGACCGCTAGTTCATTACGGAGTATTGGGATGTACTGTCGGTTCATTACAAAACATTTGGGTATTGGTAGTAGTTTGAAGTTGAGTGTATTGAGCTAACTTTCCCTTTATTTTAGGAATTCAATCTGTTTATTAAACCATGAAGACAAATCCTACCCGAGTTTCTAATTCAGAACAAACGTCCTTGATTTTAGGGAGATGAAGTTGATTCAGTCTCGACTGACCTTAACTGATTGCTGGTTCATTACAGTGTATTTGGATGAACTGCCGATTCATTACAAAGCAGTTTGTTTGGGTGTCGGTAGTACTCGAAGTTTAGTAAATCCAGCTATAAGGGATGGAATTGCAATGGCCCTCTAGTATTTGAGTATCATCGAGTAACAAGCCTATTTTTCCATATTTTATTTAATATGAGACAAAATCCAAACTCTCCCCAGAATACCAGCTTTAACCCCTTTTCTTATATGACATATCGATCATATCAAATCCAATTCATTTGAATCGAAGATCCTAGCAACCTATAAACTATTTATGCAATGGAACAAATATGTTTCATCAATTCAGCCCATCTGAAAAAACCAATTAACTTTATGATTCCAAGCCATTTGAAACAATAAACGCAGTCAGTCAAATCTATCCAACCGGACAGAAGATGGAAATGATTTGACTCACCCATATAATCCTCTCACCGTTAGAGGATTCAGGCAGGAGTTGAGGATCCTCCTCATTTGTAGGGAAAGCGGAGTTAAGAAGAGTGTAAAGAGCATCAAGAGCTCCTTTTCCTGCAGTCTCAATTACCGTACAGCTACCAAGAGTGAGCCCATTAGGAAGGCCCCTTTTAGCTACATATTCCGGCAATTTACCCACTATTGTTTCTGTTGGATTCCCTGCAACTCCATGGAATTTTTTAAATCCAGTGATATGAATTATAGTCCCCGGGCGCCCCTCTGATCCCATTCTTTTCGCTTCTCCAATCTGCTGGCCTAATCACCTCACACCCACATTTGTTAGGATGAAATCATCAGTTCAGGTCATTCACGAACGAAGAAAGGCCAGGGTATGGGTATGAATGATTAGGTGGGTAAATATTCCGCCGGTCAGCATTTTTTTTATTTTTATGAAGAATACTTGTTATTCCTTTATTACCTCCGAGTTGAAGAAGACAAAGTGTCTCCACCTTTTTAATTGGAAAAGGTAGTCGATTGTGTTGGCACGGCACAAGATGCTGGTCGCCTACCAAGCAGGTCGGTGGAATATTATTTGTTTTTGGGCTTTGGTAAATTGTGGGTTTGGATGGATTCCCTCCGTATTGCCGTTCACAGACAAATACTCAGATTTCAATCGTCCTAAACCGTGGATATGATTACCTTTCTCAATCTCATACGGGTTAACTTCTTCCCAGCTTGAATGGGTGTCCCTCAAATACCTACTCCGGATTCAGTCATGGATTCTACTTGTTTTTATCTTCTCGTGGGTATTTTCTTCCTTTTTTTTAATTTTGGTCTGCTGTCAAATCCTCACCTTTTCTGGATACTCAATGGATCGATTAGTTCCTTCGAGATTGGTTTGAATATATCCTGGATAGACGGGGATATTGTAATAAAGGTGGGCCATCGTTTTTTACAAAGTAATAGATTTGGAAAGATTTCAAGGCATTTCCTCCATTGTTTTAGATCTCAATATAACCTTTTTTTTTCCAAAGAAGCGATGGAAATAACTATAGTATGCATTAAGTTCAATTCATTTACAAACATTTAATGAAATTGGAATTTTATTTGATTTGAGTACTACTATAAGAGCGAAATTTAAAATTACTTTTCCAACAACTGTCATTACATAGAGGAAATCTTTTAAAAGATGAAGATGATTGTTTAAAATAAAATACTAAAATAATTGTTTAAAACAAAAAATGAAAATGATTGTTTAAACTAAAAGACAAAAATAATTGTTTAAAATAAACTATTTATTATAAAATAGAAAGAGATAATTACTTTATGAAGATTAGAAAGAGAGGTTCTATAATTCGTTTACTATGAAATAAAAATAAGGAGGTCTTTCATCGTAAAGTGGTTGGGATATTAATGACGTCAATATCAAAGAGGTAGGTCACCTTAAAAATAGAAAAGATGGAAGAATTTAAGATTATAATCAACACCTAGAAAATCACCTTGTAAAAGAAAGCTTAGATGTCTTTAATTTCTTTCTAGTCGTACTAATCTGTGTATGTTATACAAGTCCAAAGATATATAAATAAAGATGTCTTCATTCTCTAGGTAGACATATATAGTGAACTCACCTTGATGTAACAAAAAGTGCAATGGTTGTCATTGTCTTAACATAGAAATTTTATTTTTAAATTATTCTAATAACTTTTGTTGAAAATGATAGTGCTTGGATTTTATTTTATTTTGATATTTTTTGTTCATTTTTGTTTTACTGTATATTAATGTTTGTTGTCCTCATTCATTTACTTATTAACATATGCAAGACAAATGTGTTGCTTTAATATCCTTATACTCTAGTGCCAAATTAGATTAGTTCAAATGTTAAATCGTTGGGGTTGTCGTAATGGAGTTTCTTGCTCAAATTTCCATAAGACATTTTATGTACTTTAAAATGTGCATATATTGAATGTCGAATTGGATAAACAACCACATCCATGTATGGGTATTATATACCCCAATAAACAAGGTCAAGGGTAAATATTTTGTGAACTTCATAAAAGAGAATTTCTTCATTTATGGTATCTAAGTTAAAGAGCACTTTGCGAGAAGATATGCTCAAGGTATCATAAAATTAATGTTTTTTCACAATTTAGAAAATAAAGTATTTGTGGTTGATCTTTATGTTGAATATGTTGAATAACTAAGAGGGGAGTGAATCAGTTATAATAAAATAATTTCCTTAACCTTATTTAGTTTGGTGAGATCTTAAAGTAATCTAATAGCTAAACATATATGAATGTTAAATGTCATAAACACCAAGCACAATCAACATGAGAACTTACATGGAAACCCTAGATGGGAAAAACCATGAAGAAATTAATTCTCATGAATATAAGCATTGGTTAAGATGACACTAGTTGAGGTGATTTTTATAATGGCTCACTATAGGTAAGGTTCACTACCAATCAGGTTAACTACCTAGAAAAATAAGTTCATAGCCAAATAGATAAAGACTAACTCACACATAAAAGAGTAAAGAGTAGGAATCTACCACTAAAATAACTATTACCAACTACAACAACAACAATAGAATGATATAACAGTCTACTACTAGTTGTGCAACTTTGAATACACATCAATGTTAAGAAGTAAAGTCCACACACAACTGAGAATGGGGGGTGAATTAGATGTACCAATATACTTGTAAATCCAAACTTATAGATCTAAACTCCAACAAATAAAAATAATGATGCACAAAAATGAGAAACCTACACCATAACAAAATGATTTTGTTGACTAGGGAAACCCTTGATTAGAGGGAAACCCTCAATGCGGATGGTACCCACAAGATAGTGTACTAATATATAAGTTCCTTGTGGAAGGAGGTGGCCCCATTAGGAGTTAAATGCAATGCATTTAGTAGAATAGTCCCTATTAGAGGATATATCCCTATTAAGAGATTGTAAATCTTTGTTAAAAGATTCCATCCCAATTAAAGGCTGATAGGAAACAAATAGAGTCATTACCTAAATTCTCTAACAATAATGAAGGACAAGTCTTTAAGATAACATATCCAAAACAATGAACTGGCTAATCTGCAACTTACTTGTCAAATAAGTTACTTTGAAGCTCAACTCAATTATCCAACTCAAGCATTTCTCTGCTCTGATCATCCAACATCATAGTTTACATCTACACATCATTTCTACCAAATGCATCATCCCCAACCAAGGAAAATATATTTCCTTGATACCCCTTACAATTAATTAATTAGGTCAACTTGTTAAGGCTTCCCTAATGTAAAATTAATTTCATAGGTCTATGATAAGACATACACACTTTCATAAGCATCATTACAAATATTACATTGTAGTCTTGCACACATTACATTACATATATTACATTTCACAATGATAAAATAAACTCTTCCTTATCACAGTCGACTACGAGTAAAATACATTGCACATTACACATCATCGACTTTTCCAGAATAATCCAAAGGCCTTGCTATTACCAACATAGGTGCATGAACAAGTCTTCTACCATTACCCAAGCTCGTTGACATTGATTCCACCTTACTAATAAGATACACATAATATAGAATCAAATAACTCTATCAATAATTCTTGTACACTAGTCTACTACCAGTGTTCAACAAATAAATTGTAACTCATCTATAACTAAAAATAAAACCCTAACATATACATGATGTCACTTATTCTTATATACAAGTATAATCTTGTATAGCTTAACATATCATTTACTAACTTCGTTGTATTAACAACCATCGTGTGATATACAAAATATTTATCTGTCTTGAGCATACAAACATATGTTGTCATCAATGACAAAACCTATCATCAATACAACACATAAGCTATTAATCCAAATGCCAACAAGATCCCAATTCCCAACTATCAAAATAAATACATTTCTTTGTTGGATTCACACTCACATTTGTATCTATATCTTTGATTGAATGATAAATATTTATTTATACCACACCATGTCATATAAACATCAAAGTGGACCTAATACAATTTGAAATAAGTCACCCTAAATTTTTCTTGTACTAGTAAGGAATATAACATAGGCCACACAAATTACATCATGCTACACGTTCGTTGTAATATCCATGACAATAATAATAGGATCTGTATAATGTTACAATTCAATCACTTGATCTAAAACATATTTATCACTTTTTAGTTAGTAAAAGCACCCAAAGAAATGAACCACATCAAGTTTCAAGATGATGGGACCAATAAGAACATGGTTAAAGATAGATCTTTATAGAAAATCATTTGAAGCACACTACACTAGATCACCAAAGGATCAAATCCTCATCTAAGCATAGGATATATTGACATAAACAACAACTACAATGATAACATCTACATCACATGCTCATAATCTCCCCCTTTGTCATTGATGACGATAAAGAAAATAATCACAAAATCAAATAATGTCATCATGAAAAACTCTAATCTTCTCCCCTTTGACAATAATGACAAAGGGCCATAACTATCCTCTATCAAACTTACTCTACTCCCCTTGAGAGGAGTTTATTAAACATAGATCCAGAAAGTAATATGCACTAAATACTCTAAACCAATGCACACCTCTATGCACTTGCTGAATGCCAAGAAGGGGTAGAATTGCTAGATTCTCCTTGAGATACTTGAAAAAATTATTGCGCAATGATTTCGTAAAAATATGTACAATATTGTTGTTAGAAATGCTTTAGAATAACAGAGGAGGGGGACAATGAATCAGTTATTCAAGGTCCAAATGTCCTAATAAAACTTTTTCACTAAGTATAGTGAGCCCATTTAAGCTAACCATGCATCCAAGCTAAACATTCTTCTTAGCAAGTTACTGAAAAATCAACATGCGGGAATAAAACATGAAAGATCAATGCATAACATAGTGATTTATGTAGAAACCCAATTTGGGAAAAACCACTAGTAACATGCTACTCCTTTCTCACTCTTCTAAAATGATGCCCTGTTAAAGGTTACAAAACACATCGTTAAATGTGACTCGGTTAAGGGATTTCAACCACCCTATTAGAAGTGGGTCTGGTTAGAGGACTTTAGAACATTCACTTGGAATGCCACCCTATTAAAGGATTTACAAAATGGTTATTAAACCAACCTAAGTCCATAGGATTTTTCCCTAACTAATACAATTGCTAGAGAGTAACAATAAGGGATTTTGATTTGATATAACCTACAACGTAAATTGCAGATTTCAAATCTTAATTCAACTCACAAAATTGCCTAGCTTTTAGTCTTTGCAGCTCTGACAGCTTGTCCTCCTTTCAAGCTTTGTCTCCTTGAGTCTCCATCCTCATTGTGCTAATGCAATCACCTCTGTGGTCACTTATTAAAGCAGAGTCTATGTACTCTGTTCCTCCCTCTCAATGCCTTCTCCTTGACACCACACACTCTCTCCAACTACACTTGCTTCTTGACTTGTAACTCCTTAAATAGAAGTCTGGAATACTTTTTCCCGCTCTAATCTTCCCACTCTTATTTTTGGTTCGAATAGATTAGGTAAGATACAATGTATCTACCCCTTATTTTGTTCCTTCTAGAAACATCATGTAGAATCCACCTGTATTCTCCTAAAAATGGTTTACCTAAAATTTTGTGCCACCAGCTCAACATCCTTATCTTCCATCTGGTCCACAAAATTCAAGGTAATAAACTTGTCGGCTCAAATCTGGTGAATCTTTGACTTTTCAAATAATGCAGCAACTCAGCACTATTGACTTTCTGATGCTCGACACATACTATGTTACTGGGCACCAACTATGTTTTACTGATGCTCGACACCTACTATGGATTCACTCGGCATCAACTAAGTTTTACTGATGCTCGATGCCTATTACATTTTGTCTATCTTGGCACCTGAACTTGCTCAACACCTTATGTTTCACTTGGCACACACTAGATTTTGCATTTGCTTAGCACTTACTGATAATCTGCTCTGCATGAACTAGCTTGCTTGGCACCCACTAATGAATTATTCAAGCTTTGCAAACAGTTTTGTTACAACTTATTCTTCTAGAGTCTCTAAGTGTAGCCAACCTCTATATCTTCAAATGTATTATCGATACATCATTTTACCATTGTCTTAACTAATCCTTGTACTTCATTACAAAACCATAACTCAACCTTTCTCTTAGGTGCTTTTGTTACATCTTATTGATTAAATCCTCTTCATCAATCAACTAAGTGATAGTACATGGATCTTATAAGCAATTGTCATTCTAGCAAATAGCAGGTTTGACATCAGTGATAAAAAAATGATTGAAAATATTCTTTATCAAATGATCTTTTCAATCAAATTTCAACAATTCTCTTTCCTATGCACATATTTAAGTCTTTCCTCATTTTCTAACACTTTCTCTTTCAATAAATGATATATGATGTATATGTTTTCTTTGTTGGAATACTATATCACATGTAGGATCATCTTGGGTTCTTGGCAATCTTGCATCAACCAAATTAGATTCATTCTTTATTTATTATTTTTTCAGTCTATGAAGATTGTGTGAGAGATTAATTGTCTGTGCATGATTTATGCATCTTATTTATATATTATTATAGATAATTCTCCTATGATAAGACATTTTTGAAATATGTATATGATGAGCTATCATCATTTTTACCTCACATAACATGTTCTTCAATGGGTTTTTAGCAAGAATTGGAATTTTTTTGTATGATGCATTTTCATGGTTTACAATGATTGTGGCTTGCGGTGGAGATTCATGGATCATATGTGAACCTTTATCTTGAGTCACCTTTCTTTATGTGATTAGTGGATTAACTATTAATCTTTGTTTTAGGGATTTTTCTATTTGTTGTAACATGTTTTCCTAATACCAAGAAATCTGATTCTTTTAGATGACATGTGAGTCATGATGTCTTTAAAGGTAATGTAATATTGTGAGGGGGTGATGGGGGCGAGGGAGTGAAAAGGGATCTCCTAGACAACTTTATAAATCAATAAAGATATTAGAGTTATATTTCCTTTTTATTGAGCATAATTAGGAAGGCTTACAGGCTAACATGTATGAATTCAATTTGATGTAATTGAGTTATAAACTAATAATAAAATATTCTTCTTTGATTCTATCCTTGTTCTTTTTCATTGTGTTACTCATTGATATAATTTTTGGACATCTCCATTAAGATTCTCCATCCTTGAGTTGTTTCAAGTGGTATCAGAACTAGGTTGTGTTCCTTGTAGATTGGATCATGTTGTGAATCCTACTTTTAATTGGTTGTATAGTGGTGGATCAAAATATGACCTACAACTTAATGAACCTTGATTTATTTGGTCGTATGGGTACAAACTCAAGTTCTAACCTATAACTTGTAGAGAGTTGTAAAGATGGTTTAAGGAAGGAGAGATGCAACTATTGTTGTTTTGTAAATATTGAGACAAATATCCACAAGACTTAAAGTTGTGGAGATAACCTAGCAAAGAGGAATACCTATTGAGGATGTTAGTGATGATGAAGGTGAAGCTGAGGAAGTTGATAAGAAAGCTCATAATCTTGGACTAGGTGAATAAATATTCTTGAGATCTTTAACAAGGGTGAATGCAAAACCTCATTTTAATTGTCTTGAATATGATAGTAAGCTTGATTTGGATGAATTGTTGGATTATATCTCTAAGATGGAGAAATACTTTGAGAATGAAAGCACTCCAATAGATTATAAGGTGAATATTGTAGGTAAAAATTTAAAAGGACGTGTATCATTATGGTGGTGACATTTGCAGATTGATAGACAAAGAAGAGGAAAAGATAAGATTAAGACTTGGGCCAAGATGATTAACACGTTGAAGGGTAAGTTCTTATTGGGTGATTATTAGGTTAGCTTGTTTAATAATTTACAATATTTAAAATATAAAGACATGAATTTGAATGTCTACACCAAGGATTTTTACTGATTGGATATCAAATCTAGACATGTTAATGAAAAAGTTGAAAGGATTGCTAGGTATTAAAATGAATTGAAGATATATATATATATAGGATGAAAGCATCTAGGTCAAGATGGAAAGCATTGAAGAAACATACCAATTTTCCTTGAAGACAAAGGAAAAGTTGGAGAAGAGGCATCAAAAAGGAAAAAAGGAAGCGGTGGTAGATTTCCTAGAGTACAAGGTAGATATTATGGTTAATGTGGTAGATCTTCTTTTGATCAAGACAAGAGTTATTAGGACAAGGGTAAATCTAAATGAAAAGAGAAAAGTTCATGTAAAGATAGAGGAGATTATTCAAGGGGAAATTATGAAATCTATTTAAGAGAACATAATCAAAAAATAGAAGATATATAGGAATTGGTTTAAAGGCACTTGTTATAAATGTGGAGAAAACAGTCATAAAGCATTTGTGTGCACTAATTCAAGGAAGAAAATGGGTAGTGGTAGACAAAATCAATTGATGTGAGAAGATTCACTTGATTCTATGGAAAAAGGAAAAAATGGAGTAAACCTAATTATTAGGAGGACTATGTAGATTAAAGAGATTGATGAAGACCTTATGGTAAGAAAAATGCTATATAAGACTAGATGTAAAGTCAGTGGTAATTATTGCAAGGTAGTCACTGGCAGTGGAATCTCAAACAATTTGGTATAGGAGGAGTTGGTTACCAATCAAAGTTACTAAGGATGAAGCACCCTAAGCCTTATTAGATTGTTCCAATTAAGGATGAGCATAAGTTATTGGTACATGGAAAATGGCTCATGAAGTTTAAGATTGTGTCACATTATGATGAAGTCCTTTGTGATACTAGGCCAATGGATTACTACCACATCTTCTTAGGTAGAACTTGGTAATATGATAGAAAAGCTTCACATGATGGTAGACTAAACCATTATTCTATTCTAAATAATGGGAAAAGACAAGTCTCTTTGTCTTTTATACAAGAATCTAGGAATGAACATTGTTCTACCATTAGATTTTTTTCGATTGATAGATAATAGTTCATAAAAGACCTAGAGAGGGATGGTATGTTTTTTTTCTTTAATTCCTATAAAGACTAATTAAAGAACTAAGGATGAAAAAATACCAAAAAATAAAGATATTGTTGATAGAATTTCAAGATATCATTTTTAACAATGTACCTGATGGATTAGCTCAAGTTATAAGTATCAGTCATTTCATGGATTTGATACTAGGAGCCAATATGTCTAATAAGCAACCACACTGATTAACACTGGTAAAGAAGGAATGATTCATGAATAGGAAAGTCCAAGGATTATAGTAGAAAGGTTTGATTAGAGGAAGATTGAGTCCCTATGCAGTACCAGTTGTGTTAGTACCTAAGAAGAATGGAGAGTGGCATATGTAACTAATTCAAGAACTCTAAATAGGATTGTAGAAAAGTACCAATTTCCTTTACCGAGAATGGATGATATTGTGGATTATTTAAGTGGGGGGCAAGATACTTCACCATGATTGATTTTTAAAGTCATTATCATCATGTTAGAATTAGAGAAGGAGATGAATGGAAGATTTCTTTCAAGAAAAATGAAGGTTTGTATGAGTTGTTAAAATGATTTAAAGAATAGCTAAGAGGGGGGTGAATCAATTATCCTTAGGTCTAGATGTACCAATTAAACTTTTAAACACTTCAAATACTTCATATCTAAACATTCAATAACTCAGTCTTTATAGAAAATAATTAGTAACATTAACTTTTAGTCTATTGTCCTAATAGTAACAAACTTGTAAAATGTAAAACATTAATAGTAAAAAATCTCACATGAAATTCACACAAATGTGACACTAGGATTTAATGTGGAAAACCAATTTTCACTCTTCTAAAGTGAGTTCTATTAGGAGCCAACACTCTTAAAGGATTTAATCACCCCATTAGGAGTGGTCTTGTTAGAGGGATTAAGAACATTCCATTAGAATGTCACCTTGGTGAAAATATTTACATATGATTATTAGGTCAACCTTGATTAAAGGATTTCAAAACTGATACAATGGTTAGAAAGTAACAACAGGTTGATCTAACAAATACAACTCACTTTACAAATACAAATCACAATTTGGTTATGTTGGCTCCTAATTTAACACTTTTGAAAATGACCAAGAAACCAGACAAATGTATCTAAGGCTAGCAACTTCCTATGATGAATGCATCAGACTGCAATCTTGGGCCAACTATAAGGCATGACCCTTCTTCACTTCAGGCTCTGCAAGACCTAGGCGATTAGACCTCAGATTCAATCGATACCATACCAGTGCAAAACATATCCCTGAATATATTTACTGCATATTAGAATCCTTATATCTACTAATAACTCATGTAATAACACAAATCTACAGTAGCAAATTGCAAATCCTATGACTTTCACAAGTTGAGTGAGGGCATCACATTTATGTTCTTCAACATGAAAGGGAAAGAACGTTTGATTTATAATGTTGATTTCTGTAGACCCCTCGTATGCATCAATAAAACCTAATGATCCTATAACCGATCAGTGCCTTAACCATTGGGCAAATCCATGAATCAAATGCATACATATGGATATCTGATACTTATTTAAATATTTAGATATACGATCTATCTATTTACCTTGTAAATAAACATCTATACTCAATCTGAACCTCATTCTTACATGATATCCCTCTTAGTGAACTTGCAACCCTATTGAATTCTTTGAAGCATTTACATAACCCCTTGGGTTATAAGTAATAATGAAACAACATACAGCCTTAAGGGACTGCAACTATGACCTAAGCTCTTTGTTCAAAGACCATAAAACATTGGAAATTTACTGAGACAGGAGACGAGAATCAGAATGAAACTAATGAAATTCTTGTTCATTTGTATTCATTTCCTTGAAAAAATACAACCAAATGCATGAAATGAAAACATGAGAACACCTAACAGATCTGAACTATCTATATTATCCTTCCTATTGCTATTCATACACGAGAAGTTTGCTAAAAAAATGTGGTATCACAGTATGGGAACACATCAAAACTGGATCCAGAACATGGTATCACAACAGTAACTGGTTTTTCTCCAAAGATTGGAACCCTTACAATGGATGAAAGAAAGAAAGATATAGGTAGAAGATGAATTCCTGGATTTGTTATGCAACTGACATCTGTCCACTTGGAATTCAATCTTCTGCAACTGAAAAACTTCTCTCCTTTTTCCACACATTGATTTGATTTGTTTTCATCATTACATTGTAACTGATTTGAAAATATCTATTTCTGAATGATGAAAACCTCTTGCTTACTAAAATATCTAATTTTCCTTATGAAAAGCTGGTGAAATCCTCATTTAACTGCCTTAAACATGACCCTAACTGCATTTTCATTGTATGTTACTGATATTCAAGTCATTTTCATGATATGAAACAGTTTTGAACTTCATTACCTGAATATAGTTGCATGATAGGAATCTGGAAGAAAACCTCCTGTAGCATGAACAAGTTGCTTCCTGTGTAGAAACTAACTACATAATCAAAAAATTCAGATTCTCCCGATTTTGGCAATATATAACATCACATATTTCACCTCTCAAAAACCCCCAGAATATCAGTTTGAACAACAGTCCCCTGGGAAGGCACTCTAGCTTACAACTTTGTATTTAAATTTTCAAAAATTTAAACAAGCTCTAAAGTTCAAACTTTAGTATATGACCTTTTGAATTTAAAATTCTGAACGTGCACCCACTTTGTCAAAAATAATTTTTAAAGAATAATTTTTTATTGCCTTCACATTTTTCCTTGCCCTTTGAATCCGGGGTCAAACTTCTGTTGACTGAGCACCACCCGGTGGCCTATGATTCGCTGACCTCCACCACCTCATTGCCACGTGGTGCTCACTTTCTTACCCGTAATTCTTATTAGTCAAGCACTTTTGTAACGCGAAGATGCGCTAACTGTAAGATCTCACCATGTGGCGCGATCTTAAGCCTCCAGTTTGAGCCTGCCATCAGTCGCCACATCACCATGTGTGAGGCCCACTGCCATGTGGAACTTGCCCACTTTCTCGCATGCACAATATGTATGCCTTGTTTGTAGCGCCAAGCGCCTCTCGAAAAAGAGTACGAGGTAGTCCCATATCACTGCCACCATATGTAAACCCAAAAACTATGGCATAGTGTCGTGGACTATAAAACCTCCTTTCCTTTCCTTTTTTTATGCACAGTCAATAGTTGCTGATTGTGCAAGCGAGGAAGTGCCATCGTGACACATGTCCCCGTGCCAGATGGTGTCATCAGTGCATTTTTGTTTGAGCCTGCCATCAGTCGCCACATCACCATGTGTGAGGCCCACTGCCATGTGGAACTTGCCCACTTTCTCGCATGCACAGTCAATAGTTGCTGATTGTGCAAGCGGGGAAGTGCCATCGTGACACATGTCCCCGTGCCAAATGGTGTCATCAGTGCATTTTCGTTTAAAATTTAGCTGACATCACCTCCAAGCTAGCCTTACGGACCCCACACACATGACCCTTGCCTTTTAAAAGGCTGTGCCTCAAGACAACCATTCACTTGTGTGGTGGAGTATTTAAAATATAAAATTTTTTCCATGGAAGCAATGTGGGACATTGTTTCTGCATTTATCTCCAAGCGCTTTTACTATCTTCTTCCCTGAAATGTTGCCTCCAAATCTTCCTGCCCCTTCCAAGCAGTTTCTTCATTGTTGTTTGGCACTAAAGACGTCTTGTGGCACTTGCTTGTCCATGCAAATGACAACTCCCCTACCCTTTCAATGTGGAACTCCTATATTGCCCCGATTTCCACCTTTGCTGGGTCAATTTTCTGTTATTCCATGGATGAAGAATTCAACACGATTTTGATAGAGGCCTCTAGAAAAAGATCGACAGCAGGCAGAGAAATGTGGTGGTCAAAATATGTTTCTTCCTGTGTCATTTACGTGGGGCTTCTTCCCTCATTTACTTGTGTGAGCTTCATTGGCGGCTTCCTCTACTACAATGACCTTGTTATGGTGGTTTTCCTATCTTTGACATGCATGCCTTTTCTTTTCCCTCAGCGTGTTCCCCTATTCTTCTTTCTCATGTGGGTTATTTCCTCCTTGGCATGCGTGGACGTGGGTTTTTCTACATGCTTATAGTCTTTTTCATTTTATTTGACTCCCCTGTGCTGAACTGTTGTCCAACTCCTTGCTGCAGGTTTCCTTTTAAATAACACAGGGGCTTTCTTTTACATGGCATCTCCTTGTAGCTGTGGGCATCTTCTTCACGTGGATGACTTCTGCATTATTTAGCATGATCACGTGGGCTCCTCCTTTCACGCTGGTTCTCTGTTCATGCAACTTCTCATTTACTGCCTTCCTTTCACTACGGAGTCTCTGCCCTATTCTTCTTTCTAAAAGTGGCTCCTTCACTTTGACTGTGGCTTTACACGTCATGGACATTCTTTCCTTACATCTTAATCTGCTCCAATCATGGGTTGCTACTCTTTTCAACATACAATGCACCAAATTTCTTATAACCTGCCCTATTAAACATGGGCGTCTCCTTTTTATTCACCATTTATGTGTCTTCTTATGGGAGTGCGGTCTGTTACATTATTTGAGTCTTACGTGAGTTCTTCCACAGTCATGAGTCATTGGTAAGACACCCCTTTTTTAAGAACTACATAATCAATATATGATGCCTCTGCCTCTATCAATGACTAATTCTTAAAATCAACCTCATTTTCAATGGATTCACTTTACATTTATAACTTGGGCGGCTTGTGTCTTATCCCAATGACACACAATCTCATAATTTCCTTCCCATTTGTATACACTAGAACAATAAGATTCCCTTGAAAATCATCACCAACAAAAGGGTTGTTCCTAGCACACCAATATTACAACTTTCAATTCTTATCTTTTTTAGACAATTCAAATGGCCAAGATTTGGCTCCTCAAGCATTAAGCATTCACTAGGGATCAATTCTTCAAGAACTTTAAAGAAATTCATAATGTCTTATGCAAAAGTACTTGATGATAAGTGCATATTGATGGAATCCTTTAGACCAATTTGACTTGCAATGATACCCTCACATCAAAATATCCTCATCTCTAAACACCATATCAATTTGATATGGTTTAGCCGGGCCCCAAAGTGGGTCTGGCTAAAATTTTTTTTGTTTTCAAACAACTGATATTCTAAACTAATCTATTAACCATCTGGCACTAATTTGATCAAAAATCAATTGCTAGGAACCAATTTGCAACTCATCTTATATCTTTTTGCAAACTGTGACTTTCAGCTGATAGGGCATGTTGGCTGGCTTTAAAAACTAACCCAAACATCTAACCGAGCTCCAAAAATTGGCATACTGATTCTCTATTTCGCACACTTGTACCCTGTCAAATCTCATCTTATGAAGAATTCAAGGTCAAAAGACATTCGCTATTAAAGTTGACCTTTCAAAACTGCCTGCATGAAAACACGTCAAAAAATAATAAATTGGGTTCAGATTTGGCTTTGAAAACTAGGCAAACTGACACTTGGGAAAATGAAACTTGGGGCGTTAGTTCTCTATCATGAGGAAAATATGAATTTGTGAGTTGGGTTCATGACGAATAACTGGATGCAAATGGAAAGCGGTCAAAGTGAGCTACTCAAAATTGCAGACTAGAGACAATGACAGAAAAGTGATTTTTGCAAATGGAATGGACCTGGAAAAATGTGCAAATGCATTCATCAAGATGTGAAAATTAGCACACTTAAAGTATTTTCAAAATACAACACAGTGGTACAATCCATTCGATCTAGGCAATCACGGATCTCAAGTTATAATGTCACAAACAGGGGTACCAAACAATCTGCATTTTCTGACACCAGTAAAAAGATAGAAATTGAGTTTGGAATCGCATTTGAAAACTGATCAAATGAATTCATCATGAGCTAAAGCTTGAAATATTAACAAGTCTTTGACATTTAAAATGCAACGCAAAAGGAAATTTTACATTTCGGTCAACTGGGTCAAAGTTATAGCTCGTCAAACAGGGCTTCCTAGAATTGTGAACATTTTGCATCAACATGACAACATTAAATGACCAACTTTGAGGGATTCAAAACCTAGCCAAACAGACTCAAAACAACTCAAAATCTGAAACATAGGCTCTCAGGTATGGACACTAAATAATCCCAAAGTGGCAAGTCATGAAACATTTCTGGGTGCGAGATATTCAGATGCAAACAGGGCCTCCTATCGCTGTTTGACATTTAGGGTAAAATGCAAATTTGAAATTTGCTCAAAATGGGACTTCACGAAATGACTCAGAATGTCAATTTAACTTCATGAAACACTTAGATAGGTTGAATGCAGGGTGTTAGAAACATTAAACACCTTAGGGGCCTCAAAGGTACAACCGAGTACAAACTCATTAAAAGCTTTTATAGGGCTTGATTTTCTCAAAAATTTCAATATGTGACTAAAAATTTACCATGCAATTTTCAGTCCCAACAAGTTCATTGTTGATCCACTGACTGGCCTCCATTTTCATCTTTTTCTATGATTTTACTAGCATCCCTTCAAGCAATCACACTTCGCCTCTTCACAACTCTTCTCAGCCTCTTTCTTAAGTTCAACAATCAATAGCATTGATAACTACTTCAACCTTGTTAGGTTCGCCCTTGTAACTCCTTAAATAGGTAATTATGATCTTTTGTCACTTAAATGACACCATAGATTTGAAATTTTGGTCAAATTCATTAAATCCTTCCATCATTTCATCTCCTCTTTTCTCTTCTAGAAACTTCTCCAAACTTCTCCTTGAATTATTGCATAGAAATTCTCAAACATGGTTCTACTTGAATTGAATGCTCCAAGTCATCCATTGTTATCTTCAATAAGCTTTACATATTCCAAGAAATCAATTGTTTTAGATAGAAATCATGATTTCCTCATAATCTATCAAATGATTTCCCTTGGCCAACACTATGTTTTGACACTCAATCATCACTAGATTACTCGGTCACTACTAACCTTTTTGTTCAACATATATACTATCACTTGATCAATACTAATGCTTGGTCGACACTAGATTTTGCTCAACTTGTACTAGTTCTTGGTTGACTCTAACATCACTCGACATAAACTTCAAGTTCCTTAATCTTCTTCTCTTTTTCTCGGTCAAGGCTATGCATTTGGTCATTCTTTGATCACTTCTTCTAGGCTTAAGAACAACTGTCTTCTCCACTTAGGTTATGATTAATCATATTATCTTTTCAAAGTTTAACTAATCAAGTGCCCATTTTAGTTCCTCATAACTCAACCTTTCCTCTATGTCCTTTTGTTATGTCCTTCTCAAATCCTCTTCATCAATCATATTGATATGGCACTCTACTCAAATAGCAATTGTCTTACCAATAAGGTTTGACATCAATGACAACATTAAAATTGTTCCAATTTTAGTTTCCCACATGAGTGGTTGGTTATGCCTTTTGGTTTAACTAATGCCCCTACTGCTTTTGTGGGATTGATCAATGTAGTCTTTAGGAATTACGTGGGTAAGTTTGTGATTGTTTATCGAGATGATATTCTAATATTCAATAATAGTAAAGCAGATCATTTGCTACATTTAAGATATGCATTACAAATATTTAAAGAGGAGAATTTGTTTATTAACCTTAACACATGTTCCTTCATGAAAGAAGAAATAATGTATTAATGTTTTGTGATCTCAGTTAAAGGGTTGAAGATGGATCCTAAGAAAGTTAAAATTATCTTGGAGTGGCCTACACTTGAATTATAGAAGTTAGATATTTTTATGGGTTGTTTATTTTCTATAGAACTTTCATTAGAAAATTTATCTTAGTTTGTCATTCTATGACATAGATAATGTGAGGAAATTAAAAATATTTCAAGTTGACACATGAATTGATAAGAAATTTGAGGCCCTGAAGTAGAAGGTAGTTGAATTTTTGATGTTGTATTTACCTAATTTCGCTAAGGTATTTCAAGTTGATTGCAATGCAAGTGGGATTTCAATTGGTGTTGCATTGAGTTGGGAAATTAGACTTATTTTTTTTACATGGTGAGAAATTGAATGATGCTAAGAAGAAATATTCAATCAATGATGAAGGATTTTGTGCCATTGTTCAATATTTGAAGAAATGGAGACATTATTTGATGCCTATGGAGTTCATGGTGTATATTGATCATAAAGCATTAGAGTATTTGTGTAGTAAAAGTAAGTTAAATCAAAGACATATGAAGTGGGTTGAATACTTGCAAATTTTCACTTTTGTGTTGAAGCATGAAAGTGACTAATCAAATTGGGTTGCTGATGCATTGAGTAGACAAAGACAATTATATATTGAGATGAGAGTGAGAGTACTTTGATTTGATGATTTGAAAACCTTGTATGAGATTGATTGTGGTTTTTTTGAACCTTGGAAGTCTTGTAAGACATTGGTAATAGATAATCAGAGTAAGTCGATGGATTATTTCATACAAGAAGTTATGGTATTAAAGGGAGTTTAATTGTGTATACCTAGAGAATTGTTGAGGAATAATTTAACCAAGGAAAAGCATAGTGGAGGACTTTTAGGACATTTTGGCATTGATAAGCTAGTGGTTTTAATAGATGAGATATACTTTTGGCTCAGATTAGTAAGGATATCAAAAAAATTATCAAATTTTGTAGAATATGTCAAGTTGCTAAAGGAATTAGTCAACATTTTATATTCTATACACTATTATCAATTCCTAATAGACCTTGGGAAGACAATAGTATGGACATTTTTCTTGGTTTAGCAAAGACACAGAGGGGTAATGATTCTATTTTTGTTTTGGTGGAAATATTTTCCAAGATGGAACATTTTATACCTTGTAGGAAAATATCAAATGCAATACATATAGCTAGCTTATTCTTCAAGGAAATTATGAGTTTGCATAGGTTACCAAAGAGTATTATTTTTGATAGAGATGGTAAGTTTGTTGGCCTTTTTTGGAAGACATTTTTGAAGAGGGGGGACATTCATTTTAATTTTAGTTCTACATTTCATCCATAAACCAATGGACAAATAGAAGTTGTGAACACAATTTTGGGTAATTTGTTGATATGTTTAGTTGGAGAAAACTAGGTAAATACTAGCAATTACACGTTTTTGTATGCGCAACGATGAGCCGATAGGAGTGTTTTCACTGTGAAGATAAAAAATATACCCAAAAAAATGTCAATTCAACTCACAAACTAATACACCTTTGAAACCCTACTCAACATTACCTAGTCAACATTATAGACCACCAAAACTATGAGCAAACATAAATGTCTTTTTTTTAAATGACTTGATTAATTTATACCAAATAAATACATTATAGAATATAAAGAAGACTTTATAGTGATAGAATTTTTTTTTTTGAAATGAAAGAATCTAATAATGTTACCATCCAATATTTTTTTGAAATAATTTTAACTTATGATAACTATTGTTTTAATTGGTGAAAAATTAAATATCTCTCTTTGAATTTATTAGGTAATAAAAGTTGTAAAACAATTTATTAATATTATTTGCATTCTATAAATAGAACTTAGCCACAATCATTTTTACATTTTAATAAATTATTGATAATTTTTTTTTGAAATCAAAGAAATCAATTGCTAATTTCTAACCAATATATTATTTTAACTAAATTTATACCGATAAATATGTGATATATTATAGAGAAAATTGTATAATAATATTTGTAATATTTTTACTAATATATATTTTTTTAAATGCATTATTAATATTATTTACATTTTATAAATGGTACTTGTAATCATCTCTATTTTTTATAAGTTGCCAAAACAATATATTTCTAAAAACTAATATATTTTCCTTATCTTATATCTCATCTCTTTCTTATATGTTTTTGCATAGCAATCCATAAAATTCTTATTAGATTCAAAAAACAAAAGACAATTCATTACCTCAACAAATGTATTTGAATGATAAAATGCAAAAATAGACATTTTCATTGTTGAAGTTGTGTCTTTAGGAAAAACACCTTCACTCACCAACATTTCATAAGATTTTTTTTTGTGAGATATTTTTAACTTATGATAACTATTGTTTGTTTTTAATTGGTAAAAAATTAAATATCTCTCTTTGAATTTATTTGGTAATAGAAGTTTTAAAATATTTTATTAATATTATTTACATTCTATAAATAGAACTTAGCCACAATTAATTTTACATTTTAATAAATTATTGATAATTTTTTTTTGAAATTAAAGAAATCAATTGCCAATTTCTAAACAACATATTATTTTAACTAAATTTATACCAATAAATGCACGATAGATTATAGAGAAAATTGTATAATAATATTTTTAATATCTATACTAATGATTTTTTAAAAAATACATTATTAATATTATTTACATTTTATAAATGGTACTTGTAATCATCTCTATTTTTTATAACTTGCCAAACCAATATATTTATAAAAGCTAATATATTTTCCTTATCTTCTATCTAGTCTCTTTTTTATATGTTTTTACATATAAATTCATAAAATTCTTATTAAATTCAAAAAATAAAGACACAATTCATTACCTCAACAAATGTATTTAAATGATAAAATGAAAAAATAGACATTTTCATTGATGAAGTTTTTCTTTGGAAATACATTTTCACTCACCAACATTTTATAAGATTTTTAATTTATAAACAAATTCTTAAACAAAATTAGAAACTGGGTCTCTTACATCCTCATGATGGATCAAATCTTGACACAATCATACTCCAAAATTCAAATGAAATCTAATGGATTGTGGAAATCTTATAGCTCTAAAATTAGAAAGTGGTTAGAGAATTAGAAACTTGCCAATGATAATTAAAAAGTAGAGGAGGCTCAATATAATTTGGCTATCAACTTAAGTAGACTTTTTCAAGTTGTTAAAAGTATCATAGCTGAGTGATGGCTAAAAAAACTTACTTAAAGCATAAAACAAAAGAAAAAAAATTGTTTAAATTAAACCATTTTTGTGATGATAAATGTTCCCTAATGTTTGGATTAGAGAAATCCTAAAATTGGAAATTTATATTGTGTTTCTTGATTATGAATAAATTTTGAGTCAAGAGGCTATGAAATTTTTTAAAGGAAAACATATAAATATCCTAAAAAATTCTCAAGATAGAAAAATTACCATTAAAATGACACATACAATGGTACAATTAATTTTTTTTTGAAAAATTATGTTTCTATTAAGATAGATTGTGTTTTAAATCTAAATAGAGTATAATCTAGAATATTAATGAAAAAAATTCAAATCTAAATAGAGTGTAATTTGGAACATTATGAAAAAATTCTAACAAACTATACTCAAAGAAACCTTAAATAAATAAAACTTGATGTTTGTATTTTTTCAAAATCTCATGTAGTAGAAACACAATACACAATTCGTCTAGAAAAATAGTGTACTAATTAAAATATTCTCTATTCCATCTATTCTAAGAAGTGCAACATATAATTACTAAAAATAATAATAGCTTTACAATATTTTATGACCTATTCAAATTGTTAACTTATTTAATCGTACAACCATAATATTGAATATTAATAAGAATATTAATTATGAACCTTAAAATAAGAGTATTTAATCTATTAACATATCTATGAATACACATTAACAAGATGAAAAAAATAAATCTCTAATTCCTATCCAATCTAAAAACCCACATACCAACAAATTAAATGTAACATAGTCTCCCAAAGTTAGTAAAAAACTCCATCTCAGAAGCCTAGTTTCTATTGTACAATTTCATTATCACAACCTCCAAATACTCTTGATCACAAGTTTTTGGCAAATTTAATGTTCTATTGGTAAAAAATTGCATTGGAAAAAAAGTGTAAGTTGTGGCTCAAAATTATTTCTGCAACACAAAAACTAACCCCTACAACCAACATGCCCTCCCAAGAAAATCATCATTGATAAATTGTGGAACAAATTAGTGTGGAAACTATTGAATCAAATAATAGACAAAAGATATGGCATCTTGGCATTGTTCCATGGTAGAAGCAAAAGGATAAACACCTACATCCACTTCTTTTAGTACTGATTATAATCCATTGCATAAATGAAGAGAAATTATAGTTAAGAATTTAACATTAAGAGTCAAAATATTTTATAGAAATAGTGAAAAATATAGAAATTTAAACTAAACAAATAAATGGAAACTTTCTAATTATTAACTAGTTTTTTTAAATCATGGAGAAGGAAAGAGTTTTCATCCTTCATCAGAAAATAGTCTTACAAAATTTCCAGCAAAAAAAAAAAATCTGGGAGCTTTAAGAGTCAAAATATTTTATAGAAGTAGTGGAAAAAATAGAAATTTAAACTGAACAAATAAATGGAAACTTTCTAATTATTAACTAGTTTTTTTAAATCATGAAGAAGAAAAGAGTTTTTATACTTCATCAGAAAATAGTCTTACAAAATTTCTGGCAAAAAAAAAAAATCCGAGAGCAAAGCTCCCACAATAAGCCTATCGGCTTAATAAAGATTTGATTTTGGCACGAAAAGAGTTTGTATATAACAATTCATTAAACAGAGTACATGAATGACCCCTTTTGAGATTGTTACTGACATTCATCCTAGCAAAATTACAGAGTCAAGGGATATTATTCATGAAGAGAGAAGAAGAACTAAAGCAAAAGGTTATGCAAAATTTATGAAGACTTTGCATGAAAAAAGTGAAAATTAAACTAGATTGTAATAATTAAAGATATAAGGATATAGTTAGTAAGACAAGGAGATGTCAGGATTTCACAATTGGGGATGAAATTATGGCTTGTTTGAAGAAGGGAAGGTTTTATATTGGACCATATAGAAAGTTGAAGATTCAAAGAATTTTGGACCATGTAAGATCTTGAGGAAATTTGATAGTGGTAATGCTTTTGAAGTTAAGTTTCCTGTTGACATGGATGTATCACTTATCTTCAACATTTTTTATGTTTTTTATTATGTTGAGACTAGTGATGATTTAGATATAAAACTAGAATATCCTAAGAAGTGGATGGGTAAGGCTGAGAGGATTGTGGGTAGAAGAGTTGGAAAGAGAACTAAAAGAAAAGAATGTCTAGAGTATTTGGTTAAGTGGAAGGATAAACCAATTGAACACAATAAGTGGTTTTATTAGTTTGAGTTGGATTATTTTGATTCTTCTTAGGTTGTGGAAAGGATAGGATGAGGAGCATCATTTCTCAATATCCATGAGTGTCTAATGTAGGGGAATCTTGGGTTCTTTGTAAGCTTGCATCAACCAAACTAGGTTTGTTCTGTATTTCTAATTTTCCATTCTACAAAGATCATATGAGTGATTGTGGCATCTTATTTAGAGCCTTTCATGGACCATTCTCCTATTATTACATATCATTTGGATTATTATTCAATGATCTATCATGATTTTTCCCTCAAGTGGCATGTTCTTCAATAGTTCTTGAGTGTGAAATGGAATTTCGTCATGTGATTCATTTGTTAGGGTTTGTGATGAGTGTGGATTATGGTGGAGATTTGTGGATCATGTATGAAACTTTCTATCAAGTTGTGCATCAATATATTCTAAGTGGGTCAATCGTTGATATTACCTTTAGGGCTTATTATATTTGTTGTAATATATTTTCCTAGTATTGGGAAATGCAATTATTTTCGCTAACATGTGAATTGTAACATATTTAAATGCAATACAATATTATGATAGGATAATGGAGTACAAGGGAGTGAAATGGGATTTCCTAGATGACTTTATAGATCAATAAAGATTTTGGATTTCTTTTTCCTTTGTATTGACCATTACCAGGAAGGCCTTATAGTCTACCATGAATGAACCCAATTTAATGTAATTGAGTTACAAATTGATAATAAACTATTATTATTTATTTGTATTCTTATTGTCTTCCACTATGTTACTCATTATTGCAAGTTTGGATGTCTCCATTGAGGATTATCCATATTTGAGCTGCATCAATATTAGATTCTTGGGAATATTTTTAGCACTTTTATTTATTAAGAAAATAGGTTTTGAAGGGGCCCTAAAGCCCTTTACAAAAAATATCTAGAGATTAAACATTATAGCCCAAAAAACTATAACCCACAAACAATAGAGCCAAAAAACAAAAGATGACATCAAAAAGACACAAAAAGAGCCAAGAGCCAGCAGGCCATTAACCCATTCTTTTGATAAATTTTTTGGCTTGTTCTTGTAGCACATCCATCTTCTCAGTGACAACTTTGATTTGTTCGATCTCAGAGGAAGCCTCACTTGTCATCTTCTTAGTAGTAGTTCTAGTCATGTACCCATTCCTTCCTTGTTTCTAATAGTCAATCCAACATCCTTAGTCATAACAACAATGCCTTACTCCCTTAGACTTCCCTTTAGCTTATTAATAAGAATCTTGATGTGTTCATTGGAGGCTCTGAGGATATTATAGCTCTATTTAGCTGTACTTCGAAGGGTACTCTCAATACCATTGACTTTTTTCCCAGTGCCATCACTTGGGATTCTAGCCTACAAAATGTGGCCAAGTCAATCAAGGACCCAATGGGGGCCGGGGGGGGGGTGTTGTCATTGTTGTCTCCATCCTGCACCTTGTTGTCACCAACATTCTCCTTAACCACGGGCATTATGTCCTTCAGACCCAGAATCTGATGGAACATCCATTTTATTGATTTGAAGTTATCAAGTAGGTTGTTCCTTGCATTATTTAGGAGGTCCATGTCTTCCTTTTTTTTTTTTAGTAAGGACGACCAAAGACAGATTGATTAGAGTTTAGAGGTCCACCTTACCCAGATCCATTTCTTTGACCTTTAAGTTTATTGTTTCTCTTGCAATCCCCGACTTCACAAAGGTTAAGGACATGTTTTTCCATGTAATTTTTCTTCCTTTTCCTTGTGACTAAGGCTCTCCTTTGCATATTTTTTCAATAGATGGTGGGGGGTTATCTTTATCCTCAGGTAATAGAGAACCATCATACTAGTTCTTAATGAGATCCAGGGGGGTACTCACCATGGTCATCTTTAATGTCTACTTTCTTAGTAGTTTTCTTCCTTAATATCACCTTAGAAGGCACTTCCTCTTGCCCATCGATATCCATATCACCCCCATCCTCCTCATAATCAATAGAAGAAATGTCCACCTTAGCCCATTTGTTTAGCTTATGGGATTTGATATTCTAGTCAAGCTTTCTCTTTTTTGGATTCTCCTTTTGTGGCATCTGCTCAGCATCTTCCTCTGACTCTACTGAGTCTTCCTCATACGACTCCTCTTCTGACTCCACCTTCTCTATTTATTTTTTGGAGGCTTGTCCACTTTCATTGGTGATTTTCCAGGGGTATTCCATTTGGAAAGCCTACCCTTGCCTTTGGAGATTAGACCTAAATCCTCATCATCAGAATATAGCCCATCAATATCTTTGGTATTAGAAACATCACAAGAATCCTCAAAATCACTATCCATTGTTACCTCATTTCCCTTCAAGTTGGTAAATTTTCCTATATAGTGGGCTTTAATATGCTCTTAAATAAGCAACATGAGGCCCTCATGTAAGGGAGGATTGGCAACTAATGCCCTTAGTACTAGCATTTAAAGAAGATAACAAGTAAAAAGGAATAGACACCTTGATATTATGTCTAAAATGAATCAATAAGACAAAGTGATGTGAGAAAATTCTAGAAAATTTGGTATCTAGAGTAACATAATAGATAATAACTCAAAAGAAAAGCTCCAAAGATTCTTGATACATTTTGGCTAAAAGTAGGTCTTACCTTCATCTTTCAAAAGAGCCTCTCTTTCACTAGGTTCCTTAGGGAAATCATTAATAGCCATGTCATAAAACTTATGGTCTTGGTGGAACTTCCTCCCATCCATCAAAATGTCAGTGATAATAGAGATGTGCTCCTCATTAACAGTGTAATTTCTGCCATCTAGGCTCAAGGACCCATCATTCCATTTCTTCTAGAAAAGATTGGTAACCTCAGGGTTTCCACCATGAAGGTGGCGAGATGCCTTCTCTCCAAAATTTCCCAAACCCTTGTGCATTTTTTCCATTTTTCACAGTTAGATGGTTCTCATCTCCTTCTTTGGCCTCCCATCTTAGTTCTGTGATTCCCCATCTTGTAGAACAAAGTTGCTAAAACTGACCAAAACAATATAAATCGCATATAACATATGTATTATATATAATATATATTTAAAATATTATATATATGTAGTATAATTATAATATTATATATATAGTATCTTATGATTAAATCAATCTGACTAAAGCTATAATCTTAACACTCCCTCTTAGCTAGGGAGGATTTGTTATGGAACACAATATGCTCTCAAGTATATGAAGATATATCATCTCAATGTGATATTTCTGGAATGACATATTTATAGATATCAACATAAATCCCTCAATGCACACATAAATAGATTAACATATATTATGTATGGATTTTTCTTCAATTCACTATGAGGCTAAATTTCTCAACAATCCCTCTTTAGGAATGAGAAAATTAAAGCAATTATAATACAAGATTTGAACACCACCTTAAGTGTGATCTATGATAGATTTAAGTTATGTTGTCCCATAATATTTGGCCCGAAGAACCATAATAAATTGGTTTTCATGGTGTCTGACGAAATTCACCCCAAAGAACCATGATAATAGATCTACCATTTATAAGTTTGCCAACTTACAATGGTTACCTTATGTTTGTTCATTATCATGACTTCCAACACTCTGGGACAAAAATTTAATGAAGTTTATCATGATAACAGGTCTACTATTTATAAGATCATCACCTTATAATGGTTACCTTTTGTTTATATATGTCAATGAAAGATCATCACCTTTCATTACATATCATATGTGAATTAGTAACCTCCATGAACCAAGTCAAGGGTGGTAGAAAGGCTTTCACCTCAATTCTATCTCATAGAAAAGAATACATTACAGTAAATTTTACTTAGAACTTATCTTCATAGAGAAGATATCATTTACAAAGAATTGTACCTCAAAATTCTCCCTCTGAACATCGATCCTGGGAAGTCAAGTCTTCTAGTTACTTCCTCATAAGCTCTCTTCACCTAAAGATGTTTGTTGAACTCACTCTAAAATTGATATCAATATTTTGATTTTCTAGTGATAAGTCAATACTTCCTCATGATACAATCAAGAGTAGGCCCATCTAAATCATGAAGTTGTACACATGTATTTCTAGACTTCCTCTGAGTATTAGTCTTCTAAGCTCTCGCATTGCTTTAGAAGAACTGTCATACTCCCTCTTAATGTATAAGAATCTCACAATCTCAATCATCAAAGATGTTTGCTTCAAGAGCCTCACTTTATCCATCTTGATCATCAGGATTTTTGGAGCTATTGTCATTAGATTGAGTCTGCACAATATTTGGTAGCATATGTAAAGTATCAACCTTCTTTTCCTATGAGAATATTCTCAAACATAAAGGAAAAGATCAAGGCAAATAACCCTTATAGTATGTATAGAATTACAAATAAGAGAGAGACTAAAAAGAGTAGATAAATGTAAGAGATAAGAATACTTATCTGTACATGAAGATTGAAAATTTTTCTTCTTAGATTATTTGAGAATGAAACATATACCCTCTAGATAAGGTTCAAGTGGAAATGGAACATTGACTATTATTCTCCCCACAATGTAAAATTTCCACTCGTTCTTATATTATTGAACAATTTTGTATCAAATATGACATCTCCTTTCTAAGTTCCAACTTGCTCTTTTTGTCCATTGAAGGTCCAAACAGTCATTTGGCTTAATAGTAGAATCAAACTTGTCCTTCCATTTTCTCAAACCCGTCCACAATATGCCAATATCTTGATTGTATAATTGTGCCATATGTATGAATCTACAACTCATAAGTTAAGTTTCATTCATCAAAGGGAGACTCATAGATGGTTCAATGGAATTCTTAAAAGCTTCATTAACATCTCACAATGTCATGCCCAAAATATGAGGGCAAAAACACACGTAATTTTTTTTTAAGAAGTTAATAATAATTAAATCCACTAAGTTGATAAGTTTAACTTAGTTAAGACACAAATACATTACAAGACAACGATGAGTTTTCGTAACAATACCTTGACATTCCATTTAGGTTTTAAAAAAAACAATGTGTAGGTCTAGATCGGTAATTTGAACTTTTATTGTTTAATCGATTAATTAATTTCAACAATCCAAATTAAATTAATTAGAAGATCTAGCTCATTATTACTTTTAATTGCCCTTAGAATATTACACCATAGAACAATAGTACCTAAGCTTTAAATCCTATTAACATTAATCAAAAAAATATCTTTTAAGCAAAAATATCAATTAACAATATAATTCATTGATTTGAATGACCATTTAAGTAATATAAATCTAATTATTTCATAATGTTGAATAAAACGAACTTGCTAATTGAAATAATGTCTATCATACAATTAAAAAAACTTTATTAAATCTTTATTCAAATATCAATTTTGTTTAAATTATGATCTATTCTAAAATAATAATAATAATAATAATATAATTAAAATTAAATAAACTAAAATCTAAACTAAATCATACTAAAATAATTTATGTTTGAAAACATAATAATTAACTTTCTTAACAAATAAAACTAAATTTACATTAACTAAATTAGAAACTCACTACATAACTAAATGACACTTAAACAAATTTTATTATTAACCAAAACTAACACTTCATTATTAACACTAACAACTATTAAAACTAACTGAACACACACTAACACTAAACTTATAAACTAGTACTAATACTAATTAATAATTTAAACTAACCTTCATAATAAAAACAATATAATTTAAAATATACTAGCACTTTAAACAAATTAATTAAATTATTAATAAATGAAAACTAACTAATAAAACAACTTTAATAAACACTAATCCTAACTTAACAATTACTAACAACTACTTAATTAATACTAACTTAACGTTATGAATTCTAACTAACTAAACACTACTAACCCAACCTTTATCTACTAACATCCTAACCCAAAACCCAAAACAACCAAGCACTTTATTTTTAAAAGATTTGGCATGCTAGCCAAGCCTGCCATTGCGCAGGTCGTGTCCCCTCCCCTTCCCATGTACATGGACAACAACACCAAGGTAGGTGCTAGAAAGGGTGGAGATAAAAAGTTATTTAAAAAAAAAAAACTTGTTAATTTGAGTGGGTTTGACGGCTTCAATGTGTTTAAATGCAACAAGCTGCCATGGGACACGTGGCTCGATGACTAGCGGCCCAACTGCCAATTGAAATACCGCCTTCTTCATGCTACCTACCAATGTGATCTCTCTGCCCAAAGCAAAATCGCAGGTGGAATGCAATTGGGTGAGTAAATAAAGTAGCCGCCCAAAAGAAGTCAATGTCCATTTAACTCCCTTGTTAAATGAGGTGATTAAACACGTGGAGTGGAAAGATCTCTCTTTTTTTAAAAGCGAGTTAAGTTTTAAAGTTTAGTTGGTGGATGAAATTCGATTGGATAGGATATTTTTTTTATTTATGTTTTATGCAAATTTTCTTTTTTTGTGTTTATTTATTCAAATTTTAATTAATTTGTTTAATTCAAAAAGGAATAATTAGGGGAATATTAAAGATTCTCTGTTTCAAAAGAGGGGACTAATCCTTTCCTCATACAAAATACAGAGAGTTTTTACTCTTGGGACACCTTTTTTGTCTCAAGCCTTTTTTTGTCTAACTACCAATTTTCAAAGTAAATTATTTTTATGGCAAGGGGACTATTTATTTTTATGACAAGAAGGTAAATATTTTTCTTCTTCTAATAGGATATAAGCAAACCAAATCTATTTAAACAAGGCAATATTATTTATTTTCTTCCTAATGTTAATTATAATCATTGAGTTAAATATTTGTTCAAACCATAGTGCAAGATTGTTTCTTCTCCTAATAAGCACGAAAATGAATCAAAGTTCCAACCATATAAATTTTTCCTTAACATATTTGAACTTGAAATTTGCATAATTGAACATCACCATTTTATCTACTTTTCAATACACATGTGCATATAACTTAAAATACGAGAATCTCATAAGCAATGATATTACTCAATCAATTTTTTTTTTATTGACCACCTGATTCAAAGACTCTGTCAGGAAAGAACCAGTAAGAAAAATTGACATCATTGCCACTTCAACAATAAGTTTAAATACATTTTACACAAGATTTTGATCCCGAGGAGAAATCTCCCAACATAACTGAAATCCATTAACCATTTTGAATTTCCTACTTGGCCCTTAACAAGGGATCCATTATGAATTCTGCAATACCTCACGGTGATCATGGAGAGAACGAAAACTGACCGAGAGACAACCAATCATAACATGAAGACAAAATTAGACATTCACTCCCATCCCAAGTTTACAAAACAAGTTCGACATTGAACTAGACTAGGGAGAAGGTGGATTTTTCCAACAAGAGACGTCAGACACAACACCAAAATAGGTGCCCTTTTGGGGCTATAAACTCAAGAACTTATGTTCTTCCATTCTTACATTCCAAAACTCATACATGGTTTGTGCTGACAAGTAGGGGCCCATAACACCCTACCCTCTCTCCCTCTTCTCGTCCTGAGAAAAGACTCTACACTGTCGGAGTCCAACTAAGACCGTCCCCCATACATGGTCACTTCTTCCCTATCCAAGGGTGAGTAATGACAATACACCCATACAATCCCTTCGAAATTCAAAGCAAAGAAACAAAGGAACACATTTAAGAAAACCTATTTCAATCCCTCCCAACATACTCAACACACACACACAAACATACATATGCAATAAAACTAAAACATGAAATACACCATGAACAAAATGAGGTGAAGTATTCCTACCTTCAAAATTGGGTTATGGCAAATGAAAAAGTTTGAGATTAGCTTGCTTTCCTCTCCTTCTCCTTCAATTCTAAATTCCACTCTAAAATTAGAGATTGGGTGAACACTCAAACCCTCTCAAAATTGCCTCTAAATAAGATCATAAAATCAACCACCTCTAAAAAGAAATAACTCCCCTACTTGCCTAAAGTTCTAGAGGCTTCTAACTCAACTAGACCTAAGGCTAACCTCAAGGTGGAGTTAAAGTTATCCAACCCATGATGAAATCAATCAATTTTAGCAATAAAGAAAAAATTGGATTTTTGAGTGACCATAAAAGTCAACAAAAGGGACTAGGGGAGTGGAAAATTCCCCCAACCCATACCCATACCCTTTGGGTACATAGATTTCATAATTTTAGGCCTTTAGGATTAATTAGGAACCTATCAAAAGCTAGAAATTTTAGGACTATCTAACAACCTTCAAAATGTAGATTAAACACTAATTTGGATTAGGGGTAATTAACCTTAATTACTAATTGATTAGCAAAAAGGTCACTAACCTAGTCTGACTTAGATCTTTAGGTTACTCAGTTAAACCTAATTATCATGTCAGAATGCATATACAATTCACGAGTGTCAAGTGACACTACAAAAACACTGTTATGAAACATTACATTTACTAATTACAGAATGATACATTCATTCAACTCACAATACAAATAAAATATGAACAACGAGGTTTGCATCTTTCATCAGATTTAACCCTGGTTTCTACAATCCGTACATAGGGTTCAATTTTATTTTTCCATTAGATTTCCCAGCTAAAATATCCTACACACTCATTGCACATATCAGTAGCTCAATAAAATCACATGCATATATGTATATAACGTATCAAGGAAATCACATAATTTAAAAAATTCATCTTTCAAATAATCAGTTGTTTATCTCATTCTACTCATATTTTCAATTATTAAAATTGCATAATCAAAGTGTTAATTATGCATTCACTTACTTCATTAGTATAAATGTTCATAAAGCATTAAATGATGAAATCAAATATCTGAAAGTAAAACATCACACAACATATAATAGCATAATAATGTTCAGTGTATCTAGCAGTGTCTCAACATATTGAGTCGTGAGTATCAAAATAATAATGTATCAACTATGCTACGATGGGTTAGGGTGAGGCCTCACATCCAACAACTCAAATTTCCTTTTTTCATGCAAAGGTATTTGTTTGATCTTTTGATTAAACCTATATTATGCACATCTTGCAATTTGTGTATTCCAAATTTATATCATTACTGAATCTATTACAACATGGTTTACTCCCTTTGAATTAATATGATCAAGATCACCAAAGGTTGATTGAATCATATCCTCTATATGCTCCCTCTTTTTTAAGGTTGCGTTAAATGTCAATCTCTCTCTAAATTTCAATCTTTCTCTTCCTATAATAAAATTCTTGAAAAAGATCAATAAATATAGATTTTAATAGAACATATAGAAATACAAATAAGAGAAAGAATGCAATGGATAGATAATTGTAATATCAAGAAATATATATTTATCTGTACATCGACATCTTTGATTGTCCTCATTGTCGTTAATGTAGTGATTGATGAGCCTATAAATTGTCATATTTATATCCATTTATCATAATACTTTATCCCATGATTGAAATATATTTCCAATCCATTTCCATATATGAACTTGATTTATGAAGCATTAACTATGATAAGTGATTTATTGATTAACATTTACATGTGTAGTTAGTTAATGCTAAATTGTGATGATTTATTATGATAAATGGTTATTGTTGAAGTATAATTATTTTGAGGTGATTAACATGTTGTTTGTAAGGTATTTGATTTGTTCATGTAGCTAGAAAGAAGGAGAAGCAAGTTGACACTTGTCAATATTCAACGGTTGCAGGAAATGAACAAAAAGTTGAGAGTCAGTTTCGATAAAATAGGAATATCTCTCTCAATTATTAATGAAATTAAGAATGGCTTATGGATTTGGAAATATGAAAACAAGGTGCACAAACCCTTTTGAGCATTTTGTTAGTTCAAAATAGTTAATGATCACAACGGATCAGAAGTTGACTAAGTAAAAGGTGACACAATTTTAGGCAACAGAAAACCACTTTCAATAAAATGATCATAACTTCCACATTTCTTAATGAAATTAAGATTTTAAAAATGATATGGAAATATAAAAAGGAGGAGAATAACATGGTAGATGGGTTTGATCTAATTCATAATAATGAAGGAGAACCATGCGTTTGAGTGGACAGCTAGAAATGTGGAGCAGAAAATCAACACACTTAGTCACTAGTTTTTTAATAAAGCTCTTCCTTGTTTAAAGGAATGATGAGACACTTGTTAGATGGTTGTTAGAGAGTCAATAGGCTTATATATTCTAAATTTTAATCAAGCATTTGATATAGATATACATGGATATATGTAGAGATAGATAGAAACTTGTAGTTTGTAATATATAGTTCTTGCAGCCATTACTCTATACTTAGATTTATTTCCATAATTGTTATAGTTTATGTTTTGCAATGATAGAATAGCTTAGAGAGTTTCATGGTGCATATACTTTGTAGACTTGTTTCAAGTATACGTCCTTGGGTTGATAATTTAAATGATTCTTCTCCATAAGAAAGATAACTACTCATTTTAGATGTCCAATCCATGAGTTCTAATTTTATAACCAAGTTATTGATCTAATAGAGAAGCCAAAATTTTTGGCATCATTGCTAGGGACAGGTCAAGCTATGAGAGTCTTTGAGTTTTTAGTAGCTATAATCTTTATTTCTATTCAAAGCACTTAAGATTAGAAAAGTTTGCATGCAACACAAAATGGATTTTAGATCCATGGAGAATAAGAATGAAGAGCCACTATCATTTGTAATAAGTTTGGAAATCAATAAAGACATGTTCTCTAGCATAATAGAGTAATTTTGTTCGCATATTGATGAAAAAGTGCTGATTTGTGAGGAGGAAAATGAATACAATCTTATTTTGCAAAATGAAGAAATTTTCATAGACAAGGTTGTTGTTGAAGATGAATGTGATGTCAAATCAGAACTCCTACTTCAAGAAGAGAGTTGTAATAAAGTGGAAATCAGTCCTCTCATGTTGAAAAGTAAAGAAGATATTGAAGAAGATTAGTTTTGGGATGATTTAGAGGAGTTTTTCTTAACATTAGATGTTAAACCAACATCTTTTGTAGAGAAAAACTATGAGCCTTATGAAGATGGTGCATATATTCTTGTACTTTTATTGAATTAGCAACACAAATTGGTTTTTAAAAGTCAAGAAGAAGATGAAGAAGCAACTTATCTACACAAAGCCAACAAGGAGGGTTCAAAATTTGTTCTTTCACGAGGGTGTCCTATTAGACATCTCATTCATATGGAGGAAAAAAAATCTTCACAAGCTATGCAAGAAGTTACAAGTGAAGATAAAGATACATATGCAGTTGCACCTAAAGGGGAAACATTTCAACTTACGTATGCACTTCAATATAGCAATATATATTGTTAACATGAAGTTATCAGTGAGTTTTTTGATGTATTTCCAAAAGTGTTGTTTTTTGTGAAGTTTCTATTGATGTTGTAACTATTTCCAATTTCTCATAAGCATGTGAAGCATTTGAAGATTTTGAGAAGAGTAAGATACTTTAAAGAACCAATTAATGGTATTGTTTGAGTAGGTCATGTAATTTGGTTAGTATAGCTTAGGATAGGTTAGAATAGTTTTTTCATTCAATAAGTGTTCTTACAAAGTGTCTTAGAGTTACTAGTTGTCTAGTTCAGTTTGTTTTCGAGTTGTTCTTGTCTTAATGGCTATTTTGGAGGCGTTTATAGCTGGTTGGTTGGTCATGTTTAAAATCATTTTTCCAAGGGTGTGAGTAAGCCAAGTTTCTAATTGTGTAAGAGAGTCTTTTCATACATTTCCAAATGTTTCATTGTTTACTTGAGTCTTCATGATGTCAAGAATGTCTATTAAATGATGATGTCTAGTTGGTATTATCTGTAGGTTTCATGTTGTAACAGTCAGTCCTGCAACAACTAGTGTTTGGTTTTAACAATTAGTCTTGCAGTCACTACTCTTTGATTTAATAGATAGTCCTGCAACAACTATTGTGTGACTGAACAATTATTTTGCAACAACTACTATACTCTTAGAGGAACCTATCCATTATTCAATAATAAAGGGACCTACTTTTTCAGCTTGTTGCGAAGTTTGAAGCTTCTCACAACAACAAATGGTACTGTACACTCAAAAATGTCACACTCTAAACCCTTCTATCCAAACGATTCCATGAGTTTGGAATGCTTGGATGCCAGCTTAGAGCTCCCTATCCACGGAGTGCAAGAGAGTGTTTTAAGTTCAAGGGCTCTCAGCTGAGCCTTAGGAATACTCTTCTTGCTAGTAAACCATGCAATGGGAGGTTCCAAAGACAAGATGCAAGAATACAAATGTCTCAAGGAGTTCCTCAAGAATGCAATGCAAGTATGAAAACTAAGCTAAGATGAGAATGCAAAATGCAACTATGCTAAAACATGTATGATAGTGTTACAATCCAAATATTAAGCTATGTGAGATATATTATTGCAAAATAGAAGCTAAACTAACATGCAACATGAATCTAAGCTAAAATGATATGGTATGAGAGAATGTAGACAAGAAATAGAAGTTCTCCAGAAAGCTCCAAAGAAACCTGTTAGAAAACCTGCAGCATAACAATACTCAAAAGATGGATCCTTTGAGGGGGAAAGCTCTCTCCCTTTTAAAGTCATATGGACAGTAGAGATCAAGATGAAGATGGTGGATGATCAACGGTGGAATTTGAAAAGAGGAGTGATCCATGTGCACACACAAGTCAACCAATAGAATATAAGTTGACTTGTCATATAAGACAAAAGTCACAAAGCCTTTTCTTTTAATTGCAAAATAGAAAAAGGACTTTATGTGTGCACTTTAAGTGGGTTAGAAGAATGGGGTCTTTCATTTAATTAAAAGGGGACATGTTCTTTTAATCAAATAATGAACTTAGGATAGCATAGTCAAACTATAGGTTATAATCAAATAAATTGATTATTAGCAATTTGGTCTAGGTAAATGATTAAATTAATTTAGCCAGAATGTTGAGAAGGGGGCTAATAGTCTAGATGACCATTTTTAGGCGATTATATTTGCCCCTCTTTGACTAATTCATGATCGATCTGGGAATACATTATGTCAAAGAAAATAGAAAGTCAAGTAGGCGGTGATAGATATAGATGTCTAATTTTGAAGAACGAAATGTAGAAAAAGATAGCAAGTCCTAAATGTATAGCCTAATAGTGGTGGTACTAAATACTAGGAAGAGAACAATGTTAGAATTCAAGAAGAATGTTAACACCTAGAAAAGAGGATAGAGTGAGAGCAAGTGAGAAGATCAAACAAATGCTCCTAAGAAGTGAGAGTATTTGTACCCCCTCGGGATCGAAATTGAAATGAGGTAAGGGGACATAGAAACAAGCTAGATATGAGAAAATTAGAATATAGAAATGTCCAAGATGATAGATAGATGATTAGAACCCAAGAATGACTATTAAAGAGACTAGTAAAATGCCCCAGTTTGACTAGAATTGACCATGAAGGATATAGTGTAAAAATTAGGTCAAATCTAGTAGAACGATGATTTTAGACATGAAAAGGTTGAATTTGAGTAGATATAAAGCATAGAAATGATGAAGACATGAAGAAATGAAGATGCCCCAGTGATGATTCAAAGATTAGACCAAAGAGGTAGAATTTTAAAATGTGATTTTGACTACCAAGATGAACTCAGATTTCAATTTTGATCTTGAAAATGAATCCAAGACATCAAAATTATGTAAGAGGTAAAAATTTTATATAATATGATGACAGGATAGAAAAGAGATGAAGCTAAAGGTTAAGAAGGTGAAAAGACATGAACAAGAAGAAAGTGAAGAAATAAATGAAAGGAGTTAGCTGATATGTCCACAAAAAGATTAAGAGAGAGCTCTCCACATATGCAAGAATACAAGATTAAGCTAGAAAAATGAACCTAAAATGCAAGCTAATATGCAAAGTGGTTTACCAGCAAGAAGTGTATAACATTTAGACTCTTAATTTCATCATTGAGCATTTATTAGGGACATCATGAGATCATACAACCATCACTAGTATAAGTTATGAGGATATAAATATGATCGATATCAGAGAGGTATGTGGAAATCTAATCTAAGCATCAGAGACATGTAAGTCAAAATAACTATGCGATTAGATTCCCTAAGTTTAATTTAGCAAGATTACACCTGTATCAAGGCATAAGTACCAGGATAAACCTTGAGTGTAGTCTTTCAAAATAGTCAAGGATGATACATTTGTAAGTCAAAATGTTGAATAGGACAAGCATAAATGCTTACAATACTATAGACAAACAAAGTATACCCACAAGCAGAAATCAAGAAAATATGTCCCATGTCCCCAATATTCTAGTCAATGACATCCTCGAAAGACTATTAGTGAGGGAACACATGGAAAAGAAATCACTATAGATAGCACACAAAGTAGATAAAGATAAGCATAGCTCAGTCGTTTAAATGTTTAGGTGTGTACGTGTGTGTGTGTGTGTGAGTCACTTGGCCATTTCTTCAAGACTTGATCCTGATAGTGAAAAATATCACGACATCAAAGACCGTAGGTAAACTATTGAAAAGTGTTGAAAAACACTTGATGTCAAGGTGGGGGAAGTGTTGAGAAACACTGTTTTGTGAGTTGTCAAAGAAACCCTAATGTACAAGAATACCTCAATAAGCTAAGCAGTTGTGCCCCCAAGACGAGGACAAGAAATAATTCCAAGCTAGGAAATGTGTAGCGAAGTAGGTGATTGAGACTGATAGACATAGGTGCAAGGGTTTCAAGTAGTGCCTGTTTCTAGGTTTTCCCCACTTGACATATTTTTTCAGGACTTTTTTCAATTTTATTGTATTTTTGTATTTTTGATTTTTTTGGTGATACATCAAAGCACCTATTGCTAGGTTTTCACTAAGATGATCATTTTTTCAAGACATTTTCTGATTTTTAGGATTTTTTCAGCATCATATATGATTTTTTGGATTTTTTAGAATAATTTAGAGATCACTAGTTCTCAAGCAAGATCACATCATTTTCTCCCAATGTCTAGCAAGGTATAGGACATGATGGAGAAACAAGCCGATGGATAAGAAAAGATGCATAAGAAAGGAATGTGAAGCAAGTAAAAGTGATCCTCAAGAATTGACTCCTTAAGAGTACCCAAGCTAGGGAAAGAGGTGAAATAGTCATATGAAGCATATTTTGGATAAGCAATGGAATTAATGAGAAAGATAGCATGTAGGATAAGCAATGAAGCCAACAAGTGAGATAGCATGAAGTGTGTAGTCCAAAAGAGTAGCCATGTCAAGAGACCTATGAGAACCATGTTTCATTTATTATGATCAAGACTTAGGGGTCAACTAGATAGGATAGTAATGGGATAGAGCAATAAGAATAAAGCTCAAGATAGAGGCTATGAGTGAATGAGAGAGCACAATAGAAAATCTCATGGATAAGATAGCCAATATGCAAAGGTAGCTCAATATTGTCAAGATCAAAGAGAGAAGAGGGGATAGATGGATGATGGAAGAATTACACATGATGCCTATTTACTTGGTTTTCATCATGGTACTTATACATGGTAACACAAGATGTAGTTTTCACCATAGGACGCATTTATTTCTCTTTACTTTTGCTACCAAGGTGTCACAAGAAGTAGTTTTCACCAAGGCACTTCTTTTTTTTTGCTTTTTTTCTTTTTCTATTTTTTTTTTTGAATTTTTAGAAAGAGCTCAAGCTATTTGAATGTAGATAGTGCTCCTATAGAAAAGATAAGTCATGATAAGCCAAGACCATAGAAAGATATGCTCAAAGATGTTGATAGGGTGATGAAAGAGAAATGGTAGTAAGAAGAGTATGTTGAGGATAATAGTTCATGTATAGATAGTAAGTGTTAGAGGATTTCATGAGGGTGGTTGAAATATTGGACAAGATCAACATTGACACACACCTTGAAGGGTATTGGAATGATGGAGGAATCATGGATGAAGTAGCTTGAGGTTTAGATGTATGAGGTGGTAGAAGAGATTTGGAAAAAAGTGGAGTGGAAGGCTTTGGAATATTTTTAGAAAGATTTTTGGAAGAAGATGGAATGGAAGCCTTTGGAAGCTTGAATGTCAACTTTGAAGTATTTTCAATATTCAAGTCTTTTAAAAGAGACTTGGGAATCCATATAGGTTTAGAATTTCCTTTGGATACTTCAAAACACATTTCTTCTATAATGGGTTTAGGAACCCATATTTTCTTTGATTTAGCTTTTTTAATAGTGGACCTTTGCGGTCTCTTTTGTGCATTCTCCTTCTTAGCATTCACATGTCGATTAGATGGGACATAGTGATCTTTCTTTTTCAATGGATTCTTATGTTTATTCTCACTTCCAAAGGACTTGGGATTTGTGGATGAATAAGGCTGATATGATTGGTTTAGATTGATAGATGGGTGAAAATTCCTCAAGGATGAGTGTCTTTGTTGATCTTGAGGTATTATAGGAGAGCTAGGGAATGAGCTAGGAGTGAATGTAGGAGATGGAGGAACATAAGGCCCCAATATGGATGGAAGGTTTGAATGCTTTAGCTTAGATGGATAAGAACCAAGGATAGATTTAGAAGATGCAAAGGGATAGTGGGAAGGGATATCAACATCTTTAGAGTGAGAAAAATGGTCAAATCCATCAATAGACTCATGAGTACCTTTGATAGGAACAACATTTTTAATAGAAGCACTTGAAGCTTGAGCACAATTTTTAAGTGGATGTGGAGAAGTAGAACATGAGGGGATGCTTTGATCTTGACAAGTAGCTTTGGATAGCATATGAAAAGAACTTTTCTCATAATTTTCAGTAAGCTCAAGGGAGATAATGGAAGTGGTATCTTCATCATACTTAGGAGGTGGACAAGATATAGGATATGGAGGGGAAAAATCTTGAACGAGATGAAAGGGTGCTTGATCTTGATCTTTCTTGAAATTTATAGTTTTTTCTTTTTGAGAGTCCTCTTGACATAGAGCCACTTCCATGGACAAGGGAAAATGAAGAGTGAATGAAGTAGTGCTTGGATCTTTAGGCTTAGTAGCATGGAAAAGGTTTGCAACCAAGTGAAGGTTAGCTTGACTTTCTTTTAGAGGTAGCCCTTGAGGATAGGCATAGTGTACATGAAAAACATTAGGTTCTTTATTTGATAAAGGCATGTTGGAAAGCTTTGAAGTGTTGGGAGATGCATGAGTATTGGAGGAAGTGGAGGTATCAAGGAAACCATCACTAGACATAGGTTCATTAATATGATCTTTCTTAAGAAAAGTTATCTCATCACATGAGTCATTAGAGGTATTAATAATTCTATTATCAATAAGATCTTGGATTTTATGTTTCAGCTCAATGCAATCTAAAGTACTATGCTCATTATGTCGATGATAAGCACAATAGATATCCAAGAATGGGTTTCCATATGAGCTAGACTTAGGTAACCTGATGAGCTTGGTGCTAAGAAGTGTTTGCAAAGTGTCATCATTAGAATCTTCCAAGGGAGAAAAAGTTCTATCAAAATTATGTCTAGAGTCATTTTTTTGTTTCTCAAGTGAATGGCATGCATCTATGTCTTCATCATTTTCTTGGTCAAAGATAGGTCCATCATGATATCTTGGAATAGGCTCAAAGTAGGTATCACTTTCTTTCTCTCTAAGGAGGTCTTTAGATCTAGAAGATGAAGACATTTGATGTCTTGCAGTAGAATATTTAGACCTTGAAGAAGATGAGCCATGTTTATGTAAAGATCTTAAGGGATATTTATTTAAGAAATAAATCTTCTCCTCTAACCTTTTCTCAAGTTTAGATTTCATTTCTATCATGCACTTAGAGAAATGAAGGTAAGAAAGATCATTTGTCTCTTCTAGTTCTTTGTATTGAGCATATAGATCTTGAAACTCTTTAGTGGCATGGAGGATATCATTATCATCTAGATTTGGTTGAGGTTTAATAGCACAAGGTTTAGATCCCATAGTTTTAGATGCAAAGCCAAGCATAAAAGAGCCTAGAAGATAACTTGATGTTGAAACTATAGGAGGTAGAGTGTTCACTTGCCAAGATAGTAGAGAGAGATTAATTTGACTTTTCAAGCAAGGTGTCCAAGCAAATTAGGACACTAGCAACTCAAGCCAAGAGCTGGGCAAGAAACCAAATAGCCAAATAGATAGAGCAAGTGGGGTGACAAGTGAAAAACTCTCCAACCCAAGAGTGTAGTCTAGAAATCAAGGCAACCATTTCAGCAAAAAGATAACTAGCAAGTGGACATAGACCATGAAGATAGAAAGACCAAGAGAACTAAGACCAAAGAGTCACTTTAAGCATGTTCAAGCACTAGATACATATAAAAGAAAATTCAAATGATGAGACTCCTCTTAGCAAGAAACATAAGAAAATATTTGAACTTGATGTTTTGACTTGGTTGAAAAAGTTTGACAATAGTTGATAGCATAGCAAGTTTGATGTTCAAAAGCAATTTCTTTCCAAGCAAAATAGTGACACATGGAGTATTCTTCAAACAATCAAGCAAGGGACAGAGCAACCTTGCATGATACAAGCATATGTGAGGTCTCAAAAGAAATCCCTAAAACTATCATCATGTATATGTTCAAAAGATTTCCATCAGTCTAGCACATTCGAGAATACATCAAGCAATATCTACCTAGAAGTCATGGTTCATTACTCAACAAATTGTCCCATGCTTGATGCTCCTTTGCCTCACACCAAGTGGTATACCACAAGAGATATTGGCTTTGTCATGGAAATTATATAAGCATAACCAAGGGAACATAGATGGTGAGTGTAAAATCTTGGGGTGATCTGGGTAGTCCACTAGAATCGATCCTTGCACCAAGAAGTTGAGCAGCTAAAAAGGTAGTTACTAACTTAGGGTGTTTAGATAGTGCTTCTATTCGTAATGTTCTTCTTGCACCCAATTACAAGACACCCCACTTTGCAGTGGGTAACAGACCTCGCAATCACAAGAACACCTTAAGCGTTCTTGCCTAGTGATCTCCTCATGGTCGCAATCCCACAAGAGGTCACACTAGGTGAAGACAAACATTATATCTACCAAAGTTTTGTGTCCTTGGTAGCCTTGAGTTTATAGTGGGTTGGAAGAGCTAGGTAATCGACTTGTCCCCACTTGGGTCATTCCTCTTAGGTTGTCCGAGAGCAGGCCATCTAAAGGATCCTAACTACCACAAAATGGATCCACTCTCAAGGGTCAAGATTTATGATTCACCTCAAAGGTGAAGAGCATACTCTCCTACCTTGATTGCTTCCCCCAAACACACCAAGAAGATTCAGTTGCCTCTTACTCTTGAAACCAAATGGTAAGTCAAGATTTCTTATTCACCACAAGGGTGAAGAGCATACTCTCCTATCACCAAAAGATCTCAATCGTAAGTTTTAATCTTCCTAAAAACAAATAAATAGTATATGCCACACATGTAAAAAGTAAAGAACAAGCAAAATTGAGTTTTTATGCATTGGGCAGCCCTGCAAACAATTGTTAGTAGCCCTTGTGCATTTGAAACTTTGACATGCATTCTTTTTATGCAATGTTTCAATTTTTTCACAAGGATGGTAACCTGCAATCACAACTTGTTAGCACCAAAAGTTAGTGTAAAATAACATAAAAATCTGAAATAAAAAATGGCTAGTTGCCTCAAATATCCAAGTTATCTTCCAACCAAGTGTATGCAAAGAAAGTGCAAACTAATCACAAATGCTCTCATTTTTACTCTTTGCTTTTAACCTAGTCAACATGATTAGAATTTTTGCTATGATTTTGGACCCAAAAATAGAAATAGAAAGAAGAGACCCCTACTAAAAACTAGAGAGCTTTCCAAAAATGTAAGAAATTCAAAAAAAATCTTCATTTGTGTCATAGGGACCCATTTTGTCAAAATAGGCCAGATTTATCAAATCGAACCTCAAAAGTCAAAACATAGAGAAATTACCCCCCTTAGAATTCAAAATAATTCCTAAAAATGTAAGTTTTTCTAAAAAATACGCTGATTTGCGATCAGAAATGGCTTTTTATGGAAAATAAAGAAAAAATCATAACTCCTAAAAATCATGTCAAAATGCTCTAAAAATCAAACTAAGACATGTTGGACACATACTTGACTTGCAAAAAAAAATTTAGAATCAAACTCCAAGCGGTTTAAAAGATATGATCAAATCTTTAAACCAACTAGATTTTTGACCTTCAAACCAATCTACTTATGGGTTGGCCTTAAAACCAAAGTGATAATTCTACAAAAGCACTTGATTAAATCCAATATGCTGTTGTAAAAAGCCAGAGATGACAAATAAAAGCAAATGGAGCTAGAAACTTGATTGAAGCCCCACGGTGGGTGCTAAGAATGTACACTCAAAAGTGTCCCACTCTAAACCCTTCTATCTAAACGATTCCATGAGTTTGGAATACTTGGATGCCAGCTTAGAGTTCCCTATCCATGGAGCGCAAGAGAGTGTATTTCAAGTTCAAGGGCTCTTAGCTAAGCCTTAGGAATACTCTTCTTGCTAGTAAACCATGCAATTGGAGGTTCCAAAGACAAGATGCAAGAATACAAATGTCTCAAGGAGTTCCTCAAGAATGCAATGCAAGTATGAAAACCAAGCTAAGATAAAAATGCAAAATGCAACTATGCTAAAACATGTATGAGAGTGTTACAATCCAAATATTAAGCTATGCGAGATATATTATTGCAAAATAGAAGCTAAACTAACATGCAACATGAATCTAAGCTAAAATGCTATGGTATGAGAGAATGTAGACAAGAAATAGAAGTTCTCCACAAAGCTCCAAAGAAACCTGTTAGAAAACTTGTAGCATAACAATACTCAAAAGATGGATCCTTTGAGGGGGAAAGCTCTCTCCCTTTTAAAGTCGTATGGACGGTAGAGATCAAGATGAAGATGGTGGATGATCAATGGTGGAATTTGAAAAGAGAAGTGATTCGTGTGCACACACAAGTCAACCAATAGAATATAAATTGACTTGTCATATAAGACAAAAGTCATAAAGCCTTTTCTTTTAATTGCAAAATAGAAAAAGGACTTTATGTGTGCACTTTAAGCGGGTTAGAAGAATGGGGTCTTTTATTTAATTAAAAGGGGACATGTTCTTTTAATCAAATAATGAACTTAGGATAGCATAGTCAAACTATAGGTTATAATCAAATAAATTGATTATTAGTAATTTGGTCTAGGTAAATGATTAAATTAATTTAGCCAGAATGTTGAGAAGGGGGCTAATAGTCTAGATGACCATTTTTAGGTGATTATAGGTACTATGTTTATGATTTCTATTTATTCATAATATTTATCATTTTTATTAATTGATTATCTATGCATTGCATTTTTTTTTCAATAATCATTATTGTAATTATATGCTTCATAAGTTATTCATCTTGCAACCTTCATACATACATTATCATTTGAGGATAAACAATCTTTTAGTTGGGAGGAGCACATGAATATTTAATTTTTTTGGCATAGACCATAGGAGGATGAACTTTCATGCATATTTTTATACTACCTCTAATATTCTTGATGATTTATTGAAGTTGTCACAAGATTTCATTCTAATAGCTTTCATGACTAACTGATGGCTATCCCTTGCTTGAGGACAAGCAAGATTTCAGATAGGGGGAATGATGAGCCTATAAATTGTCATATTTATATCCATTTATCATAATACCTTATCCCATGATTGTAATATATTTCCAAGCCATTTCCATACATGAACTTGATTTATGAAGCATTAATTGTGATAAGTGATTTATTGATTAACATTTGTATGTGTAGCTAGTTAATGCTAAATTGTGATGAATTATTATGATAAATGGTTATTGTTGAAGTATAATTATCTTGAGTTGATTAACATGTTTTTTTTGAGGTATTTGAGTCATTCATGCAACTGGAAAGAAGGAGAAGCAAGTTGACACTTGTCAAGATTCAACAGTTGTAGGAAATGTAGAAAAAGTCAAGAGTCAGTTTTGGTAAAATAGGCATATCTCTCTCAATTATTAATGAAATTAAGAATGTCTTACGGATTTGGAGATCTGAAAACAAGGTGCACAAACCCTTTTGAGCATTCGAATTAGTTCAAAATAGTTAATGAGCACCACGGATCAGAAGTTGACTACGTAAAAAGTGAGACATTTTCAGGCAACAGAAAACCACTTTCAATAAAATGATCATAACATCTACATTTTTTAATGAAATTCAGATTTTAAAAATGATATGGAAAGATAAAAAGGAGGAGAATAACATGGTAAACAGGTTTGATCTAATTCATAATAATGAAGGAGAATCATGTGTTTGAGTGGACTATTGAAAATGTGGAGCAAAAAATCAGCACTTAGTCATTAGTTTTGTAATAAAGCTCTTCCTTGTTTAAAGAAATGATGAGACACTTGTTAGATGGTTGTTAGAGAGTCAATAAACTTATATATTCTAAATTTTAATAAAGCATTTGATATAGATATACATGGATATATGTAGAGATAGATAGAAACTTGTAGTTTGTAATATACAGTTCTTGCAGCCATTACTATGTACTTAGATTTATTTCTAGAATTGTTATAGTTTGTGGTTTGTAATGATAGAATAGCTTAGAGAGTTTCATAGTGCATATACTTTGCAGACTTGTTTCAAGTATACGTCCTTGGGTTGATAATTTAAATGATTCTTCTCCATAAGAAAGATAACTACTCATTTTAGATGTCCAATCCATGAGTTGTATTTTTATAACCAAGTTATTGATCTAATAGAGAAGCCAATAGTAGTTATAAAAATAATAATAAATTTATTTCTTCTTTATACTGAAGATATTAGATTGATCTCATAAAATATCAATCATTTCTTAAATAAGCATTATTTATAAAACTTATTTTATGTTAAGTAATTCATAATGTTCAACATATATGTATTCATATATTATATAAATATAATTTGTTACCAACTATACTTCCAATTATAATTCCATGTCATATTAAACATATGAATAAATATTTTGAGATGTTCATTACCAACAAGGGGTGCAAGCACCAAAGTTCCTGCTTTTAGTGCAGTGGGTTGTGGAGTAAGAGTTGAGTTAATTACTTAAAATTAAGCATAATTACATCAAATGTACTTATGAACGTAGATGTTTTCTTGATTTGAGATCTATTCACTTATTGAAAGGTAGTGTTGGAGATGTAAATCATTGGTTGGAAGTTGCATGTTCTCTAGAGTGCATTTCCTTGAATAGAATCCTCGAGTACCTTATAAACTATGGGAAAGGTCAAACCAAACAATTCTTAAGGGAGAAACAACCAATCATGCTTGAGTGAAGGGAGATAATGTGAAAAAAATTTGAAAAGTAAAAACCACATAAGATTTTGAATTAAAATAGTGAAGGATAGTATGCAAGTTTAAACTTGTATAATTGGTAGAAGGAGGAGGACACAAAATTTGAAAATTTTAGGGAAAAATATCAGAAGCTTTGGTCTCCTAAAGATGCATCTAGATCAAATAGTTTCAACTTCTCCATCTATGTGCAACATCTCCAACTTAATTTCTCATCGTACCTTTTCTATTTCCAAGTATAAATGCCACATCAGATGAATTTAAATTGAAATATTTGGGAATCATAATTCTCTAGATACTTCAAAAATTTGTCCATTAAGAATCAATGTTCCATTTTTGGACTACAAGAAGCATGAATTTTGGCTTTGTGTGCTAACTATAGTTTTGTTCATTCTTCACATTGGTCTAATTCCATGACTAACACTTTCTCTCAAGCCTATTTTAAAATTATCCCTAAATAAGGAAATTTGAAAGACATGAAGCATTCAAATTTTAAAGATGTGCCATACTATCTGTATCAACACTTTTATACCACATACACACAAAACATAATTGATAGAAATAAAATTAAGGAGAAAATTATTCACCAGTTGAGTGATTTTTTTTTGAAGTGACCTATCATAACATCAAAGTTAATGCGATATTGAAAGTGAAGGTTGACAATGCAGAATGCTTATTCACTAAACTTGTATGCCTATACTGAAATTTTGTATAGTGTGGGTTTTTGTAGAAAGACACCCATATCTTCTAGCTGGCATGACAATTACATAGGAAAAGGACTTGCAAATTTTGAGTAGTATATGGGTCATGGAAATGATGATGAAATGACATTAAAAATTTTCACCTGTGGAAGAAGGTGATCAAGCCAATGGACGCGCAAGGTCCAAAGCAACTGGACTTAGGGCAATTGCAGGTGATTGAGATTGAGGAGCTTTTGTCAATACTACTAGTGGTGCTACAATAGGAGCATTTTTTTGGGGTCTTTGGGTGGAGTAGTTGCAATAACGGTGGTTGAAGTGTAATATTTGCAGCTGCCCCAATCTACTTATTTAAATCTTTACCACCCAAAATTTAGAAAACAAAATAGAAGTTGCAAGCACGAAAATCTAAAAAGTAGTTAAGTAATGAAACTTAGAGAGAGGGAGATCTAAGATAATGGTAAATTAATTAATGGATTTGTTTATTTTATTTTTGCATTTATAGATAAATGATATGATTATTTCAGAAATAATTTAACAATTTAAAAATTAACTAAATTCTAAAAAAATTAAATGTAAAAATTGTAAAAAAAATTGTTTCCTATTAATTTAATTTATTTTGTATTATATGAAAATACATTAATTTATCTATATTAACTTAGTTAAAAAATCTAACTAATCTATGTAGCATCAGCAAAAATTTGCAATTAGAACATGTGGATGAAATAGATGTTGAAATAACATTTAAGTATTAGAGGAGAAACAATGGCGAAGCAATGGTGGAGAGGAAACCAAAGTGGGTTTTGAGATAATAGGAGAAACTTTGGCTAGTTTGGAAGGTATGATAAGGGTTGGGAACCATTTAGGAAGCATGAGGGAAGGTTTTATTGGGGTAATATGAATGAGAGATGGCAGAGTGGGCATAGAACTCTCAATGATAGTTTTTAACGGAAGAAAGTAGGCCAAAATAATTGAGACAAATGGCAAAATGAGCTAGCCAAACATAATGAATATGGAGGAAGAATACACTCGATGCAAAGATTTACATCGATGAATTTGGGTGGGAAGGTGGATTTTGAAAATATAGCAACAAAAATGAGAAAACCACAAGTAGTGGTAAATCTAGAGCAACAAAGAGTTATGGATCAGTAATGGACATGTTGTACAATGGAGAAGGTAGTGATAGATAGATGTGTGGTGAAGGAGAGATGCAATTTTCTGGAACAAAATGCTTTATTTCTAAAGTGGGGAGGGCCAGTTTTTGAAATAGAGAAGGTGAAAGAATGTTGCAATAAGAAGTGGGGGGAAGTGAAGGATTTCAAAACTTTGGATAATGGTTTCTGTATGGTGACAGTGGACATAGCACAAGATAGAGATTGGATTTTGAATAGTGGCCCTTATTTTATGGATGGATATTATTTAAAGAAATGGACAAAAAAAATTGACCCAACAAAGGAGGTAATAAAGGAGATTCCTATATGGATAGGGTTAAGGAATTTTCTTTAGGAGTATTGGCAAGAGCAATGTTATAAAAGCAATAGGAAATGGTAGACAATGTAACTTTGCAAATGTTTCCTAGGGTGTGCATAATGTGTAAGGATTGCCATCCAATCCTAGAATTGATTGAAATATTTATTAATGGGGATGTATGGAGATAGCTGGTGTTAATAGAGGAAGGATTAAAGGTATGTGAGTTTTGTCTTTGTGAGGAACATAACTCTGAAGAATGCAAACAAGAGGGGCATACTAAAGATAAGGAAGAGGAAAAGCTTCTTAGAAGGGAAACAAAGATAGCAAGGAATTTGAAGAGGCAAAAGGATGGGAATGATAGCAGATGGAAAATGGATATTTCAAACATAGAAAATGTTATAATGGCAAAAATGAGAGCAAAATACTATCAGGAAGATGGTCGGAGGGAAAATAAGTTTTTAAAAGATGTTTAGGTTTTAGATGTGGGGATGAGAAACTTGGAAGGAAGCAAAAATGAAGAGCAGGGAAAATAGGTGGTTGAGGAGGTTGATAAAGGGGGGTTACGATGAGTGAATGATGACATTGAAATGAATGGTTGGACTAGGTCAGTGGGAGAAGAGAGGTTGTCAAGGGGGGTGTAGACAGAAATGTAAGTGGGATTAATAGGGAAGAGGTAGTTAATCAAGAACTTTAGGAGAGGGAGTGCCATGGTGAACCAAGGGTAGAGAAATCTAGAGAAGTGACCCAAGAATGGGAGGAAAATGAAGGGCATTTAACAAGGCATGATGGGGATATGGAAGGGGGGATTGAGGAGGTGTTTAAGGATATTGAAATTTCCCCAATCAAGAATTTGAAAGGGAAATCAGGGGAATCAAGCTCTGAGGAGAGTCTAAATGGGATGGAGGAAGAAGGGGAGGATGTAGAGGATGAAGACTTTTTTAGAGTGGAGGAAAAATTGATCCTAAAAAAAATTACAATCATTGAGAAGACAGAGAGAAAAAAGAATAAAGCTTCATTTGGGGAGAGTCAGAAGAGAGGTAGAAGAACAATAAATGCTTTGATTCAAATAGTAGGAAGTGCAAGAGGTCAGAGTAATTTGAAATTAGGAAGGGGTAATAACCCCTCCTAGAAGGGATGAAGATCTTCTCGTGGAATGTTAGGGGATGCAATGCCCCTAACAAAATTTTCTTGGTTAGCAGAGGCCTAGACCAAGCAAAGCATGATATAATGTTCATGCAAGAAACAAAGGTAAAGTTGGAAGATGTGGGAAGACTACGAAGTAAGTTCTGCAGATGGGAGAGCATATGGGAAGCAATTGAAGGAGCTTCAGGGGGTTTAGGTGTCCTATGGAATAAAGAAACAATAAAGGGAGTTCAAATGTAGTTAGGAAAGAATTAACAGTGGTTAAAGGTTTCCTCAAAATAATTGAGATATGACTTAAATGTCATTAATGTTTATGGCCCAACTTAGAGTAGAGAAAAAAGAGAGTTGTGGAAAACACTTACAGATTTCCTGGAAATTTTACATGAGGAGATAACTATTATAGGGGGAGACTTTAATGCAATCTTATACCTAGAGGAAGAAAAAAAGGGGTAAGGGATGGAGGTCTACCTCACAAGAAGACTTTTCCTCCTTTGTTATGGATAATGGGCTGATTAATATGCCTTTTAAATAGGATGACTTCACATGGAAGAATAGGAGCCAAGGTTATGTCAATATTGCTGAAAAATTGGACAAGTTTTTGTTGGGGGGGACTGGACCAAAGTGGATTGGTCGATGGATGCTGAGATCTTGCCTATTCATGGATCAAACCACTTTCCCATTAGTGTGAGATTATAGGAGGAGCTAACTTTAGACCATTGCCCTTTTAAATTTGAAGCAATGTGGATGAGGGCAAATGGTTTTAAGGAAAAAGGTGGAAAGTTGGTGGTAGGAAGCTCCAACGAGAGAAGGTAATATGGCTTTTAAATTTTTAAAAAAGCTTTAGTTCATCAAAGGAAAATTGAAGGTGTGGAATAGGGAATCTTTTCAAAACATTTTTAAAAGGAAAGAAGACTTGGAAGTAGATTTTAAAATCTTAAATGATAAGATAATTCAAGGAGGAATGAATCAGGAAGATTTTAAAAAGGAAAAGAGGCTTAAAAATGAGTATGATGAGACCTTGTTGAGAGAAGAATTGTTTTGGAGGCAAAAATCTAGGGAAATGTGGCTGAAAGAGGGAGATAGGAATACAAAGTTTTTTAATAATTCAGTTAAAATTAGAAGGGCTCACAACAAAATCTTCTCAATAAAAAATGGTGCTGGTGAGATCATAAATGATCCAACCCTTATAAAAAAAGAAGCAATTAATTTCTTCAAGGATAAAGGTTAGATTGAGGATGGGGGGGAGGATTTAAATGAGGAGGTGCTGGAAAGTATTCAGAAGTGCATTACGGAAGAGCAAAATGCAAAGTTAAATGCTATAGTTTCGAAAGAAGTAAAAAGAGCACTATGGGGCTTGGGGAAAGATAAGAGTCCAGGACCAGATGGTTTCACAAGGAGTTTCTTTAGACTTATTTGGGAGTCAAGAAGAGGGGGATTTGTTCTTAAGAAAATTAAATAAAACCTTTATTGCTTTGATTCCTTAAAAGGAGGAATGTAACTCTTTTAATGATTTTAGACCAATATCCTTATCTACTATTGTGTCTAAAATCATATCAAAGGTGGTGGCTAACAGACTTAAAGAGGTGCTAAACAATATAATATCAGAAGAGTAGAGTAGATTTGCACCTGGAAGATCAATTTTTGAAGGGGTGATAATAGCACATGAAATGATACACTCGGTCAGAATAAATAAACTGAGAAAAATGATGGTTAAATTGGATAGAAAGTGGGCCTATGATGAGGTAAATAGAGTCTTTTTATTTAAAGTTCTAAATTTTTTTGGATTCAATTAGGATTGGATTAGATGGGTTAAAGGTTGTTTAAATTTAGTAAGGTTCTCGATTTTGGTTAATGGAAGCCCCCAAGGTTTTTTTGAATTAGATAAAGGAATAAGACAAGGTGATCATTTGTCCCCTTTTCTATTTATAATTTTGGTTGAAGTGCTGGGAAGATTGATTACAGATAGGAGGGATAAGGGCCAATGGAAAGGGGTTAAAGTTGCAAGGGGTGTGGACCCTATTTCACATTTACAGTTTGTAGATGATACTTTCCTTACAGAAGAAGCTTTTCAGAGGGAAGCTAGAGTTATGAAAAAAACTCTAGAAATATATGGGAAGGTTTCAGGACAAAAAGTAAGTTGGCTAAAGTCTAATTTTTATTTTCTTTAATACCCCCCTCTCATAGAGAAGAGCTATAGGAAGAATTTTAGGTATAAGGTAGGAAGCTCTCACAAGTAAATATTTAGGAATCCCCTTATTCCAAGGATAGAACAAAGGAAATTTTTGGAAAGGATTAGTGGAGAAATGCCTCAAGAGAATGGAAGGCTGGAAAGGTAAGTGGCTAACTTCAGCTAGTTAGATTCTGATGTTAAAATTTGTGGTTTCAACAATATGGAATTTTTCAATGATGTGTTTAAAAATTCCTAAGAAGGTGATAAATTCAGTGGAAAGGAAATTGAAGAGATTTTTCTGGAGTGGGGTAGGTGAGGAAAAAAAGTGGCCTTTACTAAAATGGGAGAAAATATGTAGGCCTAAGAAATTTGGTGGGGCTAGAATTAGAGACTGGAATACAATGAATATAGCCTTAGGGGCTAAATTGGTGTGGCAGTTGGCAAATGATGATGAGAAATTATGGATGAGGATTCTAAAGGCTAAATATTTGTGTACTACTGAGAAATTACAAATTTTAACTATCCAAAATCCAATAAGAGGCTCAGCAATATGGAATTTTATTCTATCTTGTAGACATTTCATTACTTACCATATCTCTTCGATCATAGGAAATTACAATAGGGAATTTTTTTGGGAGAATTCATGGAATGAAAATAAATCTTTAGAAGAGGAATATGGCGATGAAGATTTGAAAAAATTCTTGTGTGAAACATGGGGCAGGAATGTTAGAAACTATTCAGTAGAATGTGAAGGGGTTTTGGGAAAAATCTAGCAATGGAAAGATTGGAGAGTGGAGGGTTTGTTGGAAAGACAACAACACACTCTTAAGGAAATCTTTAAGGGTAGAAAGGTGTGCATATTAAATAAAGAGGACAAGATTAGTTGGTGTGCAACAACCTCAAGGAAATACTCAGTTAAGTTGGGATATGAAATTCTCGATTCTAGGATGGATGAGTGTTTTGAGGCAGAGGATTTGTGCTAGAGTAAGGAAATTATCCCAAAGGTAGGCACATTTTCATGGCTAGAAATTCAATGAAAAATCTTAATAGGGGAGAGAAGTCACAAATTTGGTTTTTAGGGCCCTACGAAATGTCTTATGTGTGGAAAGGATGAGGAAAATGTGGATCACTTATTGCTTAATTGTGAGGTAGGAGCAAATTGTTGGAGGCATATTCAGGAAAAACTTGGTTGGGAAGGCCCATGGAGTCCCTCTCTTAAGGCCTTTTTCATTTCATGGCCAAGGGGAGGAAAAAAGAATTGTTTAGAATGTATATGGAGAATTGGCCCATCAATTATGATATGGGAGGTTTGGAAAGAACAAAATAAGAGGACTTTTCAAGATAGATTAGAGACTTTAAAGTAGATTTTAGACCAAATTGACCATTCCATTGAAGAAGTGATGAATGCAACAATCTTTAGGAAAAACCTATCGAATTGTGTGTCCTCAAAAGCTTATATGATGATTTAGAAAAGATGGCGAGGAATTAAGATGGGAAAGTCTAGAGATATGGGAAAGGCTAACTCTAGAGCCAAGAGAAGGGAGGAGGTGGCATGGGAAGCCCCTAATTTAGGTTGGTTAAAAGTAAATTTTGATCGAGCCTCTAAAGAAAATTAGGGAGCTCAAGAGTAGGTATTGTAAAAGATAATGAAGGGAATATAGTGGCTTATGGAGCACTAAAATTGATAGATGGAACAAATAATGAGGTAGAATTTCAAGTTGCTTTGTTAGGTTTGAAATGTATTAGAAGATGTGGAGGAAGGAAAATTATCTTGGAAGGAGACTCAATGGTGGTGGTGCAGGCGGTTAGGAAAAATTCAATCTATGCATAGCACCTTAGAATTTTTTTAGAATCTATAATGGAGGAATTAAAGGATTTTAAGGAGTTTAAAGTTTGTCATGCTTATAGGGAAGCAAATAGGGAGGTAAACACTTTATCAAAGTGGGCAACAAGTTTAATAAAGGATGGAAGACCAATTTATGAATTATGTAGCTATTGGGATATTTTGGAGGTTGTTGAAGTTAATGGGGTTTAAATGTAAAGCTTTTTAAGACAAGATCAAAGTTGATGAGTAAGAAAGGAGTGATGGCTGATGTCAACAGGATATAAAGGACTATCGGTAAAGGTGGGGGAAAGATTGTGTAGATTGCCAATTATGACTATCATAATGAGAAAAGACAACAATCAACTAGTTTGAAGTGTGTGGTGAAATGATAGGATAGTGGTTTAAAGAGCAACGCAGTCATAAAGCTTAATAAATTCTTGTATGAAGGAAATAAAACTATCTAAAATAGTAAACTATGGCAGTGAAAGTGATGGATTTGATAGAAGATGGAGGCAACATTTACCTTTCAAACAAAGTGATAGCAAAAAGCCCTCTTTGGACCGGTGCAGGATAAATGGCTAAAACAGTTGGTGAAGTGCCCAATGTCGACAGTTATAGCGATTGTGAAAGAGATAGTTGGTAAACTTTTCCAAAACTCCATGCATCACTGGAAGATCAACATAGATATTGTAGCCATTGTAATGGCATGGGGATTGGAAATTGCTTGTCTGATTGAAGAAGTGGAGTGGGTGGTCAAAAATTTGTTCCCTGATGATTTAATAGGGGGGATAGAGTCCCTTTTAGAATGGGCTTGGCTAGGCAAAGGATTTGATTATAGTGAGTGCTACAAAGACTATGAGGAAGGTTTGAGAAAACGAAGAGTGGGTTTCCTTCCAACAGGAGTGGATAAAGAATTATATAAAGAGAAAGAAAAATAGGCATGGGCAAATTTGAGGATGGAAATTGAGAGCTTCATGAAGGAAAGTGGGCAAAGGGTTAAAGGTTTCTTTATAAAACACCCTAAGAAGAGGAGTGTCAGTGCAAGGAGGATAAGGGGGATGGTTAAGGAGAAATTCTTGGTGAGGGTGGAAGACTAAGGAAGTAGAAGAGGAGGCATGGCAATTTTGTCTAAATTTTGTGAGGATGAATTGACGGATGTGTCTAAAGGTGAAGGATTTGAATTTTGTGTGAAGGGAAAGGGAGCAAGAAAGTGAAGCTGACTAGCAAGGAGGAATAGAAAAAGCCGATGGCAATTCAGTGTTGGCTGAAGAATGAAGAGGGCCATGAAAAAGAGGATCAATCGACAAAGAAAAAAGTGAAATTTTGGAACATCAATGATGATTTATTTGGTTTGTGTATCTTGTTATGTCTTATTGATGTATTCAAAAAAGCCAAATTATGAAAGGCTAAGATGTTTTTAGGGTGGGTGTATTATGTTTAGAAGTTGAGGAATATAGGGTGGTAAGCATGGAATGTATAAGGACCTTACCAGGTAGATATATGTAAAGAGGATAGCTTTAAAAGAAGCTTGTAAGTATTTATGTAATGTTGATATTTTATTACAATATAAATAAATAAAACTTATTACCGACCAAAAAAAAAACCTATTTAATCTAACACAAATTTCTAATTTTCCTTTGGCTCTAAAATTCAACAATTAATGTTTAAAAAAACAACATGAATAGTTGGCAAAGATTAAGTTTAGGGTAAGGTTTATTTGCATTTATGAGAAAGTGTAGATTCCAAGAAATTATTTTTCTCTTTCATTATTCCAGCAAGCAATGAAGATGGAAGATAAAATAAAAATAATGATAATAATAAATTTATTTGCAACAGTAGCCTCTGCATATATTATCGATATTGAGTGATCATAACACAAAATTCATCAAAGGCACTATACAGTTCCTCTAATGTACCAATTGTCTATTTTTTTATAAGAAATTATTTAACTAATTGCTTCAACCAATTAAAATTAAGAAAATCTATATTTTAAAATTATTAAAAATAAATGTTAATAAATAATTATTACATTTCCAATGGAAGAAGTTTGATTCTTTATTTTTATTGGTTAATTGACTAAGTCAATTGAAAAATTGTGGACTTAATGAAAACAATAATTTCAGAGGAACTAATAATGCATACCTTTATTGTATATTCATATACAACTAAATGCATAACTTCATACCTTATACCCACATTTAGTTGGTCAGTGCCTCAAGCCTCTACTTCCTTATAATGGTTCCACTTTTCTATTCACCCACACGCTACTCAATTAATATCAATCTCAAATTCCCATGAGGCATCGCATCCAAACCTTAATTTTTTAGCGATCACGATTTGTCTCCCCTTATTTATATTAGGTACTACTTTGTCTAATTTTCTTTCTCTATCGTCTTTAGACAAATCATCTTGTCACCAATTCAAAGATGTTTACATGGTACATATTTTATTGTATTCTAAGAATGTCAATTGATACTTCAACCATAGGCATATAAAAATGATCATAAAACTCCAGTTTATGTGAATTTGATGAATCTAGTTTACTACCCAAAAGATGCTTTATAGAAAGATATGCCTTCCTTAACTAATCATTCAATGATACATATATCATTTGACTTAATGCACGGGTTCGATGCTTATACTTTCACCATTATGTTGTTCAGCTTGCACTTTCGAAGGAGAGTTCTTAATATTTAATCGTTGCATACTGATGTGGCATGTTCAAGTATTGATTCAACATTGTCACTCTATGTTCTTGTTTTGATCATCTTGTTGTCATGATGTTTACATAGGCTACAGATTTCCTTGGATGAGAATGACAAGTGCAATGTGGGACCTTGTATATTATAAAATAAATTCCCTCAAAAGTGGAATTAATGTAATTATATTGCTAATACAGGATCTTAAGTGTAGGCCAATCTATGTGCCATGGTTCATGCAATGCTATCACATATGTTGTGGAGATGAGACACCACAACAAGACAATGTTTAGGAATGTTGAGAGAAGTTTCTGAAGAACTGGGTTACTTTCAAATTATAAACCATGAAATCGTTCTAGATCTTCTCCTCAAATGACTAGGATTCGTTCTTAGGCGAGTCATTATATGCAATACTTAATATGTTTGTTTACTATTTTGATCTGTCTCTAATATTCACCTTAAGGATTTCATGTTCTAGGTCTGCAATGAATATATAAATATCTTCGCTAATTCTTTTGATCAAGATCCCAATGACAGATATTATAACTGATCCTGTAAGAACCAACAATTCATAATACGTGCCACATATGCAAACAACCTCTTTTGATGCAAAAATATATAATTTGAAAATTCAAATGTTGATTTAATTCACATAACCATTTAATTCATTGTCCATTTCTAGATGAAAAACTATACATATCGACAATTAGTCGAGACGAATCTGGAATCACAATTGTTATTACATAACACCAAATTCTCTAAATACACTTGACAATACAAGGTTGACCACATGTCGATACCATAGAGAAATCAATGCATAAATACTGGAAATGAATCAGGTGAACATGACATCTTTTGTCAAAACTATGTAAATCCTACATGTCAAACACGATTATAACATCAACACATTGTATGATATAAAACATATATAACATAATCAAATAAAAGTAACATGCCATCAAACCTTAATATCCATATGCATGTAATCTTATCTCTGAGCCATCAGAACAATGTCCATCTACTATCATGAGATGGAAGAGTGGTCTAGGCACTTTTACTACCCAACATGGAGTTGTTAGCTACCTGAAGTTCTCTAGTTAAGAAGAACTACTTGACCATGGCACGAGAAGGCTAGTAACTCAGCACAATTGGATTAGAAAGATTTGGTGTAGCCTTTGTGCCTAATCTATTTACACAATGTCTAGTAGAAACATACAAAAGGATGTGGAAGAGGGAAAACAAATATAAATAACCAATGCATCTCAATCATATGCATAACTATCTTTTTTAAAGCTTGGCCAAGCAAATAACCAGTGTAATGTAAAAATATTGGCAGGTAGTAATGAGAAAATAATAAACTTTCAATCTTCTACCCTCCCCTTTTTGCCCACATTCAACACCCTTCCTCAAGAAGTACATGTAAGTCAAATGAATAACTTAATTATATCTTATTAAAATAAATAAAATAAAAATCTGCATACTTATCATATCTACACATAAATAAATAAAATAAAAATCTGCATACTTATCATATCTACACATACATGTTCTGCAACATTTCAGCAAGTAATAATAATAAAATATAAAAGATCTAACTATTGACCAGCTTCTTACGCTTCCTTCTAATCCTCATGGAAGTTTACATCTTAAATATCTATTCAATTTCAAAGGAAAGTTTAAAATCTTTAATATATAAAACTTTCAAAATCATTTCAGAGCTCCCAAATTTATTAAATAAATCTATAGTACATAAAGAAAAACAACAATTTTTATTAACAATTACTGTCAATGAAAAATTGATAGGAATTGTTATTATATAAACTTTGTAACTTATTTTTTCCTTGACATCAATGGAATCCTAAAAATTTTATTCATAAGGCTACTTTTAACTTTAGTGGTGTATTTTTGTCATTGATTTTAGTGGTTCAATTCTAAAAAAATTCTAAGGTGATTAAATTTGTACAGTATGCTATATTTTCTAACCTCAAATTTCTAAACCATTTCTTACTATTCAACACTGAGAAACTAACATAGTTAAATCCACTCATCAATAATAAAAACTTATTCATTTATCTATTATATACAATAAAATAACAATTTAAATAGTAATCACACGAGTTGGATTGTTACCAATACATATTTTGGTTGTTTCATTAAATTTGTAGTTTGGGAAACAATTTATTTTACCCAGTCCCTATGTTTATTAGCCAAGATAATAGAAATAAATTAAATATATATATACAAAGTCGTAGGTGTGGAGAAACTGTACCCAGTCTGGGGAAAAATATGATGTGAACAAGGAGGGTGTATAAGTGTAAGATTTTCTTCTATATTATGTAAAGGTTTAGGAACCGAAAAATAAAACAAAATTTATAAAGGAATTATGAAGTTGAGTGCTCCTTACTGGCTGTTGTGTGGTGAGATTGTGAGCTATTAGATGATCAACAATAGTGGTTATAAACCCACAATCTATTGTTGTGTATCGATTTATGTAGAAAAATTCGTTTTGCACATAGATCTCTCTAAATATTGATGGAGTGCATCAATTTTAGGCTCAAACTTATAATACTTCTCTCTAATCTAAATGTTTTAACATAACTTGCAAGATGTTTTGAATGATGGAAATTAGTATTTCATTGTTTAAGTTTTGTTCCTTCATTGTATTAGATCTGTACAAGTATACATTTAAAAAAAAATTGGACGTGTTGCAGGTTTATATCAGTACAGATTGGAAAACCGACTACATCTTTGCTAACTATGATAATTTACCATGTAAAAACAACAATAGAAAATTTCATCCTTGATAATTTCAATTTCCAACAATAGATAATTCAAACCACATACTGACAACATAATAATGGAAAGAAAAAGAAAAAGGGAACCTAGATTGTTTAAGGAATACACAGGGCCTCTAGAGCTCTCTTCAAGCATGAAGCTTTCACCCCAAGCCATTGCCTTCTTCCTGTCTACTTTTTCCCTCCTCGTCGATCACTCCCCCTTCACCTCCCCTTTTTCCAAAAATGTCTTGCCTCTTTTTAATAGAAAATCATCTTCCCTCTCAAATTCGGCTTGCTCCTCTTTCACAAAAACATTCCCCTCCCTTTCTTCTAGTTTGACCTCCTTTAAATTCACCTTTCCTCTGGTTGAAAAAGTTTAGTCAACTTCTCATGCCCAGGGGATCCACTATGAACTCTCACATGTCTACTCCTTTTCCACTCTATGTTTGCAACTAACAAAATAATCGCAAGGAAAAATTGCCACTTAGCTAATTGATATTTTAAAACTAAGAGTTATATTAAAAACAATGACATCTTAATCAAGACTACTACAATCTGTTATTTAAATTTTTGAAAAACTATTGAATACTAACAAATTTCTCAATGAACTATACCATTTCAAATTTAACTTAAAATTACTAATTGAAAATCAAGTGAGTGTATAATTTTTATTTTAAATTGGAATTATAATTTGTCATAAAACAATAAACAATTCTTCTAAGTTTTAAAATAAACAACTACACATTATTTTTCTTTTAATCATATTTTTTAAAATTTCATATTTGAAGTAGCATTGAAAATGAAAAATAATAGATTTAATGAAACTAAATATCTACATGTGTGTGTGTGTGTGCATGCTTACACCATGAAAATTTCAGACCAACCCTGCCAAGGAGCTAAACTCCTCTACCTCAACCACCCTTCTGCCTTCAATACCCTACACTCTCACAAACTCGACATCACCTAATGCGTCAGTAATGTCATCATCATAATATATAAATAATAGCTTAAATACAAATTTTAAAACATTCAACATGCATCATCAGATATAAACATATAAATGAAATCACAATTTTAACCATCATGTCAAAATCTCATAAGCTCAACATATTGTAACCATTCTAATGATTATTAAATTAAATCACCCATCCAATAATATCAACAATAATTTTTTTTATGGTATTCGACTCAAGTCAAGTCCTACATAGTCAATCATAGTCTTAGTTTATCAAGTCCTACATAGTCAATCATAGTCTTAGTCAAAAAGTCAAATAACATACTATGTCCTAATAAAAAAATGTCAAAATAATGAGTCGTGATAGATCCAATAGCCACACGATGGTTGTTATGTGTGAAGGAAAGTCCAAACAAGTTTTTTAGAGCTAATAATGACATGATATAATTTCATACGATGTTATTATGGATCTCTCTACAATTTATTTTAGGGTGTTGGTCAGAATCTGCTAATCACACAGTGCCTCCAATTATGAAGTGTTGCATGCTAAGTTGGATTAGGGCTTCTATGGAAGCACAATGTTGAATCATTGTCTGGGCTTCCTCTATGTCACACTAGTTGTGATCTCTACTTGCGAATTGCATGCATATTGAAGGGGCTCGATACAAATCATACAATATAATGTTCTTGATTGAGGGTACAATAATTTGCAATACATATGATATCTAAATGAGTTACATCAACATATTTTATTAGTAATGTTAGGTATCCCAAGTTTTCTATTCAATTAGATGGGAATGCAAATACTTAATCGTATTGAATTTCAAACCTTTATACAATATCAATAATCTCTCATTGCATATGCAACCCTGCTCTTATACCATGCTAATTAATATGGATTGATTTCTATAAATGTAATTATATTGCCATTGTTATAGATATATTCCAAATGAAAATCCCAATCTCTTATAAATATAAGAGTAGGAGACACATCTCATGAAGAGACATGTCTCTATGATTAAACATGATTAGTTAATATATATATTAACAATATAAATCACAACATAACATATGTATTATATATAATATATGATATATATTTATAATATAATATATATTTATAACATTATATATATGTAGTATACTTATAATATTATATATCAACATTGTATCTTAAGATTAAATCAATATGACTAAAGCTATAATCTTAACATGATTGACATGATGATTATAACAATTGCCTTTTGTCATGACCAAAATTTAAGGGCAATATACTACTGCATTTTTTTTTTGAAAGATAAACCTAAGGTACTCATACATAGATGTAACAAATCACTCTTAGGTTGGTGATATATAGAACACATAATAGCTTTGTAGTGATCACCTAACAAGAGGGTTGAAGGTTTGTGTTCGAGTGACTAACACAAATGAATAGAATCAATATGCAATCTTATTTAAAATTACATTTTTTTCCCTATTGATTAAATACTAACTACCTATCAACTAATATCAATTACTAGATTCACTGTCATATTAGTCAAACATGTCTTGATCACCAATAGTATCTGGCTACCCGTTCTATTGGGATTCCATGACCCATATATGTAAGTAAACTTACTCATAGATATTATCCTAGCAAAGTCTGATATCATTCATATAATATCCTAATAACCATGATATGGTTCTTTTGGCTTTATGTGTGTGTGTGTGTGTGTGTATAAGCTACTATACAATATATTACATATACGTGTATAATCCACCATAAGAGTACCACATTTTCTAAACATCGATAGATAATTGTATAGATCTATGTAGTCCTACCAAGGAAAATACCACCATACCCTGTGCTTTTATGTAACACCATTTATTTATTCATTACTTTCTCTATGAAATACCATATATCAACTAAAACCGATATATATATATATATATATATATATATATATATATATATATATATATATATATATATATATATATATATGTATGTATGTATGTATGTATGTATGTATGTATGTATGTATGTATGTATGTATGTATGTATGTATGTATGTATGTATGTAGATACATACATATAATAACATTGGGCTTGTCCTTTTGGTGAAATGGTGGGGCTTCTTGCCTGTAGGGCCTACAACTAGGTTCAAGTCCCCATAGGGCCATTCTCTACTTTGGATCTTAATTGAGAATATTTTTCCATTGATCCTTTGTGAGATAGTTGGGCTTCTTGCCTATAGTGCTTACAACCAAGGGTTAATAAAAATTTAATTTAGAGTTGTCAAGGTTTTTTTTGTTTTGTTTTTTTTTAATGGTGAGTAGGAGTAGGAGCAGTCAGGGAAGAGGATGGGGAAGTGCAACTTTTCAAAATTCAAAACCTGTCCTGGGTGGGATTCCTCAGAGAGGAAGGAATTGGAAGCCTGGATCGCAGAAGGGGGATGTGGAGTGTCAAGGGACAAAAAAAATCATAGATATGATAGAGAATGGAGATGGGGACCCATGTGATAAGAGCAAAGGTCCAGACAAACCTTTTCTGCCACCCAAGGTTGATCGGCCTAGGGTACTTTCGACAAAATAGTCATCTCTTTTTGGAGTTAAACCTATTGGTAAGTCTTCTTTTCCATCGGTTAAGATTCTATCTAGCTTGGAGAAGGGTTCTTGTGTGATTGCAATTATAGATGAGTTGGTAGATCATAGTATTGCTTTAATGGCTTCTACCTTGGTGGGTAAGTTTATTGGGCAAAGGCTGAACATAGATATTGTAAGATCTTACACTCAAAAAAATGGAACCTTAAAGGACAGGTTAATGTAATAGCGATGGCAAAAGGCTTCATGTCTTTTGATTTCTCATGCAATGAGGACTTGTCAAACATCTTGTGTGAAGGGCCTTGGAGTATAGGTCGCTCAACCCTGGTACTTCAAAAATGGACTTCAAAGCTGGATCTGAATGACTCATTTTTTTTACAAGCACATGTTTGGGTAAGACTTCCATAACTGCCTTTGGAGTTCTGGAATGAGGATGTGTTTGTGGGAGTGGAAAATTCCTTTGGTGAGCTTTTGTCAATAGATCTGGTAACGGATTCCAAAAGTAGATTAATGTATGTTAGGATCTGTATTAGAGTGCGGGAAGGGGTTGATATGCTAGAAGTTGTGTTCTTTCACTCTAAGCTTGGAACACATACTCAGAAGCTAGATTATAAAAGTGTTCCCTTTGCTTTTTTTATTGTCTAAATTCTAGGCATAAAGTGAATTAGTGTCCTAAGGCTAAAGTTGAAAACAAAAGGATTCCAATGGTTTCCAAACCTAGAAAGGAGAAAAAGATTTGGAAAAAGAAGGATATTAAGGAAGGCCAGAAGATTGAGGAGAATATAGTGGAGGCCCCTATTAAAGGAGGGAACAAACTAGCCCAGAATGAACCAAAGGTAGATAAGACAGTGGATAAGGTGTTGTCTAGACCAAATATTATTGAGATGGAAGACCCAGTTAAGATAGTGGAATGCCCTATTAAAGGAGGAAATAAGTCAAACCAATATATTTCAAAGGTAGACAAGATAGTGGATAATGTCTTTTCTGGATCTAATTTAAGTGAGGTGGAAGGACCAATCAAGAAACCTAGCTTCTCTGATGGCAAGGAGGTGGATTCCATAGCCAAGATATCTGGATCTCAGTGATGAGGCTAGATATTGCCTCTATTTAATGATAGTTTTAAAACACTTTGTTAATACTCTATTTCATTTTCATCAAGACATTTGTGGACCTATGTTTACCTAAACCAATGATTAACCTATGGGTAGATAGTATGCCATCTTTTGCCAATATCATATACATGATGCAATATTTCATATAATTATCAAAATGTGTGTTCTTATATTTGAATTTAATTTGAAAATGCTTATTTGAAATTATCTCTATATTATAACTAACATGTTAGCAATGAAGCTAAAAGATGATTGGAAGAATTCAAAGATGAGTGCCAACAATATTCAAGGAGAAAAGAACGCTAAGGTGTAGCTACGGTGGAGGAAAGTTGTAATGGTTCCAAAGGACATGACAATGAGTATGGAGGAGCTATCAAGACTTATTGCATTCTCTGCATTTATTCCTATGGCGAGCAGATGTTTAGACTTTATTATTCCCACATTAAGCCATTAGCTCTTCTTCCCACCTTGAGTTGTTATTTTCCTTGTTTCTCTCTTGTAGATTTATAGCTAGGTTATTTACTTTTTTGTTATGGGAATAAGTGTCGATCTCCTATATATAGGAATCATACCAAGTATATTAGTTTAGTTAGAAGAAAGAGTTTATGAGAATAGACTGTTAACTTTTACAATGAGTTTTATTTTTAGAGTTCTATGTGTTATGTAATGAATTTTTGAAATTTAATGAAATAGTTTTTGGCTTCTATCCTATGTTAGTAGTTTAGTTGAAGCTGACCAAGGGGGCCCACTTGAAAGGTGGATTAGATTGGCTTAGTATAGATTTATTTCCAAGCATTCTTAGTATTGTAAGTAGAAGTTGAAAGTTCCTTCCTATAACATCGCACTTCATGAATGTTCCTACAACATATGTGAGAATAGTTATAGTGGATGAACAGAGTTGGAATATTTGTTAGCCTTTCATTATATTTCCTATATTCATAGAATTAAGTGTGTTAGTTTCCTGTAGCAATAGTGTAAGTTCCTTTCCTTGCATTTTACTTTCTTGCAGCATAAGCTTAGTGACTCATTAAGAGACCTAGTGCACATACTGTGCTGACCATTTCAAGTATATGTCCCTGGGTTGACAAGATTAAATGCACCTTGTAGTGGGAAAAATAGTCCTTAGTTTGAATATATTATTCCTAAGCATGGCCCAGAGCATGACTATGATACACCTATTGTGAGGCGGACCACTCAAATCAAAGAGAAGACTTCAATGTTAGTGTAGGATGGACTCAAGAATAGTGGGAATTTAGGGAGAAATGTGGTTTTGACAAGAGAAATCTTAAAAGTAAATTCCATTGATGATAGGAGTTAGAAGGATTTTCAACCTTAGGTGGCTAGTTTGGCTTCACCTCAAGTGGAGAGGAAGGAGATCAGGACAAAGAATGTTAGTCTATCTTAGGAAATAAATTTGTCTTCTTTTCAAAGGGAGAGAAAGGGGTAGCAAGCTTTAAATAATGTAGTAGAGTTAGAGAAGGATAATCAAGAGGAAGTCTTGGGTTTTCCTTCTTCTACAAGGAAGGACCAATTTGTTTCTTGTAATCTAGAAGAGAGATTTGAGATTATGGCCAATTCCTTATCTCCTATAAAGATGGAAAGGGTTGATGACTGTTTGAAGGAAAATAAAGGAAAGCCTAAAAAGAAGAATAGTCAAGATCCCTCCCTGGTTTCTCTAGCTTAGACCAAGAGTCATGGAAGACCGAATGTGGGAGGGAGGTCTAGGTCAGTAGGTAGGAGGTTTGCTAGTCAAGTCTTGCAGGATGAGGCTAGAAGGAGTTTGGTAGATGGGAGCCAAAGAACTATTTTGGAGTGTACTTCTAATATGAAATGAAGATAATTTCTTGGAATATTAGGGCCCTTAATGGGGTCCATAAGTAGGAAATTCTTAGGAATATGATAAGAGATCAAAGACCTGATATTTTGCTGATTCAAGAGACAAAAATGAAGAAGGAGGTTTTGGGTAAGATTTTCTTTAGCAACAATATGGTTTGTGAGGCTTTGGATTCTGAAGGAGCGTCAGGAGGTTTTCTTACTCTTTTTGATAATAACAGTTTAGATTTACTCCCTTGTATAATGACGACAATATTTTCTTTTGTAAAGTGTTTAATTTGTATTCCAATGATTATTGGTTCCTTTTGAATGTCTATGCCCATAATTCTAGAAGGGAAAGGAATAATTATTGGACAAAGATTTGTGATATGGTTTAGAACAGTAATATTAATAAAGGTATCATTATGGAGGACTTCAATACTCCTTTAATGGATGAGGAGAAATTGGGAGGATTGGCCCCAGATTGGGAAAGCAAGTTGGATCTCTCCAATTTTATTAATAGTTTGGCTTTGTTGGATGTGGATCTATCGGGTGGAATTTACACTTGGTCCAATAAAAGAATTGGAAGTGATTGTATTTAGGTTGATTTGGATAGAGCTCTTATTTCTTTGGACTGGCTAAATTCTTTTTCTTGCAAGCTGTCCCTTCTCCCAAGAGTTGGGTTGAACCACTCTCCCATATCCCTCTCGGTTGTCTCTCTTGAACCAAGGAGGAATTTCCCTTTTCACTTTGAAAATATGTGGAATTCCCATCTTGATTTATTGAATAGGATATGTTATTGGTGGGGTATGGAAGTGGAAGGAACAACTATGTTTAGAGTAGCAAAGAACTTGAGCAATATGAAAAGGATGATTAAAGTTTGGAACAAGATGGATTTTGGCCATATCTTTCAGGATAAAGATGAGTTGTCTATCAAGCTTAGTTCAATTCAAGACACCATTCAATAGGATGGGTATAATTATTTGAATAGGAATGTTGAGATGTCTATTCTAACTGACTTGCACAATATTATAAGTAAAGAAGAGAAATTCTAGAAGCAAAGATCAAGAATCAACTAGCTTAAAGAGGAGGACTAGAACACTAGGTTTTTTCATATCTCTACTCTTAAGCATAGAGCTAATAACAAAATTTTAGGTTTAAAAAAGGGGTAGGATCTTTTAACTAGAGAGAATGATATTTCTGCTGAGGTTGTTTCTTATTTATCTTCTCTTCTATCTTGGGATCCTCTGTTATTGGTGGTGGATCATAATGAAATTATCTCTTGTATCCCTCATATTATTCAACCCCATCATAATAAACTGTTGAGGGTGATTCCTAAGGTGTAGGAAGTTAAAGAAGCTTTTTTTTCTTTGCCAACGAATAAATCCCATGGATTGGATGGTTTTCCAACTTTCTTTTTTCAGACTTATTGGGAAGTGGTTATGGAAGATGTGGTGAAGTTTGTTCAGGAATTTTTTGGAGCTAGATACCTTCTAAAAGGGATCAGTTCTCCTTTCCTGGTCCTCATTCCTAAAGTCCCCGGGGTAGATTCTTTGGTTAAATTTAGACCTATAGGTCTTTGTAACTCTTTCTACAAGATTATCTCAATGGTGTTATCTTCTAGAATTCTTAAAATTCTCCCTTTGATTATATCTTAGCAACAAACATGATTTGTCCTTGGTAGACAGATATTGGATTCTATCATGATGGTTCATGAAGTGATTCATTCCATGGAAGCAAGAAAAAGAGAAGGTATGCTTCTTAAGCTAGATCTTTCAAAAGCCTATGACTGGGTGGACTGGACTTTCCTTGGTTCAATGCTTCAGGCTTTTGGCTTTGATCAAAAAGTTTGCAAGCTTATATCTCAACTTATTTCTACTTCTTCACTCGGCATCTTGGTAAATGGGGCTCCTTCAGATTTTTTAAAACCTTTGAGAGGGTTAAGACAAGAGGACCCTCTCTCTCTTATTTTTTTCATTATTATGGGTGAATGTATTGGAAGGTTGATTGAGAAGAACAAACAAGATGGGAGACTTAGAGGGTTGAAGCCTTCTTCAAGGAGTGTTTCTTTTTCTCATCAGAAGTTTGTCAATGATACTATTATGGGAGGGGAGGCATTTGTAAAGGAGGCTAAAGTAATGAAGGATCTGTTGAATATGTATATCAGAGGATCAGGCTAGCTTATAAATTGGGAGAAAAGCTTTGTTTTCTTCATCAATACTCTGGAAGATAGACAAAGGAAAATTTCTAGGATTCTTGGGTGTGGAGTGTGGAAGCTCCCTTCTAGCTATCTTGGTCTCCCATTGGGCTCTAAGCCTCCTAATTCTTTCTAGAATGGGATTCTTTATAGATTTAGCAAGAAGTTTGTGGGGTGGAAAGGGGTTTCTCTCAATCAAGCAGGTAAATGTTTTTTGGTTAAATCCACTCTTTAGAATCTCTCGATGTATGCCCTGAGTCTCTTCAAGATTCCAGTTAAGTTTGCTGACAAAATGGAAAAGATCCAAAAAGATTTTCTTTGGTCTGGCCTTAAGGGTTGGAAAAGATATCCCCTTGTGGCTTGGGATAATGTCTATCTTCCGAAGAGCTATGGGGGTCTAGGTATTAGGAAATTAAAACATCTCAATAAGGCTCTTTTAACAAAATAGATTTGGCACATTTTTAATAGTACAAGGGAATGGAGAGATATTTTTGTTAATAAGTATGTCAGAAGACCTACTATTTAGTTCTTTCTCAATAATGAAGACATTCTAAATGGGTTTGTCATATGGAATGGTCTCATCAAGGGTAGGGACCTAGCCAAAGCTAAGATAAAGTGGAGAGTGGGTAATAGTGATGACATTCTCTTTTGACATGATAATTGGTTGTTTCAAGGCCCCCTAATAAATAATCCTATTTTTGTATACTGGGCTGATATTTGTATTAGGCAATTTGGTTTGAAATTTAGTGATTATAGAATTGACCAGGGTTGGAGAGATTTGTCTTTCATTTCGAATGACCTCAAGCTTGTTATTGTAATGCTGAACTCAATGATCCTTAATAACAAAAGGGATTAGTTAATATGGGGAGACAACCCTAATGGTTGTTACATGGTTGCCTTGGGATATAACTCTCTTTGGAGCTTGAACAAGAAACCCCCTTGGGCTAAAGCCTGTTTACCTAGTCTTACCCCAAAGATTAATATTTTTTTCTAGCTGGCCTTAGAAGACAAAATTCTTACTCAGGATAATTTGATTAAAAGAGGAAATTATATCCCCAATAGATGTATAATGTGTAAAGATCAAATGAAATCGGTTAATCATATGTTTATCTATTGTCATTATGGATGTTTGGGACATCATAACTAAGAACTTTGGAGTAAGTTGGTGGAAGCTAGGTAATCTACTGGATTTCTTTTGTTAATGGAATAGTATGTATAAAGGTTCAAAATTTTAGGATTTAAATACTTGGTCTTTGCTTCATTTCTATTTTGGAGTTTGGAAGGAAAGAAATAATAGAATCTTCAGAGATAGAGAGGAACCTACTTTTGTTCTGCAAGATAAAATATATAGCAACATTAAGAAAAATTACCTAATTAGAAAGGGGGAAGACATTGAAAATGGTGGTAAGAAGAAGGAGAAGGAAAAGGACAGGAGGACTAAAAGAAAAGAGGTGAAATGGGTGCTCCCTCTCAAGGGATGGCATAAAGAAATTTTTGATGGTGTAGCTAAAGGAAACCCTGGTCCGTCAGGTTATGGAGGTATCATTAGAAATGGCTATGGATGAGGGGTGGTGGCTATTTCCTACCCTTTGGGATATCAAACAAACCACTATGCAGAAGCCAGTGCTGCTCCCCAAATAGTAAAATTAGATTTGGACATGGAAGTTAAAAAATTATGGTTGGAGGGGGATTCAAATAACATCATAAGATGTATTAAAGGGGTCATCCAACCATCATGGTCCATAGCTAATATCATTGAAGAAATTTTCTCCTTTCTTGGCAATTTTGAAAGTTTCCACATCACCCATGAATACAGGGAGGCAAATTTCGTGGCTGACTGGTTTGCCAATGAAGCAGTTAAGCAAGATAAGGTGATGATTTGGAATTTGGGTGGGAATATCATGGAAGAAGTGAAAAGCCTTATTGAGCTAGAAAAAATCTAGGGAGGTATAGGGGATATCTAAATGTAATAATAGATATTAATGAGAGTTTGTGTATGAGTTATTATATTTATGGCGTTTATGGAAAGTGCAATCAGATGATGTTATCAGTGTCAAATTAACACATTTCTTGGATTGATTATTTTCTTCTCCTTTTCCATTTTTTGGGAAAAGAAAGACAAATCAGCAATTATCAGAGAGGCTACCATTAGGGTTTTCAAAGGCTTGAGAAAGGATTTCAGAGGACAAAGTTTATGAGAATAGTTAGTGTTGAGAATATAGAAATGGTGGGGGAAAGAAGTAGGAAGGAACCTATTGGAGAAGCAGATAAATGGAAACAAAGTACTAAAGTATGGGACAAGTTAGGGCAGGGTGGTATAGCCAACTATATTGCTAAACTTCATGGTTTTGACCCTATGATCACTAACAGTATGGTGAATTCTTGGAAGGACGGGAGGGTTAAAGTAGATGGGGTTTCATTTTAGGTCACTAAGGATGTCATAGCTCATGTAACTTAAATTTTGGTAGAGGAGTTGAAGTTATATAGAGATAAGAAGGTGTCAACAAATGTTGTGAAGGATTTTGCAAATAATACTGAGGAGAGAAATGAACTGGTTAAGTGTGAAAACCTACTACAAAATGGATTCTATCAAGAAGCTATGGATGTATGTATTGCGGGCTATTATAGAATATATTTCTTTGGACACTAGATTTGATAGAGTAAGCACACACCATTTTGTTTTACTCAATCACTTTCACTATGATGTCAAGATTTCTTTCCCATTTTATTTATATACTTCCATGTGTAAGGGTATTTCTGGGCACAAGAAAAAACCCTCTGCAAATCCGGCCTTGCATGAGGGGTTATTTATTTTAATATATGAGCACTTCAAGGCTTAGACCAGAAGAAAAACCCCCACTCAAGGTATGGAAGCATCTAGGGATACAGGAAGCTCTAGCTTCTCATCTGATTCAGAGGATGTCCAAAGTACTAGTTCAAAGGATGAAGAAAACATTTCAACTGGAAAGAAAGACAAGGATTTAGAGAAGAAAGTGCCCTCATCAATTAAAACCCTATGTAGGAAGAGCCCTAAAGGATATGGGCCTAAAGCTTCCAGTCAGGGAGATGAAGAATATAATGAGGAAAGGGAGGAAATGAAAACTGATGAAAAGGGTGAAGAGGAGGAAAAAAATAAGAATGAGGAGATGATGGCTAAAAAATGGAGGAGGTCTAAAGAGAAGGATTCTAAGGGGATTTTGGATTTTGGGCTAGAGATACCTTCCATTCCTCTTTCCCCAATTCATCTTCAAGAATAGGACAAGGAGAAGAAAGATGGAGAGGGAGGAGTGGTGGTAATCAAGGACAGGTGCATGGCCTGGAGAAATTTTAATGTTAGAACTTCCAAAATGGGTATTGTTAGAGAGGCTATGAACCCTCAAATTCTAGAAGAAAAATAGGGTAAGCTCTAGATGGAGGATCTCATTGCTCTAGCTATAGTGGCTATTACGGATAATGCAATGGAAACTGGCATGAATTTGCTTAATAATGCCAGAAATAGTATGATTGATAATTTTAGGTCTATAAAATGGCTCTACCATGAATTGGAGGATTTCAGAGATAGAATAGGTCAGATAGAAAACAAAAGGAAGAAGCTAAATTGTGGTAATTTGAATGAACAAGGGGGAATCGACTCAGTTTGGTTGAGAAGAGAATCCAAAATTTGAAAAATTACAATCATAATCTAGCAAATAAGATGATTTCCATTCTAACTTCTATTAATGCTAATATCTTGTCCCTTACTGGAATGTCGAAAGCCAAAGGTTTTCTAGATGAAATGAGGAAAAGGACAGAGATAGAGATAGAGTGGAAGAGGATGTGATGAGTGACATTACTTTCAGTAGCTTGGATCAGGTTGGTCAGAAGAAGCAGGAGTAGATGGCTGAGGAGATTCACAAAGCCTATGAAGCGGTGGAAATGATGCAGGAGCTTGAGAGAAAGATAGAGAAATAACTTTGGTTTTTCTTTTCCTGTCTTTTGGTCTATTAGTCTACTGTAGTTTTTTGGTTAGTTGGATTTTTGTTTGTTTGTTGAATTGGCCCTTTGGTTGCTTTTGTACTTTGGCTAGGCTTTAATTGCTTATTATCAGCCTTTTGAAATGTTTTAACTTTTGGGTTTCAGGATCCCTGTAAAACCTATTTTTCTTATCAAATAACATTATGTCAATCACCTATAATAATTTAGCCTAAACTAACTCACATCCTAGTAATTTAAACATAACATTAAATATAACCACTAAATGATTCGATAGATATTGCTAATACTATATTAATAACTTAATCACCATAACCCCCTAAACCCCTTATCACTAACTTCCACTACCTACTCCTTTATCGACTATACTTGTAACATACATACTAACATCCCCTTTTAAATTCCTTACCTTCGTAGGTATTGATTTTGTCAAAACCCAACACAAACCTCTATATGGAATGTGGATTAAATAACTCTATGCCATATTTCCATTCTCCCATTACTATTTCTCAAGTCCACCTATGTGGACAATTCCCTAACCTAAGCACTCATCCTTTTTCCCATTCTCCTATGCACATTTCCATGCACGACTACCCAAGCTGAGTGTTACACTCAAGCATCCTTTGCCCTCCATTATTTCCCATGTGACTCGAGGGGGACCAGATTTGAAATGGGTGGAAAACTCTAATCAAGGTTAGAGTGTGCAGCACTTGGTTGGTCCTACGTTACATGGTGCGGAAGGGACTGGGAGTGGTAGGGACCACTTCCTTCCTCCCATCCTCCAATTATTCCTAAACTGTGCAAACACACCTCATTCCAAGGGAAGCCGAATTTGATATTTTAATTTATTTTAAAGTTTCCTTCCCTTTTTGTTATGGTGTTTGGTAGTATGCATTTAGTGTATGAGTTTTATCAGTGTTATTATTATTATATATTTTTTGACTTTGTAGTGAAGTCTTAGTCAGGGTACTTAGGAAGTAGCCTCTTTTTTGAACTTACAAGATGTTATTGTTTAGTAGATCATAGGTCTATTATTATAATTATATTATGGACTTATTTAGTGGATGGAAATACTAAAGAATATTCCTTTAAGATTATTATATTGGTTTGTATTTGGGAAGGGATTTATTTGTCTCTCCCATACAAAATCTAAAGAGTAAATGTGCATGTACAAGCATGTTTCGCTATGAGTTTTATGCTTTCTTTCTTTCTTCTCATTTCAGGAGATTTATGAATGTGGGTTTGATGATGGTCTGATTTGACTTCCTTATTATTTTAAATGGTATATCTTATGTTCCTCTACTGCATTTACCTAATCCATATGATCATTAATATTTGCAAAAATCAAAAGTTTAGCACACAAGATGCAGTTTGCACAAGATCAAATATATATTTCCAAATGATGATAAAACTCTATATGGCATTGCTTATTAACTTGGCACCCAGTGAAATATTTCTCTTACATACATTTGACTAACGCAATATAAGAAATTTTATTGCCTTGTATCATTTTACATAACACGAAATCTTTACAATGCAATCACTCAAGATTTAAATGGAATTGCTATCATAACAAAACTCTCCCATACAAGTTTTTTTTTTTTTTTTGCAAAAGTGGACAAGCCACTATATATATATATATATATATATATATATAAAATAAAACTAGTTCAAGAGCTCAACTAGGAAAGAACCAAAAAGAAAACCTAGCATCATCGTAGTATGTACAAATAGCTAACATCGATATATACAACCTTATTATATCGATGAGCAAAAATCCTATCTTCAAAAATTCAATATTTGTCAAATTTTACATTTTCACCACACAACAGGCATGGAGGCCTCAAATTTAGTCATGATTTTCAAAAATTTATATGACATGCCTGAAGTATGAAAAATAGCCCAAAATAAAATAGAAAGAAACTTTTATGCTATCTTTCTACCATATCCTCACTTGAGGCACCTCTAACAGGAGTGGATGCTAGACAAGGATTTACAGAGAAGCCATACAAGTTATCTATGAAATATATCTATTATTTGATTCTTGAGTCTATATGAGAAGAAATATCTTATTTGCATAACTTCTATGTGGACTTCGTAAAAATGGTTATTCTTTCACATGAAATTATTTCTTTCTTTTCCTATAAAACTATAAAACTTATGCAATCTCTCTCTTACAATGCCAACTATATGCATAGCATCAAATCTCAATTTACACTTTCACATTTGTATATAGTAGGATGTAAATCCTTCTCACAGTTACATAGGAAAACAATGGAGATTTTTCTATCACAATGCATTACAAAATGACATGGGAAGAATGGAGTTCTTCATTTAAATGACACATCAACACAACACTTGATTCCTCAACAATGTCAAGGGTAAAACCCTAACTTCCTCATAGATCCCATTCTCACAAACTTGCAAAAAGAACATAAAACCAAGAACCATGGAATCTCACCTCCCATCCTAGGATTCTAAGAAGCCACCCACCAACCTAGGGGAAACAAGGCTCAAATAGGTTACACTCACACAACTAACAATACAGACAACATAACATCACAATACATATACAATCCCTCCAAAATTTAACACAATGATTTTCCATTGTAATGATGAAACAATGGGTCAAGGTGAGCTCTCCAAAGAGGAGAATGCCATATCCATATACACATATACATATACAATTGCATAATGCCTCTTCAAGGCTATCAAAATTCATCCTCCTCATCACATCAATACACTCATACCTTTCATAATACAAATGCCTCTTTAAGGCTATATAAATACATCCTCCTCATCACATCAATACAGTTATACCTCCCATAATAACAAACATGGCATATAGCTTCAATGGAGCCCATATTCCATGAACTAAAAAACCCTCTCGAAGAGGAAAATCTCTCATCTTCGATGTTGAGCCCAACTAACCCCTTCACCCAAGGCTCTCTGCAATCCCAAGGGTGAGTGAAGCCTTCACACCCATTAACATTCATACTCACAAAACCAAAGAAAAAATTCAAGAGAAATCCATCACAACAATAACACATAACAATCCACTCAATAGCACACACATTACATGTTTCCACCACTATATGAACGATAATTCAACACCATTAAGAAAGTTCAATGAAGGTCATGGCAAGGATACCAACCTTGATCCAAGCTACAGGAAAAGGATACTTGATGTGGAGCTCCCTTCTCGTTAGTATTTCTCCTTCCAAAACCCTAGTTGTCTCTAAACTTAGAGAGTGGGTGAACACCCCACTAGTTTGCCTCCAATCCTCTAAAAAGACTCTCCACTATCCCATTTTTGGTAGAAACATGCAACCCACTATTTCTTACATTGTTGTCCTTTCTAGAAAAGAAAATTTGACCAAGTGGAAGTGTGAGGATACACTTGTGGGAAAACCAAAATTTTTGAATTGGTGGAAGAATGCATTGGTTAAGGGGTCCCCTAGGCTAGCTAAACACTAAAATGGTCAAATTTAGGCCCTTAATAGGTTATGCTAATATGGGTGGTTTATTTTCACAAAAATTACACTTTGGGACCACATATTGACCCTCTAAAATCCTTGTCAAGTTAAAATTTTTAATTTCCCTTCATGGTGACCCATCCTATCGTCTTTGTAAGTGGATTTACTTAAACATTTTACATAAATTAGACTAGTTTCAGTGTCCTTATGACCAAAACCCTAGATGAAATATCATCAACACATGGAAAATTACAAGTGTCAAGTGACACATTAAAACACATTACACATTACAATGACATCTAATATATTTATGAGATTAAATTTACCACACACATGTACACTTACATTGAAGAAATAAACACATCATAATGAGGCTTTTGAATCTTCCAAAGATTATCCTTGGCTATATTGTATCCACATAAGTTTGGACCTTATTTCCCTGATTAAATTACATGGTTTAATTTTTTGCACACTAAATTTGAACATCACACTAGTACATTTGAGGCCATTTTTTGACCAAAATTGGTCAAAATTTTGACCCAAATTTTGACCAAAGTTCAACCAAATTTGACCAACCCATTGGTCAAAGTTTTTCTCGTCAAAATTTTGACCAACCAACTAGTTGGTCAAAATTTTGACCAACACTTGGTAGTTCTTGACCAAAAATTGGTCAAAATTTTGACCACTAATTGGTAGTTCTCGACCAAACATTGGTCAAGAACTGTCAAACATGTTGGCCCAAATTCTGCCAAGCATTGGTCAAAATTTTGACCAATGCTTGGATGTTCTCGACCAAACATTGGTCAAAAACTCCAAGTATTGGTCAAAATTTTGACCAATGTTTGGTCAAGAACTTCCAAGCATTGGTCAAAATTTTAACCAATGCTTGGTCAAATTTTTTTTTAGGCTCACACTTGTTGAGGCCCACTTTAGCAATGGCCCTTCTTGTGAAATTGTTGTCTAAAACCTTTCTAATGAGATAATGTGTTATGAGCTCTTCATCAGTGGGATGGAACATGAATCTAGGAGGCAGTTGTAATCACCCATATCATGACTGTAACTAAAGTTAAGAGCCTCTATTATTGAATTATCTTCCCTATCACCCATATTCATTTCCTTTGCTATGGGATATAAGGAAGAGAATTTAATAATAGAGGCTCTTAAATTTAGTTACAGTCATGATATGGGTGATGCACAATTGCCTCCTAGATTTACGTTCCATCCCATTGATGAAGAGCTCATAACACATTATCTTATTAGAAAGGTTTTAGACAACAATTTCACAGGAAGGGCCATTGCTGAAGTGGACCTCCACAAGTGTGAGCCTCAGGGAGGATTCAATTTCCTCCTTTATTATTCACTATGCGTATAATCCCACACACCCATTTGATCTCGAATGATGATGTATTAAATGCTGAGTGTCTGTGCTGAGTGCTCCAAAACCATCCATTTTGTTGGTGTTTGAAACTACTAAGCAACAAAATGCTCAATATCACAATGAAATTACTCACACAATCTAAGGATTAGCAATTACATGAATAAACTACTTTACATGAATAAACCACTTTGACCCAACTTCAACAAAACCAAAAATGGTTTTCTACTCTTTAGGCTCTGCTAAACCAAGGCGGGTATACCTAGGGATGATTCTAATGAAAACTGTGGTATGAAATTATCTTAGTTTCATTCTGATTCTCATCTTTTACCCTCAGGCACATACACAGTTTATCAATTTTCTCTAAAAGCTTCTCAAATCTATATGCATCCCCTATAAGTAGATCTAGTTATAAATCTCCTATTAGTTTACAAGTATTCCTAGAATTAGTGGCTATTTAAGACTTAGAAAACTATATGCAAACAAGTGGTAACCAACATTTGTAACTTTAAACAAAATGGAATGAAATAATTTTGATTTTAAAAAAATGATTTGATATGTAGTAGCAGAATTCACCCTTGCCCATTTCTGACTCATGTGACCAGTGCCTTATCCATTGGGCAAAAAATTGACTATTGGCAGGAGATCTAATTCAAATAACTTGCAAATGAATAAATCAATTGTAATCACCCATTTCCCTTCTTATGAAATATCCCTTTTATAAGCTCACAAACCATACTGATTCATTGAAGCATTTCCATAATTCCTTGAATTATAAGCAACAAAAAAACCAACATAAAACCCATCCAGATTGCATTCAACTAATTAAACCTTATTTAAGTGACTTCAAAGTAAACAAACTCATAAAATGGAGATAGAAATTGGTGACACAAATATCGTGTTAATACCCCTTTGTATTATCCTTTTGAATAACTAATACAATAACCAATAGAATTCAAAGAAAAGCCCATAACATCTTGCTAATTTTGTCATTTCAATATCACCAGAGAGTACAAGTGGAAGCAAACTCAAAACAACTACATACTATTGGACCGACTGTCTGTACTTTTCTTGAGAAACACAAAAATTATACAAGTTTTCGGACCATCACATTGTCTTGAAAACTCATTTATATAGACATGAGTTGTAACAAGAAAAGGGCAATTGTGATTGGCAAGTGTCCTTCCAAACAAGAAACAAAACATCATAACAAGAGACAAAAATGAGCATAACAGAATGCCAAGCACATCAAAAACTCTTTGGGTAGGCCCGTTTCTATTATTGCTACAAATCATCAACTTTTGATTTATCCCCCACTATTTTGGATCTTCAGAATACGTGGCTACCAAACTAGCCAACGAAGGGTTATCTTGTGGTGCCTCCAAATTAATTTTTTCTTGTGGATTTTCACTACTTTCACCTTGAACAAGAAATATAACTTTTTCACCTTCTTCTTCTGTCAGATTTGGTGCTGATGTGTCAATGATTCGCACCTCACCTTTCAGTTCTTCATCATCATCTATACCGCCTTCTTTTAACTACTCATCAGGAGAAATATCTGCCATCCAGGTGTTAAATTGTGCATCATCAGGCTAGCTGAATCGTAGGATATCATCTTGCTTCTTTAATATATAGTTAGCCTCATTTTCAAAACCAACAAACTCATGTCTCAAAGAATAAAAAAATAATTGAACTTTAACCAATTCCTTTGTCATGATGGCCCATCAAGCATGCCCCTTTTCGTTTACAACTTTATTTATCCTTATGCAGAATAGGTCATCTAATTCTTTTCTCCATTCATCCTTATTTTTTAATTTATTCTTTTTATCCAAGGCATAAGGAAATAAGTCAAATTTTGAATTCTTATACTTTCTTAAATAAGAAACAATTTTTAGTTGCAAAGCAATTCTCCTGTTATCAAAATCTGACAAGTCATTTTCAATCTGGTCATGGGAAGACCTTATAATTGAATAAGATAAAAGGGTGATTTATTTCTCCATTTTTCCCCACTTATTAACAATAGGCTTGAGGGTTTCATCATGGGTTTTCAGTTCCTCCCATACACTTGTCACTCTTGCCTTTGATCATAAAACAAGGGCCATTCAATTTTATCTACTAAATACATTAGAGCCTTTCTAAGCTTATCCTCATATTGCTTATTTAGCTCTATATGTAAGGCCCATAGCTTGCTTTTCTCTTCTTCAAAATCCTCAGCTATGTAATATTTTGGCCTTTGAGGTGTGTCTGGTATTTCTACAAGGAGGGTGGATTTAAAAGGTTCCACTAGAGGATGGGGGTATGTTATTCTTGGCTTAGTGGACTTCCCCATTAGCTTGTCTTCAAGATCAATTCTCCTTTTTACCTCTTTATTGTAGGCCTCAATAATTGTCTTATATTTATTCTGCAACTCAAACATTGCTTGTTCTTCCTTCCTAGCAGTGGCCAAAGGAAATTTGGATGAATCCACATTCCAGTGTGTTGCCTACACATGTGAGGTATTAGCAACCCTTCTTACAATTATGTTTCCCATCAATCCAGACTCATCTGACTTTGATGGTGTAGCTCTAGATCCTCTTGTTAATGACCAACTGACAAATGCAGCTTGATCCTCAACAAATTCAGTGCCCCTTAAATCCTTTTTATTGTGGTCTTGCAAATTTAATTTGTTTGAAGCAGAACTAAAAACTAAAGCATCAACAATATCCCAATTTGGTAACAATAAAATGTTAGAGGCCTTTACCATTTACCTCCCCTCCTCAGGGCTTATATTCTGTAATTCTTTCATCATTTCCTCTTTTATTTGCTTATGGATGGAAGTTTTATCCATTTTTGGATGCTATGTTTTCAGGCTTTTGCATCTTTCTTAAAAAATATCCATGTTTTCCCTGCATGCAAACTACTGGAAAGCCCTAGATCTCATTAAGTTGTCATCAGACAAAAATTGATGACTTGTCTATTCTAACACAAGGTCCAAATCCCTGCCTCTATAGTCTACTATTGTTAGATCCAAACTTTGGTAGAGGAGGTTCTGGAGGGTTGCCCTCATCTAATTCCACTTGAGTAATAAAGATACCTCCCTGTGATCCCATTTGTTCAATCTAATCGCCAGTGAGCTGTTCTTCTCCAATCCTCAAAGGGGATTGAGTGGGTGAATATTCCTCAACTTGAGGCCTCTCTTCTTTCATTACCTTTTGCCTCTTAGGACTAGGTTCATCAGGTCTCTCCTCTTGGGCTGCACTAGTGGATCCCATTATTTTCTTGCCCTTATCTATAGGAGCCCTTTTATTTTGAATGATAGTATAACTAGGCTTCTTTTGTAAAATTATCTGACCAGCTCCTAAATTAGGAGTGAAAGCAAACCTGCTCATGACCTCTCTAGCCTTATTAGGATAAGAATCAATAAAAAATTATTTCTTCTCATTCATAGCTTCCATTATTTCAGTGAAGTTATTCATGAGCTTATTTATTCTGTCAGCCTTTGTATAAACATTATCTAAAGGACTATATTTCTGATCAAAACAATGAATGAATTCTAGGACCCGAGAATAAACTCTCCATTTTTCCTTTTTAGTTTCCTACTCCTACAATGAGAATTCATTCCTTATAATGTCCTTTGGATAATATGAATCGTGTTTGACCTGTCCCAAATTAATTCTATGCCTCAAAGTTTGATTAAAAAATCCCCCAAAATCACAAAAATGGGGATGGGAGACAACCATCATATACTGATCCAAAATCTTATGCAAAAAAAGCCAACCCCCTTTAGCAATCACAAACTGATGGGCCACTATATAGGTAGGGAAAATTGACCCTAGTTGCCTTTTCAATACAAACATTTCTTCTACTCCTCCTAATTGCCACAAAACTTCAGCCATTCCTACCTTGAAAGTTACTTGGTAAGGCAAGACATGAGGACTCCCTTTAAAACCATAGATTCTAAAAACTGTAGAAATAGGGTAAGGAATGATATCTCCCCAATTATGTGAAACTTTCAAGTTATGGGGTTTGTCCATAGGTCTGAGGAGGTCCATTAATACCTTAGGGATTCTGGGATTGTCTCTTAATATGAGGCATCTCAATTTAGAAGCAAAATACCTATCAAATCTGACAAAACTGGCATTATTTGCATCCAAGGTCATATCCGCACTCCACAATTGGACTGTCAGTGCTTCCCCATTCTCTTCTCTATTCAATTCCATCTCATTACCAAAATATGTCGCCCCCTTGAACAAGAACATATGCATCAATAAAGAATAGTGGCCAAAAGTTTTCTCCACTTTTCCCTTTGCAATTCCAACTAAACCAGTATGAATTTCCTCAGCCAAAAAGGAGGCAAAATCAAAGATAACATGTACATCGAAAGAAGCAATCTGAACCATCATATACATAAGGCCAATGGGCACGAAATCCTGCTCATCCTCACCAAAAACATGGCACAGGGTTTTGTATATTTCTATAGCCCGAGAAGTGAAAAGATTCTTCTTAAAAGGTTCCCTAAAGGCTACGGTAATTACCAACAAAGTTCCTATTTTACCAATGTGTTCCCTCAGTGCACCTCCCCTAATCACATCCTTCTTTGCTTTGTATTCATTTTCTAGTTCTGGTAGATTTATTGGCACATGGTAATATGACAATGGTTCTAGGTGAAAAAATTCTCTAATTTCTTCAGGACTAATCGAGATCAGAGGCACACCATCATTTCTTCTTACCACCCTAACAGCTTGGTCATAATTCTTGGCAATGGCTTCAAGAAAATCATAATCCATGAAAACACTTGGGACTACTAGCTTTCCCAAATCAAAATTCCAGACGTTAACATGTGGGGCAATCAAATTTCTCTCTAAAAACCAATTTTTAAACAAGACAAGACCAGTTTGCATAGTTGTTATGTCCCTAACCCAGTTCCCCTTGTCATATAGGCCATCAACAATCTTAAGCCTAGGGTTTAAGGAAATTAACCTTTTGACTTGTGCAGGCTCGGTTGTGGATTCTGGGAGTAATTCTAGCAAATCATCATGGACATTTCCATCCATATAATTAATTTGCCTAGAAAATGCTTTCTTAGGAGGCATCTTGAACATAATAATAGGAACTGGAATGCTATAGAGGTTGTATGTGAATACTTACTTGACTTGCCATACTTGTTCTTCTTTGAACCTCTATAATTGCTCTCGAACAAATGAGGAATTGCTTCACGTCTTTACCAAGCTTAACACAATACAATCAACAGGCTCTTGTGCTTAGAAAATGCAAAATATTTGTTTGAGTGAGACTGGAAGTGATGAAATATCCTATATTATACTCTATTTTTCTCACACATGAAGCTTTCATTCATCATAAATGCACAAAATAGAGAAACAGAGTTGCACCATACTTCCTTTTAAATTTGCGCCGTCGATCTTTGAAAACTCCTATGATCACAGAATGAAAACTGGGCTAACTCACATTTCCTCTTAACATGCTGGCGGTGAACCCAATAAAATAACTCCATCTGTACCTTTCCTCTAATGTTGGCATTTCAAATTGGGCCCACGGATGACTGAGGACACATGTCATCAACTCGCTGCTTCTCTATACATAACTTTCGCACATCTTTCCATAGCAAGTTAGCAAGTATCATCAATTTATGCTTGATCTAATGATTTAGAATCATTTACATGTTCTATACATGGGGAGTGGGTCCAAGATACTTCTATCGCTGAGCTGGCTTAACATGCTGGCACCCATATATATTATTTAATCTCTAATGACATCATTTTTCCTTGACTCTACTGTGTTTGTCATTTTCAGGCATGTCGCTACCTCACTACCAGTGAAAAACACAAACTTCCCAGTAGTGGCATAGCGAGCTTCAACGGAGTCAAAACTTTCGACCTATAAATGCTAAGTAGGATGCCACCGTGTCATTTAATTTGCACAATTCATTTCTGATGAATCACTTTTTTGGGGTCCATCTCTTTTAAAATTTCCACTACATCACAACCCTCTGACTAGTCGCTACCTTGCTATTGGTGAAAACACCAACTTCCCGGCTAGCGAGATAGCGACTTTTGGCGGAGTCAAAACTCTGGTGATGGAGAACAAAAACATATTGATTGAAAATTTGTCAATTAATACTAGTGTCAGAGAAGGTGGTCACACACATTTATGAACTTGCATGGGAATTTCTACGATCACATTAGTTTTTAAAAAAATTGCCGCTTCCTTTAAAATCTAGGCACTTGCTATGTCGCTACCAGCAGGTTGCATAGATTTTTCAATAGCAACTTAGTGAGTCACTGGAGAAACTTCAATTCCAGTGACACCATTTGCGAATTCCTCCTCGTGCATCCTTTCTGACATTGACAATCCTAGGAGATAGCATGTGACCATAATGCCTTCATATTAATACAATCTTATCGGTGCCAGACTTCACTTTCAGCACTAGGACATAGTTCTCCGATGGTCGCTACATCGCTATAGGAAACAACCTCGCAACTTTTTATAGCGAGTATGTGACATCCATTGATTCTAACAAGATCCAATGGTGGGATAAGATTTTTCAAAAGGACTCAACAATGACCTCAACATAGGCAGGAATGAATATTCAACTGCTGTTAAGACTTTCATGCCAAAATAAGATTTAAAAGGCAAGACCTAGGGTTTTACATAGATTTTAAAAGATATCAAAATATAAGACCAAAACCTAAAACCCTAGGACCTAACAAAAGAACTCACATCTAATTTTTTCACCATGATTCTAATAAAAATTAATATTAAAAAATAGACCAACACATTTCATGCCTTCATCTATACACAATGTCTTTCTAGTTTCTTTCTATTCGCACACCCATTTCATTTCATATGATCATCTAAAAATTGCGTCACTCTAAGATCTCAACTATTTCCTCTTGATTGATTATCTCATAACTATTGAATGAGAGCTTTGGGATAAGCTATAGGCATCCATCAAAGCATAAAGGATTTTGTCAGACGGTGTAGATGAACTAGTAGCATTTGCCTTGGGAGACGTGCTTGCAAAATGGAAGCATAGATAAGTCATGTGAACTATTTGATAGGATGCCTGAATGTAATGTGGTCATCAAAAGCCATGGTTGCTGGATATGCACAAAATAGATATATTGAGAGAATATATTTGTTTAAGTTGCAACTGCCCTAGTAGACATGCATGCAAAATGTGGAATCCTATATGAATAGTTCAATTGAATCCTCCTCCTGGAGGAAGGCTACAACAAATACATAGTTCAATTGAATGGTCTATAGATACCATCAGGATAAATCACAACTATGGATAAATCATCATATTAGAGAATCACAACTATGGATAAATCATCATTTAGAATTATTTTCACTAGTAGCTAAGATATATATTTGCATCATACATGGAAGAAGTTGAAGAGCAGTCAATACACATCAACATCATGAGAAGAAGTGATTTGGTTAATGAACCAATTACTAAATCAATATGGACTGATACAAAATAGAAAATGAGGAATCCGTAATGGGTATTTTGGTTCCCAAGTGCTAATAAGTATGATAGCTGCTATGAAGACCAAAAACCAAGTGATAATTGATCAATGATCATATGTATATCCAATGATGGTCCATGATTACTATGTAACGGGATGATACACAAATCAGGAGAAACTGTATCAATAAACATAAAAAATCAAGAGGACATCAATCAACATATGACTAATCAATAATAAGCATACAACACTCATAACCGATACCGATATGAAGGAACAACAATATATTATGATAATGATTAAGTTAAAAAATTACAAAATTTGAGATTTATTGAACCAATGAACCATATTATTATACTAGCTCATGCACATTGACTAGTGAGATTATTACTATTGGCATCCAATAAGGAGAATATTATAATCAATAACTAAAGGCTGATTAATTATTGAATGAAAGGATGCAAATCTAACAAGGAAAAGGTGCATCTAGAAATGATCATGAAGGGATACAATCTTCATTATTAAAAAATGTTATACTAATTGATCTTATTGTTAGAAGACTTGTAACGAAAAGGTGTGATTAGCAAAGGAAATGAAGGGACACGAGACATGTCCCATACAATGGCACTCCTCACTCAAGGATGCAAATATAAGAAAGCTTTTCCATTGATCATTCAAAAATACAATACAAATTATTCAAAACACAATTCAATTTAACACAAATGTCTTATATTCATTTAAAGAGGTTCTTCAATATCTATTTCTTCTTTCAATAATTCTATCTTTATTATTCCTAGCTAAAAGAAATGAATATTTCTAAGTTTTGAATCTACATGAACAGTGCACAACTTTTATTCAATAGAGGTATGAAGAATACTCATGATAGATAGTCGTTGTCAATACGCTCCAGAATACTATCAGCTGGCTTGTTCTTGTAGGTTTTGATTGTCTCTAAGTAACGAGCACACTCTTCCACACTGCAATCTGCAAAAAAAAATGCTAATTAAAGACAAAAAAAATCTCCCATTTAAAAGAAAATAAAATAGTTTTTCATGCATGTTTGACCCTATGTTCTAAGTGTTCCTTGGTGGGGTAGAACAAAGGATCCGTGGTGTCTTCCTAGGCAAGTCTACAAGAGGTTGGAACACATTAAATTAGAAGCAAATCCCAGTAACAAATGTATAATGTATAGTAATATTAAAACTTGGAAGGATTGCTACTGAAGAGGCAAAACTGATGCTAAAGATAACAATCTAATTTTGGAAGGTGAAGTAAAAGCGATTGCAATAGATGATCTAGTACTCAATTATGAAGTATTTGCCAAGATTTCAAAAATTGTGGCAAAACATTCATGTGAGCCATTATTTTAAGAAAGAATCCCCATTTCATACATTTATGAAGTTGTATATTAAAAGTGTTACTCAGCATTTTGACTTTTACTAGCTTTAAGGATGAGTTTCTTTAAGGAAAAGGGCATGTTGTGTGCCTAGACACAAAATAACATTATACTTGTGTTGGTATGATTTTTCGCATGAAAAAATTTCCTTTGTCCAGGTATAAAAAGCAGGTTGGAATCCATTAGTGGTGACTAGGGTTTCTGATTTAATCATCCATTTGTTAGCCTTTGAAATTTTTTGTCAAAACCCTATGTCTCAGTCCTTTAAAAAATTTTGGGCATGAAATCTTTTGAAAAGGGAACTTGGCAAAATATTCTATTTTCCTTTTATTTCGTGCCCCCGAGTAGCCTTTTCTCTCATGTTCCCCACCGTTCAATTTGGAAAGATCCACAGTTATTGCTATCTCACTATAAAAAGATGTGCACTTTTTATGCATAGTGAAGTAGCGAGCACCAAAAATTCTAAAAGAACAGGACCATAAAATAAAGGGACGACGCTCAGGGATTTGTGTTGTGGCTGAAAATTTAGTCACATGCACTATGTTAGTACCATTAAGCAAGACAAGGGACCTAGTAAAAGATAGCTAGAAAACAACGCTAGAACAAAAGTTTTTTGATGCCTCACTACCTCGCTAACAGAAAAAATAAGCATTCCACCATTAGTGAAGTAGTGAGTAGTCATGAAATCAAAGAGCATGGTGACCTTCAAGTTTCTCAATAACCATACTTTGTCCAAGTGGCATGATGAGTAATAATTTCTATTGTCAGAAGTAGTTAATAAAGGTGATGGTGATTTGATTGGTTTTTATTCTTTCGACATCAAGTTTTGTTGAAATCATCGGAGCTCGCTACCTCGCTATCAGAAATTTTTGGCATGTTGTCGTTAGCGACATAGTGAGACATCGTGAAATGAACACATGGTGGGACCTCAAGCAACATGGAAAGGTGACTAAGATTTAAGAAAGGTTTGGCTTGTTGCCAGTAGTGCAAATTTTCCTATGTCACCAGTGCCCTAGACCCACGCCCCATTCATAAAGCATATAAGGGATTCTGATCATCAGATCAAACTAGAATCAATAGTCCTCGCTATCTCTCTATGGAAAGTTGTAAGTTGTTTACTCTATGCGACATAATGAGTATGGGATCCACCACTCTTCACGGTACTTTATGCAATTTCTCTACCTTTGATTTGGTCTTAGATCAATGGCCGTCACTATCTCACCATGAGGAATATCTCAGAGGATATGTATAGTGAGGTAGTGAATAAGGGCCCACCACTATTCTTCAAAGCAATGCAGTAATATGTCATCCACAAGATCAAGATCAAATCAATGGCTATCGCTGCTTCGCTATGGCAAGGTGCTTGTTCTTTATGTATAACAAATTAGTGACCTATCGACATGTGGCCTCAATCATCAGTAGGTCCAGATAGAAATTCCATCAAGGACGAAGCTATGTACATGGTCAACTTTCATTGGATTGACTGGCCAACTTGTCAAGTGGAATGCCAAGTTGTCCTTTTCTACATCCCTTGATCGTAGGATTTTCAAAGTTTGACGGCACAGATTTAAATGCAGAAGGTGGTGCCACTTTATGTATTAATTAGACATGAAAGCTTTGCATGTGAGGAAAAATAGAATATTATATAGAATATTTTCTCATTTCCACCTTATGCAAACAAAGATTTTGAGCCTTTCTGAGCAGAAGTAATTACTAAAAAGACCATGCTGAAATTGGCAAGATTGTGAAACAACTGGTTCGCATAGAAATTGCAGAAATACAGAGAGAATGAGAGCTAAATTCAAGTAAGTAGTTACACTATCATCTCTGTAAGTTTTTTCAATACTGCAAAGCATAATCCAAGATGCCTTCGGAGAAGGGATTTTCAGGTCAGGAAAATTATTTGGATAGAAATGTACATGATGATCTGCTTGAGTTACTTCCTGAGTCTACTGTTGAAATAGTACAAGTTAAGAACTTGACCTCATTAAACCCTAAGTTGAGGATAATAGATGGATTGTTTGATAAGGATAGTTGGGTCAAGGATGCTCATACCTAGCAAACTAGTTTAAATTTGTTTAAGAAATGGTTTGTAGAGAGAAACTGTTTGCTCCACATGCCAATATATGGAATTTTGACCTAGGAAAGCTAGTGGTCCCTAGTGTTTATGGATTATGATCTCCTTGAGGCCGTGACAAAGAATTATGATCAAGCCACTAGGGTAGTGAGAAGAGTAGATGGTGAAATTCTAATCACCATTAGTCCAAAAGAGATTAGGGAAGTTTTTCATTTGGGACCTCTCACTAGGTATCATGTGCCCATTAATTTGACAGATTTAGAAAAAGAGTATATGTCTAAGAAGGATATAGTTAGACAAGGTGCATTGAAGGCCCACATTGGCAGAATTGGAACCCTACCAGCAATAACATCATCCTCTAATGAACCTTTCAAGAAAACATGCTTCAATGCTAGGGCAGTAGAGATATATAGGACCCTCTGCAGAGTTTTTGGAGAGGGTGAAGAAGATTTTATCCCTGTGAGTTTCATGTATATGATTACTCAAACCTCCTCTTTCGGTGTGGAAATAATTTTTGATTTTGCTTCTTACTTGGCCAATGAGATTCATAGTGGATTGGTTGGGATTGCTAAGGGCAAGGTGGAAAAGGCTTGGGGCCATTACTCTCTGTTGATGGACATGTTTCTATTTAAGGGGGTTATGTACTTTGGTAAAGAAATGGTTTTAAATAGAGAAAAAGAAGGAGAAGCATTGCTAGTTCAATTATGGAGAGCAAATATGACTGGGGAAGCAAAAAATGCTAGTTTTGTTAGATTTGACAGGTACTTCGCCTCCAAATTGAGGAACCTCATATTGAGTGACAATCCCAAGATCCCTAAGGCACTAATGCACCTTGTTAGGCCTATGGATAAACCCCATAATTTGAAGGTTTCACGTAATTGGGGAGATGTCATCCCATATTCAGTTTCAACTGTTATCAAAATTTATGGATCCAAAGGGACACCCCATGTCCTACCTTACTAGGTGCCCCTAAAGGTAGGAGTAGCTGAAGTCTTGAGGTAGTTGGGAGGAGTGGAAGGAGCTTTTTTGCACAAAAGAGGGATGAGATCAATTTTTCCCACTTGCACAGTAGCCCACCAGTTTGTGATAACCAAGGAAGGATGGGTTTCTCTTTACATTTTTGGATCAGTATAAGATGGCTATATCTCACCCTCATTTTTGTGATGCAGAGGGTTTCTTTAATCTGGCTCTTAGGCATAGGATCAAGCTTCGTTTAGTTGAGCATGAGTTTTATTTCCCTAAAGATGTAATAAGGAATGAGTACTCTCTGTAGGAGCAAGAGACAAAGAAAGAAAAATGGAGAGTCTATTCAAAAGTTTTGAATTTTATTAATTGTTTTGATGAAGATTACAGTCCTCTTAGTAATGCTATAACTACTACAAATAAAGTTAATAAGTTTATGAATACATTCCCTGAAATAATGGAGGTAATGAATGAGAAAACGTAATATTTCATTAATTCTTTTCTAGATAAAGCCAAGGAAATAATGAGGAGATTGGGCTTCACTCCTAATATAGGGACATGTCCATTAATTGTTCAAAGGAAGCCAGGATATACTATCATTCATAATCAAAGGCCTATGGTGGATAAAGGAAAACAGATAGTTGCATCTACTAGTGTTGTTTTTGAGGAAAGGCCTCCTGAATCTTCTCCTTGTAGACACCTAAAAAACCTTTAGAAAATAAAGTATTTTTATTTTCTAAAAAATTCCTGATGACATCATCATTTATTAATTAATTAATTAATTAATTTTTATGCCATTAAATCCCTTTATCTTAATTAAAAATATTTAATTAAGGAATTCCTCCCAAAAATGTTTAAATCTTATTTAAACATTATTTCCTTATTTATTAATTATTTAATTAATAAATTGACCAAAAATCCTAAAATAAATAAAAAATTTATTTTTTGCCCAAAACTTGGCCAATCTTCTTGAGACCAATAACCTCTTCCAAAATCTTCTAATCCTTCTTTAATTTCGATTAAAGGCTAATCCCATCATTTCCTACCCCTAATCCCAACTCAAAATATTTAATCAAGATTAAATATTAATCCTCATGTTTATTAAAAATATTTTAATAAATATCTCCTCAACCCAAACCCTTGAAATAAATAAAAATTTATTTATGTCATAAAATCTTATCCTAGGAAGTTCTAGACTCTTCTAGAAAGTCTTCATCCTCATCCAAAGCCTAGACTCTTCTAGAAGATGTCTTTAACCCTAATCCTAATCCCCTCCTAACCTTGTCACATTCCCTAAACATGGGTTAAGACTTGCTAACTCAAGCCAAAGCTAACAAATATCTCCTCCTTCACCCACCCTCATTAATTGCAATCCACTTGCCATCCACTTGCCTAGTCCTAAGCCATCTCTAACCCTTCCTCTAATCATTTTTACAACCCTAAGCAAGCTTAAAACCCCCCTAAACCCTCAAATTCGAATTTCATGGTATCTCTCACAAATATCTTCAACCAAAAAACTTTATAAAGCCCACAAAGTCATAAATGTTCTTACAAAGCACTTATGAAGGGTCTTTATGAAGATTTTATCTCTTGAGCCTCCTTTGTTGACTCATCCTTGCCCTTTCCTCCATCCTCTCACCCTGTGACATGTGTCACTCCCTGATTGGTTGTAAGGAAGCACAATCCATGTGCTCTCCTCTCATGCAATCTAAGCCCTCCATGAGCTTTTTTCCATCCTTGCATCCTAGCCCTTGATCCCTCAAGCCCTTTGCCTATTTAAGGAATCCTCTCCCAAGCCATTTTAACACAATCCATGAAGTAAAGTCATAATGCCATTTTGAGAAGCCATTTTACATCAAAACCATACACTCACACCCAAATTCCAACTCCATTGGAAGCCATTTTTGAAGCATAAGCTTGAGCATACATCCTATCTATTTAGAAAAAGCTACTCAACAAGAGAGCTTCTCATTGAGAGAGCCCATTAATGGCTCATATTCTCAATTGAGAGCTCATCTTAGTCTATCTTGAAGTTTATGAATTTTGTTTAGTTTGTAGAAGCTTTTATTTAAATTTGGTTTCTATTAGCATACTAACATTGCTCATATACATTTTGGCACGCCTGGTGGGACCCCGCATGGGTCATCTTCATTAGCTTTTTTAGTCAAGTTTTGTATGTCATTTGCTGATTTTGGCTAATTTTGCTTGTTTTTGTGATTGGTAGGATTGTATAAATTGGTTTTGTAAGTCCACATGAGCATGAAGAAGACAAAGGAACTCATAGTCTATCTCATAGTATTTGCAGATTTTTCAAGCTTATAGGTGGACAAAGCACTTGGAATTCTTCTTCCTCTTCTTGTCTATATTCTTCTTATTCCATCTACTTCTTCTTCTTCTTCTTGTGGGAGATCTTGGCCATTTTTTTTTTAAGGAAGCAAAATCATACACACTTCTTTTTAATGCTTAAAATGAACCCCCAAATCATACCTAAATCCATTAAAAAATTAAAAATTTGAAAAAAAGAAAAAATCTTTTAACAAGTGAAACTAAACCAATCTAATCATTTGCATCCTTGCAACATCGAGGTTTTAGATGCATTCATGCAAAGTTAGGAACACTTCATTTTGGGGAATTTAAAAAGAACTTCAAGTTTCCATTTCAAAAGGTTCAAAATCAACACTAAGTGCACACTAAAATCTAAATCAAACTCAAAGCATCAATCAAGGATAAAATGAACCTCATTTGCAAATATGTTAAAGTTCTTTTAAAAATCTCATGAAAACTAAGAGTCCTAAATGGTTGCCAAAATTTTCCTAAAAAGCTTTGTTATTTGTTCCAAACAAATGTCTTGTTGCAAAATCTTGAATGTTTCTTAGGTTTTTCATGCATCAAAACAATATAGGAATATCATTTTTGGGCTTAAAACATGCAAACTAGAACACAAAATCTTGAATGAAAAGAAAAGTCCAAAGAGTCATTTTCACTTTTGAGTCCAAAACAATCTTGAATGATCTAAGGTTAAAACAAAGCACTTCAAAGTTCTTAAAACAACACACAAAATCTCAATCTTGAATGCTCAAAGAAAAAACTTGAATGTTTAATCACTTGTCTTTGAATGCATGTTGCTAAAATCACTCTTGAGTGCCATGGATTAAAATCAAGTTTGTTTTTTTTTATGAATGCATGATTAAAATAACAAATCTAATCTTGAATGCAAAAGGTCAATTAATCATTACAATATCTCACACTTCATCTTTTGGGGCATAAAAAGAATCTACATTGTAGGAACTTCCTAAATTATAAAAATCAAATAAAGACGCTTTGAGTGAGTTTGTAGTTGGACTCACCCTCTTTAATCACCCATCAATTTAACCATTGGTTGTAATCTTAGCACCATCTATGGGGATGGGTCCACCTAAGAGGGTGTTAAGTGCTCCACAAAGATCAAACTTCACTTACTTGTGTTTTTATTAGTTTTTCTAACTTAAAAATTCCTTGAAATGCAAATTAGGCTCGCTAACACTTCATTTGGACATTAAAATTGAACAAAATCTTGACGTGGAGGGCCTCCGGGTGCGCGCTTGACAAATCGAGTCTCACACATCTTTACTTTGGGCTTAAAACAAACTCACACTCAATCTTGAATGCCTAACAATCAATGAACATCACATGGTCTTGATGCATTTTCAATGGCGCTCGAATTTCTTATGTTGACGATCTCTCAACTTCCATTATGCTGACGACGCTATCAAGTTGGAATGAACATTGTATGCCATAATCACAAGTGTCTTCAATCATAGCTTACAAAATCTAAATCATCAATTGGAAAAGAACTCTGCTTTTTAGCCCAAGGTCATCTGAATCTTCTCTCCCCTTGTCACCTTTGCAGGCCATCTTGGGTGCATAAGACTAGGATCCAAAACCTTGTTTTTAGTTTTAGGAGGCCTTCTTGGGGATTTCATCACCCCTTGGACGACCTCAACTCCAGTGTTCCGGTGGAGTATAAAGATCGGGAGGTGAATCCAAAGACACATCTCTTGGGATCAAAATTTTGTCACTCAGGCTAAGCCTCAAGGAACTTTATACCCTTGAGAAGTGAAAGAGGAGAAGTGGGTTACCGCTCCTCTCGGCTATGTGACATATTTTTGGTTTCATCTACGGAGTTGGGCCTCACGTACCTTGCGTATATCGAGGACTCCCTAGCTAAACCAAATTTCATCCTTGTAGAAAGCTTCCTAGGATGTTGGTGTGTTTGACATGCTTGCTGAAAACTTTTGTCTGCTTGTTTGTTTATAGCTTTTGAATGAATGTTTGCCAATTTTGGTCAAAATCCCAGAAAAGTAGAAATCTCCTAGCTCAAGGCATACTTAGCATAGTCACTGCCTTATCATAAAATTATCCAAGCTCCCCCGCTGCAATCGAATCTATCTAGTTCTTTGCCTTAGAACAATCCAAAATCTAAAGTCCATCCAAATCATCCCCCTAGCCAGCTAGCAACCCAATCCAAAATCACCCAAGCCTTTAAAGAGTTGTTGTCACTTTGCCAAAATTTTCTATCCAATCAATCTATCCTACCAATCAACCAATCTCACCAAGGTTATCCCTCTGACAGAGCATTGTCTAGGGTAATCTAGCTTTGTCACTTGCATCCCTCATCACCTTGAGCTAAAGGTTGGGATCCACAAGTGGTCAATCTCGTGTCATGCCCATAGGATCATTAGTCTATTCTTAGGTTGGCACAATCTCCACCAATCCAGCGCATAGGAAAGCAAAACTCTCACTTTTTGACAGCATGCCCTTGAAGTCTTCCATCCACAGGAAAGCCAAAAATCTCCAGCCAATCCTCCTTAGGTCTGTCATGCAGCTTTGACTCTCCCTAGGAAATCTTTCATCAGCCAATCCAAAATCTGTGGTTAATCCAAATCCAACCATGAGCTTTCGTGTTCATCCATATGCAAGACCCCATCCCCATCAAACTCACCGTCAAAGCATGAAGTACCAATCCTATCATGATGTGTTTGGTCGCATTGTCCTTGCTCCCGCCACCTCCTATTCCATTGATGATGAAAATCTTGTTGACTATGACGGGTATATTGAAAGCCTTAGAAACATTCCCCCAAGCATCCCCCAAAATCCAAGAATTATTCCAAACTATCTAGTCATCCCATCTGATATCCCAGCTTCCCCTCCATCACCCCATCAACCAAGCTTCCAATCTTCCACCCCCATCACACTAGCTATTCCTGTCAATCCACCTCCACCCTCGACACACGAGTCTCCAAGGAATCTCCTAGAGGAAATACAAGAAAAGTTGCCTCCAACAGTCGATAAGCCATGTCATCTAATCCAACCATGTGAAGTAGTCAGTGATGAAGCTTCCCCATCTATAATATCACCTCCATCTCCCATAGCTATCATCCCCATACCATCCATCAAATTGCTTAAAATCCTTCCACTTCCTGCAAGCATCAAAATCCCACCACCTATCAAATCCCTCCAAATCCTATCCACATCATCTCCAAGCATTTCCCAAATCTCTCGTAATGACCCTTATGCATCCATCTTCTACTCACCCATCTCCACTACTGAATCTCCCATCTATCCATCCGCTGCCTTTGAAGAATCCATCCCTTCACCTCCTATCGCACCATCCACTCCAAACCAATCCTATCAAGATCCTGCCCAAAATCATGTTGACATCCCCCAAAGCATAAATGAAGATATCATCGTACCATGTCTTCCATCCATAGTGCAGTCACCATCTCCTCCATCTGCAAAACCTCAAGCCATATCTCCTCCACTACAAGATATCTTGTCATCCCACTAGCTACATCAAGATCCTATCCTTCCATCTCCCCTGCTCCATGCTTCCATCTTACCACCTATCCAAGCTATTCCACCATCTATAATCTACCCTCTTGGTTCACTTACATTCATCCATGGTGGCCCTCTCTCAGTAGAAGAATTAAGAACAGTATCTCCCCATTGCAATACACCTAATAAATCACTTCTACCATTTTCTACAAGCAAAAAGTTTCCTCAGCTTGTTCAAATGCTCAATCGATGGCATTATCAAGGTCAAGGTTTAGGACCACAAGAGCAAGGAATCAAAGAGCCTATTATTGCACAAAAAAATCTAGGATTTCATGGTCTTGGATATGTATCCAAAGGCTCACCATCTAAAGGTGTTGGTACACCACACCCCCAAACCAAGCCTATCTCCAAGCCCACCATGCCAGCCTCCCATCACTCCTTAAAGAAATCTTATGTCATTCCCCCTCCACCATCTTTGCAACCCAAAACAACCTACCATATCCCCCCTTCATCCACTAAATCCATTTTGGGTCCCTATGTCCCAAAATCTACCATCCTCCATCCTCCTATTAGCCATCATAAAAATCCTATTCCATCCATTCCTATGCAAGATCAACAAAGGCACATATCAAGGCACATCATCCATCATCATCCCCCTACATGCTCTTTCATATCCTCTCCATCTCACAAAGCTTCTCCTAACCATCTTCCCAAAGCTTACCACAACAATGTGAATGCCAACTTCAAAATGCATAAAGCTAAAAATCCACATCCTAGACAATCATATGTCTATTCTAAAAGACATACTCCAAAAAGGAAAAATCCAATCAAAGAATGCAAAACAATGCAAAAGCCTATGAAAAGAAAATCCAAAACCATGTGGATCCCCAAGAAAAAAGTTGAAACCCAATGCATAATGGCATCCACCATTTCTAATCCCCCATCTAGTGACTCATGTTCCCCATCTCCTAACTCCATCTTGGGTGCCTATATCCCCAAGCACGCTTCCACAAATCCTCCATCACGCTCGCATCTACCATCTATCCCCCATATGCTCTTTTCACACCCGCTCCAACATGTGCCAATGTTGCTCTTGCAAGCATCCCCATCTCATGCTCCTTTCCAGCATTTTCATCCCTCCATCTCCTACCATCAATCCCATCTAATCCGATCTATTGCATAAATCACACATCCGGTGTACCAACAGCTAGCAACAAAATTGAACATTCCAACAGCTAGTGAAAAATCCCAAAAAAGAAAAAATAGCTGAAGAAAGCCAAACTCATTCCAGCTAAGTCCAAAGTCAAAAAGTCAAAAAAAATAATAAAGAAAAATAAAGCGTCCACTGGTGAAAACTTGGCAATTCAAGCGCCTTGGACAAGTACCATGATGAAAACTTGGCAAACAAGCATCATGCGTAATCTCGCCATCCCTAGCTTAGCCTATCACCCTCATGCTTTTGGTCATCTCTTGACATCCAACTCCATCTTCCAATCTATCCTCCTATCCTCCACCCTCCATCTTCCATCTCACACCATCCACTTATCTCCTTGCAGCTTCAACCAACCATCCCAGCTATCATCCATCTCCCTAGCCCCTTCAGCTTTTTCCATCCTAGCTTCAATCCTATCACATCCATCATAAGACCTCCTTCCGCATGTTATCTTCTAATTGGGGGCACTATATTCCTTGGAGATCTTATCTTGTCCATCCTCCCTTGTCATTGGTATCTAGCTCTAGGCTATCCTCATTCAAACCCAATGTCATCTCTTTATATCCATCATAATCCTAGCTATCTACCATCCTATCCAACCATCTCATCCTGCTCCTCTAGCTATCCTTGGTCACAAAATCTCTCATCATCATTGGATGCATCCTACCAAATCCATATCTTTCGCTATCACCCCACCCTTAGCTTTCACATCTTGCACAACATCGAACCATCCCGCTATCCTATCATCCTGAGCTTTTGTCTGCTTGTAACTCTCTTGGTCAGCTTCAGCTTGTAAATATCTTGGTCTGTCAACTTGTACATCCTCTTTAGCTTAGTACCATTGTATCTATCCAGCTTTTGTGTCAGTTCCCCCTTGATCAGCATCTTGCACACATCGCACAAATCTTGGTTAGCTATTCCAATGCATCCTTTAGCTAGATTTCCTATCACCAAAGTGCTATCCTTCTTAGTTCAGCTTGCCAGACGCATCACCCATCTAGATCCACCAGCTTAGGTGCTCTCTGATAGGTCCTTACAGGATATAGCTTTCCTCATGTCTGATCTTGGTCCGTTAGTACCTCGTCCTACCCATCTCGTTGGCAAACGGTTCTCTTTTGGATTTTCGCTTTCTTTTGATTTGGATTCTTCCCTGTTGGGTCTTGAAATATCTTTTCCAAGCAATCTCCTTGTTCCCTCCTCAAGGTTGCCATGATATTCCATATCATGGTATACTGTGAATGGGGCAATCAGAGCGTAAGGTTTGGATCATGTCTTTTGCTTGTTTTCTTTTTTGCTTGTGGGTTACCTAGTGTCGTTTCCACACTGCTTCCTCTGAGATTCATGTGTGATATCGGGGCAATCCTTGCATGTTTGTTTTGAGTCAGTTCGTCAGTCCTCTGGACAGTTGGTGAAAAGGCCTTGATGTTCTTGGTAACCTTGGAAATTAACCAACAGTCCTATAGCAAATCTAGTGCTCAACTACATGGTGGTACTTCTCTTTGAAGTATCCCCCCACTCAAAAAGCTTCAATGGTTTTCCTTCATCTCCATTATCCCCCATCCATATCCAACATCCATCTCTCCTACCCCAGCTTATGCATCAATATCTCTTTGAATCACTCCTCACCTTTAGCTTTAGGGATCCACAATCCTAGTCTTAGGGATCCACTAATCCAAATCAATCCACCAAGCCTCATCTTTTGAGATCCACAATCCTAGTCCTAGGGATCTCCGAAACCCATCTTTCGCCAATCTGACTCTTTGAAATCCTGTTGCATCAGCTTTTTAATCCCCTCATCCATCTCCCCATCCTAGATTCCTTTGATAGCGCTCCGCTCCTTCATCCTCTGCAATCCCTGAGATCTTAGGCTTGCTTCCTCTTGTGCCTCTAATTCTCCCTTTATCATTCTCCCATGGTGAGAGTTTGAGCTAATTCAACCCCTTCTCTTTGCCAATCTGAGTTTCCTTGCTCATCCGAGATTCTTGTACTTTTCAAGAAGCCATCGAGCCTCGCTTTCTCTCCCCGTCATCTTCTTGAGGGGGCATCTCACAGTCCATTCTCTCCTCTTCTGCTCTAGCCTTGGGCATCTTATTTTCTTATCTTTGATGCCATGCCACTTGCGGCATCACATCAAAGAGGGGCAAAATGTAGACACCTAAAAAACCTTTAGAAAATAAAGTATTTTTATTTTCTAAAAAATTCCTGATGGCATCATCATTTATTAATTAATTAATTAATTAATTTTTATGCCATTAAATCCCTTTATCTTAATTAAAAATATTTAATTAAGAAATTCCTCCCAAAAATGTTTAAATCTTATTTAAACATTATTTCCTTATTTATTAATTATTTAATTAATAAATTGACCAAAAATCCTAAAATAAATAAAAAAATTATTTTTTGCCCAAAACTTGGCCAATCTTCTTGAGACCAATAACCTCTTCCAAAATCTTCTAAACCTTCTTTAATTTCGATTAAAGGCTAATCCCATCATTTCCTACCCCTAATCCCAACTCAAAATATTTAATCAAGATTAAATATTAATCCTCATGTTTATTAAAAATATTTTAATAAATATCTCCTCAACCCAAACCCTTGAAATAAATAAAAATTTATTTATGTCATAAAATCTTATCCTAGGAAGTTCTAGACTCTTCTAGAAAGTCTTCATCCTCATCCAAAGCCTAGACTCTTCTAGAAGATGTCTTTAACCCTAATCCTAATCCCCTCCTAACCTTGTCACATTCCCTAAACATGGGTTAAGACTTGCTAACTCAAGCCAAAGTTAACAAATATCTCCTCCTGCACCCACCCTCATTAATTGTAATCCACTTGCCATCCACTTGCCTAGTCCTAAGCCATCTCTAACCCTTCCTCTAATCATTTTTACAACCCTAAGCAAGCTTAAAACCCCCCTAAACCCTCAAATTCGAATTTCATGGTATCTCTCACAAATATCTTCAACCAAAAAACTTTATAAAGCCCACAAATTCATAAATGTTCTTACAAAGCACTTATGAAGGGCCTTTATGAAGATTTTATCTCTTGAGCCTCCTTTGTTGACTCATCCTTGCCCTTTCCTCCATCCTCTCACCCTGTGACATGTGTCACTCCCTGATTGGTTGTAAGGAAGCACAATCCATGTGCTCTCCTCTCATGCAATCTAAGCCCTCCATGAGCTTTTTCCCATCCTTGCATCCTAGCCCTTGATCCCTCAAGCCCTTTGCCTATTTAAGGAATCCTCTCCCAAGCCATTTTAACACAATCCATGAAGTAAAGTCATAATGCCATTTTGAGAAGCCATTTTACATCAAAACCATACACTCACACCCAAATTCCAACTCCATTGGAAGCCATTTTTGAAGCATAAGCTTGAGCATACATCCTATCTATTTAGACAAAGCTACTCAACAAGAGAGCTTCTCATTGAGAGAGCCCATTAATGGCTCATATTCTCAATTGAGAGCTCATCTTAGTCTATCTTGAAGTTTATGAATTTTGTTTAGTTTGTGGAAGCTTTTATTTAAATTTGGTTTCTATTAGCATACTAACATTGCTCATATACGCTCCTAAGAGGAGAAGGATAATAAGGGAAGAGGAATCTCAAGATGAGGGTTACTCACCTTCCCAAACCTCTATGAGAATTGAGGAGGAGCACCTCATTGATGAGTAGATTGAAAAAATTGGATCAAAAGGGGGAGTTTTTGTTACCCAAGTAGAGATTGATGAAGGGAACTCCTAAGAGCCTTCTATTGCAAGTTTTGAGTTGACTGTAGCAGATTACAGGGGAAGGGAATTGGATCCTATTTTGGAACAAGCTAGTCAGCAATTTTTGTCTGATGATAGTTTTGTAAAGTCTAGGGCTTTCCATCAGTTTTCTTAGAGGGAAAACATGCATAATTTTGAGGAAAGATGTGAGAATATGAAAATAGAGCATCCAAAAATGAATGAAGCCTCCATTCAAAATTGAATAAAGGAACAAATGATTCAAGAGTTCCAAAATATAACCCTTGAAGAAGGGAGACAGATGGTAAAGGCTGTAAATATTTTATTATTGCCCATTAGGACATTGTTAATGCTTTGATTTTCAATTTTGTGTCAAATAATTTGGGATTGCAAGATCCAAATAAAAAAGAATTCTTGGGAACTGCATTTAGTAATGACCAAGCTGCTCTTGTCATGTGGTCATTGAGAAGAGGATCCAGGGCTGCTCCATCATAGTCTGATGATTCAAGACTAACAAGGAGTATCATTGCGACGAGAGTTGTCGATACCTCACATGTCCAAGAAGCTCACATGAATGTAGATTACTCTCAATTTTCCTTGGCTACTACAGAGAGGGAGGAAAAGGAAATGATTGAGCTGCAAAGCAAGTATGAGGTAGTTGTGGATGCCTACAATAAAGAGGTAAAGAGGAGAATTGAGCTTGAGAATAAGCTAATGGGGAGGTCCACAAGACCAAGAATAACATACCCTCACCCCCCAGTTGAACCTTTTAAATCCACTCCCTTCTAGAGGTACTAGATACACCCTAAAGGCCAGAATATTATACTGCTGAGGACTTTGAAGAAGAAAAGAATAAACTATGGGCCTTGCATGTAGAATTGAATGTGAAATATGAAGAAAGATTAAGAAAGGCTCTTACATATTTGGGGGATAAAATTGAATGGCCACTAGTTTATGATCAGTTGGCTAGGGTGATCAATATTTGGGATGAAATGAAAGAAAGTGATGAGGCTTTGAAGCTTATTGTAAATAAGTGGGTAAGAAGGAGGAAAGAGGTGACATTTTTGTGTTATTTTGTTATAAAAGTTTCTTGTGATCAAATCGAGAAAATTTTTGATAATGTTTTTGATCTTACTGACTTTGACAATAAGAGAATTCATTTGAAAAGAATAATAGTTGGCTACTTAGATAAGTACAAGAGCCAAAAGTTTAGTTTGATTCCTTGTGCCCTAGATAAGAAAAATAATTTGAAAAGCAAAGATGAATGGGCTAAGGAGTTTGATGATTTATTTTATTTAAGAATGAATCAAGTTATCAATGAAATAGGGCATGCATGGTGGGCCACAACAACTGAATAAATAGTGAAAGCCCAAATATTCTTTGATTCTTTGAAACATAATTTTGTTACCATTGATAATGAGGCTAAGTATGTGCTCAAGGGGCAGAGTGATATTTTGCAATTCAATTGGCTAGATGACACACTGTTTGACAAGTGGATGGCAGAAATAGCTCCTAGTGAACAGTTTGAGGAAATAGAAACTAACAGTGATGAGTTGCAGGGTGATGAGATCCAAATCATTGACACCATCACTACACAAGGCCAACAGGGAGAAGAAGACAAGAATGATCAGTCACTTTCAGTTGCAGACCTAGGCCCATAGGACACTGATACAACCAAAGAAGAGGGAAAAGTAGAAGTTATTCCCACCATGCAGGATAAAGATGGTGAAAGCCCACGGGTGGAGACTAACTTGCAATCATCAGAAAAAAATTCAAAGTTAGTTAGCTTGGGAGTTGCATACAAAGAGGGATCATAATGGTTACCAAATCAACAATAATAGAGAATGTAACAGAAGCGGACCCACTAAAAGGAATGTTTGATCTAGGCATCTTCTATTATCCATATTTTTGTCATTTTGTGATAGGTGTATGTAATTATCTCCTGAAAAGGACACCTATCAATTTCTCTTAGCCTGTAGCTTGTTGCATGTCACATTATATAAGTGAGATTCCAGGGCTAGAGAAGGGTTCAATTTTCTAATGCTTAAATCTGGGATCTGTTCTTTATATTTTGCCATTTTGGTAATGGCTATTATAGAGAATGAATAGAGGAGAGGAGTCAATTAGCCTCTAGCCTTCCTAAAGTTCCTTGGATTCTTGATGGGCCAGAGATGTGGAATTTGTTAACCTATAAACTTCCTAAAGTTCCTTGGATTCTTGATGGGCCAGAGATGTGGAATTTGTTAACGTATAGACTTCCTAAAGTTCCTTGGATTCTGGTGAGGACATCAATATGATAGGAAAATAAAGATACATCTTGTTGTAATAGAATACACTTACTTTTTAGACTAAAATGAAAAGGTTCCTTAGCTTGTCTGACCCTCTTGAACATAATGAAAAAGGGTCCTTAGTTTGAGCTTCACTTGGCTTCAAGAATACTATAATATTCTCTACTTAACAAGGCCAACCATGTGAAGGTGGAAGCTCATCTGGCCTCACCCCCCTCCCCCTAACATCAATCTAAATTACCCATTATCATCTAATTACATACTTCATTCATTCATTCATCCATTTATGAACTATAACATTCAATCAATACAATCACATAACATTCATTAATATGAAATAAAATTCATTAATAAACAATACTAATCAAGACTTTTTTAACACATAACAATATTCATTAACATAAAATAAAAATCTATATTAATACGCATCATTCATACATAATTACTTAAAACAAAGTTCTTTCATTATCCAACAAGGTTTATCAAAGAGGGTTTTTAAAACATCATTTTTTTGTTTTTGTTTTTTTGAGCTCTCTTAAGAAAAGTTCTCATAGGAGTATCCATATCTACATCATTCTTCTCCTCTTCTAGAACATGTAATCTCAAATTACAATGGCTCCTTCTCTTTGGAGGAGTAGGAGGCTGCTACACTAAAGGGGGCTCTGTTGCAAGAACAAGTGAATGGGATAAATTGGCATACTCTTTTTCTTTTTCTAACTGTTACAAGTTTGTAATTAAGTACAAATACAACATAACATGCATTTTTCTTACCTGATAATGCCACATCGTGTACATTAACATTTTGATCTGCCACCGCGTTAACATGTTGAACACTTGGAACATGGTTCACTCCTTTAGCATGATGTTCAACATGCTCTGAAATATTTTAAAAAAGGATACACGTCAAATTGCAATTGAAGATGTTAAATTGTATTCATAATTGCATAATTAATTTCCAATAGCAAATTAATACCTCCACCACTATAATGCACATCATGGCCTTCGTCATGAGCAGGTTCTGTGGTAGGATATGAGGTTGCAGTAAAATGTTATGAACATTGTTATGTAGTCAATTTACGTTTAAAACTAATACCAAAAAAGAATATTGTCAACTATTCAATTTCATTTACTTTTCATCTGACCAATTTACCTGTGAGATATCATTTGGTGCACTAGATTCTTGGGCAAGGCTTACATATTCTTTGCATAGGCGTGCAACCACAACTTTATAGCCTTCCTTCAAGGCAATTTTTCTATCTTCATCTATGACCTCCAAATTGAATTCTGTGCCCTGTATTTTTTTCTTGATAATGTTAGTTTTTCATGTATGGTTTCATTAAAAAAAACTATTTGCAACATTATATTAAAAAATAAATAAAATTTCATTGCTCTACTTACAATTCGAGACTGGAGATTCATATAGCCACCAGAGCTAAGTTTTTGTTGGCCAACCTTTTCTACTGTCACTTTTGTAGCCACAGATGTGTCTTGCAATCTATGTACAATTTCAAACATCTTAGATTATATATTTACAAATATCAATAATTAGTGCATGATTACAATGGAATCAATACTATAATGACATACCTCTTTTTCCCCTGTGCTGCTTCATTATCTCTATCTTCACATAGCATTTTCTCCTTTGCATCTTCTATTATTTCATTCCACTCCATCGGTGGAATCATAGGAGGATGGTCATACTTTTGGTTATCCTTAAGAGCCCTTATATATTGATCCCTCATAGTATTTATATGCTTTGCTGCTCTTTTCAGAAGTAGGCCAGTGTCAAAAATGTTTTTCCCAAATTTCTCCTCAAAAGATGCAATCAACTAATTTTTAAATTCTACAGCATGTACATTCCACCTTTTTAAAAACAAATAGATTGTTAGATCAATAACTTTAATATATTACAATAAATGGAAGAAAAGAAAATTATGCAGCAATGATATGAAACTACGTACCTTTTACGTATGGTGGGTCCAAATAGTCTCAATGTCATATGAAAAAGATGTTCAAAGAAAGCATTATTACCTACAAAAAAATAAAGGATTTATCAGTCCAAAATGAGTAATGTAAAAGTAAACTAAATTTACACTTTAAATAATAACAATTTTAAAGCACCTGAAAGCTTTTGTTCTTTTAATGGAAACATAGTTTTCTTATTCAACAATAATGTCCCTTCATACGAACCAGTACTAATCACACGAATTGCTTCGAAAAATGGATCAACTTCAGTAGTACTGCTCTCTGTTGGTCTACATCCCTGCCTATTTCCATGTCTCTCTATGTGTGGGTATATATGTATGTATGTATGTATGTATGTATGTATGTATGCGTGGTGTGTGTATGCATGTGTTTGTGTGTATGCAAGCTTTTGTAGACATCATTTAAGCACTGATATGCTACTTCATTATTCATCAACTTTTAGAAATAAATTACAAATAGTACATTAAAAAATATAGCAAAACAAGGTTTTACCAGTTCTAGTGGGCATAGATGAGGATGTTTGCATGGTCTTTGTTGCTGACAATGCACCAGACAATACTGGACCACCAATCGAAGGAGGAGTCCGCACTTCATCATGAGCTGAGGAATAGAATATTGTTAGAAAAGACATTTGCAATGGATAAAGATCAAATGGGATACTAGTGAGAAACATCCACAAAAAAAAGGTAAGTGTTATAATGTTGATCAAAACAAAAAAAAGTGTTACTTACACGAAGGTTGTGCGTAACAACCCTCACCATGTTCACCATGTGATGTCACAATTGTCACATATGTCTATACAAGAACATATAAAATTAGAGATCATGATCTATAAGATATTATAAAATATTAATATCTATTGAACTTCTAGTACTGCTTTAGTCAAATTACTGCTTACCTTCAAAGATTGGATTCTACCATCCAATTCTATTCTCAGTGCCTCTTTCTCCTCACTTTTGTCACCCTCAATGATAATGTTAACAAGTTCATCAGTGTATCTTTGCTTAATTTGCTAGGTGATGAATACAAGGTCAGTACTAAGGGCAATGTCATGTAGATATGATTCCCATATTTCATATCGCATTTGATCAGTGATCATTCTAGCTTTTTCCTATCATTTGTGACATCAAATATTGGTATAATTTCATCAAAATAACTCCAAAGCCATAAAGAAAAGAACATAATAATACAACATTTGTTACTATATTAACATTAAAATTTACAATAATTAATGTTTACCTCTATTGAAGGTGTCTGAGATGGTGCATCCATATCACCCTGTGAAAAAAATTAGTAAGTCTTAGAAATCAGTAGTGAAATTAAAGTAATAGACTTACCAAAAAAAATATTAATAATAAAGTAGATTGTAAATGTAAATTATTTGTCTTAAGTTAAAAATTTAGTGTAACTAATGTTTATATCTAAAAAAATATTTGACATGTTCTACTTAATGTTTATATGTGCACATATGGTTTGGAAAGAAAAATTTGGTCATACAAGACCCCATCATAGTTGACATTGATCCTACCTGGACATTTCATTGATCATCATGATCTTTATCCATGTCATCATCATCATCATCATCATCATCATCATCACCATCATCATACTTGTCACTTTGATCATCATTGTCACCACCACCATCTTCATCACCATCATCATCATCTTGATCACTATCATCATCATGACCATCGTCGCCATGATCATCACCATCTTCATCACCATGATCATGATCGTCATCAACATCATCATCATCATTATCACCATTATTGTTAGCATGACCAAAATCATCACTATCTTCTTCTTCTTCATCACTAGGTAACTATCGTTGCTAATAATCATTTACTTCCTCTTGCGCTTCTTCAATATCTTGTTCTTTGATCACATTATACTTTACCGGCCTTCCTCTTGGGTCATGTCTAACAAAAAATGACCAACCTAGTTTGTGTGGAACACCAAAGTAAAACACTTTCTTACATTAGCTTGGAAGAACATAGGGCTCATCTTCGACTGGCTTAAATGACCTTGTATTAATCATAGTAAATCCACTATCGTGTTCAATAAGAGTCCTATCAAGATCATTTCGATTTAGTCATAACTTGAACCATTTGACGAAAAATAGAACTATTTTGAATAAATTAAAGTCACACTCAAGTATATCATCCAAAATACCATAGTATCAATTTTCAAATTGTTGAGGATGTATATCAGTTCTAGATGAAATATTGGTGACCGCAAAGATAACACTTATCCCAGAATCACACATTTTCTTGATTTCATCTAACTTTTTTGTGCAAAATTTATAGCCATGGTAGTACATAGCTTTGTGGTGTTTGACCTACAATTATTCAAACATGTCAAGAATCTTCTCATTGATCTATGAGTTGATATTAAACTTATGTCTCATGATTAGTAATCTTATGTGTACCTTTGTATCTCTTAAGCCATATATTAGATCAAGTACTATTGGTGTAACATTGGGATCTCGATTACGATGAGCTTCTTTAACCAATGATGCAACACCATTGTAGTGCCTCTCCCATTTGACTTCTGTAAGTCATCCTGATGGATGCAACCTTGTTGATCTTTTGTTGTGATGGGTCATGATTGTGACCCTAAGTGGTCTACACCGTCGAGGTGTTTGGATTTATGTTTTTGTATCAGTTGTTTATGTTTATGCTTTGACTGATTTATGAGATTATGATTTGAGTTATGGTTCACTAAGGTTTGTGCCAGTGGTTACTAGGATTGATGTGGTATCATGAGGTTGTTCCGTGATTACCCTAAGATGTGTGCAAAGATTGCACTGTGTACTATTACCATACTACACTGGACTAGGTTCCTGTAGCAATGGTTAGTCATATTTATGATTTTGGTTGCTTATGTATTTTAAGTGCCTTTTTAATGTTGTTTAAACAATCATTATTAAATTCTTAAGTAATTAGAATGGATTGTTCATGTTGGATTATTCAGTTATGTGCTACGACATTTACCTTGCTATATTTTGATCTGAGAGATATCTGTTACTTATGTGATGATTTACATTTGAGACGACCCAAGGGTCAGATGTTATACCTTGATTTCAGTATCATAGATATTAGACTACTATGTTGTTCAGTTAATCATATTGCATGATGATGCCATTTTGAGATGATAGTGTGTTTTATGATGATATCTGGTTATCTAGTATTTGGACATACCTCTGATTATGTTAGGTGATGGATTTAATGCTATAGTTATTTACTTCATTCTTGCATTGTTATGCTTTATGCGAACATGAGTGATGTAAATAGATTATTTTAATATAATTAAATAAATGGTTAAATTAGGTGATTTAATGAATTTATTGCTTTAGCTATGTTATTATATGCAATTGCACTTGATCATGTTGTTTAGTGTGCAAGATTTATATCCCTGGCAGTGGCACATGGAGTTAGTGATTTAGCCTTTCATATTTTACCAATGTCATCTTGGTATGGTCGACGTATTCTTAATTAAATGTTTAATTTATTAAATCCGAACTCATTTACATTATGTGATTAGACCAATAAGTGTGTCTGTGCATTTAGAGGTTTGCATTGTCACGAAAGTTATTTAGAAATTTATGTGTTTTTTGGTTTTTGGGCTTTTTAATTGATTTATTTTAATTTCTGGCAACTTTTCCATAGATGAATTCCTATTTATAAGAATAGCCTATTTTCATTTAGGTCGATTCGAGTTTCAATTAGGTTGGCTGGTTATTTGCCCTAATCGATTATTCACTCGAAAAGTGAATAAGTATCCAAAAAGGAATTTAATTGCTCACTTCTCACTTTTGAATTAGAAAGTTGGAGAGTAAAACCCAAAATCCTCTTCATGAGGATTTACTATTCTGTTCATTGTGGGAGCTACGGGCATGGGATCGTCGCGAGGTTGAGCTTGTTGGATCTAGCTCGGGGAAACCTTGGATTGCGGCAATTTTTGACCACTTTTGTGGGTGTTTTATTTTCTAGTTCAGATTTTTGTTTTGCCCTTTTGGCTGTGTGGTAGGGCTTTCCTGTTTTATTGTTTTTGCTCCATTTTTGCTTCTATTTTTTGTAGCCATTTGTTTGGAGACTGATAACTAGTGTTCCCCTTTGTTTTTGGATGTTAGTTCTACCCATTTGGGCGTGTATGAACATTTCCCTATTTTTCGGGATGAGGGTTTGGGTTTTTGGGCTGTTATGCTAGCCTTTTTTGCATATGGTGTTTGATTCCTTTTATTTTTGGATTTTTTGGGTTTTTGAACCCAAAGGTCAAATGGGTTTTAATTTCAAAGTTTTCTAAAATTTGGAGTTTTTACCTCGTTTTGTGTGTCACCCTATTTTCTTTAGTTTTCTTGGCACAATGTGGGTCGTGGACTTGGATGATCTATTTGGACATCAATTAGACCACTATTGCACTTTTTGTTGCATTGGGATGCATGTTGCATCTGTACTCCCAATGTTGTGTTCGGTTGAGTGATTTTTTACCTGGTGTTATTGTTTCTTTTAGACCTTTTCTATTGTTTCATGAGTGCTAGGATTCACGTAGAATCCATACTCTTGGATTGAGGCCGATTGAGTGAGTTCATGATGTTTGGTCTTGTTGCATCATTGGGATTCATGTAGAATCCATACTCTCATATTGCGGCCGATTGAGTGATTTTATGGCGTATGGTTTTATTGGCTTTGAGATTCATGTAGAATCCATCCTCTTGAGTTGCTTTCGGTTGGGTGTTTTTTTTTGCATTGTATTCTCATCCTATCCTTGTGTTGTGATCTTCATGATGGTGATGTGCCACACATGAGTACGTGCACGTGCATTTGTTAGGTGACTTGCAAGGCCCTATCTTCCATGGTACTTCTAGAAGTTATGATCATTGGGGTTGGGATGGGAGTATGCATGCCCACGAGCACTTGTCGTAGGATGAGCATGGGTAGGGTAGGGTAGCATATGGAGGGGGCTTCTATCTTGCATCCCGGTGATCATGGCGCCATGGGTTGGTAGAGAGAGCTTTATATAAGTGATAACTAAATAAAATGTGTGATTGGTAATAAAAACTTAAGATAATAAAAATGTGGGGTGCTAGAGCCTTTCTGTTGAGGGATGTTGAATCTGTGCAAGTTTGAGCTTGGGCTTTTGGATGCCAAGTGACTCTCCATGATGTTATTCCCTACTTAGTAGCTTATTGAGTGTTTGACCAGAACCTGTACTCCTTGCATTATCTTAGGTTCTTGGTTGCAACCATCATACTATCTGGCATGAGTGTTAGCCATGGATGTTGTTTTGTGTGTTTTGTGGTTGGATATTTATCTCCATCAGCACGACGGGTCTAAACCTATGGGTTCCACATGGTTGGGAGGCATAGCTACCGTCACCACTACTAGGGACCGGTGTATAGAGACGATCTCTTATCCTAGTGCGACCGTTGTTGGATGTTTTCACTTGATGCTTCGGGTTTTGGAGTATGCTTTCTTGTGATTTATGATTTCATTAGAATGCTTGGATATCGTGTTTAGATGATGTTAGTTTATTTGATGCATTCCCATATTATGATGTTTAGCATATGCCTAGATGATGTGAATTGCGGTATTAGTTTATCTATTGCTTATTGGTTTAGCATGTTATATTTCCTTATTACGATGTTCAACATGTAATAGGTGATGTTATCTACTTGTAGGATTATCTCATGCTTTACTACTAGCATGTTATATTTTCTTATGCTTATATTATAGCATGTTTAGTAGTGATGTCCCTATTATGAAAATATCGATGATCGAATTGGTGGCTTAGGATGTTATGCGTGGGAGATGGTTAGGACCCACAAGGGTCTTATGATGCTATTGACATTTGGGAGGAACCGCGTACTTAATTTGGTTGTTTTTTTATTGTGATATTATCTCTGTTTATTGTGATGTTGCTTATGTTCACTGTGATGTTTCATTCTGTTAATTCCTTTGATGTTTGTTTAGATGGTTAGATTCCAACTTTTTGTCTTTCAGTTTTTATCTTGTGTTCTTGCCTCAAATTGTGGTTTCGGTACTCCTCGGTGTGGAGGTTCTATCTTTGTTTGGCTTAATGTTCTTATTTTGAAGTCTTCTTATCTTTTCTTAGGTGACCATGTGTTAGCATGGTGCGATGCAATAAAGTGTCACACGCCCATTTGAACTTTGTCTTGTACACCCTAATGTGTTGCACACCTCTTGGAGTTTTTTCGTGCAATACTTCATAGTATTGCACTCCCTTAGAAGAAATATCGTACGATACACTTCCAGTATCGCACGCCCTTTGGAGAAGTATCACCCAACCCCTGATTGTGTCACCCTCCTTCTGGAGAAATGTTGCACGACACTGGTAAAGTATTGCACAATGCTGATAAAGTGTCTCACAATTTTTATAAAACCTGCACAAGTGAGCAGCGGGCACTTTTCAGTTCTATTCAAACTTTTCAAGGATGGTTCGGGGTACCCTCTTAGGTGTTCTTCAATTCCTTAGTGGCACATTTTGTATTTTGATTGTGTCTTTTTCGTAGTTCATTCTTGGGGGTTTAAAATATATCATTTAAGTAATTCCTTATACTTAAGATATATTTTAATAAATGCGACAAATCTTTTGAGATAGGTTTCAGACCTCTCAGAGATAAGATAAAGATTCTAGAAAATTTTAGGGCTTTAAAAATCCAGACTTAGCCGATTTTTAGGGCTTCAAAATTTTAGGCTTAGCCAAATTTTAGGGTTATGCATTCTACCCCAGCTTGGTGTTTTGTTGATGAGTGGTCATTTCTTGAGCCCTCATCTTGTGCATTGTCGTTGTTGGCTTGTTTGTGTGTGTTAGTTTGGTAGTGGTATTTGGAGATTTGTTGGTTGTCAGGATTGTGGTGAAGTCTTCTGTTGTGATCGCTGTATGATGTTGTCATGTGCATTCATACTTGTAAAAATAAATAAAAAATTCTTGGCTTGTATTTCATCCTTGTTTCCAAAGATCTCTAGGCAGGGCATTACAACCATCCCATGTTAATGAGCGACCATTTTCTTGAGACTGTTCAATCCATACTGTCATCCAATCAAGATTGTTTGCAATATACAAGTGTAGTGCATCCCACTCATGACTAACTATAAAGAAGACAATTACACTAGTTAGAAACAACTTATATATATATATATATATATATATATATATATATATATATATATATATATATATATATATATATATATATATATATATATATATATATATATATATATATATATATATATATATATATATATATATATATATATATATTGATTATGGATAAGAATTATTAAATTAGAAAAAAAAAACTTATAATTAGCTCTCACCCTCCTCAATCTACCTTTCTCAGTCAGGTACTCCCCTTTGAATTTGTCATTATAGTTGGGATCCCAAATGCGATCTACATGGATATCTGCTGCAAACTTTGGAAGATATTCACTAATATACACCATGGTTTGGTATATCATATATCCCTCTATCATAGAACCCTCAGGATGTGTTCTTTGTCAAACCAAGCCCTTCATAAATTTCAAGTGCCTCTCAACCATCCACATTGATCTAGCTTGTACAGGTCCACACAATTCAATCTCCTCAACTTGATGTATGAGGTAGTGTTCTTGAGCATTGAAAAACGTTGAAGGTAAACACTTTTGCATTTCGTACATAAGCTATGAAATTTTTCTCTTCCAATATTTTATATCTTTTATATCAATTTCTTTAGATGATAACCACCTAAAAGAGATTCAACACGCAAAAACACATAAAGGAGATTTCAAATAAAATTATACAATAGATTTTAGATAAAAAGCTACAACATTAAGAAAAAACACTTCTAACCTCATGTATTTTCCAAGATCATATATAACTTGTTTAATATTGTTGTCAAATTGTTGTGGAAGGGATACAGGTAGGACGAACTGCAATCATTAAAAAATGATCATTTCAATATATTATTAAATAATGCAATTGGTACTGCATTCAATCTTACAAATATATTGTAAATAGAGAACATGACTTACCTTAAGGAAGGTATGCCAATCATGTGTTTTCAACCCTAGCCCAAAATCACCTTTTTTTGATGGTAGAGTGCTTATATTTGCAGCAAATCGTGTTGGAAATTTTTCTTTTTTAATGATGTCTCCATTCAATAGTAATGTGTAAGCACTATAATAGACCAAAAATATGTGATCTTAACAATATAACATACCGCAAAAATGAGTTAGCCCAGGGGCATCATGTATTGTCCATACAAGCATTGCATGGAATTGAAATTGTTGATGTCCTATCAGTCTAGAGATGTCATACATAGTGATGTCATTCCATAACTTCAACAACTCGTCAATTAGGGGCTCAATATAAACATTCATATCTTTAACTTGGTATTTACCTAGCAATTGAATGAACATAAACATTACATAATTATTATAACCATTTTCATGGACTATTTATAAATTAATTTAGATAACTATAAAATAAAAAAAATACCTGGCACAATCATTGACAACATTACGTGCTCCCTCTTTATGGACATCCAAGGAGGAATGTTATTGTTAATAACAAAAATAGGCCACACTAAGTAAATAGATCTCATATCTCCATATGGATTGACACCGTCTACTGCCAATGAAAGGTTCAGATTACGAGGTTCTTCTTTAAAATGTGACCATGTTTCTTCTATCTCTTTAAATGTAGAACCATCAACAGACATTCATATAATGTCATCCTAACTTCTATTGCATGCATGGTAATCCATAAATTGTGCCAAGCTAGTGCACCTGAATAACTGTTGAATACGTGGAATAATGGGAATGTACCGAAGAACCTTGTGAGGCACTCTTTTTGTTATTTGATCTGACCGATATCTACTAACATGAAAACCATGGAATTTTGTTGCAAATTCATGTTGTTTATGATATAGAATGTGATCATTGGGACATGCATGTATTGTTTGATACTTCATTCCAATCTGATCCATAATGTTAAATAATTCTCAGTACAAATGAGGCAAAATGTTTGATAGTGGTAACAAAAACTCACTAATCAACTTACAACAACAAATATGCATTGTTAATATAATGAATAGTAATTGTATGCTAACGCTGAAGATGAAAAAAATGACATACCTTAGCATACGTGACATTGCTACATTGGATATATCATTCATAACCTTTAAGTTCACCAACAACACTATAGTCGAGAGTAGAGTTGTTTGGGAGCCTTTGTATAAGGGCTTGTTTGTCTTCTCAAGTAAAAGTATATCAAAACCATCTTCATCATCATTATCAGATTCGCTAGTACCATCATTATTAGCCTCTTCATCACCTGCCCCAATACCATCTTCTTCAATCGTGTCCTCTAGCACATTATCATCTTCTTCCATGGGATTGCTATCCTTAGCTTGGATATTCACACCTCCATGTTCCTCCAGTAGGAAATCCACATTCAAAAATGGACGAAAATCATGGCCCCCGTCAACATGACCATATTGCCTACAATGGCTCTGGGTTGTTGTGATTAGAATTCTTCAATTCTTTAAGCCCTTACACTTTTTTCAAGGACAATAACATTTATTAGGTTTTCTTCGAAACTAAGCCCACAATGCAGCCATTGTCTCATTATTTTGTTCTGGGTTCATATTGTTAGGCATGGTCTTTCTTCATAGGAAAATATACCTGCAAATAAATTGGACATGTTGTAGTTAATGTTTATATTTGCACATATGGAAATTGTTGATTAATGTTTTCAAATGTAACTAAAATGATCTTATAATTTCTAGAAGGCCTAGATGTTCGCAAAATGCAAATTTATAGACAATGTATCTTAGTTATTTACAAAATGCCTCAAAGAGATGTCACAAGGTGAAAGTTACTTAGGTGCTAACAACAACATGCCATGACTAATCTTGATAGTAATGACTAATGTGATTAATGCATCAACTAATGAAGATGAATAAAAGACTGAAACATATTAATGCAATCTTCAATCAAGAACATGTGAGCTCAAAAGATGGGTAAATCTCAAAAACTCATGAGCCTAAGATCATTACAATTTCAGCCATGAAATAATTGCAATTGAAATTTGTGGAAAAATAGGCCTAAGTGGGTTGGCCTAAGGGTCAAAAGAAGAAATCAGATTTCACTTAATTAGAAATCAATTAGCTTATGCAAGTTTGGCCTCATGGTGGTTGTACAATTTTAAAAAACTTAATCCTTAGACTATTTGGGCCTAACAACAAGGGACATGAATTTAGGACTCAAACGTCTATAAAGGTTGGTTGTTGAAATTCTTTGGAACATCCAAAACAATTCCATAAGCATATAAGAAGAGCAGATTGGCAAGTTCCACCTTGGAGGATGATTTTGGAAAAGAAATTAGAGATCAAGATATCTAAACTCAAATGGATTTAGTGTTTAACTTAGAGTTTATAAAGGAATATTATATTTGGAGGGTGCAAATGCTTGTAGATCTAAGTTTAGAAATGCAACATTTTGTTACAAGCAACAAGGTAAGTGTTGATAAATATTTTGTGGGAATCATAGGTTTGGAGGTTCCATATGAAGGAGGATTACATTTTATGACAAGGAAGGTCATGTTAGGGCTATATGAAGGTGTTGGATCTATTGGAAGGATCAAGAAATGTTTGGAAAGGTGAGTTTGGTAAAACCCTTGGTTTAGGCACCTAAGAAGGAGGGTTTGTTGGTTGGGTGTGTAAAACTTGATGGAATCTCCTATGAATTTGAAAATCCTTTGTTTTGGATGACAACACAATTCTGTTTGAGGTCAGATGGTTTGTGAGATGAGATATGTTAGTGGTTACTTTGTAACAGAAGGGCTAAAAGAGGGTTAATTGTGGGGCAGCAGTGTTGGTTTAGGCATTTGGTCCAAGGGAGTAGCATAAGCATTTGAAGTATGTTGTGTAGAATCCAAAATAGTATCTAGATATGGTCTTAGTTTTTTGAGAGTTTTGGGAAAAGTGAGAGAAAAGTGTGAAAAACTGATTAGGCAAGGCTAATTGGGAAATAGGCCTAGTGAAGGGCTTGTAGTGGGTTTTTGGTATCAAATAATAACATGAGCATTTGGTAACCTTTTAAATAGGTTAGTTGAAGTTATTTGAGATGTGTGAAGGTGAAAGAAACACCTAGTTGAAGTGAAGTCAAGATTGGAGCCTATTGAGGCATTATGGGCATTCGATGGTTGTTGAACAAGATTGCTTGGTGAATCCATTTGAGGGACATGGGATGATTTCTAAGATGTAGAGCCTATGGTGGCACAAGAGAATGGTATGTGCACTCTGATAAGGTTTGGAGTTGATTGGATCAAGGAGAGTTATCCTATGAAGAAGCTTGATTGTGTTATGAGAACACTAGGAAACTCCCTCTTATTGTGAATAACTGAAAGTTCACCCAGGTCTCTGCATCAATGTCGAGAGCTAAAGGTGGAACGATTTCAAGGTAGGAAAGCAAGCTCCAATAATTCCTCTTTAGAATTGTAGCCAGAGTCCTAAGCATTCCAATCCAAAAGATTGTGTATCAATAAGATTTAACACAAAATAATCCTAAGAACATTAAGTTAAGCTGAAACATATAAGAAAATGAATGAGAGAAATTTTGTTACCTGTTACCTAAAAATAAAACTAGTTGAGGAGGCAAGGTGATTCAGGGGAATCATATGCTCATCATAGGTACCTTGAGGGTCTAGGTCATCATAGAGGACATGGATAATCTCATGGTATCAATTGGTCCATTTTGCAACCAATCATGGCCTTTGAAAGCATAAAGAGTCATAATATTGTATAATGTCTTGAAAGACTTTCATATTAAAAAGTTGTAATTGGACATGGAATAGGATATAAAGGTTGTCTAAGGTAGAGGAGTCATGTGATAGGGTCTTTTATGATGTCATAATAATCTCAAGTCCTTAAATAAGTTAAAACATTCAATAAGTCCCTTAAAAACATAGTTTATTGCTTTAGAAAATTCAAATCTTGAATGTAACGACTAGATGGGCATTTTGGAGGGAAAATCATAGTTTAAATTTTATGAAGGAATAGGAAGTGAAAGGAGTTGGAGTCAATTAAAGGGTTTGATAACTATCTTCTGAAACTATAAATTTATGATTGTATGAACTATCTCAAAAAAAATTGAATAAAAGTGCTTGGGTTTAACAACAGGTTGAAGGATTTTAGAGTGTCTTGCACATCTTTTGAATTGGAATGCATTGTGTTATATTCTAAAAAATTTCTTGATGTCTTAAACCAAGATTTGAATCCAAATTTGTAAGTCATTTGTTCAAATTCATAGATTTCTGGCTGTAGTAGGCAGTTTGTTAACAATTTTGAAGTTTTTTTCAAACAATCAAGGTCATTCCATGAAATGTTGTTTGATGCTTCATGGAATGGTAGGTTTCTAACTTGTATGAATGCTTCTAACTCTGTTATGAATCACTAACTTAAGTATTTGGTGGCCACCATACACAAAAAAGGGTGAAAATAAGGGTTATTTGGAGGGGACAATCATATGAAGAGAGATTTTCCTTAAGGAAGGTAGGGTTTGAGAGTTGATTCATGGTTATGGTGATAAAACATAGATATCCACAGTTTGAATTAGTCCACGAAACCTTGGTACGTGGGAGATTGGTGATACCCTAGAAATAAGGGTTTTGAATAGATGAATTGGGGCTTTTGGGGTTAGGAAACCCATAGAGTGCAATTGAGTGTGGATTTTTCTAATTAAAGACATTTTAGAAACATATGAAAGTTTTGAAGTCCATACATTGAGTACTTCTATAAGTTGCTTTGTAAATGCACTATTGCTTGATTGTTGAAATAGGGTCATTGTGAAGAATCTTTGATACTTGCCGAAGGAAGCCCATCCAAGCTTTACATATGTTTTGAATGAAGATAAAGGGTGTTTGAAATTGTGTCATTTGTGAAAACCAAAAGATATCCACCATTTTGTCTTGCTGCTATTATAGAAGTTACAATTTTGCATTGACAACATTTAGGTGAGTTACGCATTTTGCCTTGCAGGGTATGGAAACTAAAAGGTGTTGATGGGAACATGTTAGATAGACTAAAAAAACCCTATTGAGACCCTAAAGCATCCTAGAGTGACTGGTTGTGGAACTTGCCTATCACAACCTAGAAGGGTCACTAGGAACACTCCTACAATCTTGCTCATTTTGGGTTTTTACTTGGGTCCATCACCCTATCCTCTGCATCACAAGGGTGCATGAGTTGTCAAAACTGCATGTGCTTCTCAATCAATTTTTGTGGATAACAGACAAAGTCTTCACATACCCTCATACATTTTAATATTGAAACACAATCAATATTTTGTTGATAGGGAATGTTTAGTAAAATGAATCAGAGAAAAAGAAACACAGTTGCAGTAGAAAAATAAGGTTAAATGTAGTAGTGATCATTGCAAAAATTCCAACAAGATCACCATGAACCATCTGAGAATCAAAAAGATCAAAGATAGAGGCAGTTCAGTGTGCCATCATGCTCTTACAATCTTATCCTGATTTTCTTCCTATATCCAAATAACCACATTTTCTCACTGTAATGCTGACATTCTGATCTAATACAAGCCACAAGAAATTGGAATTTTTTTAGTGTTTTCATTTGGGAATATTGTTAAGGAAAATATATGGTAAAGGTGATGATGAAGCTAGAATGATGAGAATTCCATTAGTTTCCTAATTTCCTTTCTTATTCATGTACACTATGTTGTAATGTTAATATATTATCTAATCTACTATCACTCAGTTCTTTATTGTATTCATCTCGAGCTGGTCAAATCTCTTGGACTGTTATATCCATTACATATTTCCCTCTTTAAATTTTAATAAACCTTCATCCTATATAAATGCAACTATATTTTCTAGGTTTTTGTCCCAAAACATTCAGCTGCTTTGTGGTGATTTGCTAGTTTACAAAAATTGGTTTTGCCAATATGGTAAAACAATCCCAAAATCAGTCTAGTTGGGTTCGCTGTACAATATAATATATAATTTCATATTCCTATATATATATTTATATATAAAAATTTATATGTAAATACAATAATGAATAAACTAATAGGAAGATATATATTTCACATCCCTCCTATATATCTTTACAGGATTACAAGAATATTATATTAATTAATCAGTTTACTGATTCATATATAAATTTGTTATATAACATGATTTTGGGTTGCACATATTACACACATGTCATTGGTTGTCCAATGGGGAGTGTAGATTATCCAAAACATCCAATGCTATTGCTGTCAACTCCATGAAAAATTCCTCTGCTTCGAGTCTATCCTACCAAACTCTATCCCACTTGAAGCATTCAAACATGGTTGTTAAGCCTTGGAGAACCTTCCATAAAATTTTAAACAATGGGCACCCAAATTTTTTTATTAACAACATTTTGAGCTCCTAGACCTACAACATTTTCTCCTTCAGATTCTCCATGCTTTCTTTTCTACAGATGCAAACAAATTTGTACTGGTCTTGCAACAACAACACCAAATAAATCTCAAATGCTTCAAATGTATGAGGATCACATGGGTGCAATGAGTGCTAGGTGGACTATTTGTAATCACAAGAGATGAGCTCTTGTAAACCACTACTCTTGCAATTGTTTCAAGATTGGTACTAATTAAACATCACATAATTTGACATGACGAAAAATACAACCTATTTGTTAATGAAGGAACTGAGTAGATCTATGATCAATGATACATAGGGCACATAACTTGTTGAAGGTTTTTCAAATGGCGTGGCAAGCTAAGAAGACTTAATCTGTGTAGAATGTCAATGCCCTTTTTATTCCCAAAATATGGCTTTCTGTAGTCTACAATTGTTATCAAAAAATAAAATAAAATAAATAAATAAATGTATCTATATATATTTCCATATTTCACGATGATGTATGTAGCCATGTGATCAAGAAATGTATAGATCTAATATGAAGGCTTTAAAAGGATTAAAATAGTTTTAAGATAGCGAAACCAAAAAAATAGATGTTTCCTTCTTTGTTGTTTGCAATGTAGGTAAGGAGTAAATTATGTCCACAAAAGATGTTGTAGAAAACTGCCAAAAATTAGAATTGATGTTTCTAGGAATGAAGTCCAAACTTGCTATATAAAAGAGATTAATTTTAACTTTTGACATCGCGAAACTAGCATAGAAGAGAACATTGTTCCAAGTCATACAAAGTCCATTAAGGATTGTTCAGAGGGAGGCATATTCTCAAGCATGAAATATCATAGAATTCATTGAGGAGAGGGCATCACTGGACAAGCAATACCATATGAGGAAATTGAAGAATGGGTCCCTTGCACTTGCTACCAAGTTCAAAAGATAAGAAAGAACAAGGGGAAAAAATGCCCATCAAAGAAAGAACAAGGAAAAAATACCCATCAAACTAATGGAAGAGAATTGGACGTAATGATTTCTTGGATTGAAAAGAAGCATGTACAAGTTATACAACTGCATTGAATACAATCATGGAACAAATGATAATGAAGAGATGAAAGAATAATAAATCACTTTTGGCAGATGTAATGGCAAAAAATCTAAAGAGAAAACAATTGAAACTCTACCTTATGCATTCGACCTTGCCATTTCCAAATCTAAACTTCCAAAAGATCGATCACCTCCTTTTCAAAATATCAAGTTTCCAACTCCAACCATGAGCAAGCTAGGGTAGAACTAGGGCATCTAGTTTTTTGTCTGGTGATGGCGCATCAAGTATCCAACTCCAACAAAACATCCCATGCATGCGAAAAACAACAAACATGAAATATTTTTATTTTTTACATGTAAGCGCCCCATTTCGACCAACATGTGTGTTGGGCATTCATTTTGCACAAGGTCAATGACAGGAATCCATAGTGTAATTCCTCTCTTGAAAAGTAAATCTTTTTAAAGATCTGCTCCAAGGTTCAGTGTTTGTCTTGCAACATACCAAAATCCGCTTAGTAGAAGATAAATGTGAATGTTCACGAGGAGGCCTTTTCTGGTTCCAAAAAACTCTTTTACCTTGGAATCAAGTAAAATCTATTTGTTGTCTCAAAAATATCACACCAAAAGAACAATATTTTTGTATTTTCTATTTTTCAATGAATGCAACTTTAACAATGCAACTACTATGAGGTCCTATTCTAACAGGGGGGTTAGCAAAGAAAATAACAAAAATGAAAGCAAATAATATGAAATCAAATAACTTGAAAGTGAAATTCCTAAACGGACATAAGCTACAGAACACAACATGCTGCGAGTTAAACCTTTGAAGAAATCGGTAGGAAACCAATGAAAACAGGAGCAACGCTTCCTAGAATCCACTGATGCAATCGTCGGTGAGAATCTGTAACAAATCAAATGATGTTTCACTCTTCATCAAATTGCAAGGCCATGGAAAGTGCACTCATGTGAGACAAAAAGCTATGTAGACACAATCGAGTGATCTCTTCTCAAGCTCGTTACGTCAACGGAATTCATATATCAGTAGCAAACACCAGAACTAAAAGATCGCACAACTAGAAACAACACAATAAACCTTTGGCTCAATCAAAATCTCATGAATAAATTCACAAAACAATGACACATTCAGGCAAGAATAACTACACTATGAATGCTAGCACCAAAAGCATAACTTTATTGCATAATAACGACAGCCCTCTTTACATTTTACAATGGGGTATTTATAAGAAATCGTCTCCTCACTTTGTGTTGAGAGTGAGAGATATCTTAATGCAATAAAATGTTTTTAAAACAAGCTAAATATATACAAACTGGTAATCTAACTGGTGCTTAGAGGGACTCCATCCATATTTTATTCATTAATTGGATGCATGAGCCCTTTACATGTCGAAAATAATGAAAGCATGAGAGAGAAAGTAGGAGGAAGTGATCAGTTGAAGTGGAAGTGCATAGAGACACCAAAAATAGAAGTTGCCCCTTCACTAGGCCTGTGTCAGTGTTAAACTTGCCATCAGAATGTGCTCCCAATGCATGGAAAGTGCTATTTTTGGAACTGGCAGTCAACTGTCGGTGCACCTTTGAATTGTGAAGCTACATGAAAATACAGAGCTACAGACCTATAGAGCTGTGGACCTGCAGACCTGCGAAGTTGCGGACCTACGGACCTACGTAGCTACGAAGCTCAATTCATCAAAAAATCAAAGTTCTCTATTTTGAAAATGATTTTTGGGTTTTGTTCAAATGAGGTTTTAGATCACTTTTTGTATACGCTCCATGCCCCTTTTTGATGATTTACACCCTCTTTACAGCCAATTACTTTCATCAACTTGCACTTTCTTTGCTTCTTCAATTGAAAATCTCAAGGCACCTGCATTGAATCTTGTCCCCAATAGCTGCATAAGATGAGGAACCTGATTTGCTTTATGTGTCCAACCTCTGTATCTTTGACCTTTGTCTTCTCTCCACCTGTCCAATCCTTCTCGGCAAGAAACCAAGTGATCCAGATTATCTAAGACGATCAAATGTTTGCAACTTTTTTATATTATTTCACAAATTTTCTAGGCATTTTAAAATGACCTTTTTGTAGGTCTTTTGCTCAAAATTTCAAGTCGGAACCTTTGTTGGTCCCTAAAATTGGGCAGTCGAAGGCTCACTATTTTAGGGACTGAAATTAGATCTTCAGTTCTTCTTTGCAACGGTGTAAGCGATTTTGAATTTCGAGGCTCGAGTTAAAAGTTATGATCTCGACAAGTTGAGGATGCCATTTTTACCTACACAAGAAGCAAACATTAGTCCGTAGAGTTAACAATGCATAGTAAAGACACACTAGCTACTCAAACAAAATTGGAGATGAATCTTGAAATCTAGCTAAGTCTAAAATTATGAAGCCCTAAAATTTGGCTAAGTCTAGATTTCTGAAGCCCTAAAATTTCTTACAATCTTTACCTTATCTCAGGGAGGTTTGAAACCTATCTCAAAAGATTTGTCGCATATATTAAAATATTTCTTAAGTATAAGAAATTAAATATACGTCAACTTATACTTAAACAATATATTTTAAACCCCTCTTATGGCTACTCAGGCAAAATTGGAGGTGAAAAGGCAGCTTGGCAAGCACGCACAGTGCCTTGGGAGCATGATGGTGCGAATTCGCACAAGGCACCTTGGACATGTGCATGCGCGCATGCATGAACCATGATAGTGCACGGCGCACGGGCGCGCGCGCATGAGCACGTAGGCATGGGTGTGCAGCGCGCACAGTGCTCGGCACACGCGCGCATGAGCATGCTAGCACGGTGCACGGTGCATGGCGCACGGTGCACGGCCAGGGTACAAGCGTAGGCGCGACGCTTGCGGGTGCACGTGGCGTCGGGTTGCACAAGCGCGCAATGCTTTTTTTTCAACCCTTTTTTTTTATTTTTAAATATATATATTTTTTCTTCAATTTTTTTATTTTTTATTTTTGTTTTTCAATTTTTTGATTTTTTTGTGATTTTTGGACTCAACTTTCAAACAAAAATTCTTCTCTTGACTCGAATTGTGAGTCCGAGAGTCAAAAAAAGTAGGGGGTCGCCATTCCTAGTGAGGAATGGGGCGTGTGTTCTGGACACCACAACAATGTGTTGGTCAAAATTTTGACCAACATGGGGCTTAGTTTAAAAAAAAAAAAATTTCCTTCTACATTCCGACCAAACTAAACTTTTTTAGTTGATGGTCAAAAATTTTGGTAAAAAAATGATGTCAAATGTAGTAGTGTTAGTAGCCCAATTAAAAAATCATAAAATATGCATTGATATAGGTGCATGACAAATTTCATATTAAATAATTTACATTAATGTACTCAATTGTCATCATCAACTTTAATTTTCTAATCATTTTCATATAAAGCATTTAAAACATTAAAATACCAGAATTTGCATATCAACATTAATATCTAATCATGTGATCCAATTAACATTTTGAACCACATCATAATCCAAACCCTATCATAATGATGAAATACTGAATCTATAACTATTAAATCAACCAACATGAAAATTAGTTCCAAATACATATCTTAGGTGAGAATCATCAAAATGTAAACATCACAACTAGTATCCTTTGATTCAATTAAATATAGTGTGATTTCTAATAGTATCCCACTATCATTCTAAGATAATAATTTAAAAGGTGTATCAATTATGTTAGGTAATCAGGATGTTTGCATAGTCATGTCACATAGTTTCAAAATCAATCATAAAAAAAATCCATTACATTTTATAGGGCCACAAAGTCCTCATGAGTATCAACATATCCTCCTAATACTAGTTGCACAACAATTGGCTTATTATATTTACATCATATAAAGTTCTACCAAGTAGACCCTTATCCAATTTTGATATCAATTTTCATCTATAATTATTAGTAGTACTCACAAGAGTGGATATCGATTCATCTTTCCACAATGACCACCTAAATCAATTATCTTAATAGATGATAAAATACCATGAATCCATCAACATAGTTTCTAAGCTATGATATCTTGAGCCTTTTTTCCATAGGGTCTTAGCTTATCTACCTAATGTAATTCCAAATAGGAAACTTAGCATAACAATAACTAAAATCTATATAAATCTCAATATGATCTTAGGTTCATTATTGATAAGGAAAGTTCCAATCATGACCTACTTATATCCTAAAACCTCTTACCATCATTCTATCATAAGGTGTATGGTAACAATATATAATTCACATTCTACACAAGAGACAAAAATGTGACATCTCATCTCCTTACTCTTCCTAGATCTAGTCATATTCATGTTATTAAGATTTATAATAGGGTATTATGGAAGGGGTCTTACACCTTTCATATAGGCTTCCTTACACTTCAAAATCAGTGAATTAATATTTCTAGGTGTGTCCATCTCTATTCATAATTTCTCCTACCCTTTCATCAATTAAGTCATAATCAATGCAAGACATGACAATCCTAGGGAGGCTTTTTTCACCCTGCCAAGTCACGGTCCCTTGACACCTCACTGCCTCATTAGCAACTGTGTTAGCCACCGCATTGGATTCATGATAAACATGAGAAATATAGTAGCCTTCCATGGTATTAAGAATATGTTTTGTTTTCATTATAATATTTTCAATATTCCAAGAGGGCTTAGTTTTTGTTTTAAGACAATTGATAATGTTTATTGAGTCTCCTTCTAACCGAAGATTGAAAATGACCTTGTTTTTGGTCAATTTGGTTATTTGGAGAGTGACCCCTTGTGATCCCAAGGAGAGAGCTACCGTTGTAATGCTTCAACCATAATGTTTTCTTATCACTCATATAATGTTCTTTAATCCTTAATTGTAAACACTATAGGCAAGAAACCCCACTATTTCACTAAGGATCAAAGTCAACAACTCTCAATTAAGAACCACAATAGAGAGCAACCTTGTGGAGACTTGAACCTTAGTTGTAGGCACTATAGGCAAGAATTCCCATAATTTCACGAAAGACATGAGCCTCTTTAGCACTGTTATCATCACTCATAATTGAGATTAGTTAATCAAATGATATGAAAAGATCCTTTAGAGTTTGTTTCATCTATAATACCTAAGTGCAACACAGGGATGTTGTAATGTATTTTGGATTTGTGCCATCTTAAAATGGACACACTTCAATTTGTGACCTTTTGGTCCTCCTTAATGTAGTTTCAATCTCCTTTTCTCCTCCATTATTCTATCTCATGCTTCTTCATCATCTCTCACCTTCTGATATGGTCTTCTAGGTGATGCTTTGCCACCTTTTTTCCCACATCACTTGGTAGGCCTATTATCTTTGAGTTTCATCTTTAAATCCTTATGGACCTTTATGAGGCCAGACTCTCCCTTCTTTGGGATAGGTTGACCTAGATTGACCTATTTTGGTCAGGTTTAACTCTAGGTTGACCTATTCTAGGTCAAGGTTGACCAAGTTGAGATTTTCCTGAGTGATTGCAAGGTTTGAGGCTTGAAAGACCCTAATTTTTCCAATTAATTTTTTTTTCCCCCAATTGGCCCAAGTTGTTTTCCCACCCAAAAAATACAATATGAGTCTTGGAAGCTTCACTTTCATATCTACACTTTTCATGTTCATGCATTCACAATACATCCACAAGCAAGTAATCAATCAAGGTGTTCTTGTTGAAGAATTCAAGTGTTGGCATCTCCTTCTTGCATCAAGCTTCTTCCTTAAAGGTGGTAGTGGAGTTTGGCTCTAATGAGAAAATCTATCATTCCAATCCATTCAAGATCTTCCATTGTTTATTCATGACATGTCACATACATTTCCATACATTATGTTTTGGCTTCTTTGATTTCCTTTTTGGTTTCTTTGAGTCAAGGCTATAGCACTTGCATACTCGATCACATATAAAATACAATTGCATCCATGGAGGTAATTATATCTCTCATTTGGTATTATTTAGACCTACTATGTTTAGGCATTTCCTTTATCAATTATATTTCCATTCAAGGTTGATTTATCAATCTAGGGCTTGACCAAGGCAATGCCTCACCCACCAAACAACAAAAACCCTTTACTTTCTATGTGTAGGAATATGATAGAAGGATTTCACACACAAAATTGGAAATAATTCCCTGAGAGATTTTTGGATAAGTTAGTTTGAGTCTATTACACCGCCCCTAGTACACGTTAACCTCATGGGGATTTGACCCTCCAAGTCGACATAGATCCTGCTTCTTTTTTGGAAATTGATTTCTAAGGATTTTTCATTGCAAAATTCATTCAAGAATCCACAGTTGGATATTCAAAAATAGGCATAGATCCACTATTTTCAGAGTTAAAATACATTCTCTACTAGACATTTTAAAGTGATTCCTTTATATTTTATTTTCTTTCATATATTTATCCTATATCTATGTCTTAATTGGGTTGATTGTACACACTTAGCTTCTAGATCTACATTATTCAAGCAATTAGCTCACTTTTGCAAACACGTTATCCTATAAGGGCCAAAGAGTTTATTTTCTTATATTGCTCTATCATTTATAGTTCAAATTTGGAATTAGTGTTATTTCTCCTTTAGGTCCTAGATAATCTATTTTTGGGTTGTAAAGAGGAATCATATTTGGGGATTATCATTTTCCCTTTATTATCCTTACCTTTGAATGAATTAGTGGTAGAAAGTGGAGTTCTAAATCTTTTTAAAGAATCTTCATTATACCATTAAACAAGTTCAAGAATAGCTTATGTTACAAAATCCACTTCCTAATTGATCATGCAACCAACTAAGAGCCAAGACAATTGGTCCATCACTAGTACTCTACCAATTATCAATACATCTAACCCAATCAACATCAATATGAGTTTTAAAAGTAAAATTTGATTTCTTTGGATATCATGATCCAAAATCTTATGTGTCTTTCATATATATATATATATAATTTTTATTACCATAACATGTGATTATTTTGGTTCTTATTGAAATTTGGAACCTAAATGAATAACTTACATGAAATATGGTTTAGTAGTAGAGAAATATAAAAAACCTCAAATAATTTACCTATATTTTCATTAGTTGTCAGTGAATCACCTTATTTTGTCAACTTACATTCCATAGCAACAGGTGTACATACCAATTTAGAATTTTCCAATCCAAACTTCTTCAATATTTCTCTAGTATAGATGGACTGAGAAATGAAAATTCCTTTTTCGAGTTTTAATGTACCTATAATCTAAGGAAAAAGAAAAAATCCAATTATAGATGTCTTGAATTCCTTTTGTATCTCTTATATAAATTTTCTGTACAAATCATATTTTCCTCCAAAAATTATGTCATCAATATTAACCATAACAATTGAGATCTTATTTGAATAAACTACATATTAAAAATTACTACCAATAGATCCCTTTTTAAATCTTTGTTCAATTAGACACTTATCCAATCTATCATATCACGCTTTGGGTGCTTGCTTCAATCAATGCAATGCTTTCTTCATCTTGCAAAATCCTTTTTATACTTGAATTCGTTTGGTTGTTCGATGTAGAAATCTTCCTTAAGTTGTAATTTAAATATTTTGACTTAACATCTGTCTGTAAAATTTGAAATCTTATTATACAAAAGCTAAGAATATATTGATTTCTTCCATTTAAGGAAAAGGGGTACAAGTTTCATCAAAATCAATAAATCCAATTTGAGTGTAACCCTTATGAATTAATCTAGTTTTGTTTCTCGTTACCTTTCCATTTTCATCTAGCTTATTTTGGAATATCCAATTCATACCAATTATATTATTGTATGTCATATTGGGCACAAGTTCCCAAGTCTAATTTTTTTGGTATCTAATACATCTTTCGTAATGCCTCACTAGGGAGCTTAAGGGATATTAACCTAAACTTGTCACCAAGTTTACTAAACATTTTTTTTCTTTAAAAGTTGACATGAAATCAATGATTATCAATGTGAAAGAAATAAATTGAAAATACACAACATACACATTAAGAAATACAATAATATTTCACATTTCTCAAGGGCTCCTTAGCATTTAATCACATTTGTAGAAATTTATTAATCAAGATTAAACATAAGTATAATGCCATAAAAATTATGAAATATTAAAAATTTTGAATGGCGAGCACGAGCGGTTGTTGGGGAGGCTTTCAAAATTTGAATTCTAAAAAGGGCAGGATATCTCTAGATCGTCAGAATTGGATCCCTGGACTGGAGCATAGGTCACAGAAGGAGGACGGTTAGGGTTTGTGTACAAGGGATCAATTAAAAAATGCTAATGGGGACCCAGATGCTCCCATCAAGGAAGTGGACAAGATTCCTTTGGTTTTGATAGGTGGTCAACTAGCCAAATGGTCATCCCTTTTCGAAATCAAGCCCTCAGGTAAGGCTTCTTTCATGCCTGTTAAGATTCTTCCAAAGATGGAGAAAGGTTCTTATTCCATTTCCATCCTGAACGAAATTGTGGATCACAGTATTCAATCCATGGCTTCTACCTTGATTGGAAAATTTCAGAGGCCTAGGCTGAATATTGATGTTGTGAGGAATTTTATTAAGAAGAAATGGGTTCTTAAAGGTTAGGTTTTGATCACGGCCATGGCTAAGGGTTTTTTTGTCTTTTGAGTTCACCTGTATGGAAGATCTTTCTTCTATTCTCAGTGAAGGTCAATGGGCTATTGGTTACTCCACTTTGGTCCTCGAGAAGTGGTCTTCCAAGCTGAATTTGAATGACTCTTTTTTTGTTCAAGCTCCTATTTGGGTTAGATTGCCTGAACTACCTTTAGAATACTGAAATGAAGATGTGTTTGTGGGGCTAGCAAATTCTTTTTGAGAACTTCTATCTACTGATCCTATCACTACCTCCAAAAGATACCTCAACTATGCATGCATCTACATAGGGGTTAGAGAAGGAACGAACATGCCAGAAACTATGACTTCCCACTCAAAACTTGGGGTGCATGTTCAAAAATTGATCTATGAAACCGTTCCTTTTTCGTACTTCCTTTGTTTGAAGGTTGGTCATAAGATAATCAGTGCCCAAATGATATGAAGCAAAATAGTCAAAAATGTCTAGTTCCTATTAACTCGGCCAAAACAAAGAAGAACTCCAAATCCACTGGAACCTCTATTAAGGGAAGGAAGAAACTGATCTGGAGATGCAAACCTGCTAAGCATCATGAGAACCAGGATGGCAAGGAGGCTAAGAGTAACTTGGCTAGGCAAGACAGAGCCCAAGGTAATAAGAGTGGTAACTACCCATCCCACCCTGTCTCGGATACTTAGGTCAGCCTCCATGGTAATGCTCCAAATGAGCCTTTGTAGGATGGCCCAATTTTTGTGGCCATAGCTATGGCAAAAGATAATGTGATGCCAAAGAGGGAGTAGAATGATGGAAGGAAGGAAAACCCCTAAATGGAGAACCCAAGGATCTCTGACTCAGATCCCCAAAATGAAGCTGTCAGTAAAGGGCCTGGTCAGGTAGGAAGCCTTGGGCCTTTGAAAAATAGGGTTGTATCCAAAGACCTGGAGACTAAGATCATAGAGTTTATAAATAAATCTTCCCCATAGAAGATATCATAATGGGAAGAGTGGATTGACATATATTCTCAAGACAATAACAATCACTAGAGTATGGTTAAAAAGAAGAAGAAGAACCGTGATCATCCTCCCCTATCACTAGCGACAACCAGAAGCAGGGTTAAGGCTAATGTTGGGAGTAAAATCAAATCTCTAGGAAGGAAAAACATGAACCAGTTACTACAGGAAGAGGCCAGAAAGAACTTTGCAGACAAGAGCCAGAGAACCATCAAGGAATACTCTGGAAAGAAATGAAAAACATCTCTTGGAATATTAGAGGCCTAAATGGGGATCACAAACAAGAGTTAGTTAGGAACATGATTAGAGACCAAAGACTAGACTTTTTACTGATTCAAGAAACAAAAATGAGAAAAAAAGTGGTAGGTAATTTTTCCTTCAACAAAAACATGAGTTGTGAGGCCACAGACTCAGAGGGAGCTACAGGAGGGGTGATGATCCTCTATAACGACAAGGCTTATTAGGTTTCTACTATCTATAATGTTGGTAATGCCCTCCTATGTAAGGTGTCCCACATACATAGTAATGAAACCTGGTTTATTTTAAATCTTTATGCTCATAATTCCAAAAGGGAGAGAAAGGTTTTTTGGGCTAAGCTCTTAAAGGTTATCAACTCCAACAACATAAACAAAGGGATTATACTGGGGGATTTCAACTCCCCCCAATTGATGATGACAAAAGTAGAGGGATTGCTCCGGATTAGGAGAGAAAGTTAGACCTTTCAAACTTCATTAACAACTTGGCCTTAATGGATGTTGATCTTACGGGGGGTAGATTCACTTGGTCTAATAGGAGAGTTGGGAGGGATTGCATCCAGGTCCATCTTGATAGAGCCCTTATTTACCCTATTTGGCTACAAAGTCACTCTTGCAAGCTTTCTCTTCTCCCTAGATTGGGATCAGACCACTCCCTCATTTCTCTCTCAGTTTGTCCCCTTACTTTCAAAAAATCCTTCCCTTTCCATTTTGAGAAAATGTGGATTTCTCATCTGGCATTAGAAGCCAAGATTTTTTCATGGTGGAACATTGAGGTGGAGGGTACCGCAATGTTCAGGGTGGCCCAAAAAATTGAAGAATGTGAAAAGAAATATTAAAATCTAGAACAAAATGAACTTTAGCCACATTTTCTAGGAAAAGGATGAGAGGAATGATCAATTTCACATTATCTAGGAAGTGATACAACATGAAGGCTGTAATGATCAAAACTGGTTGGAGGAAAGGACTATTCTCTTTGACCTTCATAACATCATTATTAGGGAAGAACACTTTTGGAAGTAGAGACCTAGAGTAAATTGGCTTAAAGAAGGAGATCAAAACACCAGGTTCTTCCACTTAACCACCTTAAAACATAGGGATGTTAATAGGATTTCTAGCATCAAGAAAGGGTAGGAATTGTTATCTAAGGACAATGAGATAGCAGATGAGGCAGTGCAATTTTTCTTTACTCTCGTATCGAAGGATAATACTCTCTTGAGGTCTAATCAAGAGGACATTATGTTCACCATTCCTACTATTCTTCAAGCCCACCATAACTCTATGCTGAAAGCTATTCCTATCCTGGAGGAAATTTTTCAAGCTATCGCTTCTCTTCTGGGTGATAAGGCCCTTGGCCTAGATGGTTTCCTGACTTTCTTCTTCCAAGTCTATTGGGAAGTGGTCAAAGGGGACATTGTGAAGGCTATGTAGGAATTCTTCGGGGCCGGGAACCTTCTAAAAGAACTCAATGCCATTTTTCTAGTCCTCATTCTAAAATCCCCGGGGGCAGACTTGATGGACAAGTTTAGGCCCATCAACCTTCGTAACTCCTACAAAATCATTTCCAAGGTCCTAACTACTAGGCTTCTCAGAGTTCTTCACTCGACTATCTCCCCTTAGCAAACTAGCTTTATTTCAGGGAGACAGATTTAAGATTCTATCATCATGGTGCACAAGGTGATTCACTCTCTTAAAACTGGGAAGAGGGAAGGTTTCCTGCTCAAGCTTGATATGTCCAAAGCTTATGATAGGGTGGATTGGAATTTCTTGATGGTGGTCCTCCAAGCTTTGGGCTTTGACTCCTAGGTTTGTAAACTCATCTCTCAGCTCATTTCTTCCCCTTCTTTATCTATTTTGGTTAATGGATCCCCTTCAAATTTCTTTTTCCCTTCAAGAGGGTTGAGACAGGGTGATCCCTTATCCCCTGTTCTCTTCATCATTTTGGCTAACTATCTAGGAAGACTTATTTTAAGAAAAAGATAGGCTGGAGTTTGCAAGGTATCAAGCCTTCATCTAGTCACCATTCTTTCACCCACCAACAATTTGTGGATGATACTATCCTGGGGGCGAGGCCATTATCCAGAAGGCTAGAGAGTTCAAGAGCTTGCTAAATAGTTATACTAGGGGTTCTGGCTAGGCTATCAACTGGGACAAGAGTTCTATTTACTTGATCAATACTCCACTAGAGAGACAAAAGAAAATTTCTCATATATTTGGAAGTGGTATTGGCACTCTTCCTGCAAGTTATCTTGGTATGCCTTTGGATTCCAAACCCCTAAAATCTTTTTGGAATAGCATCATAGATAGATTCAACAAGAAACTTGTGGGTTGGAAAGGTGCGTCTCTCAGCCAGGTAGGAAAATGCACTTTGGTGAAATCTATTTTCCAAAACCTCCCCACTTATGCCTTAAGCCTCTTTGGGATCCTGACATGGCAAGCTGATAGAATGGAGAAGATTCAAATGGACTTTATTTGGATAGGGGTTGAAGAGCATAAAAGATATCATTTAGTTACCTGGGACCATGTTTACCTTCCCAAATGTTATGGAGGCCTTGGTATTAGAAAAATTAGACATCTTAACAATTCCCTTCTAGCGAAATATATCTAGCACATCTTTTAGAGTATAGGAGAATGGAAGGAAATCATGACTAAAAAGTATCTGAGAAGGTAGTCACTTAGCCTTTTTCTTCATGAGGTTGATATCCCTCCAGGATCTTACATATATAATGGGATCCTAATGGCTATGACTTTGGCTTAGTCTAAGGCAAAATGGAAAGTTGGCAAAGGCAAGAAAATTTTATTTTGGTAGGATGACTAGACTAGCTAGGGACCTCTCATTGACCACCCTAATTATGGTAGATGGCCAGAGCAATGCATAAGAATATATGGTCTGAAAGTTAGCGATTACAGAATAGGTAATGGATGGCAGGACTTGTCTTTGATATCCCTAGCTCTTAATTCTCTAATGATTACCCTGAATGTTATTCCAATAAATAATAAGGAGGATGAAGTTATTTGGGGAGGTAACTTGAATGGCCATTGCTCTATCACCTCTGGATACTTTTCATTGTGGGATAGAATGGAGAAACCCATCTGGGCTAAGGCATGGATCCCTAGTCATACCCCTAAAATTAATATTTTTTATGGCTTTTGCTCCAAGAAAAAATCCTTAATTTGGACAATCTTTCTAAGCACGGTTAGATTATCCCTAATAGATGCAGTTTGTGCAAGCATGCTTTAGAAATGGTCAATCATTTATTTATCCATTGTCCCTATTCCTCTGATGTTTGGAACCTCCTTACCAGGTGGACACCTAAAATCCTTTAGAAAATAAATTATTTTTATTTTTTGAAAAATCCTTGATGACATCATCATTTATTAATTAAGTATTTATTTAATTAATTTATTAATTTTTATGCCATTAAATCCCTTTATCTTAATTTAAAATATTTAATTAAGGAATCCCTCCCAAAAATGTTTAAATCTTATTTAAACATTATTTCCTTATTTATTAATTATTTAATTAATAAATTGACCAAAAAACCCAAAATAAATAAAAAAATTTATTTTTTGCCCAAAACTTGGCCAATTTCCTTAAGACCACTAACCTCTTACAAAATCTTCTAATCCTTCGTTAATTTTGATTAAAGGTTAATCCCATCATTTCCTACCCCTAATCCCAACTCAAAATATTTAATTAAGATTAAATATTAATCCTCATGTTTATTAAAAAAGTTTTAACAAATATCTCCTCAACCCAAACCCTTTCCTAAAAATCTAATTTATCCTCATCCTAAAAAGTTCTAGACTCTTCTAGAAAGTCTTCATCCTCATCCTAGGAAGTTCTAGACTATTCTAGAAAGTCTTTATCCTCATCCAAAGTCTAGACTCTTCTAGAAGATGTCTTTAAACCTAATCCTAATCCCCTCCTAACCTTGTCACATTCCCTAAAAATGGGTTAAGACTTACTAACCCAAGCCAAAGCCAACAAATATCTCCTCTTTCACCCACCCTCATTAAATTCCATCCACTTGCCTATGCCTAAGCTAATCCTAAACCATCCTAATCCATCCTCTAATCATTTGCATAATCCTAAGCAAGCTTAAAACCTTTCTAATCAAGCCCAAGTTGAAATTCCTCTCATCTCCCTTAAAATATCCCAACCATAAAACTTTATGAAGTCCACTAGGCCATAAATGACTCTTCCAAGCCCTTTCATTGCTCTTACAAGTCATTATGAGGGTCTTTATGAAGATTTTATCCCTTGAGCCTCCTTTATTGACTCATCCTTCCCCTTTCTTCCATCCTCTCACCCTATGACATGTGTCACTCTCTGATTGGTTGTAAGGAAGCACAATCTATGTGCTCTCCTCTCATGCAATCTGAGCCCTCCATGAGCTTTTCCCCTTCCTTGCATCTTAGCCCTCAATCCCTCAAGCCTCTTGCCTATAAATTGGATCCTTCCCTTTTGCAAAACAACACAATCCATGAAGTAAAGTCATAATGCCATTTTACATCAAAACCATACACTCACACCCAAATTCCAACTCCATTTGAAGCCCTTTTTGAAGCATAAGCTTGAGCATACATCCTATCTATTTAGACAAAGCCACTCAACAAAAGAGCTTCTTATTGAGAGAGCCCATTACTGGCTCATATTCTCAATTGAGAGCTCATCTTAGTCTATCTTGAAGTTTATGAATTTTGTTTAGTTTGTAGAAGCTTTATTTAAATTTGATTTCTATTAGCATACTAACATTGCTCATATACATTTTGGCACGCCCGGTGGGACCCCACATGGGTCATCTTCATTAGCTTTTTTAGTCAAGTTTTGTATGTCATTTGCTAATTTTGGCTAATTTTGCTTATTTTTGTGATTGGTAGGATTGTATAAATTGGTTTTGTAGGTCCACATGAGCATGAAGAAGACAAAGGAACTCATAGTCTATCTCATAGTGTTTGCAGATTTTTTAAGCTTATAGGTGGACAAAGCACTTGGAATTCTTCTTCCTCTTCTTGTCTATATTCTTCTTATTCCATCTACTTCTTCTTCTTCTTGTGGGAGATCTTGGCCATTATTTTTTAAGGAAGCAAAATCATACACACTTCCTTTTAGTGCTTAAAATGAACCCCCAAATCATACTTAAATCCATTAAAAAATTAAAAATTTGCAAAAAAAAATAAATCTTTTAACAAGTGAAACTAAACCAATCCAATCATTTGCATCCTTGCAACATCAAGGTTTTAGATGCATTCATGCAAAGTTAGGAACACTTCATTTTTGGGAATTTAAAAAGAACTTCAAGTTTCCATTTCAAAAAGTTCAAAATCAACACTAAGTGCACACTAAAATCTAAATCAAACTCAAAGCATCAATCAAGGATAAAATGAACCTCATTTGCAAATATTTTAAAGTTCTTTTAAAAATCTCATGAAAACTAAGAGTCCTAAATGGTTGCCAAAAATTTTCCTAAAAGCTTTGTTATTTGTTCCAAACAAATGTCTTGTTGCAAAATCTTGAATGTTTCTTAGGTTTTTCATGCATCAAAACAATTTAGGAATATCATTTTTGGGCTTAAAATATGTAAACTAGAACACAAAATCTTGAATGAAAACCAAAGTCCAAAGAGTCATTTTCACTTTTGAGTCCAAAACAATCTTGAATGATGTAAGGTTAAAACAAAGCACTTTAAAGTTCTTAAAACAACACACAAAATCTCAATCTTAAATGCTCAAAGGAAAAAACTTGAATGTTTAATCACTTGTCTTTGAATGCATGTTGCTAAAATCACTCTTGAGTGTCATGGATTAAAATCAAGTTTTTTTTTTTTATGAATGCATGATTAAAACAAAAAATCCAATCTTGAATGCCATAGATCAAATAATCATCTTTTGGGGCATAAAAAGAATCTACATTCTAGAAACTTCCTAAATTATAAAAACCAAATAAAGATGCTTTAATTGAGTTTGTAGTTGGACTCACCCTCTTTAATCACCCATCAATTTAACCATTTGTTGCAATCTTAGCGCCATCTATGGGGATGGGTCCACCTAAGAGGGTGTTAAGTGCTCCACAAATATCAAACTTCACTTGTGTTTTTAAAGATCAAACTTCACTTGTGTTTTTATTAGTTTTTCTAACTTAAAAAATTCATTGAATGCACATTAGGCTCACTAACACTTCATTTGGGCATTAAAATTTGAACAAATCTTGACGTGGAGGGCCTCCGGGTGTGCACTTGAAATCAAATTTCATACATATTTGTTTTGGGCTTAAAAAAAAATCACACCAACTCTTGAATGCCTTAAAAGAAATTAATCGATACTTGACGTGGAGGGCCTCCGGGCGTGTAGGTTTACTTTTTTGTTGACCCTAACTCTTCTTCTTGTATTCATTCTTCGATCAATTTTACTTTTGTGAAACACTTCAAAATTGGAATAAACATTGCATCCTAAACATGTGTGTTTTCAAAGTCTAGATTAGCAAATTTAAGCGTCAGTTGGAAAAAGAACAAATGTGCTTTTTAGCCCAAGATCATCCAAGTCTTCTCTCCCCTTGTCATCTTTCGAGGCCATCTTGGGTGCATAAGATTAGGATCCAAAACCTTGTTTCCCTTTTTAGGAGTCCTGCTTGGGGATTTCATCACCCCTTGGATGACCTCAACTCTAGCGTTCTGACAGAGTATAAAAATTGGGAGGTGAATCCAAAGACACCTCTCTTGAAATCAAAATTTTGTCACTCAGGCTAAGCCTCAAGGAACTTTATACCCTTGAGAAGTGAAAGAGGAGAAGTGGGTTACCGCTCCTCTCGACTGTGTGACATCTTTTTGGTTTCATCTACAGATTCGGGCCTCTCATTCCTTGGGTATATCGAGGACTCCCTAGCTAAACCAACTATCAGCCTTGTAGACAATCATCTAGGGTGTTAATGTGTTTGAAGAGACTGATTGAAACATTTGTAAAACATACACACTCCTTGACACAAGTATCACATTTTGAGAATCAAAAACTTCTATTTGGTTGTTCCTATCTATTGCTTGATTTTTTATTTGTTGAATGAACGTTTGCCAAACTTGGTCAATCCTAGCTTAGGGCATACTTAGCGTAGTCACTGCCTATTCTAGAAGTTGAACAAGTTGAAGCAAAACAACCAAGATCTCTCAAAGCCAAGCAGATTCAAGAATTTATGTTAGAACAACCCAAACCCAAACAGAAGTTTCACAAAGCCAAACTCAAGCCATCTCAGACATACCAAGAACTTTCAGCCAAGAGAAAGGAAATAACACCAAGTGCTCAAATTGCCAAACTCCACAAAGCAAAGGACAAAGCTACTGACAAAGCCCTTCAAGAAACCTAGTTAGATCGCACTATCCAACTTAACCATTATCCAGGAGTTAACCCTGCTTACGCATTACCAACTAGGCATGATTTCTATGATTAGACCCCCTTGTTTCTTCACATCTTCTTTCATAAGCTTCACTTTAGATTCATCTTTGTAGGAAAGCCAGCCATCTTTAGTCCTCCCTTTAAGCATTTTAGCTCATCCATCTCATTTAGAACCAAACCATCTAGCCAACAATCCAAAAACTTCACATCCAAGCCTTCAAAATTGTTGTCACTTTGCCAAAAGTTTTCCATTCCTAACATCTTCCAAATCCACTAATCTCACCAAGGTTATCCCTTTGATAGAGCTTTTTCTAGGGTAATCTAGCTTTGTCACTTGTTATCCCTCATAACCTTGAGCTAAAGGTTGGGATCCACAAGTGGTCAATCTTGTGTTCTTCCTAAAAGATCATCAGTCTATCCTTAAGTTGACACAATCACCACCAAGCTTGCACATAGGAAAGCAGACCTTTCATGCTTTGGCAACATATCTTTGAAGTTAGAATCCCTAACCCAATCCTCCTTAGGTTTTTTCATATAGCTTTGCCTCAACCTAGGAAATCACTTGCATAGAAAAGCCTTTCCCTTTTGCATCCATCAGCATTGTTGCATCTCATGCCTAGGAACATTTTGCTTTTTCATGCCACTCATCACTCGCTTAGCCAAGAAGAAGAAGGAAACAATGGAGCCCTATCATTTGGATCAAATAGCTTCGCTCCCCTTGAGTACCCAACCATCCTTCAGCCCAGAGAAAGCTATACCATCACCTACTGGCATTGAAGCTTTCATGAACCAACCAGAAAATGCAGTATTGGTGAACGCCATTATAGACAAGAACAAAGAAACAATCATGGCTAACTTTTGAAGGGACAACATAGGAGCCTTCAACTTTGGAAGACCTCCTCCCTTACCAGATCCATCTCACCTGTTGTTTGGACAACTCCCACCACCCATAGGCTCTTATGATTTAAATTATCCTCAATATGTACTGAAAGAAGAGCCTCAACCCACCCCATATGATCCAATAGACCCAAACATACCAGCCTCCACTCAAGTTGAAATCTTCCTTTCGCAAACCAATCCAGCCACCACCACTCCACCATTGGTCCATACCACTCCATCCCAAACCCCCTTCGCCTAAAACACCTCATCATTCACTCCCTTCACTATTGTTGTTGTTGCTCTCCAACCCAGCCTTCCAAATCCACCCATCTCCCAAATTAGTGGTAGCATCTTTGGCCAACCTCAGCAATATACAACTGAGATGCCACCCATGGGGCCAAATAATCAACCCTTCATCACCCCCAGCTTGTTTACCTCAGCTCAGAACACAATTCCATCATTTCCACTAGGTCCTTGGAGCTCAGTGCCATCAGCCACAAATCCACAAGCTACTACCCTCACTCCACAAAGCTATCAAACCCCACAAGCTACTACCAATGTTCTGCCAAGCTCTCAAGTGACCCAAGCTCCTACCACCCCTCTACCAATATTTCAAATCCAGCCACCAAGATATCAAACCCCATCAGTTCCATTTCCAAGCTTTCAATTCCCACCACCTCCACCACCAACTAATCCATTACCTCCTTTTACCAACTATTTTTCTATGCCAATTCTAGGAGGAAATCCACCACCACCAACTACCAATTACTTGGCCTCTTTTTCCATGCAGATACCTTCCCAAATGGGGGCACAACCCACATATATTGGTCAAACTCCTCAAATCCAAAGTCAAGTTCCACAAGCTCCTCGATCCTTTCCCCAAGCTTCACAACCATCTTATACCTTACCTCCACAAAGCAATCCATTTATCCCACAGCCAGCTTATGTTCCTCAATCCCAACCTCAAATCCAAGCCATGTACAATCCCTACCAGCCCATACCTCAAAGCCATCCATATTCCATTGCCCCATCTAGCACATACCTACGTCAGGGCACTCCTACATTGGGGGCACCCCAACCATCACCCATTAATTCAGAATGGGAAGCCATGAAGATAGCTTTGAAGAACATCCAAGAGGGAAATGATCCAAAAACCTTCAAATTTGAGAATGTGTGTCCTTACCCATTTGACAGAGCCATTACTATGACTCCATTCCCCAAGCATTTTGAGACACCCAAGTTTGAAAAATTCAGAGGAAAAGGAGACCCTGTCACACATATCAAAGAATTTTACATGCACTTCCAAGAAGTGGCATACAATGACATCTTCCTCTTGCATCTCTTTCCCAAAATCTTGGCAAAACCAGCTCTTTAATGGTTTTATAGAATACCATATGGCACAATTAAAAACTTTGCTGAATTGTCTGAGGCATTTGTAGCCCAATATGCCCATCTTGTTGAAATAGGGCTATCAGTAGTGGATCTTGTCCACACTAAACAAAAAGGTGGAGAAAGCCTTCCCGAATATTTGCAAAGATGGAAAACCCTTACCACCCACATATCTTGCACCTTGCAAAAGTGCCATTTGGTGAAAATGTTTATTGATAATGCCCATCCTAGCTTGGCTCACCACATGACCATGAACTATTTGCAGACCTACAAAGATATCAAAGAGAAAGGAATGATCCTTAAGCAAGGACTCATTAAAGATGATGTGGTCAAGATTTACAAAGAAGCCAACAAAAATCAAACACATTCAAATGACAAGTCTAGGTATTGGAACAAAAAAAAGCACATTGCAACAGATGGGGTTAGTGATACGAGACATGTGAATATTGTTGGTCCTTCCCAAAAATCAATCCAACCCACCTAATCAACCAAGCAATCAACAAGCTATCAACTACCAACAATAGAATCACCAAAGCTATCATAGCCACAATCCAAGACCCAACTTTCAAAGGTCTAACAATCAAGCTAATGCCATCAATGTAGCTATAGGGCAAAAGCCCAGATTCCAACCTACACCTAGAAACTATACACCCCTTGGTGAGCCATTGGATGTCATTTTTGAGAAATTGACTAAGGAAAACCTCATCAAATTTTCTCCTACCCAACAAATTGACCCAAGCCAATCCAAAGTTGCATGGTACAAAGATAATGAGTACTGCAAATTTCATAGGGTAAAAGGTCACACTACCCTCAGATGCATGAAACTGAAATATTATGTGCAGGACCTCATTGATCGGAAAGAAATCACCGTTGGTGCCCAAACCTCTCCCAATGCAGGCTTACAGATCTATCAAAATGCTTTTCCTCCTCACAACAACCAAAATCTTAGAAAAGCACCTATCCAAACCAACAACAACAACACCAACAACCGCTAGCCAAACCAACAACATGGGAAGAACAATGACCACACTTCATCCTACATAGACTATGGTAGCCTCATCGGTTGTATATCTGAAAAAGAGGCTTCTATCAATGTTATCAATATCCAAGGACCAAACAATGAGTGTGTAGTCACCACTCGAAGAGCGCAATTTAACATCGCAGGCCCACCAGCACCATCAGCTCCATCAAAAAGCCAATACAATATCTTGGAACACCTTGGGAACATGCCAGCCAAAATCTCCATTTTAGACCTTCTCCACACTAGTCCTATGTAAAAAAGCATCCTTGACAATGATCTCATAGAATCCTGTGTCTCTTCAGATATCAACGCTACTAATTTTTGTAATCTTGTTGGACACCTTTCATCCTCATGTGCCTTATCTTTCAAACCCACCGACATACCCGTAGTCGAGCCAGAACACACCCTTCCGCTTCGCATAGCCATCATGGTATCCAATTTTGCCATGAAAAGAGTAATGATAGATAATGGATCAGCCTTGAATATTTGCACCCTAAAATTCATAAAACAAGTTGGGTATACTAAGGCAGATATCATCAGTGAGGTTATCACCATCAAAGCTTATGACAACTTGGAAAGAACCACAGAAGGAACTATTTTGCTGCCAATCAAGTTTGGGCCAGTCATCCAAGAAACACTCTACCATGTTATTGATCTAAACCTACCATTTAACATCCTCCTCGGTCACCCATGGATTCATGCCATAAAAGCCATTCCATCCACTTACCATCAGTGCATCAAATTTTTGCATTAGGGCACTGAGGTAACCATCCATGCTGATCCAGAACCCTTTGCTTACTGCAATGCGGTTGAAGCTTCATATGAAAACCATTGCCCTGGAATTGATATCGGCACAACCATTGCCAGTTCATCCCATACTTGTAATGACCCAGAAACCATCCTTGCCTCCACCCTATCTACCATGAAGATCAATAACAAGGGCTATGGAGAGTATAGTCTGTCAGATGCATTTGTTGTCGGGGCACTCCCACTTGATCCACATGCCCATGGACGATCGACATATCACAAAGCTAAGGAGACTCCACCTCCTCGATACAAATAGTTTGGCCCAACAACCTTTGTATCCTCAAAAATCCCTCTTCATGAGGAGCTCACTCTCGATATCAACAATTGGTTACATAAGGATGCACCTCTAAGAAATCAAGCACGCCTTGATCACTTCAGCCAGAAGTATCTGTTACCACATTTTGTTACCACATTTTCTTTGCCCCGCCAAGTTTCAAAATTTGAATGTTACCCCGCCCAACGGTCACCTCCCCGATTACTAATATTTTAATACCCATGAAGATATCAAAATTACCTAAGTTCCAAACCTTATGATATTTTTACGCCTCGCAAGTTCTTCGCCGTCAGATCAGGGCCAATCAATGGTCGTTGCCATATTGCCATGGTGAAAATGTGTGACCTTTACTATAGCGATGTAGTGACAGGGCACCACGTGTCTGGTGGGTCCAGCTTGCAGGGTAGAGGATGGCACAGGTCGAAAATGTTCTGCAATGACATAGCACCCATCAAAAAAGGTGTGCTGATGACGGTGAGTCAGCATGTTCGGTGACAAGGTTTGGCAGGCCAGAGAAGATAGCGGCGAGGTTTCAGGCAAGTGATTGGGTTACGTCAGGTACTTCATCTGCCTAGTTGGCAGAGTCCAGTGTCATGACGGTGAATCACAGGGAGCCACATGTGCTAGATCTTCAGTTCAGCCAGCACAGTCAAGAGGTGAGTCTTTACGATCGTCAGATCTACAGAGATCTATGGCTGGCGCTATCTCGCCATTAGAAACCGCTCGAGAGATAACATCGGCGACGTAGCGACAGGGCGCCACGTGTCCTGGTGGGACCATATTTCATCCCGCCAGCATAGTAGAGATTAAATGACCGACAGACCAATAGGGAAGTGCCACATGTACCATGGGCCCAGCGAATTACGAGGGAGGAAGGTTGCAAGAAGGTGGGTCTTCGTGGCCGTTAGATTAGAGAAGATCAACAACTTTCGCCATATCGCCATGGTGAAGATGTGTGATCTTTACCATAGCGACGTAGTGACAGGTTGCTACGTGTCAGTGGGGCCAGGTCTCGCCAGGGTGCGGTCACTGAGGTATTGCTAGGCGTCGGTTGGATACGACAAGGTTGCAGAGGTGGCACCAATTATGATGGACCCGGGGTAAGGATAGTATGGAGTATGACAAGTCTTCATGATTGTCGGATCTAGGCCGATCGATGGTTGTCGCCACCTCACTATGGGTAAGTCGCTCGAGGTTTATGTTGGCGACACAACGCCTTGTTGACATGTGTCTCGCTGGTCCAATCAGAAAGGACGATCGATGGTTGGCGATTAACGTAATCGTCACAGTTAATATGAATATTTGCAAGGGTGGCACGGTTAGTCCGATGATGGAAGGGCAACTACAAAGACTTCCCCAGGTGGCAGAACGAAGAAAGGTAATTGGCCCGCATGACCCAGCTGGCTCGTATAGCCTATTTGACTTGCTTCAACCCTATTGATTCATGAACTAGGAAGCAAAGGTGATCAAGGTTATCTTACGATCTGATCTTTGCGATCAATTTTGACCTACCTGAAATGAACGTAAGGCATAGGGAAACACTCCATCGTCTCAGCCAATCCATCTACTGTGTCAGGATCATTCATTGGCGCCACTTCTATCTACTCGAGGCGTTCCTTCAGTTGAAAATCTGATTTTGTACTTTAGAACCATACTTGAGTGTGATCTTTGATCAGATATTTTGGGGTTCAATGGCAGTAGTTGAAGCAGTTAATACAGAATCATTTCCCTCAGTTATGCCTGAACTATAAAGGCAATTTTGTAATCTTTTCCAAGGGTCGACTCTTTCTGATTTCTCTGATATTGCTCTGTAACTCTCAGTGTAACGTTCCCTATGCCTTTGAACTGAATGATTCTCTGTTTTATCTCCCTCAGCCATTAATGTGTATGTGCATCCCTTTTGCCTCTCATTGGTGTATTGTCGAGATCTGTAGCCTGCATACGTATCTATTTTTGCCTACTGGATAATATATAAGTGAGATTCCTCTTTCCTTGTGTTATTCAGTTTGGTTTCTTGATCTGCATGAGGTTATTAGATCAAAACAAGTCTATATGTATATATCCTTAGTTTCATTCTGGTGCAATAGTGCATATATGGGCAGAAATGGGTCTGAACACTCTATTTTGGTGCATCACCTCCGTAGTTTAGGTAGGGTAGAGTTGTTTTCTGCATCTCCTTCTTCCCCTTTTCCTTCTGAGAGTAGTTAGGTGCACCCTGATAGTAAGAGGAAGCCGGCCTTCTCTGGAGACTCAACCTTGTAGTTCAAGTCCCACAGCTTGGAGGTTCTTTCCATGTTTCACTAGGTTGTCCTCGTGCATAGGCCTTGGACAAGGGTGCAAACCTAAGTGACAACAGTTTTTGGCACGCCTAGTGGGACAATCCTATTGAAGATTTAAAGTCTACTGGTGTCAAAGAAGGAAGAATTTCAGAGATTAATGATGAAGAGGTAGTGTTGGCTTCAGTATTCAAGCCTTCGAGAGGTTGGTCCTTCAAAGTACTTGGTGACTCTGAACATCAACAAACTTGGTTCCAGGCCAAAGTTGCAGTGATTCATGCCCAGAGCTGAAACAAGGGCATCTTCTAGAGGTAAATTTCAATATCAAGAGCTTTCCCTTTCAAATCCTAGAAGAAGGAGGACTAGAATTTCATTATCACCAGTTAGGGGTGAAGAAACAGTTAATATACCTGTAAGGTCTACCTCTACTCCTCCTACTACTCGAACTCAGCCTAGATTGCCATCAACGCTCATTAATAGAACACTTGTTTATATGGCACAACCAAGAGTTCATGCTTTTGCAACCTTTAATGGTGGAAGTCCTCTATTGTTAGCCCAAAGACATGATATACCAGTATCTGCACTAAAAAGTATACCTGATTTTACTGGTGAAACTTCCATCTCCCCTTTAGAACATATCCAAGAAGTAGCAAATGTCTATAATATTCATGGTATTATAGAGGATGATTCTGCTGTCAAACTTCTAGCCTCATCTTTAAAAGGAAAAGCATTACAGTGGTATAGGGGCTTAGCTCATGGTTCTATAACTAATTGGGATGAACTAGGAGCAGGATTATGTAAACATTTTGAGGATAAGAGTGACCATTTGTCACTATTAGAGCAGCTGACTACAATAAAAAGAGCCCCCCATGAGTGTATGACTGATTTTAATTATAGATTCCAAAAGACATGGGATAGAATACCTACTGCAGTGAAACCTACCCCTAGTAATGCCTTCTTGCATTACCTTAGAGCTTTTAACAGTGATATTGCCACTACAATCCAAACTATGGGAGGGGATACCTTGCCTAATGCTTATGAGATAGCCATAAAAGCTGAGAACATCCTAATACAAGGAGGAAAATATGCTCCAAGGCCCCCTATGCCTTTCTTTCCTGATGTTCCTAATCACCAACTAGCAATGGCCCCTCTTCCTACAATGTCTACATCACAAACCCTTACTCCAGTCCCTCGAGCTTCTACATCCTCAAATGGGATAGATGAGCTCAAAGAGATGCTCCAAGGTCTAGTGCTGAATACAAATAAAAGAGAGAAGACCCTGGATAAAAAATTGCAAGAGCAGGGGAGGGAGTTGAAGGACTAGGGGAAGAGATTAGAGGATAGTCTCTCTATGATACAAAAAATGAGTAACAGGGTGGTGACTTTAGAAAGGCAGCAAACTCAAAGTGGCAAGCCTCCCCAACTGCAATATCAAGCTCCAAGTGGTGGTAGGCTTCCTAATCAGTGGAATAGCTCCTTTGATCAGGGTAGGCAAAATAGTCATGCTTCTGCTTCAAGCTCAAATCAGAACAGAGCTATAGTCCCTCAAAATAACTTGGCCCAAGATCAAGATTTCTATCCTTCTTGCAACTATTCTTATACCTATTGCATGTGCCAGAAGGCAGAATCTTATATGGCCCTATCTGTCCAAGAACCTACAACAAAGCAATCATATGAGGAGGATCATCCCAAGGAGGCATCATATATTCAAGGACGTGATGATTGCTCTTTCATGAATCATCAGGATGGGGAGCATTGTAATATAAACCAGGATTCCATTGCTCATAACACAAGGAGCAGGAAGAGAGCTATGGAACATGCTGCCCCTCTTTCTCCTAAGCAGGCCTCAACTTCGAGTGCTACACCTCATATACAAGCAGCAAATGAACAAGCAAGTACTTCACAACAGCAAGAGCAAGATCCAAGAAAGAAAGATGCAGGTGACCCTTATGTTACCCCACCTCAACCTCTTATAAGTGCAGCTCCCAAAGTTTCTACCAAAGTTCCTAATGCACCCTTCAGTGTGGTAGAGCAAATGAAGAAAACCAATGTGAATATCTCTATGTGGGATGATGTTGCTACCATACCAATGCAGAAGAGGATGCTGCAGCAAGAATTAGAGAAGATTGAACTCAAGGATCAGCCATCTATCATGGAGAATGCCACAAGTCTAGTACAACCAGCAGTGGATGTGGAGACAAATAAAAGGGTTAGACCTCCCCCATTTTATGTTTCCCTAATTATAGGAGGCGAATTAGTCCACAATTGCATGATAGATTCAGGGGCTAGTAGCTCAGTAATGCCTAGGTGTGTTGCTGATGCTTTAGGGATGAAATATGAACCCATTGTTAGGGATGTGTTACAACTAGATGGTAGTACTATCAAAACCATAGGTATCCTTAGGAATGTGGAGATGGCCCTACATGCATGCCTCGGTTGCACTGTGATTCAAGATATATCTGTTGCTGAAGTCAAGCCCTATTTTGCCATTTATCTTTCAAGAGACTTCACTGCTCAGATTGGTGGATTCATATCTACTGATTGGTCATATATGTCATTTAAGACTAGATATGGAGCCAATGCCTCAATTAGAGCAGAACCTCAAGCCCTTCATCACACTGAACCTTACACCCCCAACTTCATCAATATGAATTGCCCTATTCTAGAGATGGATGAAAATGACATAGTAAATGAGCCTGTCACTTCCATAGCAGGGATTCCTGATTTCTTCTTGGATGAGTGGGAAAATGCATATTAGTTTGAGCCTATGTCAGAAATTCTTGAGATAGGCCTTAGTACATATTGCATAATAGAGAAAGAGGCTCAAACTCCTGATCTTGTTGGGACTAATGATGATATAAACGGAATATGGAGTATGTACTTTGATGGCTCAAGGAATACAAATGGATCAGGGGCCGGTGTTATGTTGGTCTCTCCTACTCAAATAAGATACTACTTCTCCTTCAGGCTCCAATTCAGTTGCGCCAATAATGTGGCTGAGTACGAATCCTTGATTCAAGGTCTCTTACTTGCCCAAAAGAGGGGAATCCAAGCCTTGAAAGTGTATGGAGATAGTGACTTCATAGTGAATCAGGTGAGAGGCCAAAATATCACCAAAAATGGCCTGCTCAAGTCTTACAAACACAGAGTTTGGGATTTTCTTGAGGGCTTCAATGCATTTAATATTCAGAGCATTCCTAGGAAAGAAAATAAACATGCTGATAGAAAATAAACAGCGGTGGGTGCAGCTTATGATGTACCAGGGAATCTTGAGGAGGAGAAGAAGCGACAAATTAGGGTGGTAGTGAGGCCTACCATCCCTGACAACAACACTCATTAACAAGTGTTTGACTCTAATGAGAAAATTGTGAGTTTCTTGCAGAATGAGGCAAAATTCTCAGATAGAAACCAATCAAGGCTGCAAGATCAGTATGATGATCAGATCATTCACCTTAGTTCTAACAAATTGCCCAAGGGTCTCATTACTTTGGAGAGTGTTTTTAATCCTGATGATCAAACAAGAGGCAAAGGAATAAATCTAGCTGCAGAAAAGGATGATTATGCCCTAGTTACAATTGCTGATGGAAAATCTTTGAATATGGGGAAGGTATGTTCTGAAACTGAGCAAAAAAACTTCATTCAATTATGTCAAGAATTTAATGATGTATTTGCTTGGACATATGATGACTTAAAAGGGTTTGACCCTAGTTTTTTTCAGCATACTATAGATCTAGTTGATAAGGCCAAACCAGTGAGGCAAAAATAGAGACCAATGAATCTTAAGATTGAGCCCCTAATGAGAAAAGAATTATCCAAGTTGATAGAGGCCAATATAATATTTCCTGTCAAACACTCATAATGGGTAGCTAACCTTGTCCCTGTAAGGAAGAAGAATGGGGAAATCAGATTGTGTGTGGACTTTAGGGATCTTAATTAGGCTTCTCTTAAAGATCACCATTCTCTCCCTTCCATGGAGCAAATTCTATCCAAGGTTAGTGGGTCAAGGAGATTCTCTTTTCTTGATGGATTCTCTGGTTACAACCAAGTGCTAGTTAAAGAATCTGATAGACATAAGACAACATTTACTACTAAATGGGGCACCTATGCTTACTACAAGATGTCATTTGGACTAACAAATGCAGGTGCCACATTTCAGAAGGCAATGGAGATGGCCTTCAAAAAATTAATTGATAAGTTTGTCTTAGTAAACCTTGATGATATAACTATATATTCAAAAGATGTAGAAGATCATTTTGATCATCTAAGGCAGGTATTTCTAAGATGTAGAGAGTTTGGGGTTTCCCTCAACCCAGCCAAGTGTGTCTTTGCTACAAGCCAAGGAAAATTATTGGGACACATTGTATCTGAGGATGGTCTGACCATTGATCTACAAATAACAAAGGCAATGCTTTCCCTTCCTCTTCCTAAACACAAGAAGGGGCTGCAAAGTTTCCTTGGTAGAATAAACTTTGTGAGAAGGTTTATCCCTAATCTTGATACCATGGTGAAACCTCTTACATCAATGCTCAAGAAAGATATGGTTTTCTCATGGACCAAGGAGGGGAAGGAGAGTTTTGAAGAGATCAAGACAACCATAGCCTTAGCCCCTACTCTCATGAACCCAAATTTTGAGAAAGATTTCATCCTCTACACTTTAGGTGGTGAGTTGAGTATCTTTGCTGTCTTGACTCAGACAAATGGCAAGGATGAGGAGCAACCCATAGCTTTCTTTAGTGAAGGGCTCAAAGAATATGAAGATAAGTATAGCTTTGTTGAGAAGCAAGCCCTTGCAGTCATTAGAGCCTTGAAGAAATTCAAGCACCTATTATCCCACAATAGGATCCATTTGTTGGTGCCCCATGCCAGTGTAAAAGATTTTCTGTTAAGCAAGGATATCAGTGAAAAGAGAGCTGGATGGATCACTAGGGTAATGGAATATGATGTTGATATTTAGATTACCAAGCTAGTAAGAGGGAGAGGATTATGCAAAGAAATGTTATTAGGTCAGGATTCTGATGAAGAGGCTACTATGGTATTAACAAAGCAGTGGGAGGAAGGAAATGTTAACGGCCCAAAGAGCTGGATAAATAATATGAAGAGCTTCTTATTAGGGGATGGATACCCTTAGGGATTGGACAGAGCTAAAAGGAGAAAATATAGACTGCAGTCCATTCCCTACGTTGTGATTGATAGTATCTTATTCAGGAGGGATTTTAATGGGACCCTATTGAGATGCATTGAAGAGGACCAGGCTGAAAGGATGATTAAAGAACTTCATGATGGCCCAGATGACGGCCATTTCTTTGCAAGAACAACTTCTATGAAGATCATGAGGGCTGGTTATTATTGGCCATCTCTGTTCCATGATTGTTATAGGTATGTGAGAAAATGTGAGAAATGTGCTTTCTTTTCAAGAAAACAAAGGCTTGCAGCTCTCCCCCTTCATCCTATTCAGGTGGATCAGCCCTTTACCCAGTGGGGGTTGGATTTTATAGGCCCTATTAACCCTCCATCTAGTGTAGGTCATAAATGGATTTTGGCTACTACTGATTATTTCACTAGGTGGACAGAAGCAGTTGCCTTGAAGGATGTCGTAGAACCATCAGTTGTTGAATTCCTTGATGGGATTGTGTCTAGGTTTGGTGTTCCTTCTACTATCATCTCAGATAATGCTAAATCTTTTGTTGGAACCCAGATTTGTGCATGGTCAATGAATCACAATATCTACCTAAACACATCATCAAATTATTATCCCCAGGGCAATGGTTTGGCTGAGTCTTCCAACAAGAATCTATTCAGAATCATGAAGAGGACAATAGAAGACAATCAAAGGGTCTGGCATAAGAAATTAAGAATTGCTCTATGGGCTGATAGGATAATGCCCAAGAGATCTATCAGGAATTCACCTTTTGTGTTGGTATATGGTAGGGAGGCTAGACTCCCAATTTCACTGGAATTCCCTTCCTTGGAGTTGGCTCATCAGTTGAAATTGATTGAAGATAGTGCCATGTCAGTAAGAATGGCAGAGCTAATGGAGCTAGAAGAAAAAAGGGATAAAGCTATGAAGACCCTGGAGTTGCATCAGCAGCAGATGAAAAGGAGTTTTGATAAGAATGCAAGGGCTAGAAACTTCAGAGAAGGAGATTTAGTCCTCAAGTGGGACTCAGACAGAGCGAAACCAGGAAGACATTCCAAGTTTGATGCATTGTGGAGTGGCCCTTACCTAATTGCCAGTTGCAAACAGGCTAATGCATTCCAACTAAGCAGACCCAACGGTGAAGTTCTGCCCATCCCAGTCAATGGGATTTATCTTAAAGCTTGCTTCTGATGAAGATTGTGAATCCATGTACATAGTAAGTCTAGTTCCTTTTCTGTTATTTCTTTCCTTTCAAGAAGTGCGCATGCATAGGGTTCTCCTTTTGAGTTGCCAGCTTCCGAAGTTTTGATAGTCTCAGGTTGCAGAGGAAGTTTTGTTTTGCTTCAGTTACAGAGGCAAATCTAGGGTTTTCAATGTTTTGATTTCCTTGCAAAAAGGGTTAGGGTTTTGTAGTTCTCAGATTTGTACCTTTCAGACCCATTTTTGACTCCATAGCCCAATGGATTGTTTACAGGCACTGGTCTTATGCATCGAGCAGGCTCATGCCCCCTGTGAGTCGCCAGAATGTTACCACATTTTGTTTGCCAAACCAAGTTTCAAAATTTGAATGTTACCCCGCCCAACGGTCACCTCCCCGATTACTAATATTTTAATACCCACAAAGATATCAAAATTACCTAAGTTCTGAACCTTATGATATTTTTACGCCTTGCAAGTTCTCTGCCGTCAGATCAGGGCTGATCAATGGTTGTCGCCATATTGCCATGGTGAAAATGTGCGACCTTTACTATAGCGACGTAGCGACAGGGCACCACGTGTCTGGTGGGTCTAGCTTGCAGGGCAGAGGATGGTGTGGGTCAAAAATTTTTTGCAGCGACATAGCGCCCGTCAGAAAAGGTGTGCCGATGATGATGAGTCAGCATGTTCGGCGGCAAGGTTTGGCAGGCTGAAGAAGATAGCGATGAGGTTTCAGGCAAGCAATTGGGTTACGTCAGGTACTTCATCTGCCCAGTTGGCAGAGTCTGGTGTCATGGCGGTGAATCACATGGAGCCACATGCGCCAGATCTTCAGTTCAGCTAGCACAGTCAAGAGGTGAGTCTTTACGATCGTCACATCTATAGAGATCTACGGCTGGCACTATCTCACCATTAGAAACTGCTCAAGCGATAACATCGGCGACGTAGCGACAGGGCGCCACGTGTCTTGGTGGGATCGTATTTCATCCTGCCAGCGCAGTAGGGATTAAATGATCAACAGACCAACAGGGAAGTAGCTTAGGTTCTTTCCGATAGATCCTTGTAGGATATAGCTTTCCTCATGTATGATCTTGGTCTGTTAGTACCTCGTCCCACCCATCTCGTTGGCAAATGGTTCTCTTTTGGATTTTCGCTTTCTTTTGATTTGGAATCTTACCTTTTGGGTCTTGAAGTATCTTTTCCAAGCAATCTTTTTGTTCCCTCCTCAAGGTTGCCATGATCTTCCATATCATGGTATACTGCGAATGGGGCAATCTAAGCGTAAGGTTTTGATCAGGTCTTTTGTTTTTTTTTCTTTTCTACTTATGGGTTACCTAGTGTCGGTTCCACGCTGCTTCCTTTGGGAATCATGTGTGATGCTGGGGCAATCCTTGCGTGTTTGTTTTGAGTCAGTTCGTTAGTCCTCTGGATAGTTGGTGGAAAGGCCTTGATGTTCTTGGTAACCTTGGCAATTAACTAATAGTCCTATAGCAAATTTAATGCTCAACTACATGGTGGTACTTCTCTTTGAAGTATCCCCCTGCTCAAAAAGCGTCAATGGATTCCCTTCCTCTCCATTATCCCCCATCCATCTCCAGCATCTGTCTCTCCTACCCCAAGCTTATGCAGCATTATCTCTTTGAATCCATCATCACTTTTAGCTTTAGGGATCCACAATCCTAGTCTTAGGGATCCACCAATCCAATCAATCCACCAAGCCTCATCTTTCAAGATCCACAATCCTAGTCCTAGAGATCTTTGAAACCCATCTTCTGCCAATCTGACTCTTTGAAATCTTGTTGCATCAGCTTTTATCATCCCATCATCCATCTCCCTATCCTAGATTCCTTTTTATAGCGCTCCGCTCCTTCATCCTCTGCAGTCCCTGAGATCTTAAGCTTGCTTCCTCTTGTGCCTCTGATTCTCCCTTTATCATTCTCCCGTAGTGAGAGTTTGAGCTAACTAAACCTCTTCTCTTAATCCAATCTAAGTCTCCTTGCTCATCTCAAATTCTTGTACTTTTCAAGAAGTCGTCGAGCCTCACTTTCTCTCCCCGCCACCTTCTTGAGGGGGCATCTCCCAGTCCATTCTCTCCTCTTCTGCTCTAGCCTTGGGCATCTTATTTTCTTATCTTTGATGCCATGCCACTTGCGGCATCACATCAAGAGGGGCAAAATGTAGACACCTAAAATCCTTTAGAAAATAAAGTATTTTTATTTTCTGAAAAATTCCTGATGACATCATCATCAATTAATTAATTAATTAATTTTTATTCCATTAAATCCCTTTATCTTAATTTAAAATATTTAATTAAGGAATCCCTCCCAAAAATGTTTAAATCTTATTTAAACATTATTTCCTTATTTATTAATTATTTAATTAATAAATTGACCAAAAAATCCAAAATAAATAAAAAATTTATTTTTTGCCCAAAACTTGGCCAATTTTCTTAAGACCACTAACCTCTTCCAAAATCTTCTAATCCTTCTTTAATTTTGATTAGAGGATGATCCTATCATTTCCTACCCCTAATCCCAACTCAAAATATTTAATTAAGATTAAATATTAATCCTCATGCTTATTAAATTTTTTTTAATAAATATCTCCTCAACCCAAACCCTTGAAATAAATAAAACTTTATTTATTTCCTAAAAATCTAATTTATCCTCATCCTAAGAAGTTCTAGACTCTTCTAGAAAGTCTTCATCCTCATCCTAGGAAGTTCTAGACTATTCTAAAAAGTCTTTATCCTCATCCAAAGTCTAGACTCTTCTAGAAGATGTCTTTAAACCTAATCCTAATCCCCTCCTAACCTTGTCACATTCCCTAAACATGGGTTAAGACTTACTAACCCAAGCCAAAGCCAACAAATATCTCCTCCTTCAACCACCCTCATTAAATGTCATCCACTTGCCTATCCCTAAGCTAATCCTAAACCATCCTAATCCATCCTCTAATCATTTGCACAATCCTAAGCAAGCTTAAAAGCTTCCTAATCAAGCCCAAGTTGAAATTCCTCTCATCTCCCTCAAAATATCCCAACCATAAAACTTTATGAAGCCCACTAGGCCATAAATGACTCTTCCAAGCCCTTTCATTGCTCTTACAAGCCATTATGAGGGTCTTTATGAAGATTTTATCCCTTGAGCCTCCTTTTTTGACTCATCCTTCCCCTTTCCTCCATCCTCTCACCTTGTGACATGTGTCACTCCCTTATTGGTTGTAAGGAAGCACAATCCATGTGCTCTCCTCTCATGCAATCTGAGCCCTCCATGAGCTTTTCCCCATCCTTGCATCTTAGCCCTCAATCCCTCAAGCCTCTTGCCTATAAATTGGATCCTTCCCCTTTTCAAAACAACACAATCCATGAAGTAAAGTCATAATGCCATTTTAAGAAGCCATTTTACATCAAAACCATACACTCGCACCCAAATTCCAACTCCATTTGAAGCCCTTTTTGAAGCATAAGCTTGAGCATACATTATATCTATTTAGACAAAGCCACTCAACAAGAGAGATTCTTATTGAGAGAGCCCATTAATGGCTCATATTCTCAATTAAGAGCTCATCTTAGTCTATCTTGAAATTTATGAATTTTTTTTAGTTTGTAGAAGCTTTATTTAAATTTGGTTTCTATTAGCATACTAACATTTCTCATATACACTATGTACTTTGGGATCAGCTGGTGCCCTTTGGTCAACATTCAAGATTTCTTTAGCCAATGGAGGAGTTCACATAATGGCTTAATCTCCATTTAATTGGCTCCTAGTCCCTTCCACATTTCTGTTGGGGTATTTGGAAAGAGTAGAATAACCGAATCTTCAGAGACAGAGAAGCCCCTGAATTTGTCATTGTTGAGAAAATTGAAGGTCTAATGAAGGAGAAATTTTCCACCACAAAAGAAGGTAATATTAAAGGAGGAGGGAACAACAGACAAAGGAAAATGGAAAGGGATAGGAAAAGATAGGAGGCCGGGTGGTCTTTTCTGCCTGAAAATTGGTTCAAGGCCAATTTTGATGGGGCTGCTAAAGGGAACCTAGGACCTACGGGCAGTGGAGGCATCATTAGAAACAACCATGGGGGAGGAGTTGCAGAGTTTTCCTACCCACTTAGACATTAGATGAACCATTTTACTGAAGCTGATGCTACTAGTCACATTGTTAAGCTGGCCCTGGCTTCAGGGATTGAGAACCTATGGCTGGAGGGGGACTCATTAAACATCATTAATTGTCTCAATGGTCATGCTAAGCCCTCATGGACCATTGCAAATATAATAGAGGAATTAAAGTCTGACCTGAGCAAGTTCAACAAGACCTATATCAGTCACGTATACAAGGAGACCACTTCTACTGTTGATTGGTTTGCCAATGATTCGGCCGCCAATAATGCAGAAGTGACGTGGTATGTTAGTGACATCTTTTCAATGGAAATAAATAATTTATTATTGCAAGATCACATTCAGTGAAGTACCAAAAATATCCAAAATAAATGATGGAAAGATTTACAAGATTGCACGTAGGAGGGGGAGTTATTAAAAATCATGCGAAACTCTTTTATCACAATAGTATGTACGTACTATTGATCTGATTTTTCATATTCGCAAAAATCATGAAAATTTTAGTGAAAAATCATTTGAGCTTTTAAAATGTTGCAGACTAGGGTTTTATTTGCAAGTAGTTTTGAAAATTTTAAGGTTGCCCTAGTTGTGCCTTGCTTCATGTATTGTCAAATTCTATTAACTTCTTAGGGTTGGTCACTTAATTCAGCCATGAAAATGCCCTAAATCTGAAAACCCTAGGTCCCCCATCAATTTTTTAGAAAAGGATTTGTAAAGGGTTTAAAGTTCATCCTCTATGGTCTTACGTGTATGGTTCCTTGTAAGAATGAGGTATCATTTTCTTTTGTTTTTCGTGGTCACGTTTTAGGTGCAACATAGAAACGTAAAGTATTTCATGTTCTACGGGGCTACGAGTAAGCAGTTTGAGCGAAGGGGCAGAGAGGTATTGAGTTGTGATCTACGCATAGACATTTCAATGGATAGTGTAAAGGCATAATACCCTGGCATGGCGTAAAGCTTGATCTAAAAGGTGCATGAAAGGTCTTACGGTTCTACGGGTAAAAGGATTACGTAAGAGTGAAAATAAGGTTCAAATGTGATCACGTGCATACATTCTTGAGTTTGTGGACAACCATAAAGCCCTGTTTTAGCAAGTAAAGGCATTGAGTGGGACCTGTTGAAGTGTCAAAGGGGCCCAATTGCAACGAATCAGGTGAAGACACGACATTTATGTTAGATGGGCCCAAGCCGTGTGGCATATGGCTTAAGGTATGAATTTTGCATGTGCACGAAATCAAAGGTGATGTTATATTTAAATTTTTTGAGATCAAATCTAGGTCATTGATATTTGAGAGGGGCAATTTTTGTCATTACACCCTTATGCTTGCAAGGTAAGCGTATGAACGAAGGGTTGTTTTATCTTTTCTCCATAGTTATGATTTTAGTCTCAGCATGTAAGCGTAAAATGGTAAGTAGGTGAAGGTAAAAGATAAAGGGTTTTATGCTTATACGATAAAGGGTAAACATAAGAGTGAGATGTTAGTTGGGAAGGCTCTCCGAGCATATGAGGTAATTGGAACTCATAGGGGCATAAAGGATTAATGAAAGAGAGTCATAAGGTTTCCACTGATACGAGGATGTGTGAGTGTAAAAGGAAAAAAGGAGAAGCTTTAGCGAAAGGGTTTTACGCTTATACGACAGAATTTTGAATCGTAAAAATGGAAGTATGCAGTGAAAAGGTATGAGATCGTAAACGGTAAAGGGCGTCATACGAACATAAAGGGATTTTAAAAACAGTGCCAAGGCATCATTACGTTCTTACGATTAAGGCATACTGAAGCATCTCTGAGTGAATGTAGAGATCCATCAAGGGCATTTTTGGCATTATGAAGATTGAAGGTTTGACTCAGCGTAAGATCGGAAGTGAGAAGTACCAAGTTCTATGGTGTTTTGAAATTGGTCATCCCGTGTGAGCGTAAAGGTCCAGCTTGTGAGAACGTAAGGTAAGTTCACAAAGCTTCTCAATGTTATGCTTCAAAGGCAGCGTAAAGGCAAAAATAGAAATGAGAAAGGGTCTCGGGCTTATGCTGAGGTCGTAAAGGCGTAAAGGAGATTCATCTTGTAAGAGTGTAAAGGAAAATTTGCATACCTCTGATGCTACAAGAGCTTTTCTGATTTCAGGGTCTTCATGGTGAGATGTGAAAATTAAATGTTGCAGATGAAATTGCAACCAGATATAGAGATTTTTCATCATTCTTAACTTCTCCAGAAAGTTTCAAGATGATTTGTTGGTTTCTAAATGCAGTTGGGGTAGTTATGAATTTTGCTAACAACAATATTTGATTTTCACAGCAAAACAGGTTGAGACATAATGGAGATCAGATTTTGGGCCTCAGTACAGATTTGTAATGATTCTGATATCTTCTTCAAAGAGATATTTGCATATTTTATGTGGAGATATATCAGATATTTTGCATCATTTATGGTTTTTCAAGTGCAGGTAGATGAAGGATGATCAGTTTCAGCAACTCCAGATTGAAGACATTCTCAATGGGACAGATGTCAAATTTAGCTTGCATTTCCTAAGATATCTTCTCCTATATATCTTCCTCTTCTACTCATTGTAAGGGTTCCAATTTTTATGACTTGTGAAACTACAAGGTTGGCTCCAGTCTTAAGTTGTGATACCAATCTTCTCGATATTTTTTGTGTTATGAACAACATGCTTTATCTCTTTAGAAGCATAGTTATTTCACAGTCATTCTTGGTGTATTTCTTGAGTTCTTGTAAGCAGATGATGTATTGTTTTCAATGAAATTATTACAAAGAATTTCACCTTCTTAGTTTCATTTTGATTCTTCTCTCCTACTTCTGTTACTTGCAGTCTTCTGTGTTTGAGAACAAAGAGCTTAGACGCAGTTGCAATAAGGTTGTATATCAAAATAGATTTGCTATTGGATGAAGGATCCAAGGAAATGCTTGTTTATGCTGATAGGATTGTGGGTTACATTAGGAGGATATTTTCATAAGCATGAGAATTTGATGAATACTGATGTCTATTTGCAAGTCAAGTAGATAGATCATATGCCTGAAAATATGAGTTTTTTTTAGGTATCCATCTGTATGTTAGGATTCAATTATTGCCCAATGGATAAGGGACTAGTCAGCTTGGAGGATACATGTCTTCTATTGTTGCATACCTAGTTATGTTGAGAAACCATTTCAATTTTAAATGAATATCTTTCCTTTTGTGTTTAGAATTAAAAGAGTTTTCCCCCACTTTGTTTATTAGGTTCATGTGCTTTGTTATCAGCTATTTCATCCATGAATGCTTGTATAAACCTAGAAGATTAAGGGATTTTATCTATTTTTTCTAGATTCAATTGTATGCCTTTATACTGGTACCATATAAAGAATTTGAGGTCCACCTACCTAGGTCTAACAGATCTTGAAGAAGAAGAAGAAGGATTTATCCTTATAGTTGGCCCAAGATTGTAGTCAAGTGCACCCATCATAGGAATTTTCTAACCTTAGGTGTATTGGTTTGGTTTCTTGGTTATTTCCAAAACTATTAAATCAGGAGCCAACACGTACAACACATTTAAAGGGTTGTTTTGAATACTACCATTAATACTGGTATTTTTGAAAACATCTTAGAGTTTTGTAGTCTAAAGAAGGCAAAGTTCTATAAGAAATCTATGAGCAGGTGGGGGCTTTTAGTATTAGAGGAAACCATGGTGGGAGAGAGAAACATGAGGGAGCCATCGGGAGAGGCAGGAAATTGGAAGAAGAAATCGAAGGTTTGGTGCAAACTTGAAAAGGGTAGGATTTCTTGATTCTTGGAGAAGCTCCATGGCTTTGATGTGGGGATAACTAAGGTTATGGTGGATTCCTAGAAAAATGGGAGAGTCAAAATTGATGGGGTCACCCACCATGTTAATGTGGAATTGATAACTCGGGTTGCCGAAATCCCTCTAGAAGGGACCAATTTTTTCAGAGATAAGAAAATGTCGACAAAGACTGTCAAAATTTTTGTTAAGGATGAAAAGGAGCTAAATAAGCTTGTCAAGGTGGAGATGTACTACAAGATGGAGTCAATCAAAAAGATATGGAGGTATGTTCTCAAGATCATCATTAAGTATATTTCCTTGGACCCCAGATTTGATAGCATAAGAACACATCATTTTGTCTTGCTTAATTACTTTAGGCATAGAATCAAAATTTTGTTTCCTTTCTACCTTTTCACCTCCATGAGCAAGGGTATCGAGGGTTTCAAGAGAAAACCCACCGCTAATGCAGCCCTTAATGAGGGATTACTCCTCCTAGTTTATGAGTATCTAAATGCTTAAACTAGGGGAAAATCCCTTTGTGATGCTAGGTGTGCTGTCAAGGAAACTAGGAGCTCAAACTCTGAGGAAGTGTAGAGCATAAAATTGGAGGAAGAGGAGTCTAAATCCAAAGAAGAAAGGAAACCCTCTGCCACATTCCCTATAGAAAGAGCCCAAGAGGTTTACCCCTCATTCCCCCTAAGCCTAAGCCTCAAGAGGTGGAGGAGGATAATGAGGATGAAGAGGACACTAATTCAGAGAAAGAGGAGAAGGAAGAGGATGTTGAGAAGGAGGAGAAGAAGGGGAGGGATAGTGAAAAAGAGGAGGAGGATTCTGCTGACGTGTCAAGAAATCCTAAGAAAAGGAAAGCAAATGAGGCCTTTGACACTAACAACTAGATTTTTGAGATTCCTAGCCCTGGCCCCACTTCTTCACCGACTGTAGACATTTTGGAAAAAGAGAGTGGGGAGGTGATAACAAAAAATAGGAGGAGGTCTTGGCAAAATTTTAATTCGAATAATGCCAAATTGGGGATTGTCAGGGAGCCTTTGAATATTCAAGTGATGGAGGAAATTGATGGAAAAACCCATTATGATGATCTCATTGATCCTAGTCTGGTTGTGATCTTAGATAACGCAAGGGAAACTAGGCTTAACCTTTTGAACAATTCTAGGAACAACATGATGAACAATTTTTGGTCTATCAAGTGGTTGTTCCATGAAAATGAAGAACTCAAGGGGAGAAAAAGCTAGGAAGGTGACCAAAATAGAGGTAGCAACTAGGGGCATAATGAAGAGGATAAAAGCTAGGATGGAAGCCAATAGTATATCAATGTCTAGGATCACAGGGCTGGCCAAGAGGACAAAATAAAAAAGGTTGAACAAAGAGTCCAAAGGATGGAGTTCTTCCACCAAAACCTGGCAAATTAGGTGATTGCCACCTTGAATACCCTAAAAAAAAATATTAATAGCCTGGGTGAATCATTGATTAGTGTTGGGTTTGGCGGGGAAATTTTGGAGAAGTCTAACTTGGAAAATGGGTAGGCTAAGGATTATCCGAAAGAGACCAGGGACTAGGTGGATGCTCAGAACCAAGACTAGGAGAACGCAGACAATAGGAAGACCATAGAAGTTGCAAAATCCCTGTAGGTTCTTGATAAAGAGAATTGATAGTTAGGTTGTTCTTTCTTTCCTAGTGTAGTTGGTTCTTTTTTGTTCTAGTTTTGCTGGATCTTTGTTCCTGGCCGCGGGCCAATTTTTATGGTTGGCTTTTGTTAAGCTACTTCGTTTATGCTAGACATTGCTAAATATTTCTATTTTTGATATGTTGTAATACTTTCAAGTTTTAGGATCCCTATAAAACTTGTTTTACTTAATCAAATTTTTTTATAAAATATCATATACATGATCTCATATTGAATACATAAGCACAATTGATACAATGAAGTACATCCAATGCACCACATCTACTGCACATATCATAGGATATGTAATGATAAATAAAATAGAATAAATTATAATGCATCATCCTATAAGAACCTAAAGATACAAAAACATAATACATCAATTGAATAGAAAGGCTCCAAGAGATAAGAATAAAAATGGTAAACCTACAAAAATTGATAATCTAAAACCAATACAAATCTATCAGACCTCAATGATAAAATAATCACTACAACCTGACCTCATGCTAACCTAATTAGGACCACTCAAAATTTGAGGGATAACATATAAACCACACACAAATATCAAACCATAAATATAATTCATAGGCCAGGGATCCTAAAAGTTCTCTACCTCAAGATGTGCCAAACTAATGATTAAAAAAATAATAAGAAATATTGAAATATCAAAAGCATCCAATGTCAACACCACATACCAAAAACCAAACTTCCTAACAAATACCGATATCAATAAATAATATCCACCAAATAAATACCAATCGATAAGTAAATAAAAACCAACAAATAATTGATAACCACCAATAATAAATAACACCCACCAAAGGAAAATGCAAAATATAGAAAAGAGACTTATGCTACATATTAGGGAGTCTCGTAACATGGTCAACAACTTGAGTTACCTTGGTATGGTCTCTTATTAAACCTTAGACACTCAATTGTTGAGTTACCTAGGGCTAGTCATTCTAGACCCTAAACACTCAACATGACCCATGAAACATCAATAGCCTTTAATACAAACAAGGCTTACTAACTATGAAAGGCCTCACAGAAGAAATCAATTGAATGTCATCAAAGTTTTTGTTCTCAAATTCATCATTTGTATTAGTAATATCTAGTGCCACTGAAGTTTGTTCACCCATATATGAATTCTTTTTATTAATGTAATCATAATAGTTGTTAAAAATGCAATCATAATAAAAGAATGAGTAATCTCTAGTGCATAATAGCCACAAATTACTATCTATACTCATAAATGAATGCAAGGATCTTGTCTTGTCTACCCTCTTGTATCCATGCATTGATCTTCTATTATAACCATCAAGACATGTAAAAAAAACAAGTTAAACATATATAGATGGTCAAATCAATTTATTCAGGACATCTACAAATTTGAATTTAACATGTGTTACATCTATATCAGATGCCTCCCAGAATACTCTGAACTACGTGATTTGATCCACTTGTGATGATGTGTTAGCCTCATTTGGAACTGTAAAGTGCACTTTGGACCATCATGCTCAACCTTTACATGTCCACTCTAAAAAAATTCAAATGTGTGGTGTATTTTCATCAATGATATCTACATAGTGCATAAAATGGGCTTTTTTATTTAAATTGTGTTGCACATCCATCTAACCATGCATTTAAAATAAAGTAATTAATGCCTTTTTTGTGAATATTCAAAAAAATGTCTTAAAATAGTATTTCACAAAATGTGTGTCATGCTCTTTATCACCACTAATGTAAAAGTGATATTATTTCTTAATGATTCATGTTTCATATGTACTTTTAGCACCATCAAAAGCCAATTTTGCATGTTGATGAGACACCTAGACCATAATAGTGATCTACTGTGCAAAGTAGTATTTTGGTTGAAGTTGTTTTTGAGAAATGAAAGAGTAATTTTCTACAAATGTCAACAACTGATAAACTTGTTCCAAATGGGAAAGTTTCTCTTAGTGTTTGCATATTTTTCTTTCCTCTTAGGAAAAAGGCATGACATATATATGGTTGAGCTAATTTATTAAAATTTGACATAAATTCTCCAACAAGTATCTTGTCCTCTACATATTTCAACCTTATTGATTCTTTCCCAACTTTTGTTTCACATTTTATGTACTTATATCTCTTACATTGTACCATCCTCATCATATCAATATCTTCATCTCTAAAAGGAAATTTATTCAAATTACTACATGTTTCACAAGTTCCTCTTATGCAATATATTTCACCTATTACACAATCATATGGTTTGTCACACAAGAGTGATGCTACAAATCAACTTAGTCCTTGAGAAAAAGCATTTTGAGAACCATCACTTTCTTCTATCATCTTTTGAAACCCTTAATAGTAGAGATCAAATTAAACATGATATTGAAAACAAGTTTCAAAAAAAATATTTATCTTCACATAATTAGGCTTTAATCTTTCAAACATTATTTTTCCAATCTTTATGTTAGGATTTAAATTACAAAATGAGAGATACATTTCATGTTAGGATTTAAACCAAATTCCTAACTCTTTCCCCAATCCTATTAGATCAAGAAGCTCTACACATTAGTGCCCAATTTCCTTCCAATGTACTATCATCCAAATTGATTCTCCTTTTGACATAATGTGATATTGTATTTCTATTGTACCTGGTATGAGGTAAAAGTGAAGAAATTTGTCTTTTGGAGGATTTTTTTAATTTAAAATACATACCAGTATCACTCTTAGTGAAATGGATCTATTTGCAGATCTAGTTGTTTTCCTTGTGGAATGGAATCCTTCCTTAAAAAAATTAACAATATATTTTTGTCGATTAGAATTAATCCTTTTGTTCAAACTTGTATCTATACCCAACAATTTTAATGGATCTTTTAAATAATCTTTAAGAAGTGAAATTGATAATAGTTGGCTTTTTCTAGTGTATCAAAATTGCCACAACATGCAATTCTTTCCTTAGGCTTTTTATTGAATGTCCTCTTTATTGTATGTGTAGGTTGTTTAGCATAATAACTCAATTTTTCCATATCCACTTTATTTAAATGATCTATGTTTATGCAATTAATTTTCCTCTTCAACTTTTGAGCTAGATTAATATTCTCATCTTTTTCTTGAACTTGCATTGCAAGTAAAAAATTTTTAAAATTTTTTAGAGAGTCTTAAGGGGACACGTATAAAGAAAAATTATTGTTGTCCCATTGGAAAATTTACAATAGTAATGAGAAAGAGGGATGCATACTTATTTAAATTTCCAATGACCCTTCTCCAATATCCATTTCTTCAACTTTAGTTTCTCCCTATCCAAAATTTTCTTCATTGAATGTTGCACACAACAACATAAAAAATAAACTCAAGTAAGGGGAAAGTTATCTAAAATATATATTAAATACAAAGATACTAAATAGAGAGAGATGTGGTTACCTATTTGAGCTTGGGCTGAACCTATTCAACTTTAAAATGTTATGTTTGTCGAGTACATTCTACACATGTACGAATTTTTTATACCCAAATGAATACACACACACACAAACACACACACACACACACACACACACACACACACACACACACAGAGAGAGAGAGAGAGAGAGAGAGAGAGAGAGAGAGAGAGAATCTTAAGAGGTTGTAGAAAGAGGTAATCTTAAAGTGATCTAGAGATAGTGTCTTAAGGGGATCTAGGGACATTGTGTCAAGGGGATGTAGAGAAATACACTCTTAAAGGGATCTGGAGAGACAACATCTTAAGGGTATCTAGAGAGAGATGGTCTCAAGGGGATCTAGAGACAATATATTAAGGGTATGTAGAGAGAGATAATCTTAAAGAGATAGATATAGACATTTTCTTAAGGGAATATAGAGAGAGAGCTTTAAGAGGATGTAGACAAAGATAATTTTAAAGTAATCTAGGGAGACTTGCTTAAGGGGATCTAAAAAGAGATACTCTTAAGTAGATCTAGAGACAATTCTTAAGGGGATTTAGAGGGAGATACTCTTAAAATCATTTAGATGCAATGTCTTAAGAGGGTCTAGAGAGAGATAGTCTTGAGGGAATCTCTAAAAAAACTACATTAAGACTCTATTGCATATAATATCTACCATCTTATTCCTAATAGACTATGTTATGTCAAAATAGGCCATAATGTGTAAAACTAAGAGTTCTTTATAATGAAAATTAGTCATCTACCCTATTATGTCATAATAGACCATGTTATATGATAATATACAATATTAAGGGCTATTCATACAAAATGGGTCATATTATGTGATTATAGACCTTATTACATCATAATACACATAGGTATTATGTATCATAGTAGACCTCATTATACATCAAATATATTATGTTGTAAAAGATAATATTTTCTTCTTATGTATTAAAATATTAGGTCATATTAGGTCAAGGGGGGAGGGAGAGAGAGAGAGACGTGTTTTAAAAGTACAAAACCACTAAAATGGGGAGAGAGGGCCATCTAAGATGTCCTATGTATATTAAAGAGTCTTAGAATGTAAAGAGAGTATTATGGTATTTTAGAGGTAGATAACTTCTTAAGGGAATTCTATGTCTGCATAGTTTGAACGTTGCATGCAAAATTAAGGGTTCTTATATCAAATTGGACCCTATTATGTGATAATAGAGTCTATTATGTCTAAAAAGACTCTATTATGCACAATAGACCCTATTATACATAATAGATTGTATTATGTGATATAACATAAAAATAAGGGTTGTTATGTAAATATAGATCATAATGTGTGAAAATAAGTGTTCTTGTATCAAAATTAGACATCTAGCCTATTATGTACATTACAATAGAGGTCCTATGTTGTTATCTAATATGTAACTTATTATAGGTTCTTCATACAAAATTAGACAAATTATGTCATAATAGACCCTAAATTATAAGATCTTGTTAGGAATAATAGACTATATTATGCATAATAGACCTTATTATATGTAGATTCTATTGTGAAATAATATACAATATTAATGAGCATTATGTCAAAGTGGGTCATATTAGGTCATAATAAACCATATTACATATATTTTGAATGTGATAGACCTTCTTACATGTAATATGCAATGCTAACTACATTCTTATGTCAAAATATTAAATCATACTATGTCATAGATTGTAAATTTTCAAAAAAGAAATATATCATGTATAGTATCAAAATGTTAAAATAAGTTGTCAAGGAAACTTAATATATTGTAACAACTCCTAATAATAGGTCCTAGGTGTTTTAAGGGGCCTTAAGTATCTTAAAGTTCTTAACTTGTCATAAGGGGTCCTTGAATAGCATCAAACAACTTATTCTAACTATACTATAACTTTTATACACAAAAAATTAGAAAATTCTATAACATATAATTTAAAAAGTAGACTGAGATAGTGAGAGAGAAGTAGAAAAAGGCGTACCTTGATTCCTTCTATAGTATCTTACCTATGTATCTAAATGATTTTTTTTGTTCATTTTCATATGATCTTCATGCTACCCTATTTGATCTTTGCTTTTATTTCCCATCGCAAGTTTGTTTGAAAAAAATGACAAAATAGAAAACATACAATCTAAATGTTATACTTCTCAAAAGTGCAAATAATCTAATAATTTTCAAATCTAGCGCATGAAAAAAATTATATTTTATTTATGTGAGAACCCACATTGTAGAAAAAACATGAAATAGGTTGATTTGGGTTCAATCAGAAGTAGGTAAGTACTTTTGATCAAAAGTACTTGGGTAAAGTTATTAACCTGCATAATTTTACCCTTCAGGTAAAGTACTTTTTGATCAAAAGTGGGTACTTTTGTAAGAACTTACATTGTATTGAAAGTACATGATTAGGTCATTTTTCAAAGGGCTAAAACTTTCTCCTATTTTCATGCCTTCTAAAATCAATTAGCATGTTTATAATGGAACAATGAAGAAAAGACATTTTGAATGACACAATTGCTTAGAACTGGCTTTCTAATGACTGTAGATTTGATAAATTTTGAGTTTTTTTTTTAATGTCAATTAAATATAGGTCTACTATCAGAAAAACTTGTCTATTCGATGTTTAGGGAAGAATAGAAAACACAAGAATAAAAATTCTAAATGATAATCAAAATCTACATATCAAAGTCCCCTTTCTATCAGAAAAAAGAAATTTTGAAACTTGACAAATACATAACAAGTTGCATGCTTCAAAAATAATGTATGTCAAAATTAGAGCTAGGTAAACTTCAAATGTCAATAAAATATGAAATACTAAGGATAAAGACATCAAACCAATTCAATGATCTTGATATGGATGTTAGAAAACTAAATTCAAAAGAATCACATGATGTCTATTTTAGAAAAAAATCTATGCTTGTCAAAAACAATATCACTCTTTAAAAATTGGGTTTTCAAAAACATAACAATTTTTCGTGGAAGAAAAAATAATGAATGAATTCAATTAAAATATATATATATTTAGAATCTACATAAAAAATCCTAAAATACTCTAATTTACTTCATCTTCAAATTTGTAACTATTTAACAAAAATATGCATCCAAAAGTGGAGGTTTTTTTTTAATGCACAATTTAGTGTTTGTTTAGGCAAAAAAGTGTAACCCACTATTGTGGGTCCACTCCTCATGAGTGATCAAGCATCTTATCCTACTTCCATCATGGCCTATACTAGCACTTAAGGCATGTGCAAGGAGCACAATTATCTTATTAATGTTTATCTCGTTCCTAAAGTTTATTAAATTATCAATTATTACCAAACTTATAATAGGTTATCCTAGATTTAACCACTTTGGGCTTCATACCCCTATAGTAAGCCACTCCCTTAGGATATTTTACCAAGAAAACCTCCCCTAAGCTCAGAAATCACAATAAATCCCATAACCCACAAAATGAAGCATAATCAATCTCGGTTCTATAAGGGGCAAACAAAACTCGCACCAATCCTCAAACCAAAATATCACAAATACTCTCGAAAACACACATCATAAACATGAGATTCAAATTTTAGCACATAACATATGGTAAAAATAAAAAATCACCATACAAATACACCCTACAAGCCTTTGGTACACATTCCTAAATGGCTAACTAATACCCCCATTAACCATCATACAATAAATATCACAACTTCCACAATCAACCATTTAAAAAACATAAGGTTTCGGCCACATAGATCAATTTAATTATTTTCTAACATCTAGTTTTGGCCATAAAAATGTGCATATAAAAATAAACACAACAAACTTACTTAGAGTTCATCAATTTAAAAATTACTTATCAAAATAATCCTTGATCATGATTATTATATTTAAATTCAACTATTCACTTAACAAGTATTAACATAATAATTTTCACTAACCACTTTGATTGTTAAGATAGTTAGGTTGGGATGAGTGTATCTTTCAACAATGGAAGGATGCAAAGTGCAATGGATGGAATGGTTCCTTATAGGTCTCAGATGTAATTAGGAATTATTTGATCATATGTACTCACTTGAAAAATGATCTTTCTATTGTATAATAGAAATGATGGTAATCTAACTGGGGTATGCCCCTTTTATGGTGTAATAATAAAGGTCTATGGTCCTGGGCTAGACTGAAGGTTTTCTTCCCTGTTCTTTCCTACCAGTGCCTGTTTGAATGGTGGGACTCTTTTGTAATTAATTTTTTATTAATCAATATTATCAAGGCCTTGGTCATTTACTAATAAAAAATTAATTTAATTATTTTAATAAAATCAAATATTTATTATCAATATCTATAATTTATAAAGATAACCAACATTTACAAATTAAAATTAAATAAAGTTAAAATTTAATATAATTAAATTTAATGTAATATTAAAGTGAAAGAATTTTTAATTAAATTAAGTTTCAAATAAAATACATTTTAATTTTAATTAAAATTTTATTATTTTATTTTATTTTACCTCTTGTAATGATTCTTTAGTTGTTATCTCCTATAATCTGATTCTCCATATGATTTCACTATACATATGTTAGGGTTTTATGTTATGTCTTGATCTTGAGTGAGCTAGACCTTAGGAGAAACATTTGAACTCATTGACTTCTTTGACTATCTTTGACTTGGTTAGTGACCTTGTTTGATGTTAGACATTTGATTTATTATATTTTATTGATGATTATATGTTAGATTAGTATGTGATGGATTATATTGATCGTAATTATTATGCATTAGAATTATATAAGTTGTTGAATATGTAATAAAATTAACTAATGATGCAAATTATTATTAATTTTTTTATAATGAATTATGATACTAACCTAGACTAGTAGAAAATTAGAGTGTTGGAAGTTTTGGATAGATGTCAAAGGCGGGAGTGAGACCCAAGTAGAAAGGGTTAGCATACCGGCAATGCCAAGAAACAAAGAATCTACACACACACATAATTAATTAATCTCATAATGGATTGATTTTTTTGCATACTTTGATTGAATTTCTAGTCTTAATTATATGCTTTTATATTAAATGTATTTGAATGTGCTTGGTTAAAATACATAGGAAAAAATTGTTTGGTTTTGTAAGGTTGGAAAATGGAAGCAATCCACCTAATACATTAATGAAGGGAGAATACCAAGATCTACCCCTTTGATTAGATTTGATCGATACAAAAGGAAGTATGAATGTGCAACCCAATGTGAAAGGAGTGAATAACTCAAATTTATTTCTCTCTCGCATCCACCTTAAGAGGGATTAAGCAAGAAGATAGACAATATAATGCTGAAATATTAGATGATGAAATGTATTGAAATGAAAAAGGGACATATGATATACCTTGTGAAATATAAACCTAAAAACATGCTATCAAATTGACTCAAAAACTATAAAATCTCATGACCTAGGCAAAAAAATGGTGAGGCGAACAAATGTTGAGATATGATTGAAAAGATCATTGTTAAGAGAGATTATTGAAAGAAGGAGATTGTTAAAGAAGACTATGTGTTTCAGTCATTATTTTGTCACTAATGTCAAATATGTTATTTGTTGGTAAGACAACTGCTTATAAGATTCAAGTACTATCACTTAGTTGATTGATGAAGAGGATTTGATCAATAAGAGGTAATAATAGCACCTAGAGGAAAGGTTGAGTTATGATTATGTAATTAAATACAAGGATTAGTTAAGACAGTGATGACATGATGTATTGTTAATCTACTTAAGGTTACAAATGTTGGCTACACTAAGAAATTTTAGAAGAACAAGTTACACAAAGTTTGTCTGCCAAGCTTGACCGAGTGATAATAGGTGTCAAGCAAAGTCAGTGCAAGCCAAGTAGAAAGTCAGTTAGAGCTGAGTAAAAGAAAACTCTAGTGGATGCCGAGCAAGATAATTGATGTCGAGTAAAGTTTACTTGATGCCAAGCATCAGTAAATTTTAGTTGATGCCAAGTGATTTTTTAGTTGATGTCGAGCATAAAAAAGTTGATAATGTTAAGCTGCTACTTTATGTTAAAGATCAAAGATTCACTGAATCTAAGTTGACAAGTTTATTTTCTTGAAACTTGTGAACCAAGAGAAAGATAAGGTTGATGAGCTAGTAGCACAAAATTTGATGTAAACTATTTTTAGGAAAATTTAAATGGATTCTAGGAGAAGTTTTTAGAAAGACAAGATATGGGTAGATACATTGTATCCTACCTAATCCATCCAAACCTTAAATTGGACAATGGAAAATGAGCAGGAAAGTGTCCTAGTTTCCTATTTATAGGAATGTATAGTCATGAAGCAAAAGTTATCATGTGTGAGAACCTAAGGAGAAGGAATTAAAGGTTTTGCTTCATCAAGTGACCCAAGAAGAAAAGAGTTTTCAATGGCATGTTAAGCAAGAAGGCTTAAGGAGATGAATGCTTGAGGGGTGAAAAAGTTGTCAGAGCTGCAAAGTATGAAGGCCCAGGAGAATTGAGGACTGAATAAAGATCTAAAATATGCAAGAAAAGTTGTAAGTTGTATCAGATCAAAGCTCTACTCTTACTCTCTAACAATTATATCAATCTAGGGTAAATCCTTTTATATAAAGGTTGACCTAACAGTCATTTGTAAATCCCTTGACTGGGTGGCATTCCAAGTGAATGGCCTAAAGACCTCTAACAAGGCTCACTTCTAATAGGGTGATTGAAATCCCTTAACTGGGTCACATTTAATAGTGTGTATTGTAACCTTTAACAACATTGGCCTTTCATAGGACATCACTTAGAACAGTGAAAATGAGTAGCATGTTACAGGTGGTTTTTTCCAAATTGGGTTTTCACATAAATCATTGTGCCAAGTGTGCTAATGAATCTATTGTGTTTCATGCTTTACATTTCTACAAGTTGATTTGATAGTAACATACAAGTTTTAGTTATTACATAATGGATACATGCATGGGTATGAATTTTTTATGGGTTCACTAAGTTGTGAAAAGTTTTATTTATACATCTAGACCTTGGATAATTGATTCACCTCCCCCCCCCCCCTAGTTATTCTAAAGTATTCCAACAACAAAACCCAAAAATCATCTGGCAATCTGATAGGGCTGACTTTCATTGACTGGGTGACCTAGTGTAACCTTGAATTCAAGGGTGATCTCTTCAAACCTGCAAAACTATGTGCAATGTTGATTTTCATTTTTTAGTTTTAAGAAAGTTGAAAAGGGTATTTGATCCACAACCTGTTCACCAATCCAAGATTTGAAACCTGTAAAATAAGGGGTTTTATGGTTCGTTCTTTAGGGGGGTTTACCTTTGTCAAATCCCAATTTTGGAATTAACCTTAAATTTAAATAAAGATAGAATGCTAGCAAGTAGTAGTGATAGATCTAACATAAAGTAATTTAAATATATGAATATGCTCTTGAATTTTAAATGTAATCAAGTATGTAGATGTAATAGCTTAACTTCAAAAACCCTAGAAAGGAAATCAAAGTGAAACCAAAACCTTCATGAATAAGTGTGCTTGAAATATTCCTTATCAGATAATGTAGAATATGCCACAAAGGATCTTGAATGTTGAACAAAATATCTAGAATAAACACCTTCTATAGCTTGAATGTATGAACCCTTAATATTCAATGGAGAGATTGCTTGAACGCTTGAAGTGTGCTTCAACACATAAATTACTAAACACTTCATGATGATATATTGTGATGTTTAAAATGGAGTGAATGGATGGGCCTCTAAAGGGTTCAAAATTGACTAACTCTCATAGAATGACCCACCTAGAAGTGAACACCTTGGAACTACATAGACAAGAGATCTGAGAAAAGGACCCAAAATAGGGCCAAAATAGGGATGTACTACATCCCTAATTTTCCCATAAAGGGAACACTATTTCCTTTATTGGATAGGTGCACACTGCATCCCTATCAGCTTGGGTGAGAACTTGTATGATTCCCTCGAGGTCCTAAAACAAGTCTCAAATCCTAGAAATCAGGTACAAAACTTGAGATATAGTTTTTTTGGTGTGGATAAGAGATTCTATGTGATTTTATGAAGGAAGTACCTAGGTGGTTATATTCTACTTTAATCTTTACACCATGAAAATAGGACCTTTAAAGAGGTTCAATTAGGTCTTACCAAATTCCACCAAGGAGAAAGGAGAAGAAAAGGGAAGAAAGGAGGAGAGATAAAAATGAATGACAACCTCACATTAAATGGGAGCTGAATCATCATTAAATCAATGTTCTTCTAATTTAAGATGGTACATTTATCCCACACTTTAGAGAGTGTGGATCAACCTACACTTGTAGTAAAATAAAGAGAAGAAGGATGAATCTGGTGAATTGTAATGAGATAGAACATCACTTAGTAAAAGGGAATAAGCCTACAAGAATAAGATTCCTAACTCCACATTTGTACAAAAGGATGAAAAATAAAATAAAAAATAAAAAAAAAGTTAAAAAATACAAAGGCACAATAAGGGGTTAGTACTATTTAACAAACCAAATCAACTAGTGAAAGAAACCTTAGCTGAAAAAATTGTTTCATTTGCTAATATCATATTTGAAAAGTTATCACAAAAACATAAATGAGGATGTAATAAATGCAAGAGAAACATAATTAATAACATAACTTGAGGATCGATTTCTACTAGAATGAAAACAAAAGAGAGAGAAGGGAGAGAAAAGTGATTACCTCACCCAATAGAATGCCCACCCTACTGTGACTCACTAAAAGAGTTATTTGTAAAAGATGGCATTGAATAGTCTAAAAAGGTGGTAACCTTCTAGTAAACCTACCAAATTTCCATTCATTCATTATGGTCCTTTGTATTACCATGGAATGGTCCTGTAAAAATGCATTACCTTTGTATGGTACTTAGCATGTCATGCTTGAATGTGTTTTCTTATATATGAGATTTAGCGAGCTTGTATGTGTTACCCATATATAAGATTTATTATGTGTGTCTGGATGTATTACCCATGCATGAGACTTAGAAAGTTTATATTTTTTATCCACATACAAGATTTAGAATATATCTAGATGTGGTACCCTTAAATGAGATTTAGAAAGTTTATCTGCATTACCTATTATGGGATTCAACATATGTTCTTGTGTATACAAAAGAGAGATCAAGTAACAATGAATAGATTTGAAAATAACTTAGAAATCATACCAAACATTTAGGGCTAAATTACTATAATCCATGCTCAGAATCTATATTTTCTACCCCATGATTGAGAGAAAAAATTATGTACAAGGAGGTTGTACACATGCCCCCTCCTTGTCATGTCTATATACTAGATATGAGAAGGAAGAGGAAGAGAAGAGTGTACCTACTATGTGCAACAAGGATATATCCTTAAAGAGACAATGTGGACTTCATTCATATAAAAGAGCCTTACCTCTTTCAATCTAAGAACATAGACAATCATCAAAATGATATATCAATTATGGAAAGAGGATCCACAAAAAGGGAGAAATATTAATTAAAAGGCAACTACCTAAGAGGAGTTCTTGATTAAGATAACATCTCCTACAAAATAAAGAGGGGGAAAAGAACAATAATGCACCTATTCAACCCCCTATATAGGTGGAATAGGGATCCCTGGATGAAGGATAATAATCTATAAGAAAGGGAAAATGTATATAATGGACATGGCTTTACTTGATAAATAGGAGGTGATGACTTAGGACATGCACCTCTTGAAAAAGAGATAATCCATAGCCAAGAAACAATTCTTCATAAAGGAAAAAAATGTTACATAATAAACAAGCTCCACTTAATCTTAGGAATGTAGATCCTTAGAACAAGAGATAATGAATGTACAAAGTTATTGCCCCCCCAAAAAATGAGACAAGAAAAGTAGATCTATGGTGGATTATATAACAAAATCTTGATAAGATATAACGATGAGTCATAAGCAAATACCAATAGCCATGCACAAAACACAAACTCCTCATATGCAACAAGAAGAATATAATGATACACCATATAGAGGATAAAAGAAATAAACATCATAAGGTAATCAATTTTAAACAACATAATATGCTATAAAAAAAAAGTCACCAATGAAGTAAGCCATAGATTGTCATTAAATGAGAAGTATTAAGATCTAAGATATGAAAGACACTTTACTAGACAAAAACACAAGGTTATGCATGTAACAAAGAAAAACATACCTATAAATAATAAAGCTCTATAAAACAATACAAATCTATAGAGAAATTAAATAAAGAGATTAAAGAATGGCATTATAACATTCAAAGAATATCTTATAAGAAACATATTGAAAAAGAAATAAACACATGTGTAACACAAATAGATATATCGTATAGAGATAATGCATCCAAAAAAGAAGAAAAATATCATCATGAAATTAGGAAACACCAAATTGCAAAAAGACAAAATAAATATTCAAGACAAAAGTCCTAAGAGAGGAAATGTATTAAAAAAATATGTGATAAAAAACTCTTTCCACATAAAATTTCACAAAATTCCTACATATAGGAAGAAGAAAATATCCCTAAAAGGAAAGAGAAGAAAAGAATCCTTTGCCCCAAGTAAAAAGGAACAATGCAAAGAAACCTATTGGGAGATTCAAAATTCTCATTATAAAAGGTAATAGGGAATCTACGCCAATAGATGAGAAGAAAGACTGAGTGAAATTATGAATAAATTGTAACACAAGTATAAGGAATAATTCTTAAAGAAGCTTTTTCCCTAACAAAAAAATGAAAAATGATACAATCAAAAAGCATGTGAATTACATCATAGTGAAAAGGACATGAAAATTTTAAAAGAGTACCTTCAAGATGAATTCTATTTTTTTCGGTTGAGCAACAACTACTTGGATATACACTTTTAAAACCAAATATCAACGAGTATCTAGATAATCAGGATCAGGAGTAGGTAAGAGAAGATGAAGAGGAGGTTATGTAGGATAATCTTGTACTATTTCAAAGGGAGAATAACCAATACCATATTTATCTACCTTAGGAGATATTATTTTTTGATACCATGTTCATTACTACCAATTTCTAATTCATTTTAACCTTGTTTAGTAATCATGTAATATCCTTGAGTATCATTATTCATAAAATCTTCAACATGAGGAGATTTTTCACTAGAATCATGAGCAAAAGGTAGTGTAGGGTATAATGACAAGAGGAGAAATAAAATGAACTTTTTTTTTTGCCCTTAATATCATCATGAGAAGGAAGAGAAGGAGAAGGTTCATCAAGAAACATTGTAACATCCTCATCATGAACTAAGGTCTAGATTGAACATATGTTTGAGAAGTGATAGGAGATGAAGAAAGAGAAGTAGGATTAGGAGAGTTAGACAAAGGATTAGGAGGGTTAGGAAAATGATTATGAACATAATCAACTAAGGTTCTCACATAATCTAAAGAAGAAATAATCCAACCACATAAAGATATAACCATAAATTTAAAAGAAGGAAAATCTTATTTGCTGACCTAAAAATAACATAAAAAGAAGAGTATGAAGAGCTATAAACACTAGAAAATGCATGAAACTCTCATACTCATCATAAGTGCTATAAAGAGATGCAAGAAGGAGAAGATTGAAAAAGATATACATACACCAAAAGATCTCCATAATGAAAGATATAAGCTAACCAAGAGCACACAATATTCTAACTTCAATATCAAAAATGAAAAATGTAGAAAGTTGGGTTCACCAATTATAGAGAAAGGTGAACAAGAGATAATAAGAATCTAACTCCAAAATCAAAGAAGAGAGTGTGTTAGATTCATCAATTAATGTAAGGTTGGGAAATGGAAGCAACTCAACCAATACATTAATGAAGGGGAAGGCCAAGGTCCACCCCTTTGATTAGATTTTATCAATACAAAAGGAAGTATCGATGTGCAACCTAACGTGAAAGGAGTGAATAAATTGAAAATTTTCCCCTCTCACCTCCACCTTAAGAGGGTTTAGTCAAGAAGATAGACAATGTAATTTTTAAATATGAGATAATGTAAAGTATTAAAACAAAAAGGGGACATATGAGATACCTCGTGAAATAAAAAACTGAAAACATGATGTTAAATGAGCTAAAAAACTATTGAATCTTGCTAAATAGTAATTGAAAAAATGGTTTTCAATTGGATTATAGTTATTCAAAAAATGGTTTTTAGAGAGAAATTCATTCCCCCTCCATGGAAATTTTTGGAATTTTGACGTAGGAAAATTGGTAGTTCCAAAAGTTTTCATGGATTTAGACCTCCTCACTATTGTATCCCAAAATTATGATCCAATAGCTAGGATGGTGAGAGAGATAAATGGAGAATGTTTGGTGAAGATTATTATTGAAGAAATCTGAAAGTTTTTGGGATGGATCGTGTTTCAGAATATCATGAGGTCACCAATTTTCAAGGTTTGGAAAAGGAATATCTATCTTGTAAAGATCAGATCAAGCAAGGGCCATTGAGAGGACATTTAGCCACAATTAGAAATATAAAATTTATCACATCCTCAATCAAGGAACCTTTTAAGAATTATTTTTTCAATTCTAAAACTATAGACATATACATGACTTTGTGTAAGGTTTTTGGTGATGATGAGTGGGAGTTTATGCCCATAGTATTCATGTATACTATGGTACAGATCTTGTCTTATGGGGTTGATATTGGTTTTTAGTTTGCTTCATTAACAGCTAAAGAAATTCATATTGATCTTATAGGGATTGCAAAAGGGAAAATTGAGAAGACCTTTAGTTTTTACTCTTTGTTGATGCACATGTTTCTGTATAAGGGAGTTACATATTTTGAGAAAGAAATGGTGTTAAAAAGAGAGCATGATGAAGAGTCTCTTCTAGTCCAATTATGGAGTTTAAACACGACTTGGGATGCAGAGGAGGCTAGTTTTGTAAGATTTGATAGGTATTTCACATCTAGGTTGAGAAGCCTTTTATTGAGAGATAATCCTAGGATACCTAAAGCATTGTTAGATTTCATTAGGCCTATGGATAACCCTAGAAATATGAAGGTTTCCCATAATTGGGAAAATATTATACCATATCTAGACAATAGTTTTTAGGGTATATAGATTCCAAGGAACTCCACATGTCCTCCCCTACCAAGTACCTCCTAAGTTACGGCTAGTTGAGATCTTATGGTAGATAGGCGGCTTGGAGGAGACATAATTAACTGTTAGATCAAGGGGCTCCATTTTTCCATCCTGCATTGTGGCTCATCAATTTATTACAAAGGGTGGCTAGTTATTCCTATACAAAGTTTTAAGCCCATATAAAATGATAGTCTCCCATTCTAGATTTAATGACAATGAGGGATATTTTGAGATATTCAGACAAAGGACTAAGCTTATTTCTCACAAGCATCAATTCTATTTCCTTGAGGATGTAATAAGGAATGAATTTTCCCTCCAAGAATAAGAAATCAAGAAAGAAAAGTGGAGGGTCTATTCTATGGTTTTGGAATTCATTAATTATTTTGAGAAGGATTATAGTCCATTAAAAGATGCAAAGACATCAACAAATAGAGTGAATAAAATAATGATGACTTTCTCAGAGATCATGGATGTAATGAATGAAAAGAACGCTCGTCTTATCAATACTTATCTTGATAAAGAAAGGGAGGTAATGAAGAGGTTGTCTTTTTCTCCTGCAATAGGATTAGGACAATTGTTTATCCAAAAGAAGTCTAATTATAACATAACTAAGAATAGAGAACATGCAACTGATAAAGGAAAGTGGGTGGTTGGGCCAACCAATACTACTTTGCCAAGGGATTCCAATTGGAAGAAAAGCCTAAAGAGCCAAGGCCTAAGAGGCAAAAGATAGAAGAGAAGCAGGTGTCACAAGTAGAAGATTACATGGCTTCTCAATCTCCTCTGCATATAGAAGAAAATAGCTCACTAGAGAGAAAATTAAGCAAATTGAGTCTCAAGAGGGAGTATTCATTACTACTATCGAGTTGGAAGAAGGAAATCCCCAAGAGCCTCCTATGCTCGGCCTTGAATTGGCTATGGAAAATTTCAAAGGAAGAGAGTTAGATCTTGTAGTAGAACAAGCTAGCCGTGAATTTCTATCAAATGATAACTTTGTGAAATCAGGTGTTTTCTACCAATTTTCTTAAAGGACACATATGCAAGATTTTGAAAAAAGATGTAATAAACGAAAGGTTGAGCAACCAAAGAAGGAAGATCCAGTTATATAGGATGAAATAAAAGATGAAATGATGCAAGAATTCAAAAGCTTGAGTCCTGAAGAAGGAAGAAGAATGATCAAATCATCTAGAGTTCTACTTTTTCCAACTTGGATATTGAAGATTCAATGGTTTTTAACACTGTCACCAAGAAATTAAATGCTGAGGAGAAAATAGAAAAAGGATTTAGAGGTGCCAAGTTTTGTGAAGACTGTGCTACTCTAGCAAACTAGTCTCTAAAAAGAGGATATATGGCTAGCTTTTCACAATCTGATGATACTAAATTAAGGGGCAACTTGATTGTCGAAAGAGTAGAGACACTCCACATAATGAAGTAGTAGAGTTTAATCTTGAAACAACTACCCTTACTTTAGCCACTACCAAGAAGGAGAAAAGACATATGCTACAGTTGCAAGAGAAATATGAGTAGGTCCTAGAGGCCTATAATAAGGATGTCCAAAAGAGGATTGAACTTGAGAATAAAATGACAGGATATAGAGGATACACAAGTAAACCTAGAATCACTTATCCTCATCCCCCAATTGCACCTTTCAATACAACTCCCATTATAGAAAAACTAACTACCCCATAGGAACCCCAATTGTATACAGCTAAAGAGTTTAAGGAAGATAAGAACAAATTATGGGCCATGCATGAGGAATTGGATGTTCAATATAAAGATAAGATAAGAAATACAATTATATTTCTGGCTAATAGGATAGGTTGGCCTACATTTTATGAACAATTATCAAAATTAATGAATATGTGGAATGAGTTGAAAAGTAATGAATCCACTTTGAAGCCAATTGTGAAAAATGGAATAGTAGGGATAGTGATGTCACTATTTTATGTTGTTCAGTCATTGGTCTTTCTTGTGAACAAGTAGGAAAAACTTTTGACATGACTAATGGCCTCTCTAATTTTGATAATAAGAGAATTGTGCTACAAAGGAGAATTATAAATTATTTTCAAAGTATCTTGGTGAAAGTTTTGGGATTTTACCTCTTGCACTTAAGTCTGTGGATAAATTGAAAGATAAAGAAGAATGTGCTAAGGAATTGGATGATTTGAAATACATCAAATTAAATGAGGTTATAAATGAAAAAGATCACATATGGTTTGATAAGACAACTGAGGAAATTGTGAAGGTACAAATATTTTTTGTTTCTTTTAAAAAGGATTTTGTTCAAATTGAGAAGTTAGGAGAAGAAATCTTGAAGAAATAACAAGAAATTTTGAACTTTAATTGACCAAATGATTCACTTTTCAACAAGTGGATGATATATCTTGCTCAAGAAACTCAATTAATATCTAATGAAACTAATGAAGATGGTGCCGATGTTGAAGAATTATAGATAATTGATGCACGAGCTAAAACAAAAGAAAGGAAAGAAGAGCATCCAATTGCAATAACATATACGAAAGTTCAAATTGGTGACTTAACAAGAGAGCAACCATTTGTAACTATTGGTTTGGCAGTTCACTCTAATGATCTAGAGGGAGAACCACAAGTCACAATTAGTTTGTAGATATTAGAACTTGACTCACCAAATGTAAATCAAATGGTCCCACAACTAGAGGAACAACAATTGCATCTAGACCAATCATCAAATGAAGCACCTCAACAACAAGAAGTTGCAATAGAAATGACCCCAACACAAGAAGATTCATGATAAATACATTTTGTTACAAGAAAGCAAGGGAGCAAAAATTTTGTCTTATTATGACAGCAAACTTTTTGTTTGTAAAATCTTTTTATCTTAAGGATAGATATTTTTCTTCTCTAATCCTGAAGCTTGTTGCATCTCATGCTATATAAATGACATCCCAAGGCTAGAGAAAGGGTTAAGTCTTAGGATATTTTATAGTTGGTCTAGTAGTCTCTATGTAAATTTTTTGATGTATTCATCTTTGCATACCTTAGAATAATTAGAACATGGAAGGATTAGGTGTTTAATCTTGAGTTATTTTGAACTTGATGCCAGTAATGTATTATTTTCAAGGAAAATGAATGCAAAGGAAGGTTCTACAAACATTTGTGTCTCTAAATTTTATCTCCTATTTCATATGTCTGAAAACTTGAGAATAAATGGATAATATTATTTCATTTTAATGCAGCTTGGATGGGTTGTATGTATGTTCATTGATTGCTCTTAATTCAAGGAATTAGATAAATGCTTTCATTGAATTGATAGGTTTTCTAGGTGTATGGGAGGATGTTCATAATAGGAAAATTTAGAGTTACTATTGATAGTTTCAATTGTAAGGTAATTGAATAGATCAAGTTTATACTAGTGTGATTTACTTTGTACTAATGGATAAGGCACTGATCACCAATTAGGATGAGAACTATTGAGTTCATGGGGTGACATAGAGCACAAATATAAATCAAATAATTTTTTACTTTTTTGTATGAAGAGTTAAACAGTTGGTTAGCACTTATTTGCAATAATCCCTTATATGTCATTGTTAGTTGTTGTTGTCAAGGATTGTTTGTAAAGTATTGAAGAATTGTGTAGTTTTATACTATAAGGGATAGAAGTGAAATTTAAAGATGGTGTTAATAAAAATATGTTGAAGTCAAGAATCATAAACCAGTTATATGTCCATATGTCCCTTAGGTGCACCTGCCTTGATTTTGTAGAACCTAAAGAGTAGAGAATCTTTGTGATTATGTTGTAGCTAGATCTAGATCTGAAGTGTTCGTAGTTGAGTATAGGAGGTTGTGAACCCTTAGACCAAGTTCTATGTTTAGAACTCTACTATCAAGTATTTTGTTGCTTGGTAGTTTTGAAACACCAACACAATGGAGATCCTAATATCTCATATGCTCCATGCTTCGAGTCTCATAAAAGTGTGGCACATTGATTCATCACCATGGCAGACAATGAAAATTTGAATATCTTCATGCTTCATGCTTCAAGTCTTACCAATGGTGATGGTGTTGAACACCATAATACCACTTTCCATTTACTACTCATATTTAATACATCTTTTTTTTAAATAAATAAATAAGTAACAATTACCTATCGTTTATTCCACATGTCCAATGCACCTCTCAATACTTAGTATAATAAAATTTATCCACACCTCTATTCGAATATAATGTAATTTGAAAATGTTAACAAATTTAAAAGATCAAAATTATATTTGCACATAAATGCTACAATGAATAAAATAGTTAAAATATAAATAATATTATAAATTAAAATTCTAACATTTATATTTTAATACAATTCAATCTTAAAGGGCTACAATGGATAAATGAGAGGTGGGTCACACAAGATATATATATATATATATATATATATATATAATAATTTTTTTTTTTTAAAAAACATAAAATGTTATATTATAAATTTGTTGGTAAATAGATTTGTCACTATGAAGTTACTACTGAAACTGACCCTATTCGCCCTGTGAATAGTGACAACTATGCCAATAGTTGGAGAGATTGCAATCATGTCATGCCCTAATTTTATAAGGAAAAACACAACCACAAATTTTTTTTGAAAGGAAAACTAAAGATAATGTGTATAGCACTATACTTGTTATGAATGTTCTGTCAAACTGTGGAGTGTCTGGACAACAATTCATGTTTCCTTGAGGATGTTAGAAGATACTAATTCAATCATTGAGTTTGGAGATGATAAATTTAATTGGTAAAAAGGAAATTTGTTTTCATTTGATATTGTACACTTCAAGTTTCCATGGGGTGCCAATTTATTTCCTAACATTAATTGACCATAATTGCTAGGTGATGCTATCATATCGGATTCACATCCTATCCTCTAGGTGAGACATTACGTATGTAATTATAAAACACAATTTTTGCATCAATGTTGTTATAATGGTTCCATAGTTTCTTTGAGAAGTATGTTTATGATTGCCCTAGGTAAGTGAATATATCTCACTACATTTTATGTTCCATTTTGATCCTAAGTTATTATAGTAAGACTATTTCAATGAAAATCTTGCACTATATCCTTTCACAACTTTAGCCAGCTAGATGTTTTACAACTAGGTATTTTAAATCGTCTATCATTTATTCATTATCCAAATTCTATAATGTATTACTATCTACTAACCCCCTTTTCAATTAATATTTAGAAATTTTCTAACAATAAGGTTGCATGTTTCTAATAATTTGTCAGTTGCTGACTAGGAATTGCCACTAGCCTCTTTTGTAACATTCAACATATGAATCTCATTTTATTCAACCTCCTCCCTACTTGATTGAAGGATACTTTTACTAGTTAGGGGAATTACAATGACATGTTTTTTGTTTGTTTTTATAACTCTCTCTCTCTCTCTCTCTCTCTCTCTCTCTCTCTCTCTCTCTCTCTCTCTCTCTCTCTCTCTCTCTCTCTCTCTCTCTCTCTCTCTCTCTCTCTCTCTTCTCTCTCTCTCTCTCTCTCTCTCTCTCTCTCTCTCTCTCTCTCTCTCTCATATATATATATATATATAGAAATTCACATCATAATAACTTAATATTTTTGCATGTCCTAAACTATCATATTTTTTTCTCAATGTTATGATTTTCTTTCACAAATAGATCATAGGTATACATTTCTTATCCTATGCTGCATTTTGTAGTTTGTGGAAACGATTAAGTGTAATGCATTGTTTAATATGTAGATATGTAAAAAGATTCGTGTTTGCCTCTAAAATTTAGCACCTTATTTATTACAAAAAACAATAAAAAAATAATTATAAAATAGGGATAATGTGCAACACATTTCCTAACCCAAAATTGAATCATATTCCTACTAATAATGTTTCCATGATCTCATTATTAATTCAAAACCTAATATGTTTTCAAAATTAATCTATCTAAAGCAACATGCTTACTTATAACCATCCATTATTTTAATCCTTTCTTTATTTAAATACATGTCTCCTAACTACTGACTAATACTACCTTTTATACCATACTCCAAAACATAATTAAATAATCCATTTAGCAACTAACATTCCCTATTAACACATGACTATATTTACATTAATCTAACCCAAAATAATCCCAACTATCTTCTAAACTAACCTACCACTAACACCTGACTCATATAATAATCTAACTCTAACAATATCACATTAAACATGACCTAGGATATATTTCCTACTATCCTAATCACATGACTTAAGCAAAAACTCAACTCTAAGTATTACCACATAAAAATGACACCCCCCTACCATAAAATATGCATCCAACTTCCCATTGATAGGTCACCTTACCTCCATCAATCCCCTAGCACCTACCTCTAGGGGACACCATCATGACATGCACTAGGACCAATGTTGGGTGCCTTTTCCCTTTATCCAAGGTTGGGAACGACTTAGGAATGGATTCTAACCAATGTCAGTGTATGCACCATGTTTCATACATTTTGAAAAAGGTCTTCAAGGTTTTAACTTTTGGTTCCTAGGGTGGGACCATTTCAATAGTTTGAAAACATACTTTTTCTTACCATAACATGAAATGATGCATCTAGGGAAGAGGTGAAGGGTTTTCTGACTTATGTCAGACCAAGCCAATATTGTAGCATTAGATAAAGTGACCATAAAGGCATGAAATTCCTAGGGAGGGTAGGCCTAAGTTTAAAGAACATTGACTTTAAAAATTAAAAAAAATAGAAACTAGGTACTAGGTTTAAATCCTTAAGTCTCTTTCCTAGGTTATATTTTATTTCACTTTATTTTTGTTTAGTGATGGGTAAGGTAGTCAACTAGGTGGAGATCCCATGGATATTTTTATTTATTTATTTATTTTTATTTTTTTAGTGTTTCAATAATATAAAAAGTCCTAATTTAATTTTCTTGGTATTGTGACGCAAGGGTCACATGACTCTAATGAGTCTTCTCTCACAATTTTTTTTAATGAACTAGATGATTATTACATGAGTCTCATCCCTTAGTATAAATATTATTTTATTAGTATTCTATGTACAAGATTCTAAGTATATTCTCCTTGATTATAATATTAGACTGTAATGAAAAGTGGATTTTTTTCACCATTCCATATACAATTTCCAGAGCCATAATATACACCTACAAGATTTTTTCCTTATGAATTTGAACTATGTATTCTTTTCAAGCCAATTTTCTTTTAATCCTACCATAGAATTTTAGTGAATATGTTTGATGATGTGATGGTGTTATCTAACCTAGGAATTTATTTGAACTTGGAATCCAAATGAACTAGTGTTCATGCATATACATTGAGCTATCAATACACACTAACTTTCTTCCATTATATTGAATGCATAACATATAAACTTACAATGCAATCATCTATGCTTTGAATTGAACCACCTATATCAAAAGAATATAACAACTATGAATTTTTTCCACCAATTGATTTATAAGAAGAAGTTTCTCATTTACATGATTCTCCATACTACATCAAATCACATAATGTAAGAACTCATAATGAATATGATGTGAAAACTTACAATGAATATTTTCTTACAATTAAACTATATACAAATTCTCAATCTTTCCTTACACAATTTCATCAACATACAACCATAAGAATATCACTCTTTACATCACAATGGAATAACCATGGGGACTTAACATCCCAACACATTTATGATGACATGGAAGATTTGTATCTCCACACACTTGGTTTCCAACATTTCCAAGAATTAAACCCTAATATCTTCAAGGAATCCATCTTCACAACACCTGCAAACACACACAAACTAGGAACCATGGAGGATCACCTCTCATCCTAGGTTTCTATGAAGCCACCCACCATGCAGGGGAAACAAGTCCAAATGGGATACACACACACATCACTTGTCAATGCATGCAACACATCACATAACACAAAATAATCCCTCTCATGGCTTGCACATTGATTCACCATTGGAACCTTGAATATAAGGTGAAGGTGTGCATTCAAAAAGAAGACTTGCCATCTCATACCATATCTGAAATAAACAATTTTTTTCATGCCTTTTCAGGGTTTTTCACAAATCAACAAAATTCCATGCCCTTTTAAGGCTTCCACAAACATCCTCCAAATATAGTACCAACAACTATAGCTTCCTTGAAACCCATACTCCATTAACTTCCTTTCTACACCATTTTTCCTTATCACCATCAATGCAAAATATGAATGAATATGGCATACAATAGAGCCCATACTCCAAAGTTCTCAACTATATTTCAAACCCAACTAAGCCCTTCACCCTAGACTTCTCTTCCCTTCCCAAAGGCTGAGTGAAGCCCTCACACTCATAACAACACTTGACATTCAAATCAAGACAAGGAGATTCAAGAAAGAAATCAAGAAATTTCATGAAACACAATGCACAATCATACCAACACAAAACCATACCAAGATTCACAATAACAATACAAGATCCCATACAACACTCCATACTTACAGTTCATTATGCAATGCTAAAGGAAAAATTATCATGGTTTGAGCACCAACCTTGGTCCAAGCTAAAGGCAATGATAGTTGTTGTAGAGCTCCCTTAATCTCCTTCCAAACCCTAACTGTCTCTAAACTTAGAGAGTGGGTGAACACCCTACTAATTTGTCCAAGACTTTCTAATAAAGCCTTCCCAATAACTATTTTAGCAAAGACACCAAGCCACTTCCTCTTACAAACTTGTCTCCCCCTAAATTTTTTATATTTGACTTAGTAGGAAAATGGGAGAAAACACATGTGATGACTCCTATTTCGAATTGATTGAAGAATACATGGGTAAAGGGGCCCCCTAGGTTGTCTAGTCACTATCATGGTCAAAATTAAGTCCCTAACATGTTATAATATCACATGGGCAGCTCATTTTCACATAAAAGACACTTTGGGACCACCTAATGACCCCTCAAAACCCTAGTAAAGTCTAAATTCAAACTTCCTTTAATTGTGACCCATCTTACCCCTTGTCAAGTGGGTTTACTTACTCATTAACAAGGTAATTGATTTTAGGGTAAAATTGCACCACGACCAAAACCCTAAATGACATGTCATTACACACAAAATCCACAAGTGTCAAGTGACACATAAAAGCACATTTCACGTCACCATGACATGTTCCTAATGCATCTTTATGATTAAAAAATTTCCACATACAAGAAAATTTACATTTACAAAATAAAATACACCACAACAAGGCTTTCGAATCTTTCAAAGATTTGCCTTGGTTAAATTGTATTCACATAGGTTTGGATCTTGTTTCCCTCAAAATTTCCATGGTTCCACTTCCTCCACATTAAACTCGAGCATCAGTAGTCCAAGGAGGTCACATAAATATATATCATAAATGGATATAATTTCAAATGTTATGTAATCTTATTAATATAATATAATTAAATTTCCTTTCCTAATCATTTCAAATTAATCATTCAAAATGTTAAAACATCAAGATCTGCATACCATAAACCATCATAATCAAATCAACATTTATCTACATACCACATTAAATCATAAATCATCATTATCAAATTAACATTTATCTACATATCACATTAAATCATAAGCCATCATAATCAAATTAACATTTATCTACATATCACATTAAATCATAAATCATCATAATTGTCATATCATAATCTAATTCTATCACATCATAAAGTTGCATACATATGTGTTCGATCATTCCATTCACAATATCAGGTTCATAGTACATATTTTAGATGTATAACACTACTATAAATTGTTAGGAATAAACCATGGACAGAAATAAAAATTACATGCAAATATAACCAATATCAAAAAATAATAGATCATACAAAAAAGACCACAAGACACCAAGAATTAACGTGGTTCATCCAATCCCTGGGCTACATCCACCAAACAAAAAGTTTGATATTATTACAATCCAATGATAACAACCTAAATTACAATTTGTAATCCATTATAGCTCAATACCACTGCAAGAAGCAATTTTGCATCATAACTATGAAACAATCCCTAACCCTAAGCACTTTTATACAAGTATTTTTACCACTTTAGGGTTATAATTAATAATTACATGTCAGCCCAAAATCCCAAAAAAATAGGGCCCAAAAAAAAAATTTAGGGTGATGCCTGGAGCCCCAAAGAATTTATGAAGTATGTGTAGTACTTTCTTGATTAGTCACTGCAATCTAACAATATCCCACTTGCAGACTGATCCTATAGCTATGTCGCTACTCCATGAGACTCTCACTAGATCAAATCACCCTAGAGTCTACTATTTTTTTATTCATGTTCAGTCTAAAAGACCAACCAAAGTTGAAGAGGAGTTCAACTTCTCCCTTGTTACTACCTTTGTAAACATATATGCCAGATTATCATCTGTATGTATCTTGTTCAAAGAATTTATGAAGTATGTATAGTACTTTCCTGATCAGTCACCACAATCTAACATAAATGTCAAAATAAATAGATAAAATAAGCCATTATCCTACTAAGTTTTGAATAATATCAAAATATCCAAATCTTGAATATCAGAAAACATTACATTACAAGCATTTCTACAATTCAGCTTCTATCAAAGCAATTGAAAAAGGTTAATACATGAACAAAATCATTAATTACATCATTTAAGTCTTTTTGTGTAGGCATAAGTGTGGATCATCAAAATGAAGATATTAAAATAACATAACCCTATAGTCTCAAAAGTATATCAAAACATCAAATTAGAAGTATCATAATGTAAATATGTCATCTATACTATGATGGATCGAGTGAGGCCTCACAAACCAATCAATACCATATTACAACCTTCCTCTACATTTGGGAGGGGCAGCTCCCTCGTATGATGGGAGTACAATTTTTCAACATAAATGAATTAAAACTTAAAAGATAGAGAAAAAGCTATTGACGATGAATGCACCACATGACTTCACAGCTTTCTTGGACTAACTTAAATTGCTAATAACAACAATCAAGATATATGCTTGAGAATTACCATTAGCACAATGTTGATCCAAAGATTCATAAACATCTGCATAATACCATGAAAATGCTTACTACAAAGAGAATCAACATTTTTAACAATTTAGATTTTGAAAGAAGAGAACTCAAATTGCACATTCCTTTATTTTCTTGCACCAAGAACCTAAGAGGAATTTTTTATTACAAAGACAAAATTTGTACACACTTTCCAAATATTATCTTTATCATCAAAATTATAACATAAGTATTCTCATATTTTAAAGTCCAAAAAAGTCCTTTTACAAAGCCAAAATAGTTCCTTATATAGACATTGAGTTAAGAACTACTCTTTCATGGTTAATAACTACCTCACAATTATGTGATTTTGGAGAGGTTAATTAAACTTACAAAAATTAATCCTAAATGACTAAAATCACTAATTGAAATGTATGGCTTAGAAAATGCCTTTAGAGTGTTGAATCATTGACTTGTTGAGTTATTTGATGGAGACTCTTCTCACGATCTTCACCCTAGTTTAACATATTGAGTATTGACATAGAAACAATCATTCACAACATCAATTGGTCATGCACTGACTCTAGTCTAAAAAATAATACTACAATCTTGGCTTCCCATTAATATTAGATTATAGAATTTTCAATCCTTTTGAGACTAATTTTGATGAGCCGTTGGTATATCCACCTATTGATGCTCCATTGACTTTGAACCATTGACTTGATATTTGTGAACCATGGTATTGTTGAACTTGACCGTAATAATGGGGCCAATGTATCCAAGAAGGTCAAATATAGTAGACCAAATCCCTTTTCCTAATATTGGTGCAGGGTGGTGTGGCCTTTGAAAGCCATGTGTTGACCATGTTTATTCCATCATCTTTCATGTCATATCATTGTATCGATCTCAGAGTCCCTTCTCATTGAGATTTTTTGACAAATAGTTCATGTGTAGTCAATACAAAGAGATGTCGAATAATCGGCTACAAATAAAAGCTCATCCTCCTTTCTCATGGTGTCATAGTTAAGAGTGTGAAATATTTCTCATCTTCTCAAGAATTTGGAGTTTGTGTGTAATCCACACTTGGGATATATGTATTAACTACTTAATGCTTGAGATGGCTCATTTCTTAATATAGTTCTTGTGTCCTCTGAAGGAATCCTATCAAACAGTTCATGTGCTTGGCCATGGCCAAGTTGAGGATGAAAAAAATAGATCAAACAACTCCTATGCCCTTTCTATTATTGTGAATCCATACAACTAGACTATGATAATCTTTATGTGCATGACTTGCCTTGCATGTCAAATAGATCATGAGCTTCATACTTTGGCTAGTGGTTTCCCTAGATCAGCATATTGCTTCACCAAGTTTTTCACATGTTCATATTTGCAAGTTGAAAAAAACCATAGCCATCACTCATATAGTGATTCTTAGCCTTAGAGGATTTAACGAATGTAGAAAATTATCACACATCCTTGAAAATTGTTTGTAGATGCCACTCATCGATGCTAATGCTTGGGAGTTGATTAAAACTAGAAAGATGTATAACTTTCCTTGATGTGGGTGGACCTTAATACTCATGTAGTGTTTGATGAGGGACCAAGGACTTTGGAATTTTAAACTTTAACTATTTTCTCAAATATGTCTGGCCTTTAGTGCACATTTTTGGATGAGAGGTTGAGGTTAATGGTTCTAAATACGTGTTTTGGAAATTTATCTTAACCCTTTTTTATGGAGAGGTTAAGATTTTAAGATGAAACACGTATTTTAGAGCCTGAACCTTAACCTTTTTAGATGAGGTTAATGGTTAATGATTTATTTGAAAACACATATTTTGGAAACTTATCTTAACATTTTTGATGAAGAGGTTAAGATTTTAAGATGAAACGCATGTTTTGGGATGCTTCATTAACCTTTGATAACTTAAGACTCGGGAACCAAATTTCAAAAATTTGAAGTGTTGGACAAAGCTAGAGAAAAAATAGATGTATTAAGATGAGAAAGTCATTAAAAATACAATCGATAAATGGCCCTTTCAAAGCTTGAAGTTTGATACATTCAAACTAGTTTTGACTCAAATTAGAGATGATTATTTTGGAAATTTGGTGAGTAGAAGAACCATGGCAACAAAATCATATATATAATATATAAAGTATTTATACTATTTTTCAAATTAAATAGTATTGTTTAGATATATTATAAAAAAGTGGAACTAAGTTTCTATATATAAAGTCTCAAATTATAGTCACCCTGTAACATAGAGCTTAAAAGTTTTTATTTCTATCATATCATTAAATATGTAAGTTTAATACATATATTATGCAAATAATAAAAGATTATTTTGAATTTTTTATTATTTGTATTCAACTTTAGTTTCTTTTATTTTTTAAATCAACACAAAATTAGTTATTATAAATTTTAGATTTGACATGTTTGTGTTTGAAATATAAGAGGAGTAACTGTGATGCAGGAGCATCTAGTGGTGTAAGGGCAATCCTATATCACCAAAAAATATGCTTGGTGTTAGTTTCTATTTAAAGTGTTTTCATTTCTAGATACCCATTTGGGTCACATAAATATTCCAACTCTCATAGTTCCACTATTGGTTTTCTGGGTTAGAGTTTTTTAGCACGTTGGGGTACATGCCAATGTAGAAAATGGGTTATTTTATAATTGAGCCATTATTATGATGAGTTAGAGGGTGTAAGTTGGAGGGTTGATTATATTTGTAATTTAAAACACTCTAGAAAAAGAATTAGGTCAAAAGGCTTTACAGTTTGAAAGTTATTGGAGTTTTAAGTTGCTTGGAGACCTCCTAAGAGTACTTTTGAGTCAAATTTGAGGCACTAAACAACCTCGTACAGGCCTAAAAAATGGGGGAAAAGCAAAGCTAGTACATAGGGCTATAGAGTGCTTTAAGAGCTTTTTGAAAATGTAAATAGTTTGTCAATCAAAGTCTCGAATCAAAAGTTATGCTTCCTAGAAGTTGGACTACCATTTCTAGACTCTTCTAATTTTACACCAGCTTCTAACGTGATTTCTAGAACCTTTTGTTTTGGCAGTGGATGTCAAATGGAATATTCTAAAATTTATTCATAGTCCTAAACCTAATTGGGGTTTATTTAAGAATATTTCTAGCAATGTAAAGGTAGTTCTTGGTGGAGTTTGAGAGAAGGTACTCTAAGGAGGACTTTTCTCCCGGATCTGAATATTGTAAGCCCATAGGGCATGTCTTTGAGTTTGTTTACATGTGCTAGATGTAGTAGTAGATTTTAATAATAATAATATTCCCTCTTTTCCTTGTTCCATTCATTTTGGTTGTGGCTTGTGCCTTCATCAAGTGGTATCAGTGTAGGTTTTCCTGAGTGTGTAGACAAAGCATAGACTGTGTGGTTGTCGGTTTGAGACAAGAAGATGCCTCCATGAAGGGAGAATGATGGCAAGGTTGGAGTTATTACTCTTGAGGTTAGAGCCCTCCAAAGACAAGTCCAATCATTGCAGGAGGAGATCTGTAGAGGGATGAATGTTGTCATAGGCAATGAAAGTGAGGAAGAAAATGAAGAAGGAAATATTGGGCCAGAAGGGGAAGTAGATGGAGAAGTCCTAAACCATGTAGAGGATAGGCTTTTTAGGTCCATTCCTAAGCTTTGAAAAAGACCTAAAATTGTTGTGGGTATGTTATCGGGAAGTCTAAACCTAGATGAGTTGATCAATTGGATCAATGAACTAAAGGAATGTTTTGAGTATGAGGATATTAGAGACCCAAATAGGGTTAAGTATGCGAAGGAAAAAATTAAAGGCCATGCAAAAATCTAGTGGCAAGAGATTCAAATGGAAAGAAATAGAAGAGGAAAGGAGAAAATCACAAGATGAGATCACATGGTGGACAAACTAAAGAAGCAGTTCATTCCTGTTGATTACGAGCTTGATTTGTTCAAGAAAATGTAAGGATTAAAGCAAGTAGGAAAATTTGTCCATGAATATATAGAGGAATTTTACTGAGTTCTTATCATGGTAGGACATGCAGAAGCAAACAAAGAGAAGGTTTCCCATTACCTTAGTGGGTCATGACCTAGCATTCAAGAGGATTTAAGTTTAGTTAGAATGACTAGCATTGAAGAGGCATACCAGTTTTCCCTGCGAGTTGAGGAGAAGCTAAAAAAAAGGTTTGATGGAAGGTAGAGAGGATTTGGTCAAGGAGTAAGGGTAGTGATAGGTCATTTAGAGGCCAAAATGAGAACCAAAGGAAAAATGAAGATGTGGGTACTAGCCAAACCAGAGGAACAAAGGTTTCAACTGCTCCCATGATCAAAACTTTGGAGATCAAAGAGGAAGAGTTAGAGGATGTGGATAAGGTTCAAGAAGAGGAGGTTTCTATGGTACCTATTTTCATTGCAATGAAGAAGGCCATCGTGCCTTTGAATGCCCTCAATGCCTAGGAAGGACAGATAGGAGAGTTGATGGTCAAGCAAGGGTTGCTCATGTAAATGAGGATGCATAGTCATCACATTTAGAGGATGCAAAAAGAGGAGAGGTTCTAGTAATTGAAAGGGTCTTACTAAGTTGTGAGATTGAACCTGGACAAAGGAGGAGTTTGTTTCATACCAAGTGCAAGTGTGAGGGTAAATGTTCTGATGTGATTATTGATGGTGGAAGCACTGACAACTTGGTATCAGAAGAGATGGTCTCAAAGCTAAAGCTCAAGAGGGAGAAACACCCCCAACCCTATCAAATTTCTTGGGTGAAGGATGATCATAAAGTCCTGGTTAGTGAACAATTTCTGGTGACGTTCAAGATTGGGAGTTACCATGATGAGGTTATCTATGACATCATTCCAATGGATGACTACCATTTATTCTTCGGAAGGTCATGGTAGTTTGATAGGCATGTTGGACATGATGGTCATTCAAATACATACTCTCTAACAAAGGATGGAGCTCACCACAAACTAAAGCCCTTGATAAAGGAAGATGAAAAGGTATGCAATAGTGCTAGGGTATTTCTTGTTGATGGAAGAAATTTTTTGGATGGCATGAAACATCAATGTATGTGTTATGCTTTGATTCCTAGAAAAGATAAGGAAGGTAGTAGTGAAATTCAACTTGAATTTTCAAGCCTATTAAGTAAGTATGGAGATTCCATCTTTGATAATGTTCTAGAAGGGTTGCCACTAGTAAGGCAAAACAATCATCAAATAGATTTAATCCCTAGAGCTAGTTTGCCTAACAAGGTTTCTCATAGGATGACTCCTACTAAAACTAAGGAGCTAAATAGACAAGTTCAAGAGCTATTGAGGAAAGGTTTGATTTGAGAGAGCCTGAGTCCATGTGTAGTACTTGTAGTGCTGGCACCAAAGAAGGATGGAGAGTGGAGAATGTGTACAAACTCTTGAGCTATAAATAGAATAACCATCAAGTATTGGTTCCCTTTGCCAAGAATGGATGATCTTATGGACTATTTGAGTGGAGCTCAATACATCACAAAGATAGATCTCAACAGTGGCTATCACCAAATATGAATACAAGAGGGAGATGAGTGGAAGACTACATTCAAGACCAAGGATGGTCTATACGAGTGATTAGTCATGCCCTTTGGACTAACCAATGTGCCAAGTGCCTTCATGTGGCTTATGAATGAGGTACTAAATAAATTCTTGGGAAAATTTTTTATTGTCTATCTGGATGATATTTTAATTTTTAGAAAGTCTTGGGATGAACATTTATTGCACATTTGTAGTGCCTTGGAAAGGTTGAGGGAAGAGAAATTGTTGATTAATTTGAAGAAGTGTAGCTTCATCAAAAAGGAGGTGGTCTATTTGGTGTTTGTTGTATCAACTGAGGGTCTCAAAATGGATCTAGAGAAGGTAAAGGCCATCCTAGAATGGCCTACTCCAAGGTCTGCTATTGAGGTGAGGTCATTCCATGGTCTGACTAGTTTTTATAGGAGGTTCATTAGAAATTTAAGTAGCATATGTGCACCCCTAATTTAAACAATGAGGGGGGATAGAAAAGAGTTCAAGTGGACTACAGGAGTTGCAAGGAGTTTTGAATTGTTGAAGAAGAAGGTGATAGAGAAACCTGTGTTGGCACTTCTTGATTTTAATAAAGTGTTCTAGGTGGATTGCGATGCTAGTGGTAGTGCTATTGAGGCTGTATTGAGCCAAGAAGGTAAGCCTATTGCCTACTTTAGTGAAAAAGTGGATGATGCAATGAAGAAGTGTTATGTATATGATCAGGAGTTCTATGCAATAGTTCAAGGCTTAAAGAAATGGAGGCATTATTTATTGCCAAAATAATTTGTCTTATATATTTATCACCAGGCATTACAGTACCTAAATAGCCAAGGTAAATTGAATTAGAGACATTTGAAATGGGTAGAGTTCATGTGAAGCTATACATTTGTGTTGAAACATAGAAGTGGAAGGTCTAATAGGGTAGCAAATGCATTGAGTAGGAGATAGTTGTTGCTAACAGTAATGTAGGTTGAAGTGGTTGGGTTTGATAAACTCAAGAATCTGTACCCCAAGGATCCTAATTTTTCTAAAGCATGGAAGGCTTGTAAAGAACCTGTTACTCTAGACAGGATCAAGTGGCTAGATTATTTGATTCAGGATGGTATGTTGTTCAATGACAATCAATTATGTATTCCAAGGAGTTCTATGAGGGAGAACTTGATCAAGAAGAAACATAGTGGAGGAATGGCAGGACACTTTGGTCAGGATAAGACTATTGCCATTATTAGAGAACATTATTTTTGGCCTCAAATGTCACAGGATTTGAAGAAGTTTGTGCAGAGTTGTCAAGTATGTCAAGCAACCAAAGGATTTAGTCACAATACTGGACTCTATCAACCATTGCCTGTTCCATCAAAGCCTTGGGAGGACATAAGTATGGATTTTTCTCTTAGATTGCCGAGGACACAAAGGGGTAATGACTCAGTCTTTGTGGTGGTTGACAGGTTCTTGAAGATGGGGCATTTCATTCCATGCCACAAGACTCATGGTGCAGTACATATTTTAGATTTGTTTTTTAAAGAAGTGGTGAGACCACATGGTCTCCCAAAGAGTATTTTTTCTGATAGAGATACTAGCTTTGTGGGGTATTTTTGGAGGACTTTTTGGAAGAAGTTGAGGATGGAATTGAAATTCAATTCTACACATCATCCATAGACTGACGAACAAACAGAAGTGGTAAATAGAAGTCTAGGCAATTTGTTGAGGTGTTTAGTGGGAGATAAACCCAAGGGATGCGATTTGATTCTACCACAAGCAGAATTTTCTTCTAATAATTCTATAAATAGGAGTACTAGTAGATCACTATTCCAAATTGTGTATGGGAATAGTCCAAGGACTACACCAGAGTTGAAAAAGATGGAGCAAGGCGAGATGACAAGTGCTGAGGTAGAAGAATTTGTTGAACATGTCAAGAATCTACATAAGGAAGTACATGCACATATTACCAAGATGAACCAACAATATAAGGGTCGGGCAGATCAAAAGAGGAGACATAAGGAGTTCTGAGTAGGGGATCTAGTTATGGTATACTTGAGGAAGGAATGATTTCTAGTGGGTACCTACAACAAGCTGAAGATGATGAAATTTGGTCCCTACAAAATTTTGAAGAAATATGACTCAAGAAATGCATATGAGGCAGAGTTACCAGATGGGATTCAAATTTCTCCTATCTTCAATATTGCAGACTTAACTGAATATCATGATGATGGTGTAGATGAGGGGTTGATGCTAGAGCCATGTCTAATTCCTACTTTGGTGAAGGAAGAGATTGAAGACATTCTAGATAGTCGTGTGGGACGAAGTACCATATACAGGAAATATGAATAATACCTAGTGAAGTGGAAAGGATGACCAATATAAGACTCAACTTGGATATCCACAATAGAGGTTTCCCATTTGGGTTTCCCTCTACCAACTATAAGGTGACAGGGTCAGTTTTTAATCTAACTTGGGTGTCTGATGTAGGAGCATCTAGTGGTGTAAGGGCAATCTAGTATCACCAAAAAATATTCTTGGTGTCAGTTTCTATTTAAAGTTTTTTTATTTCTAGTTACCCATTTGAGTTAGATAAATATTCCAACTCTCATAGTTCCACTATTGTTTTTCTAGGTTAGAGTTTTTGAGCACCTTGGGATACATGCCAATGCATAAAATGGATTATTTTGTAATTGATTCATAATTATGATGAGTTATAGGGTTTAATTTGGAGAGATGATTATATTTATAATTTAAAACACTCCAGAAAAGGAATCAAGTCAAAAGGCTTTACAATTTGAAAGTTATTGCAAGTTTAAGTTACCTACAAACCTCCTAAGAGTGCTTCTAAGTCAGATTTGAGGCACTAAATGACCTTGTACAAGCCCAAAAAATGGGAGACAAGAACAAATAGCCCATAGGGCTATAGAGCACTTTGAGGGCTTTCTAAAAATGTAAACGGTTCATCAATCGGAGTCTCATATTAAAACTTATGCCTCTCAGAAGTTGGACTACCATTTCTAGATTCTTCTAATTTTACATCGACTTCTAACGTGATTTCTAGAACCTTCTATTTTGGTGGTGGATGCCAAATGGCATATTCTAGAATGTATTTCTAACCCTAAACCTAATTGGGGTTTATTTAAGAACATTTCTAGCAATGTAAAGGTAGTTCTTGATGGAGTTTGAGAGAAGGTACTATGAGGAGAACTTTTCTCCCAAATCTAACCATTATAAGCCCATAGGGCATGTCTTTGAGTCTATTTACATGTGCTGAATGTAGTAGAAGATTTTACTGATAATAATATTCTCATTTTTCCCTATTGCATTCATTTTGGTTGTGGTTTGTGCCTTCATCAAACTTAGAGGGGAGGGGTGAATCAATTACCACTAAAATAAATCCCAGATCCCTTTAGATGTCAGTACAAAATAAACTCTGAAAACTAAATATTGTTGATGCTCAACAAACACACAAAAATGTTGTAACTTGGTAAATATTGAATATGCTCAGTAAGTACTTAACATGCAAATCTTAGATGTTATCTATGATTACCATTATTTTAACTTAAATGCAAACACATAAAAGAAAATAGCATGAACACAATTGACATTAGGATTTAATGTGGAAACCCAATTTGGGAAAACCACCAATTGCAACTAGTTATTGTTTTCACTCTTCTGAAGTGAGCCCTTTTAGGACGCAACCCTGTTAAGGGTTACAAAGCACACTATTAGGTGTGACCCTATTAAAGGATTTAATCACCCTATTAGGAGTGGCCTTGTTAGAGGTCTTTAGACAATTCAATAGAATTGCCACCTTGTTAGATGTTTTACAAATAGTTGTTAAGCCAACTCTGTTAAGAGATTTAGATCACGGCTACAATGGTTAGAGAGTAACAATGGGATGACCTAATTTTTGATGCAACTGAATTGCTGATTACAGATCTTTGTTCTGGCTTGTACTTGATCCTTCCTGATTGAATATATCTTTTTAGCTTCACAAGGATATTTTGCTTATCCTTCTAATTAGATTCCTTGCTGCACCATTAGATCTTCAAAATCTTTCATGCATTCACATTCTTACACACTTTCAAATTCACAACTTGACCTTATATCATTCATATTTTCAAGTCAACTCATATACAACTTAGAATAATTAATACTCATTACCTTAGTTAGCTAGAACCAATAGATAAATTAATTAAACTCAATATACCAAAACAAGAAAATCCTTTGTTAGCTGACCCTACTCGATAGATACTAACTCATAAATGATTTTCCTATGTTAACCAAGTGAACTTGGTTAACATTGCATATTTGTGAAGATCCTTTGGTAACTGAGTGAGCTCGGTTAACCACTAGTTCCATCCAACATTTCTTTCATTAACTGAGTGAGCTCAATTATCACTTGTCTTTTGTAAACTTTCCTTTGACATCCAAGTTAACTTGGTAGACATTGCCTTCTAAACTAGGCAAACACAGACACTACTAAATTTGGACTCAATTTTTGATGAATTTTGGTCAAAATTTTAGGCTAAATAAAGAACTTGTCAAATAGTTTAGGCTAAATAAACAAGCAACTTCATGTATAGCTAACAAAACATTCTAGTGAATAACAAAGCCAATTTATAACAATATATGTATACAGATATTGACTTGAACTTCTTTACATATACAAATATTGACTTGAACTTCTAACAATATGTGTATAGATGATAAAAGTGCCTATATTCAAGTTTCCACGTGATATGAGTCTACAACAAGGAAATTGGAAAGTTCAGAAGTTTTGTTTGGCAGTTGCTCTGTTTCCTCTAGTGTTGAACAAGTTCTTTAGGATGTCTGCAATTTTTCAAAAGATTGTATTCTATTTGCAGCCTTAGGATCAAACTTAGGATTGAATTGACCGATTCAATAAGTAAAATAGTAATCAGCTATCAAATAGGTTTAGCAAAAATCAACTACAAGTTTTACATAATCAAAAGAACACTCTTCAAAGATCAACTTTCTCATTTTAATTCCAATTTCAAAGGCTTTGGAAAGTTGTAACAAATCTCTGCACAACAAAATATGGAAAATCTCTACATAGTCAGAATATGGCACCAATCCCTACTACTTCAATTACATCTTGGCATAATCAAATTTGGTTTTTGATGCCTCGACAGTGCTCCCTGCAACTTAGATGGGAGTAATTAACTATACACATAAGTACTAATGTCTAATTTTATATTAGTTACATAAGTGTCATTTTTTTACAAAGTTACTTTATCTCCACTCAGAAGTGGATGCCCTTGGATTAGGGAAAGGAATTTGCACATGAAAGACAATTTTATAATTTGAAATTTTTTTTGGTGGAACATCAATTATTTTATAATTTCAAATTGGCTTTTTCTCCCATCAAAGTGATAAAAGGATGTGTGGGGTCTCATTTACTCACATGTCAAATAGTACAAATAACAATATGTTGTTGGATTGAACTTGTAATTTCTTCTTTGATTATTTTGAGAATGAAAACCTTCATTGAATCACTAACTTCAGATTTGGAAATCAATCCCTATGGTTTCAAGTGGTTCCACACATTTTTGGAGTGGTTTTCATCATGTTGATTTGCTTAAAGTTGTTACGTGACTCAACAAATTTTGGAGCTAGTAGTACCGTTCTTGCCAATCTTTGCTTTTTGTACTAGGATTAAGAACTCAGACAATAAGAGGTTTTTGGACTTTGGAGTAATACACTAAGAGGTTTGTGCAATTCAAGAATGGGATTGGGGTTTGTGCAGACTTCTTGATCAGTAATTGGCAGTAGCAACTTTGAGATCCATCAGGTATTAGGAAGATTTTATGGTTCATCTTGTTTGACACATTGAGGAGTTTCTAGTTTAATTCAATAATTTTTCCTACAAGCCAAGCATAGAATTTAGTAATTCCATTGTTCCTTTCACCATTTGTATTAGTTTCATCTTCAGTTCCATTTTAGATTAATTGAAGACCTTTCTATAAGGCAATTGTGTTTCCTATTTTTCTTATGTTCTTTCTATTACTACCTCTTGCATGAGCAAAGGCATAAAATGTATTGAAACTTAGAAAAACTATTAAAGATAAACTCTGAAATGATGCCAATGAATGAACAAAGAGCTTACTAAAATTTGAGATGACTAGGTCCTAAATCTCAAGAAGTGGCCCCCAAGTGGTGCCAATGAAAAATCTATACTTAAGCTTATCCAAAGTATGATCTGGGTTAAATGATCTTATTAGTCTCCAACCTCATCAACATGAAGATCATGATATTGCCCTTGATTAAATTGAACTAGTAAGGTTCACATAATAAATAGAGATTTCATGTTTTGACATGTCCATTATATGGCATTCCACATATTGATCGTAAAGTTCCTTTCATTAATATTCTAAAGACAAATATGGTATCAAAGGAACTATGATGAAGATTTAAAATATTACTTTAGCAATGATAAACAAACATAATTTTGAATAGTATCGAATATTATTAATGATAACTATAAGAAAGGAGAATACTAGGTGGACTTTCAACTTGCTGGAGGTTAGAAAGGTTAGAACCCAAACATGCTTTTCCCTTTATGAAATTGGATAATGGAGAACATTTGGATTCCTCAAGACCATCACCAAATTTTTCTATAAGAATAAAGATCCTCACCATATGGTATTTGATCAAATTATCATTTGTGATAATATTTTAATGACTTATCAATATTTTTGTTGATAAGATATTAAATTTGTGATGGAAAAAGTGATATATAAGAGATTAATATCTATTGTAAAACAAGATACATAATGTATCAAATAACAATAATGAATATCAAATACACATAGAGAAAGGATAACATATTAATCATATCAAAATATACAGGCAAATGTCAAGCCAATGTCCAATATAATAATATATCTATCCACAAACTGTCACTTAAGGATACCATCAAACTATGACAGAATGATAAGGACCCCAATCAAATGTAGTGCTTAGCAACATCATAATCAAATAGACCTATACAATGAAAGAATCACTATGAATATGTAAACCTATCAATATACCTGATACACTACCATATTTAACACTATTAAGTGTTAATCATTAGTGACATGTCACCAATATCTATATTGGAGTAGTATAAGAATGAAGTAAACTAGGTTTGCAAGTATATGCAAACTAAATGTCAACATAAGAGATATGTCAATTATAAATGCCAACCATGATCACTGGCAATCAAGTAGCAAGGTCACTGCAATATCAATCAAAGTTCATGCCAATCAATCAAATATACCTATAGATACCATCACTGCACGTGTCAAACCAAGTGCACATGTCCCAACTAGTCTACCTGTCCAATGATTTGTGACTTGACATCAAGGGTAATAGCTTAATTTGCACACCATTTGTCTCATGTCATATTGCCTAGTAAAGTCTCCAAATACAATATAATAAATTTTCCAACAAAAGATAAGGGCTCAATGATCATACAGGCTATGCAACCTTCTCTAAATCTATGGAGATTATTTGTGCCATTCACCTCCAAGACAAGAATGCATTGGAGATATAAGAGAGAAAATTGAAGTAATCTATAAGCATATGAAACTTCAAAATTTTTTCATTTAAATACCTTTTGAATTCATGTCTGGTACTTTCTTGGTTCTTCAAGCTAGTTGTGAGCACTTGGAGATCATAGTAATAGATCTGTTGAGAAATCAAACTATAGAAATGTTCAAATGGACCAAATCTCAGGCAGATTTCATCAAGTTGCCTACAGATTTTATGCCTATTATGTTTCATATTCATCATGTTGACCACAAGCATCTAGAATTTGTGCTAAATTCTTTAAAAAACCAAAAAGTGATTCTTGAAATATGCAATTGGCTTTAGGTACAATCTTTCTTGTTGTATGATGATCTAGTTATGGTCCCTTAATAACTACTATAGTAATTGTCACTGTAATTGTAGTGACAAAAGTATTTTTGTTGTACTTGATGTTTATAACCATTTTTAATAGAATCTTCAATAAATACTTTGAACATAATAAAAAAGGACACACACAATACCAAAGACATAAACATGTCAATTTTTGCACAGTGGGAAAGTGTTGTTTAACCTATGAGTTATTTCTGAGCAGAATCACTAGAACTTGTGTCTGTTCACCTGGATTGGGACTATGCCAATCCAAGTGAGACTCAAAGAATATAAATTATATGGTTTTATCCAGTGCTCCATGGGGATGCATCCCTAGGGATCTAGTTGATGTTCCCAAGATCCTAGAGGCTTTGGGGCTTGGGGACTTGGAGAGGATGACCCCCTTTTCAAGACTGGACAGTTTGCTCCATTTGGTGCATATAAATGAAATGGTATAACATTTCAAGGAGAAAAAATTCTAAAACCCCTAAAAAACTACAACGAGAGATTATCATTACAAATGAAATGTATTATGTTAAAAATTCAATTGAATTTAACACGCTTAAGTTATTTTATATTTTAATAATCATCCCCTTTTGTCCCTAGTCATTGAGAATTTATTTTCTCTCCATGAAACCTCAAGTGCATGTCTTGGCCTAGGAATCTTGGAGTAGCACTAGTTTATCTAAACCAGAGTCAAGACACTAGACGAACTAAAGCAGTTGTAAAAACAATTTTGGGCAAGGTTGCATATAACAATAAATGATAGCTCATTAGATCCTTCTTGATATTGTACCACGTATAGTGATACAAACTATAATTTTTAATTTGCTTTTCCCTTTATGAATGCTTTAATATATACTTTTTTATGTTGTTTCCTTCTTTGTTTTTTTTTTTAGTTACAATATGTATTGGCATTGCCTCATGGGCATAATTATTAATAACTAAAATTTGGCCAATAGGGGTTGGTTTTTTTTGCAAGCATTACACTCACAAATATATTAGCTTTGTCATCATCAATTGTTAGAAGAATTGCATTATTATTATTTTTTGGGGAAGGGGGGAGGTGTATGGGAAGAAATTCATCTTATATTAATTGAGTCATAAAATAGTTAAATTTGTTGAATGTTTTATTTATTTCAAACATTTTATATTTTCATGCTAATATTAATATCAAATTGCTTGATAAAAAAATTCCTTTCTAGACATTACTAATTATTTTGTAGGTGATATGCTTGACAAAAATCCCATGATGCATAGATGTGAGTCTATAAGTGGAGTCTATGTCAACAGATTCCTTGACAAGCCAAAAAATGTGGGAATGGCCGAACCATTAATATTTAATATGAATCTATCAGCAGAATATGTATGGAAAGAATTTATTGCAAGAATGATGATCCTCCCTTGTGGCACTGTTAATGCCTTAAGTTAAGAGTGACTGCCTGCTGATTATATTTACGCTATCTTTGACAACTATAAGAAATCACTGTGGTCATCTTTTGCCTTTCCCACATCTATGATAAAATGCTTCTAGGTGCAAATGCATTGGTGGTTTCCATGAAGAGAATAATTACACTAGCAACAATTTACTATGAAGAGAATAATTACTACAGAACTCCAACTGCTCCCTCATAGAACTGCACTCTGTACTTTTACTAGCTCCTCCACATGACTGACTAGAAGAGTATACTACATAGGAAATCAGAAGTGGTGAAAAAGTTGTGATTCTAGAAGGATGATTGGGTCCTTCCTACACCTTTGATTTCTCATGGTCTATTTTTATAAAATTGAGATTTGGGAATCAGCCAAACAATTATGTGATAAAGAATAATGTAAAAAAACTTAAGAGACTACTTTTCTTGCATGATCACCTCTTCCAAAATCTACAAGGTAGATGCAAACCTTTAAGAGCATCTAGGAAGACAATATGAAGCATGTAGAGGAATCTTCTTTAGTCATTGTTACAGCTGCTTATAAATTGACCACTTTCAACTTGTTGGAGGTTAGAAAGGTTAGAACCCAATCATGCTTTACCCTTTATGAAACTAGATAATGGAGAACATTTGGATAATCTATGTAAACAAGGTTTTTTGGCCTTTACAAGTGCCATGTTTTCTTGCAATAACAGAGACTTCATTGGCCATCTCCTTCTCCATCACTCTGGTGCAAGGGAAATCTATACAAACTATATTATCGGTTGGGTTGGTTTTAAGACTTAGAGAGAATAATTGTTTTGTTTTACTAAGACTAAGAAATCCTAGAGAGACTAGAATACTACTCTGACATAGGTTTCCCAAAAAAATTACATTGAAATTTAGTCAAAGAGGACTAATATATAAATATTCTCAAGAGAGTTGGATTTTGTGTGAACTAATACCTATAAAATATGGCTCGATGAATTTGAACCAAAAGTTACACAATAGAATTCTAATATTAATATGTATTTGACACACAACAAAAATCACTCCTTATCAATTTACAAACTAAAGAGCTTTATGATGAATGGTTCATAAGGTAGAACACTTGATGAGGTAACAAGCCAAGTGGGTTTGATCCTGGGGAAAACTCCATGGTTAACCACATTCAAGTCAGAGTACTCTTGGCATGGGTGGCTTCCCTGAAGTAAGTCTTGATGCTTTACCCCTGTCGGCATCACTGTGATGCAATGAATGCTCAAGAGACAATGCATTCTCATCAAATATGGGTTTATGCAAACTATTACTCATGATATATGGGTCAATGAATTTGAATGAAGAGCACTGAGTTATATAGAGAGGTGAATTGATTAGCAAAATAAAAACCTTTTACTCTTTGAGAGCTCAATGAATCACAAATACAATATTTCAAAACTTGGACATCCATAGGGTAAAAGCACAAACTTGTGTCACCTTTTATAAAGAAACGTGATATCAGAATGTGACAGTTCAACATTAGTGACAAAAAAAATGGTATTTGTGTTTAAAATATGAAGATGATGTAAACTGATGAAATGTGTAGAATTGAATGAATTTTATGCCTATAATTTTTATAATTTTTTTGAGTAGGAGTTTATTCATTTTATTTTATTTTGAAGTCCCTTTTTTAACTGTAAAAAATATAGGGTGTAGTTCCCATCAAACAAGTATATGCAAATCATCTTTTTGTGTTCTGATTTGAAAATATCTTATAGATGACATGTATAGCTAGTGCACAAAAAAAGAAATAATTATTTTTGATGTATATTTTCTTTGTTATAAGTACTCAAGTTCAACCTTATCAGAATCCAACAGTTTTTTCCTCCCATCAAAACTTTCCTATCAAATCTATACCTTCTTGAAAAAAATTACATATTCATGAAGAGGATTCTCTCCTCTAGAGATAAATATAATTTTTAAATTTTTTTGATATGATTTACTATTTTTTTTTTCTTTTTTGGGGAGCATCTTTTGAAATGTTGAAATATCGACTTATAATACTTTGAGATTATAATATATTATAACTAATCAAAATACTCAAAAATTTATATAATGATGATATTGAATCTAAGATCTATAAAAGAGTATTTATAGTTTTTGAAAAAAATTGAGTTTTGATAGAGAAATGAGATTTGACCAAAATAGGTTTTGGTATCACAAACGGTGACATAGATATGTTCTTTTACCCCATAGCAGTAACATAAATGAAAGATTTACCAATTAGAAACACAAGATGAACACAAGGTTTACGTGAAAAAACTTTGTGGGAAAAAATTGTGACTAATTAGCTCATTTGTATTTGAAATTTTTTACAATCTTTGAAGGCACAAATTCACTAGAGAATTAAGAATTAAGAAAAAAAACCTAGAATGACTAAATTGATAATATTGTAATCCTCTTGTAGATATTTTAGCTTGCTGGAGAATTAAGAATCTTTACCATCGATGCTGATATAGAATAATTGGCATCTTCAAATGCAAAATGAGCCCTCACCAATCATACACAGGCTCTCCAAATGATGTTGCAACCCCTAAAATTGACTAACACTACCATCAATATACATATGTGCCCCCTTGGAAATAGATTACTAGAAGTGAATTTGTCCATGAAACCCCAATTTTGCAAATTCCCACACGAATGAAAAGGTTTACAAATATATTAATGCGACATAACCAAAGGAACTGCCTACTATTATAAGGCCTCGCTTGGAAGAGTGCTTGTTACTGTGAAACCCTACGTTACTGTGAATAAAGGAAGCCTATGAGTGTTCATTATAACAAATCTACATTTGTCTAAGATTTTCTATTTGTGGATTGCCTAATCATATTTCCCCAATGATTTGGCTTTGAAAATTGCTGGCAACAATTAAAGAAGGAATGGAGGCTAATTATTTTAGTTTCTTCACATTTTGCATACAAGTAAGAATAGAGGCTAATCATTTTAGTTTCTTCACATTCGACATACAAGTCCTTGCTTGTGGGCAGGTGACTTTCTCCAAATTGATTCATGTGGAGGAAAATATTTTTTCTGCATTTTTTCTTGGTGGGAACAAAATGGAGAGATTCTTGTTGATCTGTTGGATGGGCCTTCCAAACAAATCAATCTTGTTTATTATTTTTTGAATGGCACTTTAGTTTTGGTTTTCCTTCTAGACCTAGATCTTCTTTCACTCTATTTGGTTCAATCCAACAAAAACAAATACACAATGTAGTCTTCACTTTGGAGAAATTTGCTGCAAATTTTTCTTAGCAGGGAGCAATTGAGACAAGTCTATAAAAAATTATATATTCATATCCATGCACAAAACAATGACTATGGTGACCTAAAAATATACATTCTTTTGCATATCCCTACTTTAGAATATTCAACTTTAATCCTTTTTAGTTAGCACTCCATATTATTTAGGCTCGATTGTATTTATAATTGTTTTAAATTTTACTTATCATAGTAGCAACAAGAGGAAAGAAAAATGCCTGAACCAAAATTTTAAATTCACCCACCTTTTTCTTTATTAAATTAACTACAGGACGAAACCACTTTGTAACTATCTCAAAGCTAGTCAATTTCACACAAAGGAAGTGATTCCATGTACTCTTGGAAAGATCTATTTTTGGGGGTGGACTGAGAATTCCCTATTGGTATTTAACTTTCAATGATTTAATCATAGTTAGCTTGTTATCACTATTAGCTCTACCGAGTAAAGAACTAAAGAAAATTGTAATGTAGGATGAAGTTTTGAGGATGGTGTTATAAGAAAAAGATGGGACAAATAGAAAAATATAGGATGTCAAGGATGGAATTGAAATAACTTAACTTATAGAATACGTATATTTATATTAAAAGTTCTTGCACCAAGTAAATATTTGATGGGGATACTGACACACAAAAACAGAAAGGCAAGGAATTTAAAGATTCAAGTCATATAGCAAGATCCTCTAAAAGTGAAGACAGAGCTTGTTACACAATCATTTTTAGTATATCTAAATAGTATCTCTAAAAGTATTTAGTAGATAAGTTTAGTAGTAATATTTCAAGGTCATGGTTGTTGCAGGATTTAGTTAATGCAGTTGCTATTATTAGCTGTAGTAGAGTGTTTATCCCTAAAAGAAGAACAAATATTCTTATCCAATGATAATGGACTAGAAAAATGACCCTTTTATTTAATTTATCATTAAGACCAACTTGGAGCAGAGCCCATTTCATTTCTAAATCCATTGGAAGGAGCTAAGAAATTGGAATGAATGTTGATAAATATAGATCAGACAAAAGAAGAGATTATACTTACTCTTGCAAATTATATTGAACTTAAAGAAAAACAAGAAGCTCACTTGCTGCTAATGATCATGTCACCCAATACGAGAGATTATAATTAAAAATTAGCAAAAAGGTTTAAAAAGAAAAATAGCATTTGGTTATCCCATCATGCATGCATTGAGTTTTAGATTTACCAGGAACATCAACATATTTGTCTCCTTTACAAAAGCCTTGAGAGCAATCAAGAATGCCCTATCCTCCACATCACTTCGCCCCATTTTCCCCTCCAACATTGGTGCTTTATTAGGCTTGTGCTCAAGTAATTTTGAGTAAGAATCAAGCTTCTTTTCTCCCAGAAATTTAGCTTTCTTACTAACCCTAGAATTCCCTGAAACCACAAGAACCCTAGATAAACTCTTTTCTAGAGTTTAATTCCTTATTGTCTCCTCCCAACCATTCGAAATGGATTTTATGGCATTGTGATTCTCTGAACTCCTAGTTTTCAACCTATCACTTTCCATTTCAAAATCTTCTTATTGGGCCACTAAGAGACCCAACACCATTAAAATGTCAATGCATTTAAATATATAGCCATGGATGTAGATGACGATTCCCATTGTTATGCAAATTGCAGCTTATTTTATATCAATCTCATCAGGTATGTGGGATTTTTATATCTGGAAACAAAGTCTTAGATCCTAATTGCAATAACCCATTGCGGCTTACATATGCAACTAATGATAAATTCTATTTGAATTTATCAATCTGTGGCAACTGAAAGGGTTTTTGTTATAACATTATGTGAATTTCAAGTTGGTCAAAATTTTGACCAACTAAAACTTAAGTTGGTTGAAATTTTGACCAAAGCGGGCATATAATTTTTATTTTTGACCAACATGGGAATGAAAACAAAAAAAAAAGAAGGAATCATAACTTTGGTCAAAAATTTTGGTAGAAAAACAAGTGTAAATGTACTAGTGAGAAACGCTTAGTAGGCACAGAAAACTGTCTTCACTGCCCGAGTGAGCTTGACATGCACTAACTAATAATGATATGATATTTATGTACATCAAAGATAATACATAATTAATGAATTATATTCAATGATCTCCCTCTTTGGCATTGATGGCAACACAACATGTCATAACGCAATGAAATTTTTGGAACAAGAATAAAGTAAGGAACACATCCTTAGTTTCATTTTGATTCACATCTATGAGAACTTTATCTATCAGTATGAACTCTTTCTATCTTCATTTTCTCCCTTTTTCAGAAAACTTCTGTCAACAACTATTACCAAGTTCATTCTCCCTCACAAACAACTCTATGATAGGGTACTTCTCCCTCTTACAGCAAACTTCTCCTTCTAATTAAAATTTCTTATGAGCTATGATAGTAAACTTCTCCCTCTTTGTCAACACATGCCAAAGACAACAACTCTGTTAATATTAATGTTCATTAAGTACTGATTCATTTGTAATATGTCTTGCCAATACTGCACCAATTGATTGATCTTCAACAGGTTATGGTTGATGCATCACTAAACTTTATTTAGTGAGCTTCAAATATAGGAATGACCCCTAGCTTACCTTTTAGATATAGAAATGCATCCTTAGGTAATATTTTGGTGAATATGTCCTACAACCTATTCTTTTGTGTTCAAATATTCCAGTTTGACTTCCTTATCTTACACTAATTCTCTTAAGAAGTGATATTTTATTGCAATGTGCTTTATTTTGGTATGCATCACTGGATTCTTTGATATATTGATTGCACTGGTGTTATGACTATATATGACTACTAGATCTTTGATTTCTATCTTCATTCCTTCTAATAGTTGTTTGAATCAAACAATTAGAACAAATAACTATTGATGCCACATATTCTACCTCTGCTATGGATTGAGAGATGCAATTTTATTTCTTGCTTGTCCAAGACACTAGTCTTTTACCAAGAAAGAATGCTCCACCACTAGTGCTCTTCCTGTCATCAATACTTCCTGCCCAATCAGCATCAATGAACACCTTTAAGTCCAAATTGTCTCCAAGTTTGTACCATAAGCCATAGTCTTCAATACCTTTAAGATATCTCATGATTCTCTCGATTGCCATCATGTGATTTTCTCTAGATTTATTTGAGAATATTGCCACCATACCAACTGCTAATGCAATGTCAGGCCTTATATGCACTACATACTACAATTTTCCAATCATTGATCTGTATGTAGTCTGATCTACCTCTTTTGAATCATCATTTTTGGAAAGATTATGTCCAGTAGACATAGGGGTTCCAACTGGTCTTGAATCTTCCATTTCAAATTTCTTTAGTATCTCCTTGATATATTTGGATTGCATAATGTATATACCATTTTTTTTCTATTGAATCTACAATCCAACAAAGAATTTTATCTCTAAAAACATAGACATCTCAAATTAGTTACTCATTTCTTCTAAAAATGCCTTGCATAAGTCATCATTTCTTGTGAATAAGGTATCATCAACAAATATTTATGCCAGCACAATCTTCTTGTCTTGTCCTTCTTTGATATACAGACTATTGTTATCATTTGTTCTTTGAAATCCAATCTATATCAATTAATTATGAAGTCTTTCATACCAAGCTCTAGGAGCTTTCTTGAGACCATATAATGCTTTGTGTAATTTGCAGACCATGTCTCTTTTTTTAGAATCTACAAAATCTTTTGGTTGTTCAATGTAGACTTTCTTGTCAATAATTCTATTCAAGAATGCAGATTTAACATCCATTTGATGCACTTTAAATCCTTTGTGTGTTGCATATGCTATTAGAGTTCTAACACCTTATAATCTTGTAATAGGAGAAAAAAAATTTCCATAATCAGTACCTTCTTCTTGAGAATAGCCTTTGCACACCAATCTTTCTTTTTTTCTAAAAACTTTTCCATCTTCATTCAACTTGTTTCTAAACACCCATTTTGTGCCAATTAAATTGTTATCCTTGGGTCTAGGAATGAGGGTCTAGATTTTATTCTTCTCTATTTGTTCTATTTCTTCATTCATTGCTTCAACCCAACTTTCATTATCCAAAGCATCTTTAAATTTAGCAAGTAAACATGTACCTTTTAATTTGTTTCTTGTCATTGTTCCATTAGATTTATCTCCAATGATTAGATTAGGTGCATGATGCCTTCTAACATATCTTGCTAACAGAGGTTCTTTGGATTTGGAATGAGTTCCACTATTTTTATCATGAACTTTAGTATCTAGCTTGGGTTCCACTATCCATGACTCAGGTCCATCAGACTCGGTTTGAACTAGCTCGGTAGCTTCTAATTGCAACTTGGGTCCTTTAGACTGTGACTCAGTTTACACTATCTACAACTCAATAACTATTGGAGATTTTGGGGACTTAGGAGGTGAAGCTTCCTTTCTCTCAGATAGGTTTGGCAAGGTATCAGGTTCATAGTAAACAAATCTTCTATAATCCTTTGGCTCTTTGCTACTTTCTTCTTCACTCTTTTCTACAAACTCATCAATTCTCACATGTGCACTTTCTACGATTTTATGAGTAGACAAATTCAAACATTTCTATGCTTTACTTCCATAGGAGTATCTTAAAAATATGCCTTCATCACGCTTGACATCAAATTTTCCTTTTCTAGATTCTTTTAAGATATAACATTTGTTGCAAAATACTTTCAAGTAGCTTACATTAGGTTTGTAGCCATACCATAGTTGGTAAGGAGTTTGATTTGAATGTTTCTTCACCTATACTTTGTTTAAGGTATGAACTACAGTGCTCATTACTTCCTTCCAGTATTTGATTGCAACATTATTTTCAATCATTAGTGTTCTTTCATAATCCATGATGGATCTATTTCTTCTTTTAGCTATACCATTCTACTGAGGAGTACCAAGGGTTGATACTTATCTTTTGATCCCTCTTTCAATGCAAAAATTATTGAATTAATTGGAGATGAATTCACCACCTTTATTTGATCTTAAACATTTCAATTTCTTTCCAGTTTCTTTTTCTACTATTGACAAATACCATTGAATTTTTGAAAAGCTTCAAAAAAAAATTTCAGATATTGATGCAGGAGCATCCAGAGGTATAAGGGCAATCCTGTGTCACCCAAAAAAATATACTTAGACTTAGTTTCTGTTTCATGTCTTTACATTGTTGGATACCCATTTGGGTCAAATAAAGGTTCCAACTCTCACAGTTCAACTATCAGTGTGCTAGAAAATCTCAAAAAAATAGGAGCATGCAATTTGGCCATCATTTTGGTGACCTAGAAGGTTTGAATTGACCAGATGAATGTAATCATGATTTAGAGCATTCCAAAAAAAGAATCAGGTCAAAAGGCCCCATGGTTTGAAAGTTATTGCAATTTTTTGGGTTTTGGAGACCTCCTAAGAATGCTTCAACATCAAGTTAGGGGCATTAAATGACCTTGAAAAGGGCCAAAAATTGGGGGATGAGCAAAGCTTGTCCATAGGGCTATAGAGCGCTTCGAGAGCTTTTCGTAAATGTAAACGGTTCATTAATCAGAGCTACGGTTCAAAAGTTATGCCTCCCGGAAGTTCGGTTACCATTTTTAGATTCTTCTAGATTTGCGCCAACTTCTACCACAGCTTCCAAAACCTTCTATTTGGTCGGTGGATGCCCACTAGCACTTTCTAGAATATACTCCTAGTCCTTAACCCTCCAGAGTCTATTTAAGGAGATTTTTGGCATTGTAAAAGGCAGTTTCGGAGTGGAGTTTGACAGGAGGTACTGAAAGGAGAAATTATCTCCAGATTTATGCTATTGTAAGCCCTTAGGGCATGTTTTGAAGTTTATTTTTCTCTGTACTATTTTCACTAGCTTATTTTTCAGTTAATACAATTTCCCTTTTCTGTTGTGTCCATTCTATTCTTGGGTTGTGTCCCCATCAAGTGGTATCAGAGCGGGTTTTCCTGAGTGTGTAGACAGAATGCCAACTGTGAGGCAGTTTGCACTAGGACTGTGTGGTTGTGGGTTCGAGTTAGAAGATGCCTCCATGAAGAGAGCATGGTGGAAGGGCCAGAGCTATTAATCCTAAGGAGGTTAGAGCCCTCCAAAGGCAGGTGCAGGCGTTGCAAGAGGAGCTTCGTAGAGGAGCAAATGTTGCCGCAGGTGACAACAGTGAGGATGACAATGAAGAAGAAGTAATGGGACCAGAAGAGGAATTTGACGGGGAAGTTCTGAATCATGCAGAGGAAAGGCTTTTTAGGGCCATTACTAAGTTTGGGAAAAGACCCACAATTGAAGTGGGTGTATTTTTAGGAAATCTGAAACCAGATGAGTTGATCAATTGGATCAATGAACTGGAAGAATACTTTGAGTATGAGGATATCAGGGACCCAGATAGGGTTAAGTTTGCAAAGGCCAAACTGAAAGGCCATGCCAAAATCTGGTGGCAAGAGGTTCAATTGAAAAGAAACAGAAGAAGAAAGGAGAAGATCACAAGATGGGATCGCATGGTGAACAAATTGAAGAAGCAGTTCATTCCTGTGGACTACGAGCTTGATTTGTTTAAGAAGATGCATGGGTTAAAGCAAGTAGGAAGGTCAGTCCAAGAATATACAGAGGAATTTTACCGAATCTTGATTAGAGCGAGGCATGCAGAAGCAAATAAGGAGAAGGTTGCTTGTTATATCAGTGGGTTGCGACCTAGCATCTAGGAGGAACTAAGTCTGGTAAGAATGACTAGCATTGAAGAGGCATACCAGTTTTCCCTATGATTTGAAGAGAAGCTAAATAAAAGGTTTGAAGGAAGACAAAGAGGGCGCAGTCAAGGAGGAAGGGGAAACGGTAGGTCATCTAGAGGTTGCAATGAAACCCAAAAGAAAAATGAAGATGAGGGTACTAGCAGGAACCAGAGGAATGAGGGTTTCAACTGCTCCCGTGACCAAGACTTTGGAAGTCAGAGAGGAAGAGGTAGAGGATGTGGACAAGGAAGAGGAGGCTTCTGTGGTACCTGTTTCCATTGTAATGAAGAAGGTCATCGTGCCTTTGAATGCCCTCAATGACAAGGAAGGACAGATAGGAGAGTTGAGGGCCAAGCTAGGGTTGCTCATGTGGATAAGGATGCACAATCATCACATTCAAAGGATGCAGAAAGAGGAGAGACCTTGGTAAATGAAAGAGTCCTACTAAGTGGTGAGATTGAACCAGGACAACAGAGGAGTTTGTTCTGTACTAGATGCAAGTGTGAGGATAAATGTTGTGACGTGATCATTGATGGCGGTAGCACTGATAACTTGGTATCAGAAGAGATGGTCTCTAAGCTGAAGCTCAAGAGGGAGAAACATCCCCAGCCCTATCAGATTGCTTGGGTAAAAGATGATCATAAGGTCCTGGTAAGTGAACAATGTTTAGTGAAATTCAAAATTGGGAGTTACCATGATGAAGTTCTCTGTGATGTTATTTCGATGAATGTTTTCCATCTATTGTTGGGTAGACCATGGTAGTTTGATAGACATGCAGTACATGATGGACATGGAAACACATCCTCTCTGACAAAGGATGGAGTTCGCCACAAATTGAAGCCCATGAAAAAGGAAGGTGAAAAGGTATGTAGCAGTGCTAGGATTTGTCTTGTTGATGAAAGGAAGTTTTTAGATGGCATGAAACATCAGCATATGTGCTATGCTTTGATTCCTAGGAAAGATAAAGAAGGTAGTAGTGAAATACCACTTGAAGTTTCAGATTTACTAGAGGAGTTTGGAGATATTATCTCTGATAATGTTCCAGATGGATTGCCACCAGTAAGGCAAATCAGTCATTAGATAGATCTGATTCCAGGAGCTAGTTTTCCTAACAAGGCTGCTCACAGGATGACTCCTACTGAAACAGAGGACCTAAATAGATAGGTTCAGGAGCTGTTGAGGAAGGGCTTGATTCTAGAGAGCTTGAGTCCATGTGCAGTACCTGCAGTACTCGAACCAAAGAAGGATGGAGAGTGGAGGATGTGTATAGATTCTCGAGCTATAAATAGGATAACCATCAAGTACCAGTTTCCTTTGCCAAGGATGGATGATCTTATGGACTGCTTGAGTGGAGCTCAGTACTTCACAAAGATAGATCTGAAGAGTGGTTATCATCAGATACGGATTCAAGAAGGAGATGAGGGGAAAACAACCTTCAAGACCAAGGAGGGTCTTTATGAGTGGTTAGTCATGCCCTTTGGATTGACGAATGCCCCAAGCACCTTCATGCGGCTCATGAATGAGGTACTTAAGAAGTTCTTGGGAAAATTTGTTATTGTCTATTTGGATGATATTTTAATTTTCAGCAAGACTTTGGAAGAACATTTACTGCATATTCGTAGTGTCCTTGAAAGGCTAAGGGAAGAGAAACTGTTAATTAATCTGAAGAAGTGTATCTTTGCAAAAAGGGAGTTAGTCTATTTGGGGTTTGTTATATCGCCTGAAGGTCTCAAAATGGATCCAGAGAAGGTAAAAGCCATCTTGGAATGGCCTACTCCAAGGTCTGCTACTGAGGTAAGATCATTTCATGGTCTGGTTAGTTTTTACAGGCAGTTTATTAAGAATTTCAGTGGCATATGTGCACCCCTAACTAATACAATAAGAGGGGATAGAAAAGAGTTCAAATGGACTATAGCAGCTGCGAGAAGTTTTGAATTGCTGAAGAAAAAGGTGACAGAACAGCCTGTGTTGGCACTTCCAGATTTTAGAAAAGTGTTCCAGGTGGATTGTGATGCTAGTGGCAGTGCTATTGGGGCTATATTAAGCCAAGAAGTAATGCAGGTTAAAGTAGTTGGATTTGATGAACTCAAGAATTTGTACCCTAAGGATCCTGATTTTGCTAAAGTATGGAAAGCTTGTAAAGAGCCTGTTGCTGTAGATAGAACCAAGTGGTTAGACTATTTGATTCAGGATGGCATGTTGTTCAAGGGTAGTCAATTGTGCATTCCAAGGAGTTCCATGAGGGAAAATCTGATTAAGGAGAAACACGATGGAGGGATGGCAGGACATTTTGGTCGAGATAAGACCATTGCCATTCTTAGAGAACATTATTTTTGGCCTCAAATTTCACAGGATGTGAAGAAGTTTGTACAGAGTTGCCAGGTTTGTCAAGTTGCCAAGGGGTTTAGTCATAATACTTGCCTATATCAGCCATTGCCTGTTCCATCAAGGCCATGGGAGGACATAAGTATGGATTTTGTTCTTGGATTACCAAGGACACAAAGGGCTAATGACTCAGTATTCGTGGTGGTTGATATGTTCTCCAAAATGGCACATTTCATTCCATGCCACAAAACTCATGATGTTGTCCATATTGCAAACTTGTTTTTCAAAGAGGTGGTAAGACTACATGGTCTTCCAAGGAGCATAGTTTTTGACAAAGATACTAAATTTGTGGGGTATTTTTGGAGGAAATTGTGGAAAAAGTTAAGAACTGACTTGAAATTCAGTTCCACGCATCACCCACAAACTGATGGCCAAATAGAAGTGGTAAATAGAAGTCTGGGCAATTTGCTGAGATGTTTAGTTGGGGATAAGCCCAAGGGATGGGATTTGATTCTACCATAGGTAGAGTTTGCTTATAATAACTCTATAAATAGGAGTACTGGAAAATCACCATTCCAAATTGTATATGGGAATAGCCCAAGGACTGCACCAGAATTGACGAAGATAGAGCAGGGGGAGAGGACAAGTGCTGAAGCGGAAGAATTTGCTGAACATATCAAGCATCTACATGAGGAGGTTCAGGCACACATTACCAAGATGAATCAAGAGTATAAAGCTAGGGCTGATCAAAGGAGAAGACATAAGAAATTCCAAGTAGGAGATTTAGTCATCATGCACTTACGAAAAGAAAGATTTCCAGCCGGTACTTACAACAAGTTGAAAATGAAGAAATTTGGCCCCTGCAAAATTTTGAAGAAACATGACTCAGGAAATACATATGAGGTGGAGCTGCCAGATGGTATTCACATTTCTCCCATTTTCAACATTGCAGATTTAACAGAGTATCATGATGATGGTGCAGATGAGGAGCTGGTGTTAGAGCCATGTCCAATTCCTGCTTCTAAGAAGGAGGAGATAGAAGACATTCTAGATCATCGTGTGGGTAGGAGTACCAGAAACAGGTAGTATGAAGAGTATTTGGTCAAATGGAAAGGACGGCCAATCGAGGACTCAACTTGGATTTCAGCAATTGAGGTTTCCCGTTTGAGATTTCCTCTACCATCCAAAAAGTGACAGGGTCACTTTTCAATCTACCCTGGGTGTCTGATGCAGGAGCATCCAGAGGTATAAGGGCAATCCTATGTCACCCAAAAAAATGTACTTAGACTTAGTTTTTGTTTCATGTCTTTACATTTTTGGATACCCATTTGGGTCAAATAAAGGTTCCAACTCTCATAATTCAACTATTAGTGTGCTAGAAAATCTCGAAAAAAATAGGAGCATGCAATTTGGCCATCATTTTGGTGACCTAGAAGGTGTGAATTGACCAGATGAATGTAATCGTGATTTAAAGCATTCCAAAAAAAGAATCAGGTCAAAAGGCCCCACGGTTTGAAAGTTATTGCAGTTTTTTGGGTTTTGGAGACCTCCTAAGAATGCTTCAAAGTCAGGTTAGGGGCATTAAATAACCTCAAAAAGGGCCAAAAATTGGGGGATGAGCAGAGCTTGTCCATAGGGCTATAGAGCACTTCGAGAGCTTTTTGAAAATGTAAACGGTTCGTCAATCGGAGCTACGGTTCAAAAGTTATGCCTCCCGGAAGTTCGGTTATAGTTTCTAGATTCTTCTAGATTTGCGCCAACTTCTACCGCAGCTTTCAAAACCTTCTATTTGGTCAGTGGATGCCTACTAGCACTTTCTAGAATGTACTCCTGGTCCTTAACCCTCCGAAGTCTATTTAAGGAGATTTTTGGCATTGTAAAAGGCAGTTTCGGAGTGGAGTTTGAGAGGAGGTACTGAAAGGAGAAATTATCTCCAGATTTATGCTATTGTAAGCCCTTAGGGAATGTTTTGAAGTTCATTTTTCTCTGTACTATTTGTACTAGTTTATTTTTCAGTTAATACAATTTCCCTTTTCTATTGTGTCCATTCTGTTCTTGGGTTGTGTCCCCATCAGATATATTACAGTCATCATTCTAAAATAATCATCAACAAAAAGAATGAAAAACTTTTCTCCATTATAACACTCTATTCCAATAGGTCCACATAAGTTTGTATCCACAAGTTTCAAGACTTCTTCTAACTGATAGTTCTTGTTTTTAAAACTAGTCTTTCCCATCTTACCAATTTGGCAATTTTTGCATAGACCCATATTAGGGTTCTTCAAATTAGGAATACCTCTTACTCTTTTATGTTTGCTTATCTTAACTAGATTATCAAAGTTTACATGAAAAAATCATTTTTTCCATAACCAACTTTCTTCTAATATCAATATCAGTTCTTCTGGAATTTGATTGTGTCTGAAGTTTTTTGCATCAATGTTTCAGATCACACGCAGTGATCCATCATCAGGATGAAGAGAAAGAGAAAAATAATGATGGTGGATCACTGTGCGTGATTTGAAATGTTGATGCAAAAAACTTCAAACACAATCAAATTCTGGAAGAACTGATATTGATATTGCTAATGGATTATGGAAATCAAATGACACTCAACTTTCTTCTACTTGAGTAGTAAAACATGAACTTTCACCGAGATCAACATAAAATAGATTACCTTTTGTTTGCTTGTCAGATCCAACTGGATTTATTTTTCCATCCAATAGTTTGGCTTGTCCATCCATGAATTCTACCTTGAATCCAATGCTATTTAACTATACCACACTCAGTAGATTATGATTTAGTCCTTCAACCCAATAAGCATTGTCACATACAAGTTCCTTTGTGAAAGAAATACATTCTTTTCCTTTTATGTTACAAGGTTCATTATTTCCAAATCTTACACTACCTTCATCATAATATTTCATGTGCAAAATTTTTTTTTTGTCTCCATTCATATGATGTGAATAGCCACTCTGAATAATCCATGTATCATTTTTACTTATATGAGAGATAAGTGTCATTTTTGTTAGAATTCTTTAGAATAACTGAGAGCAGGGGGTGAATCAATTATTCAAGGTCCAAAATTCCCTATTAATACCTTTTTAATACTTTTAATGAATCCATATACTTTTCATCCATCCAATACTTAAATCAATCATATAAGCAAGTTACAGTAAATCAATATGCAATGACAAAACATCCAAAATCAACACATGACACAATGATTTACGTGGAAACCCAATTTGGGAAAAACCACCAGTAACATGCTACTTGATTTTCACTCTTCTGAAGTGATGCCTTGTTAAAAGCCTACCTTGTTAAAGGCTTACAACACACTGTTAAATGTGACCCTGTTAGAGGATTTCACCAAACTGTTAGGAATGGGCCTAGTAAAAGGTCTTTAGAACATTCACTTGGAATGTCACCCTCTTAAAGGATTTATCTTATGGCTATTAAACCAACCTAAGTCCATAGGATTTAGACTTACTGTTACAATTGCTAGAAAGTAACGATAATAGTCTTTTGATCTGATATAACTTACAACATACTTTGCAGATTTTAGATCACACTTTCAATTCAATCCTTATGCTTGGCTTCAATCACTTCAGCTCTGACTGCTTGTCTCCCTTTCAAGCTTCGTCTCCTTGATTCTTCTTACTCATTCTACCAATGCAATCATTCTTGTGGTCGTCTATTCAAACAGAGTTCATGTGCTTTCTTTTCCTTAGCACATTCTACAGCACTTCATGCTTTTATGCTTGACCACCTCTCTCTCCTTATTCTTGTTTTCGCTCTGCTTCTTCATTAACTTATGTCTACTTATATAGAAGTTTGATTTTCCTTTTGCCGCTCAATTCTCCGTTTCCAATTTTAGGGTTTCAAGATGGATTAGGTAGGATACAATGTATCTACCTCATATCTTATTTTCTTCTAGAAACTTTTCCATTTGTTCCTCTAAAAAAACATGTTCTTCATGGTGTTCTGTGCCACCAACTCATCTTTCTTATCTTCCTTTTAATTCACAAACTTCTAGATAACAACTTTGTCGGCTTAGATCTAGCGAATCTTCAATTTCTAAAATAATGCAGCAACTCGGCATTATTGAGTTACTAGTGCTCAACACCTCTGTGTTACTCGGCACCTATACCTGCTCGGCACTTGGTTCTGCTCGACACTTGGTTCTACTTAGCACTTGATTCTGCTCGGCACTTGATTCTGCTTGGCACTTGGTTCTGCTCGGCACTTGTTAATACTCGGCACTTGTTACACTCGGCACTTGTTAATACTCGACACTTGTTAATACTCGGCACTTGTTACACTCGACACTTGTTAATAATCAACACTTGTTACACTCGGCACTTGTTAATACTTGGCACTTGTTAATACTCGGCACTTGGTTCTACTCGGCATTAACTAAGAATTTTCTCGGCTCTTACTAGCTTGCTCGGCTCCTTCTCTCTAATGAACTTAGTTTGAGCTTTACAAAAGACCTAGCTAAAACCTTAAATCTTTGAAATGTTTCAGTGTGCCCATTCTTTGTAATATGTCATCAAATACACTTTTTCATCAACGGCTTAGCTGATCCTTGTACTTCATTACAACATCATAACTTCAACCTTTCTCTAGGTGTTCTAGTTACATCTTATTGATTGCTTCCTCCTTGACAATCAACTAATTGATAGTATTTAGATCACTAAAGCAATTGTCATTCCTGCAAGTAGCAAGTTTAACATCAATGACAAAACAATGATTGAGGACATTCTTTACCAGTTCCATATATTATTCCAACAACTTTTCTTATGATCATTTCAATCATTTCCAACAATCTCCCTCTTTGGCATTGATGGCAAACCAAACTGATCAAGTAATCAATTCAGTTACCACCAAGATTGTATACGTTAGCTTGTTGCATTTCACTACTAATCTCATATATCTCCCTCTATCATATATATATCTCCCTCTTACTTTGTATTGATCATTTTTCTGCATATTTCTCCCTCTTTGACATAAATGCCAAAGATGTAGCATCTTTATCATGCAGAATATAAGCTTTGGCTTCTAGTTGATTTTCTCCCTCTGTCACCATGCTTGTGACTGATTTGGAGTTTCTATTTCTGCTGTCATCCTTTGCATCGACCTGTTAATATTACAATGATTTATTCCTGTTGATGCAAGGCAGCTTTCTTGTTGCCTTAAGCAAATTGAGTTAGGGGTATGACCCCCAACGTGCCTCTAAGATATTCATAGGCATCCTTGGGCAATGGTTTGGTGAAGATATATGCAATTTGTTTCTTTGTGTGAATGTATTCCAACTTCACTTGTTTGTCTTCTACCAATTCTCTGACATAATGATACTTGATTGCAATATGCTTGGTTTTTGCATGCATCACTGGATTTTTGGATATGTTTATAGCACTTGTATTATCACAATACAATATCATAGGTTTTGTTACTTCTTCTTTCATTCCATTCAATAGATGTGTGAGCCATACAATGTTTGTGCAATTGACTGCAACTGCCACATATTCTGACTCTGCAGTGGACTGGGATATACATGTTTATTTCTTGCTAGTCCAGGTAACCAGCCTTCTGCCTCGAAATAATGCACCTCCACTTGTGCTTTTTCTGTCATCAATGTTTCCTCCCCAGTTTGCATTTGTATATGCATTGAGCTCAAATTTTCCATTTTTTTTGTAGTATAGACCAAAGTCGTCAGTCCCTTTGAGATATCTCATTATTCTTTTTACTGCTATGAGATGATTTTCTTTAGGATTAGCAGAGAACCTAGCCACTATTCCAACTGCTAGTGCTATGTCTGGTCTACTATGTACAACATATTGTAGTTTTCCAATCATGGATCTGTACATTATTTGATTGACTTTAGCTGACTCATCATTTTTGGATAGCTTATTTCCTGTGGCCATTGGTATGCTGACTGGTTTGGATTCCTCCAATCCAAATGTTTTAAGAATTTCTTTGATGTACTTTGATTGTGTAACAAATATTCCATGTTTGAGTTGATATACTTGCAATCCAACAAAAAATTTGATTTCTCTAAACATAGACATCTCAAATTCATGTTTCATTTTGTCAGCAAAGCCTTTGCAAAGTACTTCCTTACCTCCAAACACTATGTCATCCTCAAAGATTTCAGATACAATAATGTCTTTACCTTCTTCTGCTTTGATGTACATGTTGTTGTTATCATTAGTTCTTTCAAATCCAATTTGCACTAGATACTTGTGAAGTCTCTCATACCATGCTCTAGGTGCTTGCTTCAAACTATAGAGTGCTTTATGTAACTTACACACCATATCCCTGTTGTTTTAAATCAACAAATCCTTCTGGTTGTTCAATGTAGACTTCTTCTTCTAGTATACCATTTAAGAAAGTGAATTTTACATCCATCTGATAGACTTTAAAATCTTTGTAGGCAGCATATGCAAGTAAAATTCTTACTCCTTCCATTCTAGCAACAGGAGCAAATGTTTCTCCATAGTCTATTCTCTCTTCTTGAGCATAACCCTTATATACTAGTCTAGCTTTGTTTTTGGTAATCTCACCATTCTCATCTAGTTTGTTTCTGAATACCCATTTGGTGCCAATCACATTCTTGTCAGTTGGTCTGGGAACCAAACTCCAGATTTTATTTTTTCTTATTTGATCATTTTTTTCTTACATAGCTTTATACCAGTCATCATCTTGTAATGCACCATGTACTATTTTGGGTTCAGATTGGCTGATCAGACATGATTCATGTCTTAGTCTGTTCCTTGTCATTGGTCTTGCATCTTTGTCACCAATTATTTGTTCAAAAGGGTGATGTATTTTTACATATTTGGATAACCTTGGCTCTATCCTTATTTCCATGTTTGATCTTTCGGATTCAGGATCACTATGCACTTCGTTGTCAGATTGTTCTTCATCATGTATGTTGTCTTCAGAATCAGATTGTGCATTTTCTTCATTCTACAACTTGACATTTACTGGTTGTGATTCAGCTGGAATTGATACCTATTATTGATTTCCAATTTGATTGACATCATTCTCATCAATCATTCCTTCATAAGAATACACAAAGGTTCTTTACTCTTCCATTTTCTTTGGTATTTCAGCTTGGACTTCTGTGTGCTCATCAAAATTTACATTTGCACTTTCCAAAAATTTTTTAGTGTTAATATTCAAACACTTATATGCCTTACTTCTAGTGGAGTAACCAAGAAATATACCTTCATCACTTTTTGCATCAAATTTTCCATTTCTAACATCTTTAAGGATAAAACATTTGCAACCAAACACTTTGAAATGTTTTACATTGGGTGAGTAACCATACCATAATTCAAAAGGTGTTGTATTTGTACCTTTCTTAACTTGTACTCAGTTTAGTGTATGAACAGCTACACTTACAGCTTCTCTCCAGTATTTTAGAGCAACATTTTTTTCCATCATTAATGTTCTAGCACAGTCAATTACAGATCTGTTTCTTCTTTCAGCAATTCCATTCTGTGGGGGAGTTCTAGGAGCTGACGTTTGTCTTTTGAACCCTTTGTCATTATAGAATATCTCAAATTCATTTGATGTAAATTCACCACCTCTATCTGATCTTAGACATTTCAGGCTTTTTCCAGTTTCCTTTTCAACTCTAGCCACATACCACTTAAACATTTGAAAAGCATCAGATTTTTGTTTTAAGAACATAACAGTCATCATCCTGAAATAGTCATCAACAAATAACATTATGTATTTATCTCTTCTATAGCTTTGTATTTCCATTGGACCACATAAGTCAGTGTGAACTAACTCAAGTATCTCTTTAAATGTATAGTTTTTGCTTTTGAAACTTGATTTTTTCATCTTTCCTAGCTAACATTGTTTGCACATGATATTATCAGACTTCTTCAATTTTGGTGGACCTCTGACTTTCTTCATTTTACTGATGTTGACTAGATTGTCAAAGTTGACATGACATAATCTTCTATGCCATAACCATTCATCATCAAATTTTGCAAATAGACAAGAAACATCATCCATATCAAGGTAAAACAAATTACTCTTTGTTTGATCTCCTTTTCCTATCAATTTACCATCATTTTCATAGATTTTTGCAGTTTTGTTTCCAAATTCCACTTTGCAGCCTATATTGCCTAACTGTGAGACACTCAATAAATTGTAGTTTAATCCTTCAATATAGTATGCTTTGTCACATGAAATTTGTTCTGTGAGCTTAATGGAACCTTTTCCTTTGATTTGACATGGAGCATCATTACCAAATCTAACACTATTTCCATCATACTGAGTAAAGTTAACAAACTTACTTTTGTCTCCTGTCATATGATGTGAGCATCCACTGTCTATGATCCATCTGTCATTCTTGTTTATGCATGTTACTAGTGATGTGGCTTCTTCTTCATCAGATTGGTCCTTCATGGCTACATATACAACTTCATCATCATTGCCATCAGAATTTTCTTCAACAATATAACACTTCTTACCTTTTTCTTTGTAATCTCTCTTGTCATCATCTCTTCTGTTCTTGTATTTGTTGCCTTCCTTGGAATCCTTTTTCTGTGGACATCTTGCAGCAATATGACCTACTTCATTGCAATTGAAACAAATGATAGGCATCTTACCTTTGAATTTTCCTTTGCCCCTATGAAATCTTCTAGTGAGAAATGCTTCCAATTGTTCCACATCTTTCTCATCAGTGCTACTGTCACTAGATACATACTTCATTTTTCTTCCTTTCTTTGATTTCATCTGTTCGGCATCTTTTAGTGATAACTTGGCCTTAAAAGCGGATTCAGCAATTTTAGGTTTGTAGTTGTCAAAGTTAGATAATTCAAATGTAGTGAGTCTACCTATTATACCTTCAAAGCTTAGATTATTTCCTGGTATATATCTTAGCTCTTGTATTGCTGATAATCTAATAGCATAGATAGGGAGCAAGGTTCTTAAGAACTTACTATTAACAGTATCTTCATCCAGTTGACCACTCAAGCATCTTATTGCACTTACCACTTCCTTTATTCTTGCACCATACTGAGCAGCATTCTCATTTTATTCCATTTTCATGTCATCAAACTTTCCTCTGAGACTTTCTCTTTTTTCTCTTTGTACATTCTGATCTCCTCCATAGATGTCTGATAAGGCTTTCCACATTTTGTATGCAGTGTCACATCCTTTGATATCATCAAATTCAGCATAGCTGAGTGCAAAGGCAATTTCCAGCATTGTCTAGTTGTGTTCTTGCTTGTTTTTCATGTCTTCTACAGTAGGAGCACCTGTTGGATCTACATGTTCAGTGACAATTGAATTTTGGGCATAATCGCCTATAGATCCAAGATGTAGCTTCATCAAAATTTGTCGTGCAACAAAGTTTTCTTTGTTGAGCTTAGGAACTTCTCTCTTTGCCATTTTGATCTTTTCTTCTTGTAGTCCCTTTAAACTAAATCAGCAGTTGGCTCTGATACCAATTGTTAGAATTCTTTAGAATAACTGAGAGGGAGGGGTGAATCAATTATTCAAGGTCCAAAATTCCCTATTAATACCTTTTTATACTTTTAATGAATCCATATACTTTTCATCCATCCAGTACTTAAATAAATCATATAAGCAAGTTACAGTAAATCAATATGCAATGACAAAACATCCAAAATCAACACATGACACAATGATTTACGTGGAAACCCAATTTGAAAAAAACCACTAGTAACATGCTACTTGATTTTCACTCTTTTGAAGTGATGACCTGTTAAAAGCCTGCCCTGTTAAAGGCTTACAACACACTGTTAAATGTGACCCTGTTAGAGGATTTCACCAAACTGTTAGGAATGGGCCTGGTAAAAGGTCTTTAGAACATTCACTTGGAATGTCACCCTGTTAAAGGATTTATCTTATGGCTATTAAACCAACCTAAGTCCATAGGATTTAGACTAACTGTTACAATTGCTAGAAAGTAACGATAATATTCTTTTGATCTAATATAACTTACAACATACTTTGCAGATTTTAGATCACACTTTCAATTCAATCCTTATGCTTGGCTTCAATCACTTCAGCTCTGACTACTTGTCTCCCTTTCAAGCTTCGTCTCCTTGAGTCTTCTTACTCATTCTGCCAATGCAATCATTCTTGTGGTCGTCTATTCAAACAAAGTTCATGTGCTTTATTTTCCTTAGCACATTCTACAACACTTCATGCTTTTATGCTTGACCACCTCTCTCTCCTTAATCCTATTTTTGCTCTGCTTCTTCATTAACTTATGTCCACTTATATAGAAGTCTGATTTTTCTTTTGCCGCTCAATTCTCCCTTTCCAATTTTAGGGTTTCAAGATGGATTAGGTAGGATACAATGTATCTACCTCATATCTTTTTTTCTTCTAGAAACTTTGCCAATTGTTCCTCTAAAAAAAAATGTTCTTCATGGTGTTTTGTGCCACCAACTCATCATTCTTATCTTCCTTTTAATTCACAAACTTCTAGATAACAACCTTGTCGGCTTAGATCTGGCGAATCTTCGATTTCCAAAATAATGCAGCAACTTGGCATTATTGAGATACTGGTGCTCGGCACCTCTATGTTACTCGACACCTATACCTGCTCGGCAGTTGGTTTTTCTCGACACTTGGTTCTACTCGGCCCTTGATTCTGCTCGGCACTTGGTTCTGCTCGGCACTTGTTAATACTCGACACTTGTTACACTCGGCACTTGTTAATACTCGGCACTTGTTAATACTCGGCACTTGTTACACTCGGCACTTTTTAATACTTGACACTTGTTACACTCGACACTTGTTAATACTCGACACTTGTTACACTCGGCACTTGTTAATACTTGGCACTTATTAATACTCGGCACTTGGTTCTGCTCGGCATTAACTAGAAATTTTCTTGGCTCTTACTAGCTTGCTCGGCTCCTTCTCTCTAATGAACTTAGTTTAAGCTTTACAAAAGACTTAGCTAAAACCTTAAATATTTGATATGTTTCAGTGTGCCCATTCTTTGTAATATGTCATCAAATACACTTTTTCATCAATGGCTTAGCGGATCCTTGTACTTCATTACAACATCATAACTTCAACCTTTCTCTAGGTGTTCTAGTTGCATCTTATTGATTGCTTCCTCCTTGACAATCAACTAATTGATAGTATTTAGATCACTAAAGCAATTGTCATTCCTGCAAGTAGCAAGTTTGACATCAATGACAAAACAATGATTGAGGACATTCTTTACCAGTTCCATATATTATTCCAACAACTTTTCTTATGATCATTTCAATAATTTCCAACAATTTTATCTCCTTCATCATTAGACACACTTTTACTACAATATATACCATTTCATCTTTACTGTTATCAAAATCTTTAGCCATAAAACAAGATTTCTTACCTTTGTTCTTGTAGTTCTTGAAGCTCTTGGAATCCTTCTTACCTTTGTGCTTATTGATTTTCTTTTCATCTTTTTTTTCTCTATTTGGAAACCTTGTAGCAATGTGACCAACTTCTTCACAAGAAAAGAAGATTACAAGAACTTTATCTTTGTACTTTCCTATGCCTTCGGAATACTTTGTTGCAAGTAGGGCTTCAAAAACTTCAAGATCACTATTTGACCTCTCATATATTTCTTCTTCTTCACTTCCTAATTGATTGGGCTTTTATTTCTTTCTCTTTTTCTTGAGTGAAAGTTTGGCTTCAAATGTAGACTTAATACTTTTTGAGCTAGGAACATAGTTATCAAAGCTATCTAACTCAAAAGTTGTCAATCTTCCAACTTGAGCATCTAAAAATATTTTATTATTTGGATCACATCTCATCTCTTAAATAACAAACACTCTAATTTCATAAATAGGGAGAAGAGTTCTACATACCTTGCTTACAAGTGTTTTTTCTTGAATGTCTCCTCCAAATGCTTTGATTGCACTCACACTTGCGTTGATTCTTTCCACATATTTTACAATGTTCTCATTTCTCTCATTTTCATCTAATCAAAATGACCTCTAAAACTTTCAGCCTTAGCTCTTCTTACATTGTCATCTCCTCCACAGATGTCTTTTAGTTTGGTCCACATTTCATCAACAGTTTTACAATATTTTACTTCATCAAATTCAGCATAACTAAGAGCAGATGCAATATCAATTATCATGATGTTATGATTTTTATTTTCAGCAATATCTTCAATTGATAATGTTCCAGTGGGAGTCTTGTATTCAGCATCAAGATATTTATGGCCTAAATCACTGATGGTAGCCAAATGTAATCTCATAAGTCCTTGCCATGCTACAAAATTATCTCTGTTCAACTTGGGGATTTCTCTTCTATAAGACATCCTGATCTTTAGCTTAGGTCCTTGAAACCTTCTCTGCAAGCACCAAAAGCTATAATACCAATTGTTGGAAATATAAGAGGAGTATCTAAGAGGGCAGGGGTGAATCAATTACCACTAAAATAAATCACGGATCCCTTTAGATGTCAATACAAAATAAACTCTAAAAACTAAATATTGTTGATGCTCGACAAAAACAAATAAAATGTTGTAACTTAGGTAATACTGGATATGCTCTGTAAGTACTTAACATGAAAATCTTAGATGTTATTGTGATTGTCATTATTTTAATTTAGATGCAAACACATAAAAGAAAACAACATGAACACAATTGACACTAGGATTTAACATGGAAACCTAATTTGGGAAAACTACCAATTACAAATAGTTATTGTTTTAACTCTTTTGAAGTGAGCCTTGTTAGGAGCCAACCCTATTAAGAGTTAGAAAACACACTATTAGATATGACCCTATTAAAGGATTTAATCACCCTGTTAGGAGCGGCCTTGTTAGAGGTCTTTAAACAATTCAATAAAACTGCCACCTTATTAGAAGTTTTACAAATGATTGTTAAGCCAACTTTGTTAAGAGATTTAGATCAATACTACAATGGTTAGAGAGTAACAATGAGATGACCTGATTTTTGATGCAACTAAATTACTGATTATAGATCTTTGTTTTGGCTTGTACTTGATCCTTCTTGATCAAATATATATTTTCAACTTCACAAGGATATTCTACTTATCCTTTTGATTTTCTTCCTTATTGCACCATTAGATCTTCAAAATCTTCCATGCATTCACATCCTTACACACTTTCAAATTCACAACTTGACCTTATACTTATATCATTCATATTGTCAAGTTGACTCATATACAACTTAGAATAACTAATACTCATTACCTTAGTTGGCTAGAACCAATAAATTAATTAAACTCAATATGCCAAAATAAGAAAATCCTTTGTTAGCCAACCCTGCTTGGTAAATATTAACTCAGAAATGATTTTCCTATGTTAACCAAGTGAACTTGGTTAACATTGCATATTCATGAAGATCCTTTGTTAACCGAGTAAGCTCGGTTAACCACTGGTTCCATCCAACATTTTCTTCATTAACCAAGTGAGCTCGGTTAACACTCATCTTCTGTAAACTTTCCTTTGACATTTGAGTTAACTTGGTAGACACTACCTTCTAAACTAGGCAAACACAAGAAAGCTTGGTAGACACAAAAAATTGTCTTCACTGCCAAGTGAGCTCAACATGCACTAACTGATAATGATATGACATTTGTGTAACATCAAAGATAATACACAATTAATTAATTATATTCAATATTTTGAAAATAAATTAAATTAGAGATATATCTTAGATTTTAAAATTATTATAAAAATTTACCATAATTTATTTAAATCTTTTTATTATTATACATAAATGTATACACACATAGTAATAATTTATCTTTATTATAATAAAATATTTTGTTATAAATACAATAACAAAGTGGAATAAATATACATGAAAATGACAAAACTTCTAAACAATCTGAACTTGAAAATTCTAATTTCTAACATATCATTAATACATAAATATAATACATCTTTTATATATAAGAATTTTAAAAATTAATTAAATAGAATAATTATACTCAAATCTAATACAAAATTTCATATTTGAAAAAAAAAGTTGTAGAATAACTTTCTTTATTACTAAATCAAAATTTAACCATTGACATAGCATTAATAAAACTACTCACTCCTTCCAACCAATAAAAAGTGTTTTGACTCAATAGACATTAATCTATATAGATTTGACTAAAGTGACATAGAGTTGAACTGTTACATAGATGATGCATGGAATGGCATGTGCCATGTGGGATGGGTGGCATCCAAGCATAACCAATTTCCTACCTAGATAGTCAATGCCAATTTGCTGTCAGGTTTCATGTTTACTTGGCTCGGGATCGAATCTTCCTTCATGAGGTGGGGTCTATGGTTTGATCTGATGTCCAATTTGTACATGGTAATTGTGTTAGGTGGCTGAGTATGATGTTGATGTTGTGGACTATCCTTCGCGCACGTAGATTAGTTGATGCAATTGATTTCACTATCTCTGTCTTTTTCTGATTCAAAACCCCCCCTTTTTTTCTCTTCAGTGGACCCCTCTATTATATGTTTATGAAAAGCCATGACCCATAGTACAAGTCCCCCTTTTTTTATTGAATAAAGTTCACAACTATAGTGTCTGGTCTATTTTTTAATACAACTAATCTAATACAATAATCGAATACAATATAATATTAATTCCATTTTTTAAATGAGTAACTTATAAATGATTAATTTTGTTATCATAAAGATAAGTAATGATCTTTTATTTATTCATTCTTATTTATATTATTAATTAATTTACATAATATTTTATTTCAGATGAAGTTCATTGCATCTTATTACTATTAATAAGAGTGATGTTGTGATCCATCAAAACAAGCTCTTTAAGACTAAAAACTATACCAAAATTCTTAAGTTAACCAACACATTTGATGATTAAGTGGCTAATACATCCAAAGGTATGACTACATTTTCCTTTTTATATCATCCTAATCATAAATATACTTGTTTATCTAAATCTTGACCCATGGTGATGATAAATTTGATTAATGATTATATTCTAAAACTTCCTCCCATCTAGCTTATTGACACTAGAAAACCAATGCCTAAGTCATTTGATTACAACAATTTTTTTCAATACCATCGCCAACCCATCCATGATACTCAAAAGTGTTATGCTCTAAAAAATTATAAGCAAGATCTTATTGATTTGAATGCTATATATATTGATGTTAAGGTTAATAGTATGAATAAATATATAGTACCTCCTAATCATAATTTTAAAATCTACATCATTCCCTTTCATTTACATTCAACTAATGTCATTAATCAACCTTCTTCTCATGTTACTAATATTAGTTGTGATAATAAGGTAGAAGAAGTTGATCAAGTGGTTAATAATATTAAATCTCAATCTTAACCTTCAATCTTACCTTCACAGGAACCTAAACTTGTACATCATATTACCTTTGATCATTCTGATATGTTTAAAGCACCTAATAGTCCTCTCTAAATTACCACTAGGGTTGTTGATATCGCTTTGTATGGTGTTTGTATTGATCCTTCTTCCTACGTGAATGTTATCATAGAAGAACATATTTTTAAGAGACAATTTCATAAGGATACCTATGATGCATATAATGTTTGGATTAAAATTTGCAATGGTTTTCTTTATCATCCCCACAGTTCTATCAATCTTTTCATGTCTATTTTTGATAATATTGTTTATACTACCTTTATGTTATTCCTACACAGGTGATAAATTCTAATTTAAGCTTGGTATCGTGTGGCTTTCTTCTAAACAATTTGTAACCTCTCCTACTCATGCATGCATAAAATTTCCCAAAAGAAAATATTTTCGCCATCAATAATTCTCCTTATAAACTCTCACATCTTAGAGATTTTATTGAGATACATGTTTATTGGCTATCTTTTTATACCACACCACCTAAATGTCCCGATTATCTATATCAGTCCTATTGGAAATATTATATTGGCGAGCTTATCCTTCCTAAGGTTGATCCTCATGTAGCTATCTCGCCTACCCCACCTATTCCTCCACCTATCATTCCTCAACCTGTAGATTTTCCCCCTTTGGAACCTATGATTGTTGATCCTAATCTTTCAAGTTTATCTTGAAAAATGATTTGACACTAGCATACTCATCAACATCAGGAGAATCATCAAGCTAAGTCTAAGACCTATGCTTTTTCTCCTAAAGATAATTATTCATCTCAATCTTTTCATTCCTTTGATCAACCCATACTTGAGTGTGTCGAAAAGTTGATCATAATACTATGAAAATGGATCAACATGATGATTAGGTTTGTATTTTAGATTCTATTAATCTTGATATGGAGGATGTAGTTGATAAATATTTTAATGCAAATGTTAATGATAATAAACATGAAACTATTGATATGGATTATGATTTTACTAACAAGTGTTTCCTATGCAACTCACACTAACTCTTAATGAGTAGCATAATGACTCCCACTAGAGTCCTTGCTTGGATTCAGTGATGGTTCCTACTATGTTAGATGTTGTTCCTCTTGTGAGACACATACCTTTCCCTGATGTTATAGACCGATATGGGGGGCTCACATGATATGCTTGATATGGACTTCTCTAGCATGGCGGTCTTTTTATGTGTTTTGTGCTTCCCTATGTTGTGCTCTTTGTTATATGTTTTATCTAGATTTCCTTAGATGATTCTTGTTGTTCTATTGGTATAAGATGAAAAAGTAATCAAAAACATCATACATTATTCTATTTGTACCTCTCTTCTCCTATATGTTGTTACATATTATGTTCTACATTTTTTATTGTCCATATATGTGTCCTTGAGTAGTCTTCTAGGATGCTTGTGACATGGTAGCACCAATTTCTTTTTTTGTCTCCATGTTGTCAGACAAAGAAAACTCTTCTTCATACATCTTATATGTCTTTTCCTCCATTTTCTTTTTGTTCTACTTCTTTTGGGGAATGATGGAATTTGCTACTTGTTGTTATATTACATATTATCATATGATCATACTAAACACAAAATTAGTATATCCATCCATGTTCTCCCTTTTGTCATATGTTTATTTCCCTTGAATTGTTCTCTCTTGGGGGAATTTCTTGGTGGAAATGTTCCTAGTGGATTATTTTATGATTCCATTAAATTTATTTATCCCATTGATGTGCTTTAAATTTCTTTAATGTGGGGGTATACACCTACTCACTTTTGGACACACACACATTGACAATTGTGTTTCCTCTATTAAATTACTTATAGTTAATGGGTGCTTATTTTTGTTCATTTGGATCTCTCTTTGGACTACTAATAGTTTGGAAAGCCCCATATTTTCTCTTGATCCCTCTTTGGATTAACAACAATTTAGGAGGCCTAGTCATTGTTTGATCCTTCTTTTGACTATTGACATCCTAGGAACCTTGATAAGATTTTTGATCTCTTAAGAATACACACATCCTTATTCCTAGGTCATCTTTCTGATTCTTCTTTTTGGGGAATGGAGTTCCCTTGAGGATGTATCCTTTTGAAGAATTGAATAACATTACACACACACACACACACACTTGGTAGACCATTCAATTCTATCTTTTGTTGTAACACCTACCTTTCTTTTTCTGTGTAGTTCACAATAAGGAATGAAAACTTTATTGGGATATTTGGCTACACTTTCTTGTTAGTGACATCTCTCTTTTTTTTTCTCTAGGTATGATTAAGACTCAAGTCTCTTATGGGCTCAATGGTTTCTTCATCTTCTTAGTCATGGTAAGCTCAACTCTTCCCTTTGATCCACTCTACTATGATTTTGAGGAACCTCATACTCCCGCTAAAGTGGGGACTAAATGTACCATATTAAAATGGAAACACTCATTATTTAACACCTTTTATCTTTCATCTTCTATCAACCTTATGGACCATGGGTGGATTCATGCTTATTTTCCTTTTTCTCTTGTTATTTTTTCCTAATTTCATTTGTGCAGCTTCTAAGGCCTCAGGGTTGGCTTTCCATGGGGAAACCCTAAAACATGTCAACAAATTGGACCTCTTATGGCATAGGTTTACCTTCAAATTTGACCTATTCCTTGAGTATTTTGTATCTAGGGCCTAGCTTTATCTCAAGGTTTTAAATTTAATTATCAAGTGTCCTTGTTGGCTTGCTTTTTTTTTGCACCCAAAAAATTGGTATAAAAGGAAGCCCAAACAACACATTTTCACATCAAGATACAATAAAGATACATAAATTTCTCAAGTTACATCACACATTCAAGCATTCAAGCAAGAAGATTCTCATCAAGCATTCAAGTTGTTCAACGATTCAAGGATTCTTTGTAAGCAAGTCCTCTTCAAGATCTAGCATTTTTTTTTCCCACCAAGGGAGAAGATATACATTTAGGGATTTATCATATTATTTATTGATGCACATTTACATCCATGGTTGTATGATGTGGTTTTGGTAGATTCATTGCATTTGTAGAGATATCCTACATCCATTTTTGCAAGTTCAACATCAACAACATTCAAATATTACAAATCCTTATTGACAAGGACTTCCATGACAAAGGTGAATATTTAAATTTTTCTTTCTTTAATTTATATATTTACATTTAAATTTTTCTTTCTTTAATTTACATATTTACATTTAAATTTAAAGGTTGATTCCTCAATCTAGGGCTTGACCAAGGCAAGCCCTCATCCACCCAAAACAAAGAACACAATATTTCATACACATAAGTAGGTTATTGGGATTGCGATTACAGATCAACAACACATTTTTCAAACTATTTCTCGAGAGGTTGGATCAAAGTTGCTACAAGAACCCATGAACATGATGAAATTTTCATGGTCTTTTGTAACTCAATGACATTTTCAATGCCTTCTTGAGACCTTGCAAAAAATAGTGTAGGTTTTTTTATTGTGATCATGAATTTTTAGACAAAATTTCTCTCGTATTTTTGGATCTACATTTTTCGGAGCAAAAAAACACATTCCTATATACCTTTCAAGAACCTACACCTATCTTGCACTTCTCATTTAATCAATTATATCACTTACACTTTTACATTCACACATCATTAATTAAAATTTCATTGCATGAAAGAGAACTTGTTTGTGTACTTTCTTGATGTGACTTGACTTTAGCATTAGCATCCCTTTATCTCCTTGGGGTTTTTCTAATCTAAATTGGATTATATTTAGAGTTATGTTTCAAAGTCCATGTTTCTCTTGTATTGAATGACTTAGTGTGAAGGTGAATAATTCATGGGTTCATCTTATCATATTAACATCAATAAATTTATTACATTCATTTTCCCCCTAAACAAGTTGGAAGGATATGGTTGAGATCGAGCCAAATTTTCAGCTCCCCATAAAGAACTATCTTAGTCAGGGTTGAGGTTGGACAATATACATTGATTAAATGGAATTCCATGTTAGAGAAGAACATTCTCCACCTGAATGTCATCTAATGTTGACTCTGTGATATAAGGAAGCAACAACCTAAGGCAAGATTCCATAAAATCCCCAACACACCAAATGTACAAGATGACAACCAAGAAAAAAAATTCCATTTCTTCCAACCTCTCATATGCTTACTACTTCATCCTTAACCCAATTAGTCTCTTGCAAAAAGACAAAATTTTCTTTGGATTGATCTAATTAGCATATGATAAAGTTCCATTTGCTAGGAGAAATGAATCCCTTAGCATTTCCATGTTAAGATATTTATTTCTCTTTGGACATATTCCTTCACATTCCAAAGTTCCCTTCGGCATTTGTTATTGTTGGCCATTACCAAATTTTCCATATTGAATTCACATGCTCTTGAGCCTAAAGTTTTGAAAGCAATTTTTTTGTGGTTTGAAAGTGTTTTCTAAATACCCTTTTATGTCAGATAGATGTCTTTATCTATATCCTCCTCAATCTCATCGTCTAACTCAAAATCACTCAAATTTTTAGAATTAGGTTCATCCTCCCCATCAACTCTTTCTAGGGTGAGTGTAGTTGGATCATCTAAAACATTATCACTTGTATCTTGTTTTTCATCCTCTTTGTTAGTTGTATTGTCTTAAAATAAAATCACCCATCATTTAAGAGCTTTTAGCTCCTCCCCTTTGGTGATTTTATGGTGTATGAATGCATTTGCACTCAAACAATTATTTCTCATGCTCTTTCATATTTTTATTGATTCCTTTTGTACAATTTTTTAGACCTCAAGGTTATCTCTCATTGGGATAACCTGGGTATAGGTCAATCTGGTTGACCTATATTGGTATTTGTTAACCATGTTGACCTATACCTAGGCCATTTTTTATCTGTGGACCAAAATTGCCTCAAATGTTTAATTTGTTTCATTCAATGCTCCAATCAACTCACTTTATTTTTGGGCATTAAAAGGGCTTGGGAATTTTAAGATCACCATAACATCACACCATAAGTACACCTACACACAAGGAGATTAGTCAAGACATGCATCAAGTTATCAAATATTTCTTCAAGAATTTCTCAAGTTGCATTCAAAGATCCAAGGATCAATGTGAACATTTCCTCTTCAAGATCTAACATTCATTATTGGTCATCAAGGGAGGATATCTACACCATCTCAACACTCTTCTTGTTCTTCTTCCTTTATGCGCGCGCGCACACACACACACACACACACACACACACATGTGTGTGTGTGTGTGTGTGTGTGTGTGTGTGTGTATCCATGATTTGGATTTGATTAGATCCACTACATTTGTAGATATTTCCTCCATCCTTCTTTAAAATTTAACATCAACATTATTCACTCATTGAAAAATCCTTATTGATAAGGGTTTCATCAAGTAAGGTAAATTATTATATTTCATTTCATTTCAAGGTTGATTCCTCACCTAGGTCATGACCAAATCAAGTCTTCCCCTAAAAATAAAACAAATTTCCTCCTATTTGTAGGTTTAGGATTAAAGTTTCAAGTACATATTTGGATACTCTTTTCTAATATTTTTTTGGATTTGTGGAGTTTTTGGAGCTAGGTACATGTTGACCAGGTTGACCTATATCCAAAAAGTTTACCTCTATCAATATAGGTCAAGGAAGTCAACCTATACCTAGGAAAAATTAGAGACCGACTGAGTTCAATTTTTCAAGTTTCCTATGGACTGGGTAGAGCCTTTACTGTTTAAGGACCTGCAGGTGGAAGAAAATCAACATTCTTTTCCATCTTTCAATTTTACTCTCTTAAGATATGTATTTTTCCATAGATCTTACCTTGATTTTTTGGATATTATCTTTCATGTGCTTAGTTACCATTTTTTTTCCTTGTAATCTCAATCAACCTAGTCAATTCAGTCGAATCAATTTACCTTCACATCAAAAACTAAGGTGAATGGACATTGTGTGAAAGAGGCTTTCTCACATACTTCATGTTGTAATTAAGGTTTAGTATTGGCATCCCTTTATCTTACTTTGGTTTTGCTAATCTAATTTGGGTTATATTGGGAGTTACGTTTGGAAGCCCCTCTTTCTCTTGTATTGATTGGGTTAGGGTGGAGATCTTTAGCTAATGACCTCATCTTATTTAGTTTATATCAACAAATTCATTGCTTCCATTTCCCCCTAAACATTAACAACTTCCTTTAGGTGAGTAGTCACATTCAAATCATCCATTGTAGTTACATCAGTGAGTGGTTTTGTAACCTCTTTTGTAAACAAATCTTCTAGGTAGATCATTTTCATGTTAATGAGTGGTAAGGATTCTTTTGAAGCATGAATTTAAGTATCTTGATGTTGAGGACAGGCACATAGACCATGATCTACCCTTTGATTCTCAGTCATAATCCCTTATGTCCCCAAATGTGTTTCCTTTGAAATGGGACTATGTCCTTCTAATTTGGAATCATGGACTTATTTATTAACTTCATAAGATGGAGGGATTGTGGGTTTTTGATCCAAATTTAGTACATTATCCAAGGTTGTGGGGATTTGATTAACAATCTTTTTGAGAATCACCAAAGTGGCTTGACCATTGTATATTTTTCTTGGAAACTTTCTATACCTAAGAGCCTCGTTATGACTATGTCACAATTTCACCCGAGAGTGTATTAAAGGGAGGAATTTGATACCAAAATTGGTGAAATCCCCTCATGTTTCATTTGCTACCATACTAATGATTTCCTAGATCTACCCTGGGCTTTTAGTAATTTCCTTCAAGAGCTCCCCAACCTAGTATTTTTTTGGAAGTTCATAAAGTCAAACCAAAATTAACTTTTTGTCAAATTTAAATTTGCAAGGGTTGAAGTTCAAAATCTATTTATCCATGCAAATCTAGTATCTATTTAAAGTGAGACTTCTATGCTTTAGATGTTAGCCCCAACTGATGATGCATATAAGGATGTTATGAATGTATTTAAAAGAGTCATATTAGTTATTATGTTGTCAATGATGTCAATGTCTTAGCTGGATAGACATTATGATGACTCAGTAGAGCTCTAAATCATTTCATTGATGAAGAGGATTTGAAGAAAGAATGTTGATGACAAAGTTGATAAGCATGATATTCAATGGGTACTTGAATGAGTTGGATAGTGATAATGTAGTATTGGTTTGATTGTTTAACAATCATGTAATATTGTAATGTAATGAGCTATACAAGCTATACTAAGTGACAAGGTGAAAGAAGGAAGACAATGTTCACCAAGTGACTATGATTGTCACTAAGTAGTTGGCTAAGCAAGTGAAAGTTCATTGTTAACCGAGTAAGTTAGTATTAATTGAGTGATGTTTTATCTGAGTGAAATGTTATGTCCACTAAGTATCAACAAGAAGAACAAGTTTGTAAAGATGGAATCTAAAACCAACTTTTGATGAATTTTAAGAATGTTTGAGTAGTTCAAAGGTGCGAGTCAAAGTTTACTACAAGATCTATGGATAGAAAAATAAAATGAAGATCTGATGATGGAGATTGAAGAAAGCTAATGACGAGCACAAATTTCTATGAAATTTTTATTTTCTAAGTGACAACATGCAATGAATCTGGTTTTGATGATTGTGGTTAAGTGACAAAACCTAGAAGAATTTGGAAGCATAGTGTATACCAAAAAAATAGGCACACTTCTATAAACCCTTATTCTCAAGAATAACCATTGAAGAGGGCATCTCAAGAGATGGGTTATAGCTCTCTATCTTTGACATACAAATGCACAAATAGAAGTATGATGACTCTCAAATGAACCTAGCTATGCAACCCTTGCAAGGTGCACCATAGAACGAGAGATTCAAAGTGGGAGAAAGAATGCTAGCATCCAAGAATCACAATGCAAGTGCAATGTAATGCAAGCTATATGTCATATCCACATTTTAAGATAGAATTTTAATTATAATTAGATAATACAATGTATTAAACAAATAATGATAATAAAGTTATATTAAAACAAATACTAAAATATAAAACTAGGAAATAATAATTATTTAATCTACATTATTAATGAAATAATATTTAGTAGGATATTTTAAAGAGTTAAAAAATAATTAAATTTCAATGAGTAAATAAAGAAATAAAATTAAATGCAAGAGACAATATTGTAGAAAGTATGTTAACTTTCTAAATAGAGTTTAATAAAAAATAATAATAAACACAAATAAGTTAGTAAATAAATAATATAACATAGAATAATATACATTAACTAAATTTAATGAAAAGTCAAGAGATGTTTAACAAATAGACATGACTCCTTAAAATTAAGATATAAAAGGGAGGAGAGTTTATTTTAGAGAAAAGAAAGGAGAGGAGAAGAGAGGAGTTCAAACAGGGAAAAATGGAAGAGGAAAGTAATAAGAAGAAAATAAGGAAGTGACTTTCTGAAAAGGTATCATTGATATTGAAAGGATGTGAACCTTCAAAAAGGTCATAATTATGAATAGTTGTGACTCTTCAAAATATTGTGATTATAAAGTATTGTGACTTTTCCAAAGGATTTTATTTATGAAGTGTTATGACTTTTGAAAGGACTGTAACTATGATTTATTATGACTTTTCAAAGGATTTGTATTATGAAACATTGTGACTTTTGGAAAAGAAGAAAAAAAAATTTTTTTTTTTCCTTTTCTTATAATTAGAAAAGGAAGAATTTTAGAAAGTAAATATAGTGTTGAGATAATTCTAAAAGGATTAATGTATTGATGATCCAACTAAAGATAGAGCCATATGGACCGAGAAAAGAAGAAGGTAAGAAAGGTATGTTTATGGATTATATTTGTTTAATTATATTTATGAATTTATTTATATTAATGAATCATACTTGTGGATAATTGTTAGTCTAAGAATGGTTTTGACAGTTGAGTGCCAACACACTTAACCACTTTCTACATTAAAGTCGAGTACACTATGTATGCCGAGCCACAAGTTGTGCAGAGTCAAGAAAGCGATCAGGTGCCGAGTGATCTTTAGGTGCCGAGAAGCCTTTAGGTGCCGAGTGAAGATCAAATGCCGAGCATGATCCAGGTGCTGAGTCATAAATAATGTCGAGCAAGATAGGAACGATACAGGAGCTGAGTTACAGAAGGTGTCGAGCATCAGGAAGCAGTAAGTGCCGAGTAACTCAGAATCAGCATATGAGTTTGTAACTTCACAAATTTAGATGTAAACTATTTTCATGGCCGACATATGAAGAATATCGAAGGATTTAAGTGATAAGATCAAATAATTTATATTTCCTATGCAATCTACATGCAGCCAATAAGAAAAATGGAGAAGGCATGCAACCAATGATAAAAGTGTAAGGAATGAGCGAGAATCAAAGATTCAATATGGATCGTAGATCCATGTCTAACCCTAAGTATTTGAATGTCTTTATAAGGAAGACAAAATCTCATTGAATCATGTAGTTGGATGAAGGAAAAAATGAAAACTCTAGTGGAGTTCAGAGTGAAGAATAAAAAGACTTGAAGGAAGAGATCAACAATAAAATATCCAGTTAATCAGAAAAAAGAAGGGGATACAAACGAGTACCAGATCTCAGAGGATCAAGGTCAGAAGAAAGTAGATCAAGTGCTTGTATTCAACAATCAAGGATTGTAAGCTATCAGGTTTATTATACCTAATACTCTTTAGCTATTGTATTAGAAAGGAAATCCTATGATGATAGGTTGGCTTAACAGCTATTTTGTAGATCCTTTAAAAAGGTGATTAAATCCTTTGACAGGGTAACACTTCATGTAAAGTGTTTGTAAATCCTTTAACCAAGTCACTATTGATACAATGTAAAGCCTTTAACAGGGCAAATCATCAGAAGTGGTCAAACATTATTACTGCAGTGATTTTGTGGGTATCATCCCAACCCCAGTTTTACCTTCTTATTCTTGGAGGGTTTCTGGGTTACCAAAATCTCAAGTGTTATGTGGTGATGCATATTTTTTTCTCATGATTGCTTAATGTTTATATGCACGCATGTTCATTTCAAAGATATGTTATTAAGGATTTAAAATAGGTCAAAAGCTAGTACTTTTGATTCACCCCCCCCCCCCCCCCTCTCAAAAGCATTCTTTCAAATAAGATATTACAACAGATAATATCGTGTTAACCTATGGGGTTAGTAGCATGGATATTAATGAGACTTGAAGCATAGAGCATGTGAGATATTAAGATCTTCATTGGCAATCATGGCTGAGAATCAATGTAAACTCAAAGCATGGAGTATGTGAGATATTAAAAACTTTATTCTCTGTCATGGCTGAGAATCAATATCAAAGCATGAAACATGGAGATATTAAGGTCTCCATCGTCTTCCATGGTTGATAATTGATGTGCCAAAATATTATGATGTTGTCAACATATGCATATATGAGTAGCCTTGGATAGAGGATGCCCTTCCAAGAAGAATCTTAAGGGGTGAACTCCTAGGAAGATGATGAGGTAGCTATGAGCTAGGAAGCCCAACTTGAAAATGTCCTTAAGATTGGGTTTAACTTAGAGAGTAGAATAATATAGTTAGTTTTGTTATTGTCATGATTCTAACCATTATTTTTCAAGAATTACTTGTCCTAAACTAACCCTAATAGTGGGGACATTACACTATGCTAACATGACATGCAAAATACAAGCCAAGTTAAACAAATATGAAGAGTAAAAAATTTTGGTTGCCATTCCCACGTAGTTTTTCATATTAAAAATCTTGGTGTCAAATGTGTGATTGTTATTATGTTGCAAGTTGATTATCATGATATTTACTTTTTATTGCAATTTGGTAAATGATCAATAGCAACTAGGTAACAGAACAATTATATTAATAACAGTTGGTAATAACAAGAATAATGAATTAACAATCTACAGTGAAATGATTATAAGTGTTAATTGTGAAGTTGAATGAGAATACCAAGTGAATTCTTTTTATGCTAATAATGTTTGATTTGGTAATTAAGTGTTTGAAGGGATTGTAGGATAACTAAACATAATTGATTCACACCCCCTCCCCCCCACCCCCCATATCTAACAATTGGTAATAGAGCACAATGCTTGGAGAAAGAAGTTTAAAGGAACTTGAGAAAAATAGCTAAAGATGTATAAGAGAGAGGTACCAAAGTTGAATAAGAGAATTTCTCATTATGCAAAGATCAAATGAGGCTACACCTATCCAAAATTGGAGATAATATTACTCACTAGTTGGACAATGAATACACTACATCTCCTACTCCTATGATAGTGGAACAAATGACAGAAGAGGAATCACAATAGCCTAATGATTGAGATTGCATCTGCTCATAATGATGTCAAGTTTGATGATATCAAGAACTGCAAAAATGCTAAACATAAGTGGGAAAAATTGAGACATATATGGTGGAGATCCAAAAGTGCTAAGAGCTAAAGATAAAAGTCTTAGAGGAAAATATGATGACATGAGAATGAAAGAAGCCGATAATGTTGCACAATATGTGAACCTAATCAAAGAAGTTGTAAGTGAAATCAAAGTTGTTGGAGGTATTATCAATGATAATGAATTTTTAAGTAAAGTTCTTAGAACTATTCTACTTATTTATGCTATAAAAGTTTATGCAAATCAAGAAGTAAGAGCTATGCATGTCAATGTTTTGACACTTGATAGTTTAGTTGGTTAGTTGACTGCATTTGAGTTGAGAAATTATGACAATAGTATTGTTACACTTGGAAATTCTTTTAAGTCTTCACTAACCATTGGAAGTTCAAACAAAGAGAAGAAAAGTAAGGAACAAAGTGAGTCTAAATATGAAGATGATTTGGATGAACTTGAAGCATTCCTTGCTAGAAGGTTATCAAGAGGTAAATTGTCCCTGATTTGTTTCAAGTGCAATGAGGTTGGTTATTTTTCTTCTAAGTGTCCTAATAGAAGTTAGAGTGAGGGAAATGATAAGAAATATTACAATTACATGAAGAACAAGGACTATAAAGATAAAGGGAAGAAATCATGCTACATTGTTGAAGAACAACACACCGAGTCTAGTACTAATGAAGAGAAGGAAGTGGTTGAGATGGTATATGTTTCTATTAAGGAAGATCTCAATGGAGAAAGGTTGAGAATGAAATTGCCTTTATTTCAAATGTTAGCAAGAATTATTCATAGATTATAAACAGTGGATGCTTACATCACACGACTGGTGACTAAAGTAAGTGTGATGAATTTGAACAAATTGATGATGGTGGAATTGTTAAGTTAGGTAATGATGTTCCATGTCTAAAGAAAGGAAGAGGGTCACTAATGTTTAATGATAAGATCATATGTGATGGTGTATACTAGGTACAAGGGCAAAAGTACAATATATTGAGTGTTTCTTAGTTGAATAATTCATGTCAGAAGCTATAATTTCATAATAGAAAAGTCAAGATCTTTGATGACGAAGGAAATCTATTTGGAAATGGGATGCAAAAAAAGGTAACCTATTTTATTTTGATCCTACTACTGAGACATGTTTATTTTCTAAATTTGAAGATGTATGATTGTGGCATAAAAGGTTGTTTCATGTAAACTTTGAGAACATGGTGAAGGTTAGTAGAAAGAAATTATATTCGGACTTTGTAAATACTAATTTGTATGAACCTATTGGTATAAAAATTTCTTGTGGTGATGTGGATACTTCATATTGTTTGATGATGATTTTATTCCAGAATGATGACTGTCATGTTCAAGAATTTGAAATCACATGCTCTTGATATGTTCAAATGGTATAAAGCTTGAGTTGAGAAAGAAACTAGCAAATCATTGAAGTGTTTAAGATCCGATAGAGGTGTTTAGTTTATGTCTATTGAATTCACTAACTTTTGTGTTGAGAATGGTATTAATAGACAATTACTTGCACTAAGGACACCACAAAAAAATGAAATTTCTAAGAGAAGAAACACATTAATTGTGGATGGTGCAAGGATATTTATGATTGAAAAGGATATTGTACAAATGTTCTAGAAGGAAGTTGTTTATACTCTTAACTAAGTTTAGTTGAAGAAAGAAAGAAATAAGACACCCTATGAACTATGGTATGGTCATATACCTAATGTAAGTTTTTCAAAATCTTTGGGAGTAGGTGTTACATTCATAAGGATGCAAGAAATGGTAAATTTGATTCAAAAGGAGATGATGTTATATTCATATTCATCTAAGAGTAAAGATTAAAAATAATTGAAAGTGCAAATGTGAGGATTGATGAATTTGCAGATAAGAATGATGTGGAAATCAAGAAGGAACCCAAAGATCACAAAAAGTTTGTGTATGTATAGGAATACACACTAGATACACTACCCAAGTTACAACAAAGAGCTACTGAGATATAGACTACTTTTTCCCAAGCATCAAACAATATAACCCTTGCAAGAAGATGAACCCCTATCAAGTGAAGAAAATGTTGAGAATTAAAGACTCGAACCTATATTGAAAATTTATGTTAAAAAGAACCATTCAACTAAATAAATCATTGGAGATAGAAGTGTTAGAGCACAAACAATAAGTTAAGAGACAATACATGTTTGATAATTGATTTTGAACCAAGAACATTTAAGGATGCATTGTAAAATGAGAATTAGATAAATTCTATGAATGAAGAGATTGATTAGATAGAGAAGAATAACACATAGATGTTAGTACCAAGACATGCAAATAAGAATGTGATAGGAATAAAGTGGATTTTTAGAAATAAGCTGAATGAAAATGGAGAAGTGGTAAGAAACAAGGAAAGAATAATTTGCAAAGTATATGCTCAAGAAGAAAGAATAGATTATGGTGATACTTTTACACTTGTGGCAATATTAGAAGGTGTAAGAAAACTATTGGATTATGCTACCTACAAGAAGTTCAAAGTTTACCAAATGTATGTCAAATATGAATTTGTGAAAGGAATACTTGAAGAAGAAGTATACATTGAATAGATAGAAGGATTCATTGAACCTGGTTAGAGAAACATGATTTACAAATTGAAAAAGGAATTGCATGGACTGAAACAAGCATCAAGAGCATGGTATGAAAGGTTACATTCCTATTTGATTGATTTGCTAGAACAAGTGAGAATAGTTATCTATTTTTGAAAAGAGAATATGATGATACAATGTTGATTGCTGAAATATTTGTGGATTACATCATATTTGGAGGAAATGAAATGCTATGTAAGACATTTAGTGATCAAATGAGTATGGAATTTGAGATATCTATGTTTGGTGAGGTCAAAATTTTCATTAGTCTACAATTTCATCAAATAAGGAATGGTATATATATGACTCAATCTAAGTATGTAAAGGAAATATTGAAGACATTTGGAATGGATGAGACTAAACTAGTCGATTCACCTATGGTGATTGGAGTAAAATTATTAAAGGAAGATACTACTACAATGTAGATGAAACACTATATAGATCAATGATTACTAACTATAGTATGTTGTGCATAGTAGACCAGATATTGCACATGTTGTTGGAATTGTTGCAAGGTTTTCATTTAATCTAAAGGAAACACACAATAATGTTGTGAAGAGGATATCCATATATCTTAAAGGAACTGGAGATTTTGGCCCATGGTATAAAAAGGATGATGACTTTAATCTTAAATTATATATTAATGTTGATTGGGCTTGTAATGTTGATGATAAAAAGATCAGAAGTGGTGGAGATTTCTTTTTACAAGAAAGATTGATAACATGGTTAAGAAAAAAACAAAGGTGCATTTCACAATCTACTACTAAAGCTGAGTATGTTGTTGTTGCAGTCAATTATTCATTTATATTGTATGCATTAATAAATTGTTGGAAGGTATGCAAGAAGAGATAACCAAGCCTATTTCTATTTATTGTGATAACAGTAGTGCAATAAATATATCAAAGAATCTGATGATGCATGCAAAAACAAAGCATATATCAATCAAGTATCACTACTTGAGAAGAAAGTACAAGAGAAATAAGTTAGCCTTGAATATGTTAAGTCTTAAGAACAAATTGTAAGCATATTTTCTGCACCATTTTCTAAGGATGATTTTGAGTATCTAAGAGGTAAATTGGGGGTCCTACCTATTAGAAACTACAATTGGAACAATTGTTATGTTGTCATTGATGTCAAACCTTATTGGTGAGACAATTTTCTATCTAATCTGAGTGTCATATCTATTTGATTGATGAAGAGGTTTTGAGAAGTTGGTCATAAAAAAAGTATCTAGAGGATAAATTGAGTTATGAAGAGGAAATTACAAGTGGACACTTGATTAGTTGGACTTTGACAAGATATAATGATTGTTTAAATCATGTTGCAAGTGGAGAAGATAGTAACACTATAGCCTTTAAGAAGTGATGAAAGATAGAACAAATGAATAGGCTTGACCAAGAAACAAAGTAGAAGATTAAGGAACTTGAAGTATATGTTGAGTGATGCTAGGGTCGACTGAGCCACAGTATCTACCAAGAAAAAATAGTGTTAACCGAGTATCGGTAATGACTAAGCGATAGTGTATGTGTTGAACACAAAATTTAGTAGTGACCGAGTAACCCAATGATGACCTAGTGTCAAAACATAGTGTTGGTCGAGGAACAACATTTTAATAGTTTATGAGAAATTATAATTTCCTATTGATTAAGTTGATTTCTTGGGATATTTAAAGTGTGCTGAAGATAAGGATTGATGAGTTGGTTCATTTAATGCAAGGAAAGGTTTAGGTAAGAAATCAATAGACTAATTTTAAAAGAGAAGTTTTTAGAAAAGAAGAATATAAACTAGAAGGTGGGTTGATTTATTGTATGTGTTGAATCTAATTGTAGCCCTAAGATCTATGGTGGTGTTTAAGTGACAAAAGATTAGAATTACCTATTTAAGGAGATACAAGGGCTAACTTTTAAAAATGAGTTTGAAGGTTGGAGTTGTTGCTCATGCTATTGACTGACAAACTTAAGTATAAGGTTGAGATGAATTAAGTAGAGGTGAAGAGTAAATTCTTGAAGGGTTTCCAAGTGAATCAAAGATTGAGATCACAATAAAGGCCATAAAGTGAATCAACATGTGAGGTGAACGTAGATTTGTATATGCAAAGTGAGTTGCACTTGATAGATAAAAAGTTGATGTTACTTTCTAATCATTGTACAATACTTGAAATCCTTTAATCAAGGTTGATCTAACACTCATATGTAAATCCTTTAATCAAGGTGACATTCTAATAAAATGTTCTAAAGTCCTCTACCAAAGCCACTTTTAATAGGGTGAATAAATCCTTTAACAAGTCACATTTAACAGTGTGTTTTTTAAACCTTAAACAGGGTTGGCTCCTAACAAAGCTCACTTCATAAGAGTGAAAAGATTGGTGAGATGTTACTGGTGGTTTTTTCCAAATTGAGTTTCCACGTTAAATCCAAGTGTCAAACTTTTGTAGATATTATTTTTGGTATTTATTATTAATGTCTACATTCTGTAAGTCTATTATATTTTGGACATCGAACTACTAGTTGAAGTTACTGAAAGTTGACTATAGAGACTAATCTATGGAATGTTTTTATTAAGGAAAATAGGCTTTAAAAGGGCCCTGAAACCCTAAACATAAAAAAAATAGTCAACAGTAAAATGTTAAAGGCTACCGAGAGCCAAAAAGAAAAAGAAAATACATCTCCTTAAAATAGAACTACATAGGAAAAAGCCACGGAGAGACACCAAAAAGCCTGGGCAGCCCACAAAAGGCCAGCCCACTAATCTATGGAATGTTAAAATATGAATTTGTTTAAGTATTTTTTTTGTTTAGGTACATATGGACCTTGGTTAACTAATTCATCTCCCCCCCCCCTCCCACTCTCATTTATTCTACACATTCTAACAATTGGTATAGAGCATTGGTGCTTGTAGAGAAAAGTTTGAAGTTGCTTAAAAGCTAAAGATCAAGATGTACAAAAAGGAGGTGCCAAGATTGAACAAAGAGAAATTTCCTACATGGAGAAGATTGATGAGGATGCATATAGTGGGAATTGTTGATGCTGCACTAGAGTTTGTGGACAATGCATATGTGGAGATAACAACAACCCCTCTGACTACTCAACAACTAAAAGAAAAGCAAGAACACGATCAGGAAATGTTGGAGATTACATCAGCCCTAAGCTATGTTGAGTTTGATGACATAAAATATTTCAAGAGTGCAAATAAAATGTGGTATAAACTATAAAGACCATATATGGAGGAGATGATAATATTATGAGAGCCAAATCAGAAAGTTTGAGAGGTAAATTTGATAAAATGAGAATAACAGAAGGTGATAATATAGTTTTGTATTGTACAAGAATCAAAGATGTTGTCAATTCTATTAGAGGTGAAAATGGAAAGATTGAGGATGAAATAGAAATAAATAAAGTATTAAGAACTCTACTTCCTATTTATGCTATTAGGGTTTTTGCAATACAAGAACTAAGATGTACTCTATGTAATTCCTTAACCCTGGAAGGTGTTATTGGTGGGCTTATTTCTTTTGAGATGTCTAGTTTTGATAATTTCACTCGTACTACTATTGAATCTTCTTTTAGATCTCAATTGACTCTTAGCAAGAAAGGAAAAGCAAAACATTTAAAAAGTGATAGCAACACTTCTGATAATGAACTTGATGAACTTGAAGCACTAATGGCTAGAAGACTTTCAAGAGGTAGATAAAAATACAAAGATAAACTTGCTATAATCTATTATTTGTGTAACAAAGTTGGTCATATTGTTGCAAGATATCTTGACATAGAAGACAAGGATGAAAGAAAGGAAAGAAAGTACAAAGGAAGAAGAGATGACTGAGACAACAAGAAAAACAAGAACTAAAAAGATAAAGGTAAGAAATATTATTGTATTGTTGAAGATGAAATTGATACTGAATCTGAAAGTAATGATGAAGAAGTAGTCTATGTTGTTATGAAAGAAGATTCTAATGCAGATGAGAAAAATGCATTAATCTCTTATGTGAACAAAAGTGATAGATGGATAATTGATAGTGGTTGTTTAAATAACATGACTGGTGATAGAAGTAAATTTGAGAATATTGGACCATACAATGGTGGCTGTGTTAAATTTGGTAATGATGTACCATGTCTTGTGAAAGGTAAAGGATCAATACAATTGACTGATAAGATCAAATGTGACAATGTTTATTGGGTTGAAGGACTTAACTATAATTTGTTGAGTATTTCAAAATTGAACAAATAAGGATATAGAGTTGAATTCCATCATAGAAAGGCCAAGATATTTGATGTTGATGGTAAATTGATTGGAAGTGGTGACCAAACAAGAGATAATGTGTTCTTGTTAGAGTAAATGGTTCTTTTCTATTTAAATCTTATATCAGGTTTACTTAAGAGAGCTCATAAATTAGGAGGAATTAATATTCTTGGATATTATTATTAGGAGGATATTGTGAGTCAACTCGAACTACTCTTAAGATATCACATGTGGTTAATTCCAATTTGGGCACCACCCTTCTAGATTGTAGGTGGATGGTAGGTGATTGATTCCATCAAGACTCTATTTCCTCCAAGTTGAGACACTTGTCTCACTCTTGTCCAAGTATCCTCCCAACTCTTGCCTATATAAACATGCTCACTCACATGTCATAGAACAAGACTTGAATCTCTCATTGTAACCTTATCATGTAGGTTTTTCTCTTGATAAATATATTGCATATTTGAGAGTATATTTGTGGCATTGCTTTAATTCTTTCATGTAGCAGATATTTTAACACCATATTATAATCTTGACTCCTTTAGAAATGTTTTACAAATTATCACATGGTATCAAAGCCTTGTATTTGAAAGCTACTCGCTCATGTTTGAAGAAATTTGGTGCTTTTGACAAATTTGAAGGATTTAAAGGTTTTCTAGTTGGATATGTAGAGGAGCTTTTGTTCAAAGCAACTCGGACCCAAATAGACATCATAATTGGATTCCTAGCACATCAAAACTCTTGGCACACAAATTGAGGTGAGTTTTTTTAAAATTATATTTCACCATTGTTTTGTTCAAAAATTTTATTGCACCATATGCATGTGCAAGTTTTTTATTTATTTAAAAATATATATGTCTACATTTTTAAAATAAATTTATTATTTAAAAAAATAAAAATAAATGCATTTTGTTTACACTTTTTTTGTGTAAATTTTTCAAATATATATATATATATATATATGCTTTTTAACAAAAAAAATTAAAAAAGGTAAAATTACTAAATCGCCGCTCATAGCCACAACAACCACCGTGGCCATTTCCATCAAGGCCACTTTCACTACCACCCACACGACCTTCCAGCCACCATGGCCATTTTCAATGGGGCCTTCTAGCCAACACAAGCGACCCTCTATTGCATCACCAACTCAGCTGCTTTCAGCCATCATGGCTCTGTTCCTATCACGACCTACTCTGCCTTCATCCGAGTGGACCTCTTCAACCATGGTGCCCATAGCTATTCCTATGGCTCCTCAGTCTACAACCCAAGTGTCCCCTACCTGAGCAAAACTTTGTGTCTAATAATGGCCCTTTGAAATCTACCCTTGGCCACTTGTTCTGCTCTAATAGCGATCTCACCAACGTCTGTCACTCCCTCCTTTGCAACACCACCCAAGCAACTCAACCAAACCCCTTATGAGCTCTTTGCATAAGTAGAGCTTTTCCCACTTGCTTGGCCGTCAACAAAATTTTTTGGTGAGCAGATTATTTTTTTCGATGGTCAAGTTTTGTTTGTAACAAGGGGGAGTTTTTTCCATTAACTAGATTTGTTTTCGAGGGGATTTTTTTCTAGCATCTAGTTTTTTTTCTGATGGGGGGAGGGAGAATTCTTTGGTTGAGCGATTTGAGGGGTTTTCTTTTTCTTTTTTATTTCTTGCACTCTTTTATTTCTGCATCATGGGTTCTCCTAAATTTCCACAATTAACTCCACATAACTATTCTACATGGAAATAAAATGTATGGAGTAAGTTAATGATGAAAGGCCTGAATCATTATGCAGATGACATAATTAATGAACCATCAAGTATGAATATGGATATAAAGTAACTATAAAATTGGAGAATACAAAACTGTAAGGCTTTAGGGATGATAAGAACACATGTTTATAAAGATCTTTTGTTTCACATTAAACCCTTGGGAAATACCAAGGAGTCTTGGGAAAAACTTGGAAGATTTGTATGGTAAAGTGGATGAGGATATGGGATTCACAACTCAAGAGAATATTCTCAAATTAGATCCTAAGAACTTTGATACAATTCAAGATTTCATTAACAAAGCCAATGAGTTAAGATCACAAGATAAGTTCTTGTCACACTTCCAGTGTTGATTCACATATTGAGGAGAAATTTGGCTACCTACACTTGGGTATTCTCACATGTGATCAAGTTCTTGAGTCATCCATCACTTCTCCTCCTATTGATGTTGTACCTATGGTCATTCCTAATGATGATGATAAATATTTAATCATATTTTCAAATGATGTAGTGCAACAAGATACTCCTTGTCTTCCATCTAGATCTTCATGTAATTACTACTTGATAGACAATTCAAGTTTCATTAAGGAATCCTACATTGCTGATTCAGGAGACATCATCAATGATCTAAATCTTCTCTTGGATGATGAGGATCCTTCTTTAGTTGTTGTGAGGGAAAAATTTGACCCTTACATTCATACTCCATGTGATCAATCTTTCAAGGTTGAAGTGATTGTGGATCCTTATGTAAAGTAGTTGCAAGAGGTCTCTATATCTTCAGAGGAGATAGTTTAGTGTTTAGTACCTATTCTACATTCATCCTCACTAGATCCTAAATTTTTGTATTCAACAAAGTAGTTTAATGCACCTATTTTGGAAGGGCTAGCCTTCAATATCAACATGGGGACATTTGAGTAGTTTTTGAAGATTCCACATTTTTTGAGGTTTATTCCTATAGGTTGGGGAGATGTTTCTCATACACCTTTGGTATTGTTTCTCCCTAAATGGAGGAATGTGGTTTAGTTTTCATGGAGCAGTTCTTGCATCAAGCCTAGATCGTCAATCATTGGTATACATTCTCCATTGAGGGGCTTCTTGGTCTCTCTTCCATTGTTTCCTTCCTATGGAGGGATTTTCTATTGTATATGCTTGATGTATGTCATAATGGGGAGCTCTTGATTACTCCATCCATCATGCATCTTTCATTTTCATCTCTCTTTTTGGGAGAGGGTTTTTCCCGTGAGGTTTTCCCTCTTTCTCTTCTTTATGAGAGATTGTATATTTTATGCACTTTGTACATGGGTACCTAACATGGCCTAGTATTCGGGATCCATCTTGCATTTATGTAGCTTTGTGAGCTTAAGTAAATCTCCCTAAGTTGCACTTAAGGGGAGGTGTTAGACTAAATGGTTCTTTTCCATTTAACTCTCATATTAAATATACTTAGGATAGCTCATAAATTAGGAGGAACTATATATTCTTGAATATTATTATTAGGAAGATATTGTGAGTCATCCTTTTAACTCCAACTACTCCTAATATATCACATGTGATTAATTCCAATTTGGACACCACCCTTCTAGATTGTAGGTGGATGGTAGGTGGTTGATTCCATCAAGACTCTACTTCCTCTAAATTGAGAAACTTGTCTCACTCTTGTCCAAGTATCCTCCCAAATCTTGCCTATATAAATAGGCTAGCTCACATGTAATAGAACAAGACTCGAATCTCTTATTGTAACATTATCATTTAGGTTTTTCTCTTGATAAATATATTGCATATTTCAGAGCATATGTGTGTCATTGCTTCAATTCTTCCATGTAGCAAGTATTTCACTGTTAGATTATAGTACTGACTCATTTAAAATTGTTAAACAATTTCTAATAGTTCTACATAGACTTATCTAATGAGACATGTTTATTTTCACAATATGAGGACACATAGTTATGGCACAAGAGGTTATGTAATGTAACTTTTGAAAATTTGGTTAGCATTAGGAAAATGAAAAGAGTAAGAAGGTTGCCAAAACTGAAGAAACCTAAAAATACTATGTGTAAACAATGTCAACTATGAAAAATGAAAAAGTCAAGTTTTAAGAGTAAGGCATATTCCTCTAATGATATTTTGGAGTTAGTTCATACTGACTTATATGGACCTATTGGTGTTCAAATATATTGTGGAGACAAATATTTCATTCTACTTGTTGATGACTACTCTAGAATGATGACTGTGATGTTTCTTAAAGAAAAATATGATACTTTTAAATTATTTAAATGATATTTGACCAAAGTTGAAAAGGAGTTAGGAAAGAGTCTAAAATGCTTGAGATCTGATAGAGGTGTTGAATTTATTTCAAATGAGTTCAACATATTCTACAATGACAAAGGAATCAAAATATAGATGTCAACACCTAGGAACCCTTCTCAAAATGGAATAGCTAAAAGGAGAAATAGATCAATCATGGATTGTGCTAGAACACTAATGATGGAGATGAATATATCACAAAAATATTGGAGACAAGCTATAAGTACAATAGTTTATACTTTAAATAGAGTGCAAGTCAAGAAAGGTAAAATGCTACACCTTTTGAATTATGGTATGGGTGTGCTCCTAATATAAAGTATTTCAAAGTTTTTGGAAGCAAATGTTACATGCTAAAAGATAAGAGGAAATGGAAAACTTGATGCTAAAAGTGATGAAGGCATATTCCTCGGTTATTCCACTAAGAGCAAAGCTTATAAGTGTTTGAACTCTAACACCAATAAATTTGTGGATAGTACAAATGTGAAAGTTGATGAGTATGCAAGAAATGATGAAGTTGAATGCAAGAAAAACCCTGAAGACCATAGTACATTCATATATGTGAACAATAGTGCTCCCACTACCCCAACTAAACTGGCGAACAAACTTGCAAATCTACAACGAACTAGGAATATCGAGTTGCAACAACCAATTGCCTAGTAGCAAATAGTGGGTGTTGAGCAATAACTAAATCATGTCAAGTCATAGGCAAAGGAAGCCGAATATCAAGAAAAACAATTTTGAGCATGCAAAACATGAACCAGAACCTAAAGAACAAAGAGAAAACTAGCTTGAAATCATTTTTCAAGATGAACCTATTGAAGAACAAAGAAGAAAAGAACTCGTACTAGAAAAATATGTGAAAAGACATCATTTCACCTAATAAAATAATTGGAGATAAATGATCTAGTATTATGACAAGGAAAAGACTTAGAAGTGATACATGCTTACTTTGTGAGTTTGAGCCCAAATCAGTAAAAGATGCTTTGGAGAATGAAGATTGAATACAAGCAATGAATGAAGAAATTGATTAGATTGAAAAGAATAAAACATGGACACTGGTAGCTAGACCTAAAGACAAAAATGTTATTGGAACAAAGTAGGTATTCAAGAACAAGCTAAATGAAAATGGTGAAGTCACAAGGAATTGTAATTACCTAAAAATGGTCACTTAGGCTATTAGCCCCCTTTTCAACATTTTGGCTAAATTATTTAAATATTTTCCTAGACCAAATCTCTAAAAATTAATTTATTTGAGTTTAACCTATAGTTTGACTATAATATCATAAGTCTATATTTGATTAAAAGAACATGTCCCCTTTTAATTAAATAAAAGACCCCATTCTTCCAACCCACTCTAATGTGCACACATAAAGTTATTTTCCTATTTACAAATTAAAAGAAAAGACTTTGTCTCATATTAAAGTCAACCCATTTCTATTAGAGGAGATGAATGTTCACATAGATCATGTCAAAGTTAACCCCCACCCTTGATCATTCATCTCTTGATCTTGATCTCAACCCTCTATACACCTTTAAAAGGGAAAGCTCTCTCCTCATCTAAGGATCTCATTTTTAAGCTAATATTATGCTGCAAGTTTTCTCATAGGCTTACTTGGAGCATTTTGTGGAGAAATTCTATCTTCTATCTTCATATTCTTAGACACTCATGCTAGTTTAGTTCATTTGCATTAGCTTAGTATTCCTTTTGCAATCACATAACTCACTTAGTTTAATTAGTATCTTTGTAACACTTTCATATTCTTGGCTTAGTTGCATCTTTGCATTTCATGCTAGCATTGCATGTTTGAGAATTATTTGACACTATCGTTGCTTCTCTTGTTTAAAGAATCTCCCATTTCATGGTTTTCTAGTAAGGGTTTCATTTATAAGGCTCACCTGAGAGCTATCTTTAAGCTTATTTGTATATCTTTGCACTCCATGACTAGGGAAAGCCACAATTCAAGCTTTCCAACCCATGGAGTAACTTGGATAGAATGGTTTAAAGGAGTGCACTTTCTTAGTGTATATTTTTAGTGCCCACCATGGGGGAAAAATGCTTCTATTTGTTTATCTAGTTGTATTTAGTCATGCATTTTTAACTCAATGTTTTGTGCATTTTTAAATTTCCAAACCAAATTATCGTATGATACTTATCAGAATCATAAAATAGTTTCTCCTATTAGTGTGTGATACTTCACCAGTTAAAGTATTACACCACCATTTACATACTATCACACTATATTAGTAAACTCTGTTGCACGATCATTATGTAGAGTATTACATAGAGGAAAACTACCATCTCTATATACTAAAAAGTATCATATGATACTCTATCAGTAAAAGTATCACCCTGTTTGAAATTGTTCATTGTTTGGAGTATTTAATTAGATTTTAGGTCTTGAATGTTCTATTTTTTGGATTGCTCTAAATTATCTACCGTCTAACAGAGGTCATTTTGTAGATTTGTGATATTTTGAGCTAACCCTTTTGATGGACTAACACCTTTTGTTTTGAAGGGTTTCTTTAAAATTGCATGCAAAAATTATTATAAAAGAATGCATGTCAAAGACCTTATGCTTAGATGTTACTAACTCTTGTTCATAGGGCTTCCTAAAAAGAAAAAATAAACAACTAATCATCCTTATTGATTATTTCATTTTATGTGTGGTAATATACTAATTGCTTATTTTCCATAGGCACATAAAACTTTCAAGTATGGTCTTTTGGTGGTAGGAAAGTATTCTTTTCACCCTTAAGGTGAATAAAATATCTTGACCCGCCCTTAGATCTTGAAAGTGAGTGGTATACTCTACTTTTAGCAGTTTGAATTAATTTGCTTGGCATGTTTGGGGGAAGCAATTGGAATAGGAGAGTATGTTCTTCACCCTTGAGGTGAATCAGAAATCTTGACCTTCAAGAGTGGATCCATTTTGTTTCTATCTCCTAGAGAGATATTACCTATAGAGGGCATGATATTGATGGAAAGATATAAATAGGAACAACCCAAAGTGAGAATGAGCAAAACCCAGCTAACCTGAGCCACTATAATCACAAACCCCTTGACAAAGGTCAAAGTCTTTAGGGGGGGGGGGGCGTAGCACTTGTCTTCACTTAGTAGAAGTACTTGTGGGATTGGGACCATGAGGAAAAGGCTAAGCAAGAATGCTAAGGTACTCTTGTGGTCACGAGGTCCATTACCTAGTACAAGGTAGGGTGTCCCATTCATAGGTTTAAGAGGAGTGTTGAAAATGAGACCCTTCCTAAACACCATAGGAATAGAAGCTACCTTATTCATCCGCTCAACATCTTGGTGCAAGGACCAATCCTAGTGGACTACCCAGATCACCCCAAGATTTTACACCCACTATTTGTCTCCCTTTTGTCACCTCTATGACAAAGACAATATGCATTATGGGAAACCACTTTATGTGAGGTGAGGGGCCATCAAGCGTGGTCCAAGGTGTTGACTAATGAATTGTGGCCTTAGGTAATTATTCTTGGAATGTATTTTTGAATGTTACAAGACTTGTGTAAATGTTCTCAAACATCAAACATGGTATTGAAATTCATAGGATCTTTCTTTTGATATCCCAATTGCTTATGTTGACAAGGTTGATTTGTCCCTTGTTCAATCATTTGAGACATGTCTATTTCTCCTACTATTTTCAAACCATGGTATTTACTATTGCAAACTGAAATTTTATTTTGTCACCACTGTGATCTAGTCTAAAACATCCAAAAATTTGAACTGAAATGTAGGCATTTTAGGCATTAAGTTACATTTTACATAGTTCACTAACCCTTTACTACTATATTTGGGTTTGAAATGCAATGGAAGGTTGTCTTAATTATGATGGTAACCTATCACCCAACCAACATCAAGAGGAATTGGCTTCCTTTAGACAGTCATAAAAAAAATTTTGTCGCAAGTTGTGATGGCAAGGTTGAACATTGCAATTGCGATGACCACAGGTGTCATAAATTGAGCTAACATACTATCAAACCATTCATTTTCACCATCACAATTGTGACATAAATCCGTCAAAGACACCATCGCAATTGTGACATTTGTGTGATAGAAATGCTATGGGCCCCATGAAAAGTCATTAGAAATGTCCATCGCAATTGAGATGGGCATGTGGCAGGAATGTTGTTGGATGGATGGCTAGTTGTCAATATTATAACGGTGTAATTAATAAATAAAAATAGTGGCGGAAAATGTTGAATAACTATGATGCAATAATAGGTTAATATTGAGCTTCACTTGGTTTCGAGAAAAGTTTAATATTCTCTACTAATCAGGGCCAACCACGTGAAGGTGGAAGCTCATTTTTCCCCCACCCCCCTCCCAACATCTAAATTCCCCAGTAACATATAAAATCTTTAAGAAAGGATCAATGTTTAAAGTACAAAAAAAGGTTCCAGACTTGCAAAAATGACATCATTTTTCCATCTTTTGTTGCATGTCATTTTTTTGTTGCATCCAAAATAAGATTGTACTACTCTGAATTAAGAATGCACATGTAGCTAAATTCTGTATGCATGGACAATAGGAGTTGAAAAAACTCAAAATGTTTACATTTATTTAATAGGTCTATGCAAACCTCTAACAAAAATGCGAACTTGTTAGGTTTTTTTAGCTCCATCTGATGTCATATGCATATGAATTGAGATTGTATATTGAACTATGACATCCTTATGCATTTCCTAAAACCAATAGATTCACATAGTTAGTTGTCATACAATCATATGTTGATGTTGAGCTTTACTTGGTTTCGAGAATAGTTTAATATTATATACTAATCAAGGCCAACCATGCGAAGGTGGAAGCTCATTTGGCCCCACCCCCCACCCTAACATCTAAATTCTCCATTAACATCTAAAATATTTAAGAAAGGATCAATCTTTAAGGTATAAAAAAAAGTTCCAAACCTCTAAAAGAGACATCATTTTCCCATCTTCTAGTGCATGTCATTTTTCCATCACATCCAAAATAAGATTTTGCCACTCTAAATCAAGAATACATGTGCAACTGCATTCAAATTTATGGACAGTAGACAGAGCTTATAAAACACAACATGATTACATTTATTTAATAGGTCTATTAGTTTTTAAAATTATAGACCGTCATGAACAATGCTCAATAACTTAAAATACCTAATTAAAGACCTCTAAAAAAATGCAAACCTATTGTATTCTTAAGCTCTACATGATGTCGTATGCATATGAATTAACATTGCATATTGAACTATGGCATCCTTTTGCATTGCCTAAAACCAAGAGATTCACACACTTAGTTGTCATACAATCATAGGTTAATGTTGAGGCTAACTTGGTTTTGAGAATGGTTTAATATTCTCTATTAATCAGCCAACCACGTGAAGGTGGAAGCTTATTTTTTGACCACCCCCCCCCCCCCCCTTCAAACATCTAAAGTTAACATCTAAGATCTTTAAGAAAGGATCAATATTTAAAGTACTTGGAATGTCCTCATCAACTCCTGCTACTCTCAAGGGAAGTCTATCTTCATTGCTCATGAACAATTCATCACACAGGTACATCCAAGAATGTCCTTATCACCTCCTAGATAAAATGAATCCAATATTAGAAAATGCCCCCTAAGAAATAATAGTTCAAGTGAAATAAACACATGAAAAATGAGAGAGAAAAAGAGAAATCTACTTACCAATAGGCATTGCCATCGCATCCGTGGCCATGCTACTTGTTCAGTGAGTTTTATTATTTTTTTGTTGTTCCAATATCTCTTTGTTTACACACACACACACACATATCTATATAAATGTATATACATACATCTACAAAGATCACAAGGGCACGACAATGAAATGTAGTGATCACAAGGGAACATACATACATACATATATATGTACATACATACATATACATACATACATACATAAATGTATATATATACAAAGAGATATTTTTTAAGGTGCTAAGTGACTTACCTCAAGATCCTCCACAAAAATAATGCAGACCAGGAAAAATGGGTAGAGTTTGCAAGAAATTTTACAAAACATATCATAGCAGATATTTTTAGAAAGAAACAAGTCATAGCCCAGTTAAATGGATCTAGTTATTGATTAGCTAGGTTGATACATACATATATTTAACTAGGTTATGGCTTCTACAAGGGAATGAGCCTCGTGATTATGGAATTTGCACAAAAGTAGAATTTTCTTCTTCAACTCCTTACACTCAACTCTTCACTAAAGTTATTCTTCCAACAATGAGAATAGTTGCTAAAAATTCTTGGGAGCCAAGGGACCTTGAACCTATGCTACATTTTTTGGAGACATGGAAGAAGTTACTACTGGCTTCGGTACTTCCTAACATTCTAGGTTATATAGGAGGAGGAAATGGATACAGATGATTTTGACAAGGCTTCGAAGGAGGAGCTGGATGAGGAGAAACTGAGAAAAAGACAGAAGAGGGAAGGAGAGAGCATGGAGCGCTCCAGCAGCCAGGGAAAGGATTCTCTGCCCATTCCCCTCTCCCCTATACATCCTCAGCCTCCTTTGGAGGAAAATGACAACTCTGGACAGATTGAGGGGGAAGTGCAAGTTAATAACAGAAGGAAGGCTTGGAAGAACTTCAATGTGAGAATGGCCACTATGGGAATTTACAGAGAGGCGATGAACCCCCAACTCCTGGTGGATGACCTCGAGAAGCCTAGACTCAATGAGCTAATTGACCCGGCTATGGTGGCTATTTCTGATAATGCAAGAGAAATGGGTATGAATCTGTTGAACAATGCCCGCAATAGCATGATCGACAACTTCAGATCAATTAAATGGCTTTTCCATGAGCTTGAGGATGTCAGAGATAAGGTTTCCCAAATGGAAAAAATCAAGAGCAAGATAGGTGCTGAAAGCCAAGGCGACCGGAACAGCTGGGAGACTCTGATGGAGAGGAGAGTAAAAAATATTGAGAACTACAATCACAAACTAGCTAGTCAAATGATCTCCCTCCTCGCTTCGATCAACAACAACATCCTCTCTCTCTTGGATAATCTCAAAGACAGGAACCAGATGGAGGAAGATGATAAACAGAACAGAGACAAAGATAGGCTGGATGTGGATAAAGCCAAGGACAGCACTATGGAGCAGGATTTGACGAGCGCCCAGGATCATAAGGTAGAAGAGCAACAAGAGTGCGCCGAAGCTGCCCAGACCATGCTCGAGATGGAGAAGTAGTCTGCTAGGTTTGGTCTCTGTCCTTTGGTTTTTGTTTCTCCTGGCTTTGGCTTTTTGTCTGGTCTCTATTTTTCTGGTTGGTTCTCTGGCCTTTTTAGTGGGCAGCTGTTTTGGGCTGGGCCTTTGGGCTTATTTTCAGCCGTAAGGATTATGATTTGGCTAGGCAATTTTTTGCTTATTTTCAGCCTTTCTTGTTGTTAAACTTATGGGTTTTAGGACCCCTTAAAACCTGTTTACCTTATCAAAAACATTCTAGGTTATATAGTGATAACCAAATTAATAGTAGCAATAGATACTTGAGATGTAGAGATCACAAGGACATGCCAAAAAAATCCTATAGAATTGTCATCATATTAGGTACAATAAAATGAATGAGATGCAGAGATCAAAGGGGCACGATAATGAAATGCAATGATCACAAGGGCACGACAACAAAATTTTAGATCTCCACATGATATATACATACATATACATACATTCATACATACATACATACATATACATGTATGTATGTATGCATGTATGTATATAGAGAGATTTTTTTAAGGTTCCTATTACATCTCAGCACAATAGAGGATCCAGGTGCATACATATTCCAGAATCCAAATAATTAAACAATAAAACTCACTCAACTTGTGCTAAGTGACTTAGCTCAAGATCCTGTACAAAAATAATGCAAAGTTAATGGGCAATATGTATATATATAAGGTATGTATGTAGGGGAAATATAATTCTCATTAACAATGACATTAACTCTATCCATTTTTCCTAGTATGTATATATATGTATACACCTACATACATACATTTATACATACATACATATATATACATACATACATATATACATGCATGCATACATATACACATACATAAATACATACATCTACATCCTTTTCATGGTTTAGAGGTAATTTCATTGTCACAGAGGCTTCTACAAGGAAATGAGCCTTGTGATTATGGCATTTACACAAAACAAGTGGGGAATGATTAATGAGTGTTTTCTTTTCTTTTTTGTTTATTTCATCCAATCCTCCATATGGCCTATAGTAAAATATGTATTACATCTACACTTGTTTTTCCATTGCAGTAGCAATAGTAGATGCTTGGTATCCTTGCAAGGAGAGTGTACCAATACATGCATGGTTACATCCTTGGCTTCCATTGTTGGGCCAACTTATGAAACCTTTATATCGAACCATTCATTATAAATTGGGGAATGTACTTCATGCCTAGCATTCAAGTAATGCATCTACATATGCAATTTTATCACCTTGGAAAATTACATTTGATCCTGCTAACTAGAAACAACTGATTGTTCCTTTTATTGTACCTAATGTAATGAAAATTCTATAGGAATTTGTAATCAACCTAGCTAATTAGAAACTAGACCCATTTAACTAGGTTATTTCTTGTATATATGTATATTTAACTAGGTTATGACTTTTACAAGGGAATGAGCCTCATGATTATGGCATTTACACTAAAGCAGAACTTGCTTCTTCAACTACTTACACTAAACTCTTAACTAAATTTATTCTTCTAGTAGTGAGAATAGCTGCTACAAATTCCTTGGAGCCAAGGAACCCTAAACCTATGTTATGTTTTCTGTAGACATGGGAGAAGTTACTACCAGCTTCAGTACTTCATTACATTATGGATCATATAGTGATGCCCAAATTAATAACAACAATAGATACCTAGGATCCTCGCAAGGAGAGTGTGCCAATACATGCATGGTTACATCCTTGGCTTCTATTGTTGGGCCAATGTATGGAGCCTTTATATCCAACCATTCATTATAAATTGGGGAATGCACTTCATGCCTAGCATTCAAGTGATACATCTGCATATGCAATTTTATCACCTTGAAAATTTGTGTTTGATCCTGCCAGCTGGGAACAACTTATTGTTCATTTTATTGTACCTCATTTGATAATAGTTCTATAGGAATTTGTAATCAACCCAGCTAATCAACAATTAGACCAATTTAACTAGGTTTTGGCTCAAGCATGTGCTATTTCCATTTATCATATGGTTGCAATGTTGGAGGCAACATTTTTTATTTGTGCTAGATATGGAGTAAGAGCAGTGTTGTTGGCAAACATGAAAATTTAATAATGTTAAGTCACTTTGAGGAACTTGTGTATGCCCTTGAAAAATATAGGAAGAGTACTGGTGTTGACAAACATGAAAATTTAATAATGTTAAGTCACTTTGAGGAACTTTTGTATGCTCTTGGCAAACATGACATCAAAAATGTTCATCGTGATTTTTTTTGCTTCTACATGTTTTTGCATGGATCCTTCACACACCAAGTGCTCACAAATGTCTACTTAAGAATGTATGTGAACCTACAATGCACTACTATGTGGTGAAATATGTAGAAAATCATATAATCCTTTATCACACAAGGTCTTTCGCTTGGTGTACTCATTCATTAAGTTAAGCACCCCAGTTTGCATTTTAAATCATGATTTATCTATTTTGGGCTTAAGAAATGTACAACGGCCTAGAAAGAGTACCTAAGAAGAGATGGATCTCACATTCATTCATTAATAAAATATAGCATTCATTCATTATCACATGAAGTAAAAAAACAATTATGAGCATCCATAAAATAATCTCATAATGGTCAAAGTTAACATCTAACATTAGTTCATCATTTAACAATCATTAACAGTAGCACATAAACACATAACATTCAATAACATGTGAAATAAGGTATTAAAACATGTCTCACCCAATTATGATTTAATTTTGGATCAACTACTTGATTAGTTTGGAATTTTGTTCTCACCAAAAATCATAAAATCTAAGAACAATTATTCCAAAAAGAGTGTAAAAAGATGATTATCATGTGCCAATCGTGTTTTTTAGCTCTTTTGGCCCAATCATTCTTGCAATATTTTGGCTCAATCTCCAATTGGTCAGTATGTGTTTTGAAAAATTATTCTTGGATTGTGAGTCAAGAAAAAGAGAAATATCAAACTTGAAAAAGATGTACATAAATGCAATTAATTTTTGAACTTCAATTTTATAAACTTACAAAGAGAACCATAGAATTATAAGAAACTATTACGATTTGTACTATTTGAAAAGTTGTTGTCATGACCCCACATTTAAGGATATATGCATATTTGAATAACATATTATATAATGATAATAATTAAGAATAATAATAAATAGATAATAATAAATATTATAATTACATTATAAACCAATGAAGATTATAATTATCACATTTGAATATATAATATTGATAATTGATTAATAAACTAATCAATATAATATTATATATATATAAATAATAATACAAGAATTAATTCAAGTGATAACATAATATGATATTATATTTACATAACACATATTTAATATGTTATAATAGCATATAATAATTACAAAGATATTAATTATAAATAATATCAAATAGATAATAATTTTATAATATATATTATAAGATAGATAAATATATGATATAAGTACGTATATTTTAATATATTTAATATAATATGATAATAAAATAATCTATAAGAATATATATTATTAATTATAGGTAATATCAAATAGCAATAATAATTTCATAATGAGATGAACATACTCAAGACTAATATTATGATATCATTTATAATACAAATATAAATAAATAAACAAATAACATATTACTTAAATATTATATAAAGTGAATATACTACAATATTAGAAATAATGATATTAATAATATTATAATATATGATCAAGTCTAATATTATAATATTATCATATATTATAATATATGATATTATTCAAGTCTAGAACCGAACCCCTTTTAATTGATAAACTATATAGATAAATGTTTATAATCTATTTATTTTACTTAATTATTTATATCATTCATAATAATATAAATTAATATTAATCATAATAATAATAATAATAAATATAAAGATATTTAGTAATATATGTACATTAATAAGCCTAACCAATGGCATTTTAAATATTTTAATATAAATCTAATAAACATAATACAATACATAATTAATTAAGCACCGATGAGTACTATATCAACCCATCACATCTTGGAGACACGCCCATTCAAATCAAAATATAGCAGTATATATGATGGAGTTCTATTTTGGTAAGAGAAGACATGGAATATACCATTCACAATAAAGTCATGAAGCATAGTGACCAAAAACTAATGATAAGCGATCAATACAAGGTTGACGGTGACTGCAAATCCAAAGACATTGTGAGAGTAATCGTAGTTGGAGTAGGCATTATGAGAATATCGCACAAGCATAACAACAATGTATAAAGGTCGAATGGTTGTCAAATATATCACACAGTCAACCGTAATGAAGAATTGTGGTAATATTAATTGAGAATCTAAATCTCATAGTAATGAAGATCAATAGTTGGCTATAATGGACCATGCACAGATCAGTGAATGATATAGTAGGTGAAATCTAATTCAGTACTGACTGGATCAATAGGTTTCGAGTCTCAAATATAAGCATGATACGGTAACAGATAGAAATTATCAAAAGGATCTGGAGGAAAATATGGCAAAAATAATCATAGAAGAGGAAAGATGTAGACAAATGATGGACCCCCAATTTGGGTTCATTACAGTTGCAAGTGATAAAGTTATATACTTTTGATTTAGAGAGCGCAAATAATGGAAATGAAGTATTACAAAAGGTGCAAGCTCAACTACCCCCGCCCCCAATGTGGGTGGCACTATTAAATAGAGAGTAGTTACATACATACATACATGCATGCATACATACACACATACATACATGCATGGTTAAGTGTTACCTAACTATGTTCAATGTGTTTGGACACTGGAAGCATACTCTGCCTACTAGGCTACCTATGTACCTATATTCATGGGATCAAGACCCTTGAACTACTCACTCTAACAAATATTAGTTCTGGTTTCTAATTGTTTTGATGTAGTTGTATTCCTATAACCACTGGTGAGCTTTACTCACCTAATACAACTCTTCACCATAATGCACCCACTCAAGTGAATTAAGTAGTTTAATATAATTACAATACTATAATAAACTAGTGTAACCTTTGTGTTCTAGTTTACAGTTAATGTAAGGTTAACCTATATATGTCCTAACTTACTCCTTATATAGTTATGTTTAAAGCTTGTGACAATAATCAATGGGTCTAAATAGACTAGTCAAGTTACTGCTAAAATGTAGAGTTTAGCCTTCTATTTTCAAAGTATAGGTACACTAGGTACATATAATGTCTTAAAATATAATCCTCGTGAGTTAACATATAATGTCTTAAAATAGTTAAGTTCTACCTAACTATGTCTAATGCGTCTGCACACTGGAGGCATACTCCGCCTACCAGGCTACCTACATACTTGTATCCACAGGATCAAGACCCTTGAACTACTCACTCTAATGAATATGGAGTTTTGGTTTCTAATTGTTTTGATGTAGTTGTATTTCTATAACCACTAGTGAGCTTTACTCACCTAATACAACTCTTTGCCATCATACACCCACTTGGGCGAATCAAGGGGTTTTCTATAATTACAATGCTATAATACCCTGGTGCAACATTTGTGTTGTAGTTTATAGTTAATGTAAGGTTAACCTATATACATCCTAACTCACTCCTTATTTTTAAAAGCTTGTGACAATACCTATGGCCATGCTACCAGTTGAGTGAGTTTTATTGTTTTTCTATTGTGCCAAGATCTCTCTGTTTACATACATACATACATACATATGTATACACATATATATACATATACATATGTATATACATACATACATACATACATATCAGAGATCACAAGGGCATGACAACAAGATGCAGAGATCATAAGGGCACGACAATGAAATGTAGTGATTACAAGGGCATGACAATGAAATTCTAGATCTCTACTAATCTCCACAATCCAAAAGATCTCTCTCTATATACATATACACACATACATATATATATTCATACATATAAACATACATACATACATATATACATACATACATATATATACACATACATACATACATTTGCATATGCAATTTTATCACCTTGGAAAACTAAATTTGATCCTACTATTTGGGAACAACTAATTGTTCATTTTATTGTACCCAATCTAATGATAATTCTATAGGAATTTGTAATCAACTCACCTAATCAGAAACTAGACCAATTTAACAAGGTTATGGCTTGTATCTTTCTAAAAATATCTACTATGATATGTTTTTCTAAAATTTCTTGCCCATTTTTCCTAGTCTACATTATTTTTTTGCAAGATCTTGAGTTAATTGTTTTATTATTTTGATTTTGGAATATGAGCTTTGTTTTATCATTGGCTTTGTTCAAGTCCTAATTTTAATGAAGTAACAAAGTGGTTTTTAGAGTGAAAAAGACTATATAATGAAGAGGAAACTTGAAAACTTGAATGTTGAAATGATGAAATGAAAGCTATCGAGGATCAAACACCTATGGTAGAGTTACAACACAATGTTAAAAAAAATAAAACACATCATTAATCATTCCCCATTTGTTTTGACTATGGAGAGATGCATGTGAAAAAGGGTGGAGAGCTCTGAAAGTTGGTGGATACTTCATTTACATGCCCTTGTGATCGCTACATTTGCCCTTATGATCTCTACATTTCATTTTCATGACCTTGGTGGAGATTAGTGGAGAACTAAGATTTCATTGTCGTGCCCTTGTGATCTCTACATTTTATTGTCATGCCCTTGTTATATTTGTGCCCTTGCTCTGCAATTTCATTGTCATGCCATGCCCTTTGCAGCACTACAACATTTGGGGTCAAATTATGATGGTGGTGTATTTTATGGTGTTCGAGCCCAAATGTAGTAGTGTTTGCTCTGTGATTTTCTTCAAGGGGAGAAGAGGTATGTATGTAAATGTTCTTTTCTTTTCCTTCTAAATACCTATCTCTTTATGTTCCCCCAGCAGGTGATTAGAGAAGTTTCTCTCTTTATGTATATGTATGTGTATACATACATACATACATACATGACACACACACATATATATACATACATACATATACAGAGATCACAAGGGCATGACAATGAGATGTAGAGATACATATATACATACATACATGCATATATACATATATGCATACATACATACATACACATATATACATACATACATACATCTGCATATGCAATTTTATCACCTTGGAAAACTATATTTGATCTTTACTCAATCACTAAGATATAATATAATTTGTAAGTACAAATTTCAGCATACTTAGTTTGGTATGAATAGTTTCAATTGAATTCTTCTGAGGAGAGTGGGTCTACTCATGATGATAATGGCTCCATTTATTGGGTCTTTAGAGGAGAGAGACTTACAAAAGATTAGATGTTGTTTATGGATATGGGATGATTTGTTTGTGATGCCAATATATCCTCTTCCATATTGAATTTCTATATCATCAATTTTCTAGATACAAATCATTGGACTTGGTCTTCTGAAATGGTGGGACTAAGATATAAACCTCAAACAAGGGTTTCATGCTATGGTGGGGTGGGAGGAAGATGTTTGTGTGAATGGCTAATCAGGCAAGCTACAAAAAATTAGGTGTTAGTTGCAAGTAGTTTCATTAATTTGATAAGGGGATCAACTTTGAAAGTGGGATGATCAAAATTGGCATGTCCATCCTTATGATAGATGTCTCTATCTCAGAATAGAAAATTACCTCAAATGACAAGAGACAGATTATTAAATATATGGAAAATCAGAAGAACATTCACCTATTATATTTTTGAAGGACAAAAGTATAATTTGGTGGACAAAGCCATGAGCTATGTGGCTCCACATTGAGGCTATTCCACTATCCAGTAGTGGAAACTCTTCATGTTAAATACAAAGATCTTGAAATTAAAATAGATAACTATTAGAGATCTATGTTTGTGTTTTAGCGATAACAAATATATAGTCTAATTTTAAGAAAATTAATAGTCCTAAATGTACATGATTAAATGAAATAAACATGAGTATTAGTTGTAGCTGTATAATTCTAGTATCACTAATTATGTTAAAACAAATGTTCAATAAAACAAGTATGAAGTAACATAAATGGATCACCTACTTGATCCTATTATGACTTAATGTGAATGCATCTGATCATTACTTGGACAATATTATGCACAAGATCTTTACTCAATCACCAAGAGATAATATAATCTATAAGTATAGATTTATGCATGCTTATTTTGGTATGAATAAATTTGATTGAATGCAAGGATAATTGCTTGTATGAATTCAAGACATGAATGATTAATTTAATTTAGTGCAAGTACTATGCAATTATGTATGTATGCATGTAAAGTAGATCACATATTAAACTAATTTACATATGTACATGCATGCATGCAATCATCATAATGAGTTATCCTTGAATTTGACGAAAGCTATTATATATGAACAAGAGATACATGTTTAGAAGGAAAAGAAAAGAACACGTACATAGGTACCTCTTCTCCCTTTGAAGAAAATTGTAGAGCAAGGGCACGAATATCACAAGGGAATGACAACAAAATCATAGATCTTCACTGATCTTCACCAATGTTTAGAGCTCTCCACCCTCGTTTCGAGCTTTCCACCCTCTTTCACAAACAACTCTCCACAATCAATCAAAACGAATAGGAAATGATTAATGTCATGTTTTTATTTTATTTTTTATCTATAATCCACAATCCACTATATCTCTCTGTATATATACATAACTACATACATATTGAATAGGAAGAAAATAAGATTTCCTCTCTTAATCCTGATTTTCAAAGTGATGATCCAAATTGATTAAGCACTAGAAAGTAATCGATCCAAAAATGGATCATGTGATGCAAAATAGGGAGAAAGGGGGTTATATAATCTTTTTATTATGGGGGGAGTATATGCTTAAATCCTAAAATAGATAAAAGACAAATATTAACCTTGAATTTTGAAAGTGTTGTTTTTAGATGTCTATATACAATTTTTGGAAAATCTGCAACCTGTTCTGCACTAGAAATGTTGAGATAGAGAAAACCCAAAAATCTTTTGTTTTTGTGAAGGGAGGTCGACCTTGACCTTGATAGTGGGGCACAATCCTACCCTAGGGCATGATTGTACCCCAAAAATTCAACCTTGACCTGCACTACTCTACAATTTTTTTGTTCATGGATCTCGCAAGTTTGACGAAATGGGTATTTGAATCTACTCTTTAATTCATTGTTCCACACCAATATATGCAAGAAAAATGGTTTTGTTTGTTTGATGGGGGGTTTACCGTAGTCAAACCACAGTTTGGAATCAACCTTGAAATTGAATTGAAATTAGAATATAAATAAACATAGTAAATGAAATAATTCACCTTGCTTAAATTGAAATCCTTATGGACAATTCGAATCCTTGAATCCACAAGTATAGATGCTCCAAATGTATGTAGAAATTTATGTAGGATGTCTCAAATAAATGGCTTTAGATCTTCAACACCAATATTGAATGTATCTTTGCATAGGAAAAGACTTGAATGAATGTGGATGGAGAAATCTTCAACAAGGGGGCTCCATAGACATTTGAATCCTTCAATTGATAACAATGGATCTCCTTGATGAACTGGATGCTTGAACAATTGAATGCTTGAATTCTTGAATGCTTGATAGATAGTAAAACTTCACTTTATGTAGGTGAATAGATTGTAGATGATAACTTTTCTCATAGATAGTGGACAATGGATGTCAAAATGAGGGAAGAAGACTTCCTTATATGGAGATCTAGGGCACTAACTCCTAGAGAAGGCCTACATAGGAGCATTAAATCTCATTTAACCTTAACCCTTAGGAATAGACCTAGATTAAATGTAATTTAAGAGTCTATCATTCTAAAACCTGAAACAACTAACCCAGAAGTGGAAAAAAGAAACTTTTTGAAGTCTAATGCCCCAAAACTCCTAGAAATTAAAAAATGAACCTTGGGTCACGGACGAGGGCAACCTTGCCCTAGGTTAGGGTTGAGGTCATCCTTGACCTAGGTCAAGGTCAAGGTCAACCTTGACCCACCAAGTTATCCTTGGCCCATAACTCAAAGTCCTCATTTTCATTGAGAAAGTTGTCAAAAATAGGTGAGAGAGAGAGAGAGAGAGAGAGAGAGAGAACAAGGGGAAAATATCTCAATCCATGTAAAGACATTCAAGGTAGTTGACATGACCCAAGACCACTTACTTGGAGGGATAAACACTCTTAACATAGAAGTGCTTCCATTTTAAGATGATACACATACATACATACATTACATACATACATCCATACACATATATATATACATATATACATACAAACACACATGAAAACAATAATGTACTTTCTAAGAGTTTACAATTGTTTAACAAAATTAATGTTTTACAAGAAAATACATCTGAAGAACTGTTAGCTCAGAAGCAAGAACATGGTGTTGAAACAATACAAAACTCTCTTAACATAGAAGTACTTCCATCTTAAGATGATACACATATATACATACATATACATACATACATACATATATACCTACATTCATGAAAATAATAATGCACTTTCTAAGAGTTTACAATTATTCAACAAAATTAATGTTTTACAAGGAAATGCATCTGAAGAACTGTTAGCTCAAAAGAAAGAACATGGTGTTGAAACAATATGAAAATTGCTTGACATGAGAGGTCTATAAGTGAGGGTGTTGACTAATATTGAAAACTTGAATGTTGAAATGAAAGCCATCAATGATCAAACACCTATGCCTGAGTTACAACACATTGTGAAGTTGATTTTAGATAAGGTATAGGTAGATATTTAGAAGTTTGATAATCAAAATTAAGGCACAAAGGTGAAGGAGAAGGAGCAGATTTAGAAAGAGAATGAGAAGGAGCTTCTTTAGAAAGAGACTATATGATAGAAACAACAACTAGACAACATAGAGGATATTATGGGAGCCACTAGATAATATCTAGGAAAGTGTTGCAATAGGTACTATGACATTGGAAACAAAAGTTAAATTGGTGTAGTTGTTGATTAACTAGGTTGATTAATTCACTATTATATGATTCAATGGTAATTTTAGCTATTATTTTGACATACATGAAAACATTATTATTATTCATTATTATATATACATATATACATGAAAACAACAATGCACTTTCTAAGAGTTTACAATTGTTCAAAAAAATTAATTTTTTACAAGAAAATGCACTTGAAGAGCTATTGGCTCAGAAGCAAGAGCATGGTGTTGAAATAGTACATAAAGTGATTGACATGAGAGGTCTACAAGTGAGGGTGTTGACCAATCTTGAAAACTTGAATGCTGAAATGAAAGCTATCAATGATCAAACACCTACGCTAGAGTTATTAACACAATGTGAAGTTGATTTTAGATAAGGTAGAGGTAGATATTCAAAAGTTTGATAATCAAAATTTAAGTCATGAGAACGAAGGAGAAGGAGTGGCTTTAGAAAGAGAAGGAGAAGGAGCGGCTTTAGAAAGAGATTGCACAAGAGAAATAACAACTAGACAACATAGAGGATATTATGGGAGCCACTAGATAGAATCCAAGGAAGTGTTGTCATAGGTTATATGACATTGAAATCACTTGCAAGTGTCTTTGAGAATTTAAAGTCCAAATATAAAATGCTTATAAGAGTGTTTCAAGTATTGGCGCAATCTCCTTGCAATGATCCCAAGTATCAAATGCTTATAAGAGTATTTCAAGGTTGTGAACCACTTCAATGTCCTTTGCATGGTTTAGAGGTAATTTCATTATGGTAGAGGCTTCTACAAGGAAATGAGCCTCATGATTATGGCATTTACATAGAAGCAAAACTTGCTTCTTCAACTCCTTACACTCAACTCTTCACTGAAGTTATTATTTAATTCCTTGCATATGCAATTTTATCACCTTGGAAATTTGTATTTGATCCTACTAGCTAGGAATAGCTTATTGTTCATTTCATTGTACCTAATTTGATGACATTTCTATAGAAATTCGTAATCAACCCAACTAATCAGCAACTACATCCATTTAACTGGTTATGGCTAGTTTCTTTCTAAAAATATCTGCTATGATATTTTTTTGTAAAATTTCTTGCAAACTTTGCCCATTTTTCCTAGTCTGCATTATTTTTGTGGAGGATCTTGAGGTAAGTCACTTAACATAGGTTGAGTGAGATTTAATTTTTTATTATTTAGATTTTGGAATATGAATGCAGTTGGATCAAATTTTCTGTTGTGTAGCTAAGATGTAATAAACACCTTTAAAAAGATCTCTAAATATACATGTTCAGAAGGAGATATAAAGACATATCTATTTAGAAGAAAAAGAAACCAAAATTTACATACCCTTGAAGAAAATCATAGAGCTTGGGTATGGCAACAAAATCACAGAGCAAGTGCACAACACGGAAATGAAATCACACAACAAAGACATGACATGGCAACAAAATCATAGAGGAAGGGCACAACACCAAAATTGTAGAGCAAGCATATAATAACAAAATGCAAAGATGACAAGGGCAAGACAACCAAATCACATAGAAAAATCATAGAGCAAGGGAATGAGAACAAAACACAGAGATCAGAAGGGCACAACAACCAAATTGCATAGCAAAGGAATAACAATGAAATATAGAGATCACAAAAATGAATTCACAGAGCTAGGGCATGTCAATGAAATACATAGATATATCACATGAATGAAATGCACCAAGAACAAGGGCATGTCAATGTTTAGAGCTCTCCATCCTCATTCAGAGCTATCCACCTTCTTTTGTGTGCAACTCTCCACAATCAAAAAAATGGGGAATGATTTATGTCACATTTTTTATTATTTTTTTGTTTATACTTATGTGAGCATCACAATTATGATGCTTGCATTAGTATTGTGATGATGTCAAGGATAACTACAAAAAAAAACATGAAAATCACAACAAATTAGACTATCATCACAATTTGACCCCAAATGTTGTAGTGATTTACCACATGACCCTCTGAGAAATATCATGTGATACTTCACACTTGAGAAAGTATCACTTGCTAGTACAAAACTTTATCACACTAGTCTAGTATAAGCTCTGTCACATTGCCTTTTGAAAACTATTACACACTGAAAAAGTATCACATGACTATAGGAAGAATTGTCATACGATAATTTTTGTTGATCTTATATCACCTATATTCTTGAGAAATATTGCTCAAAACCTATTCCTTGCATAATATAGTCAAAATTGTGTCATAGCTGATTTAGGGGTGTCATCACTTCATCCTACTCAAGTTTGGTATAAAATATTCATGTTTGGTGTTGTCCTAAATTGAAAAGATGGATCTAGTTTTTCGGATGTGAGCTAAAATGTCACTAATGATCACTTGTCAAAATATGGCTACCTTTCTATTTTAGCTACTTGCTATTGAGCTTCTTGCTCAAGTTCTTAGCTCGAGTTGTTAGTGTTGCAAGTTCTTGATACACTTGACAAGTCACTCACTTATTTTATCTTTGACAAGTGATCATTTTGATTGTTTACATTCTAAATCAAGAAATATTTTATCTCATCTCATTAAACAAAGACATTTCCTTACATGTTTTTTGTGACTAGGCTCCAAGTCGGTCAAGGAAGTCATCTTTCATTTACCTTTGAACAATTGAAAACTCCAACTAGGCATCCTTTTAGGCAAACTTGTGAGGAAGAGGTCATTCTTGACAAATAGGAAGAGGCTATCACTTAGCACAATCCACACTATAGCTTTGAAAACTTCATCGATACTCCCTTTGATACCCTTAGGGCCATAGAAAGCATTTCACTCACCATGCATCTAGAAGAGAGGAATTGCCACCTAGAGCAACTCTTTGCACAAAAAGAAGAACAAACACACTTAGATAGAGAAAGACTACAAGAGGCTATACACATGACCACTAGAGAAAGGTCTTACCATTAAGCTAAGACTAATGCTCATGTACATGACTCTAAGAATAGGCATGCATGTGGTTACTATAGTAATCCTTTTGAGAGAAACCTTGTTAGTGTCAATGATGGAAATAACACGCCACCTAGGTCTCCAAGAATATGCACAAAAGCATGTTCATCACCACCTAGACCCTCAAAATCACATCCATGAAAGTGAGGTAAATGATGAAATCACTAGTGAGGACCTTATGTGATTCCAACAAGATGAGGTTTCCCAAAGGCTGATGTCAAAAGCCTTCAAACAAAACGATGATCAATATTTCCAATATATGATTTCTAAGGGATGCAAACTCCCCCATGAATTTTATGTCCAAGGGATCATCCAAAAGAGATAACCCGATGAGGTTGAAATCTTGAGGAAAGAGATGAAAGAACTCAAAAACCAACTTGCTCAACTACAAGTAGCCAAAGAGAAACCTAAGACTTCCTTTGTTGAATCTATGTGTGCTCTTCCATTTGATAGAAGTCTTTACACAGTCCCATTTCCTAGGGATATAAACGTTCCAAAATATGATAAATATGATGGAAATGGTGATCCCCATGATCATGTATGACACTTCTATGCTCTTAGCATGAATTTTATGCACAAAGACACTATCTCATAAAGTTCTTTCCTAGAAGCTTGAGGGTACAAGCTATGGAATGGTTCACTAAGTTGTCACCCACCCTCAAGTCGTTTAACGAAATTGCACAACACTTTATTCAACAATTTTCCTGCAATATAAAATATCCCATCACTATGTTGGACTTGTGAATTATCAAACAAAAAGAGGGTGAACTCTTTGCTACATACCTACAATGTTGGAGATCATTGTGCTCTAGGTACCCTCGACAGATTCTTGAAATTGAGAAAATTGACATATTTGTCAAAATGCTTGTACATGAGATATATTATGATCATAGAAAATATTTTTTACCTCCTTCAATGACATGATTGAGAGTGCTTACGATATTGAGGATGTTTCCATTAACAAGGGTGACATCGTGCTAAACAAACACAAGAATGGCAATGGAAATGAAAAAGAGAAAGGAAAACCTTGGAAAAAGAATAAATACATAGTTAATGATGGAGTTGTAGATGCTCCTAAGATGAAAGAGCCAACCTTTCATTTGTATAATGCTATTCATGCTACTAAACAGCAAGAGACTTCAAAGTCTCAATCCTTAGACAAGACTAAGAAGTCTTCCAAGCGAAGAAGTGTTTAAGACACATCAATGGTTGAGTCATATGAGGTAGTCCTAAAGACCTTGCTTGCTAACAAGCTTATCACACTATCTGATAACTTATGACCTTATGACCCACCCATCAAGCCTACTTAGTGGAGAGATGACCACTTTTTCAACTATCATAGGAGTAAGGGACACAACAATGATAATTCTTTCAAGCTTAGGGATGTTATCCAAGACCTTATTGATGGAGGCAAGGTTGTTACAAATGGATTAGTCAAGAATTTTGATCACAATGCCTTTAAGAAACCATTATCCAATTACAAAAAAAGGAGAGTCATCTCATGCTAACAAGAAGAATCATCATGCTAAAATCAACTATACTTACACCAATACAGACAATGTCATCAACATGTTGGAACCCAATGAAAGCATATACATGATGGGTCCTAAATTTGACAAGGAACCAAACTATGATACCGATGAAAAAAAGCCTAAAGTAGTCTTGAGAACATACATCTCTTAGCAAAACTATAACAACACTAGGCCTAAGGTGACTCTTAAGGTGGTGAAATCTTCTTGTTTTCATGGTGAGACATTAAATGCTATCACTAGGGGGAATCTAAGGTTTTCCTCAAAGTAGAAAATGATCCTAAAAATGCCTCTTCATCCAAATAGGTGGCGACTCCAACCATATCTAGTTACAATCTTGTCAGTCAGTTACAATGAACCCCTACACAAATTTCTATCTTTGAGTTGCTAGAGTTGTCTCCTTTTCACAAGAAGATCCTTGAAAAGGATTTACAAATAACCAACATTCCCATATATATTGACACTGAGCTATTCCAATATATGGTCAATCACATATCCTCACCTCATTATCTCACTTTTTCTAAAGAAGATGACAAGTCTCTTAGTCATCCACACAATCTAGCCCTCCATATTGAAGTCCAAATCTTTCACCCTTGAGTTTGTTGAGTCCTAATAAACAATGGTACTGGGATAAACATCATTTCTTTCAATGTAATCTAACAACTTGGAATGTTTGAATTTTTTATTGATCCTAGACAAAAAAATCACTATCAAGGCATACAATGAAGTTCAATGGTCTTCTAAAGGCCTAATTGTGCTACCTATCCATGTGGATCATGTAGAGAAGGATGTAGTCTTTCAAGTCCTAGATATCCCACTTGCATACAACCTATTGGTAGGAAGACCATGGATCCACAAAATGAAAATTGTGTCATCGACAATACCGTTAATGGATAAAATTCCCATTCAATGGTGTCGAGATTATCATTCTAGGGGACAACTCGATGTCCATTAATAGGCTTAGTATTGTAGAAATGCTAGTACCACATAATCTCCCCTCTTGTGAGATCAAGCTATCCCTTACATAATATGAGTAGAAACTAAAAATTATTAGCCTTGGTATGGGAGAATACATTTTAGATTCTATTATTGCATTGCTAGTTTCCTCACGCTCTTATGGGAGACCTTTTGAGAAAATGAAGCTCCTAACTTCTACCATGACTATCTTTGGTAAATTTGTCCAATCGTCCACCCCTTTAGAAGTAGATAAGGAAGACGAAGCTGTAAGAGATTGAATTTACAGAGAAAAAGAGGATGTTGAGGAAGTCACTATTACCACTCCTATTTCTCCTAAATGGTATGGGAAAGGCTATAAGTTTTTAAAGTGGGCTATCATGGTCAAGGATCTCTGAATGGTGATAAAAAGGCTCTTGTAGAATCGCTAAATTATACTAAGGGACAAAAAAGAAATGATACTATTGGTCTAGGATTTGGGGTAGATAATGAATTTCCAAGGTTTTATAGAAAGGCCATTGTGACTAGTGAATTAGAAGATGATAATCAACCCTTTGTTACCTCCACTACACACGAAGAAGATGTCATGCCCTCTACTTTCCTTCTTTGGGGAGAAAAACTAATGATTACCAATAATGAAGTTGAAGCATCTACATTTAGACTACATGAATATGATAGTAAAGATCCTAACATAGGTAGAATAAGAGAAAATATTGCTCATCTACTAGCCCACAATCAAAGTACCATTCTGGTGAATATGAATGAGAGTCTCTTTTAGATGCCTTTTGTGAATTATGAGCGGATGTCATACATGCCTATGTTGCCCAACTCAATGTAGTTGATGAGTCTAGTGTATGGTTTGACAAGTTTGGCTCATAATTTTCTTTAGCTAATCATGATGGTCTCTCTAAGCCTCCTCTTGATTTAGATTCTTTTGGAGCTTTTTCTATAGGCTCAATTTGTCTCATCATTATAGATGATTCCTTTTGTGTCAACAACCTTGAAGTTTCCACCTCCTTATCACTCATACACCCTGATCTCATTGATTGGTCTATTTAACATCAAAGATGAGAGCTACCATCCTTGCAAAATGATTATGAGATCTCATGTTATCTACATGCTATTGAACCAATGGTGTCTTCCACCAGCAGACCAATGACCAATATTATAGAGAAAGATATCAAGTACCTCAATCAAAATATAAAGATAAAAATGAAAAACAAGCATTCAAATGGCGAAAACAACTTTTTGGTGGTATTTGAACTTAAAAATAGTAAAAATAAAGACATATCCAAGGGTGAAAACCTCTTCAAGGCACTTGAGGATGGGGTTCTTGGTAGTCTCCCAAGCTATTTTCAAGACGGGTCATCAATTTTGATAGAACCAATGCAACCAATCAATCTATGTACTAAGGAGTCTCCTAAGATAATCCATGCAACACAATCCCTATCAATAAAAGAGAAGGAACAATTTATAGAGTTATTTAAGGAAAATAAAATCAAATTTACGAGATTTATGTTGATATATTTGGTCTAGATGCAAAACTCATAATGCATCATTTTCATAGCTCCTAGCATCAAACTAGTCAAACAAAAGTTGAGAAAAATGCAACCTAATGTGGCATTATTAGTTAAAGATGAGCTTGACAAATTATTAAGTGCCAACTTCATTCAAGTTATTGACTATGCAGAATGGATCTCCAATATTGTGCATATTTCAAAAAGAATGCTTTAAAGGAGGTTGAAGGTTGGAGTTGTTGCTGATGCTATTGCTGGAAAACTTAAGCAAAAGGATGAGATGAATTGAGTAGAGGTGAAGAGTGATTGTTTGAAGGGTTTCAAAGAAAATCAAAGACTAAGATGAAAATGAAGGCTATATAGTGAATCAACATGTGAGTTGAACTAAGATCTATATATGAAAAGTGAGTTGCACTTAACAAATCAAAAATTTCTTTTAATTACTAACCATTGTATTAGTACTTGAAATCCTTTAATTAAGGTTGTCCTAACAGGCATATGTAAATCTTTTAATCAAGGTGACATTCTAATGAAATATTCTAAAGTCCTTTAAGGACACTTTTAACAGGGTGAATGATTTCTTTAATAAGGTCATACTTAATAGTGTGTTTTATAAACCTTTAACAGGGTTGGCTCCTAGAAGAGCTAACTTTAGAAGAGTGAAAAGATTGGTGACATGTTACTGGTGGTTTTTCCCAAATTGGGTTTCCATGTTAAATCCTAGTGTCAAACTTGTGTGGATGTTATTTATGGTGATTTTTTATTAATGTTTACATTTTGCAATTATTTTATATTTTGGACACTGAACTGCTAGTTGATGTTACTGGAAGTTGACTATAAAGACTGAGCTATGGAATGTTAAAATTTGAATTTTTTTAAAGTGTTTGTTTGTTTAATTGGTACATCTAGACCTTGGATAACTGATTCACTCCCTCCCCCCCGTTAGTCTAAAGATGGTTTGGACACTTGAGTGCCAACACACTTAACCACTTTCTACATTAAAGTCAAGTACACTATGTATGCCGAGTCACAGGTTCTGCCAAGACAGGAAAGTCATCAGGGGTCGAGCAACCTTCAGACGCCAAGTGACTACAAGTGTCAAGCATGATCCAAGTGTCGAGCAATACTCAGGTGCCGAGTCATAAAGGATGTCGAGCAAGATAGGAATGATATAGGAGCCGAGTTACAAAAGGTGCCGAGCATATATAGGAGCCAAGTTACAGAAGGTGTCGAGCATCAGGAATCAGTAAGTGCCGAGTAACTCTAAATCAGCATATGAGTTTGTAACTTCACAAACTCAAATGTAAACCATTTTCATGGCCGACATATGATGAATCTCGAAGGATTTAAGTGATAAGATCAAATCATTTATATTTCCTATGCAATCTACATGCAACCAATAAGGAAAATGGAGAAGGCATACAACCAATGATAAAAGTATAAGGAATGAGCTGGAATCATAGATTCAATATGGATCATAGATCCACTTCTAACCCTAAGTCTTCGAATGTCTTTATAAAGAAGACTAAGTCTCATTATATATAGAGAGAGAGAGAGACGAAGGTGTGGAAGGTAAACTATTTTCAGAGTGAAGTATATAAAGACTTAGAGGAAGAGATTAGCAGAAGAATATTCAGTTAATCAGAACAAAAAGTAGGGGATACAAATGAACATCAGATCTCAGAGGATCAAGATCAGAAGAAAGCAGATCAAGTGCCTATATTCAGTAATCAAGGATTGTAAGCTATCAGGTTTATTATACCTAATACTCTTTAGCCATTGTATTAGAAAGGAAATCCTATGATGATAGGTTAGCTTAACAACTATTTTGTAGATCCTTTAAACAGGTGATTAAATCCTTTAACAATGTAGCACTTCATGTAAAGTGTTTGTAAATCCTCTAACTAGGTCACTATTGATACAGTGTAAAGCTTTTAACAAGGCAGGCCTTTAACAGGGCAGACCATCAGAAGTGGTTAAACATTATTGTTGTAATGATTTTTGTGGGTATCATCCCCACCCCAGTTTTACCTTCTTATTCCTGGAGGGTTTCTAGGTTACCAAATCTCAAGTGTTGTGTGGTGATGCATATTTGTTTCTCATGATTGCTTAATGTTTATATGCATGCATGTTCATTTCAAAGTTATGTTATTAAGAATTTAAAACAGATTGGAAGCTAGTACTTCTGATTCCCCCCCCCCGCCTTCTCAGAAGCATTCTTTCCAATAAGATATTAGAACAATTGGTATTAGAGCTACTTTCTCTCAAAAAAGGAGTCTAACAGCTTGGAGGAAAAGATCTAAAGATGGAAGTTTTCAAACTTGGAAAGATCATTGAGAACCAGGTGATAGATGTGCATCTCACTCTACAAAAAGTAGAAGAAGCTAGAGTGGAATTAAGAAAATCTTTGAAAAGAAGAAAGGAGATAGCCATAGCTGAAGATGATATACACTACAAGGAGATTGATACCACACAAGTGTTTGCCAATGGAAACACTAAAGAATTTGATGCAGCAATAGCAAAACTAATGGAGAAAAAAAAAGTTCAAGCAGAAGAGATAAGATCTCTCAAGATGGAACATGAATCACAGGCCATAATGTTATGTGAAATCACTGAACAAAAGAAAAGAGTAGTTGAGGACAAAGTCATGATGGAAGATGACAAAAAGAATCTTGCAAACAGACTGGAAGAAAAATGTACTGAATTAACAAGGATCTCAAACATGCAGATGGATATGCTTGCCCAAATGATGAATCTTCATCATGAACTTAATATGAAAGATATTGAGATCTCTACTTTGAAGATGCAGAATGAACAATTGCAGAATGAATTGAACAGAGAAAAAGAGATAGAAGAAAATCTCAACAAGTCAAGCAAAGCCATAAAGTACTTTGAACAATTGCTGACATCCCCAAGATCCACCCATGATACATCAGGACTAGGATACAACAGCACTGAAGTTGGTGAATCATCAAAGAGTGTTGAGAAAAGAAGTTACAAAGGTAAGGATTATAAACCCATTTGTCATTACTATAATAAAAGGGGACATACTACTAATGTTTGTAGGAGTAGAAGGAACAATTAGCAAAACAAACCCAAGAGCAAGAATTCCAGTCACAAGTACAACATGCAAGGACATATAACACAAGATTGCAGATTCAAAGTCCCAAGGACACAAAGATTTAATGGACATTGTCATAATTGCAAGAAATATGGACATAGGGCATTTGAATGCAGATCAAAGCCTATGTGGACAGCAAATCAACCAGCAAAAGAGAATGAAGGTCACTATCATTGGGATTATAACACCAGGTACAGTTGTCACTATTGTCAAGAGTATGGACATATACCCCAGAATTGCATAAGAACACATTTCAAGGGGAACTATAAAAGATGGTTGAACCAGACTACTTGCTTCAGTTGCTTGAAAACTGGACATGTCAGCAGAAATTGTCCAACAAAGGCCAAGGCACCCAAGACTGAAGTAAATAAGGGTAAAGAAAAAATTGATGTGGAACACATAAGAACAAACATGAAGAAGACATGGCAAAAAAAAGATGGATCAAGTACATCCTATGAAAGGGTCACTTCACCCATTAGGTCAAGTGATCACTTCTCATCTAACTAATCACAAGATAAGCCTATAGGGCTGATACATAAGAAAGTATCAAACATCAGCCCTAAACCATGAAAAAGCACTGCAAAGTTTAAATTTGCATGAGAAAAGATGCTAAGACTAAACTTGAAAGATGATGCCAAGTTGTCTTTGAATTGCAAGTGAAACTGCTTTGGATGCCGAGTAAGTATAGCTGTCGAGTGGATGCCGATCTAAAAAACATTTGAAAGCCGAATGACAGGTGCAGGTACTAAAATGCATTAAATGCAAAGTTTCTTTTTTCGCTTAAAAGTAAAAATTGATTCATTCATGAGCCATTCAAATGAAGAGCGATTACTTTGAGCACTTTTGAGCGATTTTCAAGCTTTTAACAAGTGTTTTACAGTGATTCAGCATCTACCCAAGCGATCTAAGCACTTATCTAGGTATTTCCTTCAGGTGCCGAGTTTTACAGTTTGAGAAGTTTGCTTTAATCGTTAAAACCCTAGTTTAGATATAAATGGCATCTAGTTCAAAAATGACCCAAGGGAAAATGAGCCATGAGATGAACATACATATCTTTGTGGATTTGATGAAAGAGTTAACTCTTTAGGATTTTCTTGAAGTTGTGAAGATGACTATGATGAAACTGATGTAAACTATACATGCAAGGTACAAGGATAACTAAAAGGTTTTATAAGTTTCACATTGGAATTTATAGTTACCTTTGGCATTGTTGTCAAAGGGGGAGAGTTCTAGTAAGGGGGAGAATATAAGTAAATAAGATTATGACAAAAGGGGAGAGAATGAAGAAGTAGAAAACCATTAAGAATTTTTGTTGTTAAAGGGATGAAGATGAAGAGACTCAGAAAAATATTATGCAAATATAGAGTAATTTTCAAAGAATCAAAGACATGAAGGTGAAATTGAATTGAAAGAATGCATATCCAAAGGGGGAGAAATGTTGAAGATTGATGTTGCTAAAGATACATATCGAGTACACCTAATAGTGAAATATGTTGCAAAGAACCTGAACCATATTAGAGAGCTTAAACGTTGCATTGTTGTCAAAATATACATTTGATTATCTTATGTAATATTTTGTAATGTAAAATCTTATGTTATATGTTTCCATCAATGCCAAAGGGGGAGATTGTTAGCCCCAACTAATGATGCAACTAAGAATGTTACGAGTGTATGTTTAAGATTCATGGGTGACCGCAAGAAATCGGGTCGCAATTCCATGGAAGTCAAATCTGCAGAATTGTACTTCTTAGAAACGGGTACCTAATTTTTCTAGAATCGGGTACCCGTTTCTAAATTCATGCTTTGGGCACCTAAGTTGGGATTTAAAAATTGGGTACCCAATTTTTAAAACTTGGATCGGGTGTCCGAGGTGCTTAAAAATTGGGCACCCGATTGCTTTATAAATCGGGTACCTGACTTGAAGAAGTACCCGATTTGAAGAAAATCGGGTACCCAATTTTAAAAATAATATAACCCTCAATTTTGGCATTTTTGAAGTCATTTTCATGACTTCAAAAATGGGAGCCCGATTTTCAGCTTTACTGACCACCCCCTGTTTCTAGTCTTTGATATACTAGGTATTTTAATATGTTTTGTACTATTTTACTTAATTTTTTTCAGTTTTACGTTTTATATGTACGTTAATTTATTATTTTTTTCCAATTTTAATATACGTAAAGTTGTAAATTTACATTGTTAATGAGTATATGTTTAGATTATTGTACCTGTTAATTAAAATATAGTTTCGTAAATGTTCATTTAAAAAATTATTATTTTAGATGTTTTGAAATTTATTTAATTTATGTATTTATTACAATGTTGAATGATTAGATTAGATGTAAATTCATTGCTTAAACATGTAATTACAAATTAATATAACCTCGACCTAGAACCATATAACTTTGACCTAAATTCATTGTTTAAACTATAACCTTGACCTAAATTCATTGTTTAAACTATAACCTCGACCTAGCCATATACAGTTATGTACAATAAAACCCTAAACATATATAACTAAGTACTTAATCACGTAACATTCTGCCAAGGGATCCAAACACAAAACTTAGTATTTAATGATTTTACTTAAATTGTATTGTACTTTGTTTCATGGATCAAAGATGGATGATGTAAACTATTTTATAAATGTATATTCTTTTAGCCTTTCATACCCTATGTTATTTATTTTACTTTTAGTCCTTATAATTATTTAAAAATGAAATGTAAATGTTCTCGTTAAGGAATGTAATCTCTTATGTTTTTTATAAATGTAAATTATTGTATGTATATTATTGCTTGCTTAGTAAAACTTTTGATTAGTTCTTTGGATCCCTTGGCTGGGTGTCATTTAGGATTAACTATAATCCCAATTTTAACCAAAACTCTAGATCATAACCCTTATTGTCATCCTAACCCTAATCTTAATTTGCTAAAACCTACACCAGGTAATATATAAATAATTAAATAACTAGATCCTAAGAACCAAGTACTAATTTTATAAATGTCAAACCATAATTGTAACCTTATTTATGATAAACTAAATTATCCTCGAGGAGCATCATATCTACATCTACATGTCATACATGTCAATCAAAAAATAATTACATATCTAATTACATCATTTATTGCATAGGAAGGATTTAAAATTTTCATTAAAATATCCATGCATATCATATCAAAAGAATCATATAGAGATGTGTCATTTACTAAATCCATCATAGATAATCAAGAAGGATACTTAGGTAAATTTATATATAACACTATATTATAATAAAAGAAAAACACCACATAGGAGCATCTCATGTATAAACTAATAAAATTTACCATGAAATATGTAATGAGATCAAATAATATTTGTAAGATTCATCACATATACTATCAGTGTATGGGGGTGATATAATCAAAATATAAAAAAATGAGTGATATTGAAGCATTATATCTTAATATAACACTAAAATAAACTATTGAAGCATTATATCTTAATATAACACTAAAATAAACTAACCCCTGGGTAACCCTAAACCAAATTAAATATCAAACTAGATTGAAAGCTAACCCTGGCCCTTAACTAATTAATACTATACTTATAAACCAAATTAAATTAAACCATGATCATAAACCTAATTATATATCCCAACAAGTTAACAGTACAAACCAAATTTAACCTTGAATCCTTTCCCCAACCATTAACCAAATTGAACCCTTACCCTAAGATTGAACCAAGTTAGACGTTGACCTTAAGACTAAACCAAATCACCCTAAACTTAAACCTAACTCAATAATATATTCAACACTTTAAAACAAAATTTAAACCTAACATTTTTGAATTAATGTTGGTTTTTAATCTAAAAGCTCTAACTATAATTTTATATCTAAAACCAAATTTAGCACTTTAAAACTTAATTCAATTTATTAACTCTTGTCCTAATTGAAACCTAAGCATAAACCTAATCAAACAGTAAACCAAATTGAACCCTAATCCTAAAACTAATTAAACATTGATATCAATGTCTCAAAATGATACATCATAAAAAAATTAGAAGAGAAGAACAAATCAGGCATCTAATTAAATAACCCTCCCTCACCATCAAGAGGTAGAGGTGGAAGATCAGTGCAAGTAGGAGGGACTACACCCTTCGATGCCTAAGAATATATCTAGAGAAGTGAATAACTTGTCTTTCCACTAGATGTCTAAACCTTTATATCCTAAGTGAGCATTCATCATAATAGTAAATCTTGCTAGCTCAGATGACCACCTATGTCTAGACTATCACCTGGTACTATGCTACTCTCAATATTCTCTAGAGTCCCCTAATGACATCTTCTTATGTGGGGTCTTCTTTGGCTTCCTGCACCAGAGGCCCATGACAAAACATCAATAATTTAATATAAAAAAACAATTTTAAAAATGGGGCATTGATTCATTAATTAATCCTAACATAATTAATCAAATTAAGTTTTTAAATCCTATGGCTAGAACTATTAATTAAATGCATTAATTAAAATGATCAATTATCCATATCATCACTAATGGAAAATGAAATTAATTCCCACCAATAAAGCTTCATCATGTATTGATCAATCAAGGATTCAACCTCCACCACTCATGGAGAATGAATCCAAACCATTGAACTCCCAAAGATTTCTATAAATGTGCCATCAACTCAAGCTTTTGAGATATCTATATTTTTTGTAATAGGGTTATGCAAATCATTCTAGGTGATTTGCAAGTGCTTCTGAGTGAATTATGGGCATTTTCAAGAGCTAATCCATATTACAAGATCATAATCTCATTACACTTTATAGCTTTCTAACATCATGTAGGGTTTATTTAGTGTGACTTGAGTTCACATGATTACATCCATTTTATGATTACATGCGCCTAATTTACAAAATATTAAACCTTGACATTAACTTTTACATTGTAATTATGTCAAGTCAGAACCCTTATCCTAAACCTTTATATCCTAAATTCTTAACCCTTAGACTAACTAAGTTATCCTAAATGGTAAACCTTTATACTAAAAATAATCATAAATGCTAAGCCCTTCTCCTAATTCTAAATAAAAATATTAAGCTTAAATGTTAAACCCTAATCTTTACCTTAACTATGATTTACATGTATAAGGTTAGGGTTTAACATTTAACATTTAATCTATTAGGATTTGTATTCAATTCTAGAATATAAATAGGATCTAAACTATTATAATTTTGATTTTATAAGTATATTTAGATTTATGATTAAGGTTTATAATTAAGGTTTATGATTAAGGTTTATAATTAAGGTTTATATCCAACAACTCATTAAAACACCTTAAGAAAAATGATCATTTATGAAGTTTTAGTATTTATGATTAGAATTAGGATTATGATTAGATTTAGGATTATTATATGGTTAGTGATAGGGTTCATGTATTAGTTCATTAGGACATGATCTAGACTTATATTTTGCATTAAAAGCGGATAATATTTAGGATTCAAACTATAATCATAAATAATTTAATCAAATCATAATTCTATCTCTAAACTTTCATTCTAATTGTAACCTTAACTCTCATCCTAACGCCATCTATTATATATCCTTAAAAAAATAGGACCATAATAAATATCCAAAACCTAAATATAATTCTAACTAAAACCATAATCCTAGGTAAGTTCCCTAACATTAAAGGACCGTAACATTATAATAATCTTAAGCTTAGCCATCATGAAAACCGTAAACATAACAAAATTGTAAACCATAACCTTGCCATAATCTTAACTTTGTTTGATCCTGAGATGAACATATAATCCATAATGAGAATACAATCCTCCAGTGTCACAAAATAAGTGTACATGAAAGAAAAATTAGCTAGGTGGCTCCTGTTTTAAGAAAAGAAACCTTGAACTAACCTAGATAAAAAAATTTGGAGTATTATTTTATGATTAGACTTAAATTTAGTATTTAATGTTCAATTTGACTTAACTGTTTAACTTTATTTATTTAATTGATATGATTTTAATAAAGATATGTGCATTTATATCTAGTTGATATTTTAGATTTAAATTTTATTAAATAGTAATTTTGTCATTTTTTATGTTGTTTAAACATATATGAAGATTATATTTGATGGACCCACCCCCACCCCCTCCCCCTACCTCTGCCCCCTCCATCTCCACCTCCACCTCCACCTCCACCCCCACCTCCACCACCCATCGCAGATGAGCTTCGTGAGAGCATGAGGCGTAACCTTAACAACATCATGCATGATATAGAGGCTATCTGACGTGAGACCCACCCCCCTCCTCACCTACTACATCTTGCAGATAGCATGTAAGGCGTGATTCACTCCATACATCATTTAGATTCTGACATTGATTCATTTAGATCATGGAGAGAAAGCATGTGTGCCTTCTATTCCGACGGCTTATCATACAAACATATTCATAACCTCAATATAGGTAAAGGGAATTTTAAAAGTTATTTTGTAAACCCTAAGACGAGTGAGGAAATTAATGAGAAGAAGCCTCACATTTCCATTAGGTGGTGTACACATCCACGTATAGTAGCACATTTTTGGGAGCGGTGGTGGATGGTATTTGACCATCCACCACACACTAACCATGAGGTGCCCATGTACTTCCTTAGGAAGCTATGGGCTGAGTTTGAATTGGGTGTGAAACCCAATTATTTTGATATGAAAGCATTTCAGGGGGTTGGTGGAGGGATGCCTCAGGATAGGCATGGGGCAAAGTTGAGTGATAGAATGAGAAACCACAGGTGAGCTCAACCCTGTGTACCTCTTCCTGAGCCTGTTGTGCCTGCTCCTAACCATCATTGAGAAGTTTCATCTTCTTTTACCCATTTGAGTGCCCTTTCAGGCAATTTAGTATAGCAGTGGACGCAGGCGACACATGCTCCTCCGCTTGGACATATTTGTACTAGTTGTGGAGGCATATGCACAGGCCCCCAGAGTGATGCTGGTGCAGTGCATGATGACCATTATGCTGAGGGTGCTGATTTTGATGATGACGTATACGTTGCCCATGGTGATGGTAGTGACAAGATAGATTTGTCATCACTTTTTGACCTCATGCAGCACGGAGAGCCTAGAGAGAGTCAAGAGCAGCAAGTAAAATTTTAATTTTAATTTAAATATAAAGTACACAATTATTTACTTTCTACATACATGTGTAATTGTATTAACCATATTAATTTTTACTTTTGAAATAACAGAGGATGGATGATATTATTCCTCCTAGGAGGCAGTATACTCTTTTTTTGAGACCTACAGACGTTAGCGTCCCTTATACGGTATGCACTTTGAATTACACTGTAAAAATGTACATTCGAACTCAAATTTAATAACATGTGCTCATATGTTCTTTTTATCTAATTTTGTAGAGATTGTCCAGAGCTACACAGTTTGATGTTAATAAAGCCCTGCTCTAGTTACCACTGAGGCACAACCTCAAATACATACGGTATGAACTTTTGACTGAAGACAAATAATTTGTACTATTTTTATGTATGTAAATTGTTATTAACTTATAATCTAAACAATTTTGACTTACATGTACATATATATTTTATGTGTTTTGATTTTATGAATAGGAGCCATATCATACTCATCCATACAGGCCTCGATATAGTCTATTTTTGACTCCATCTTATGATCATCGTGCTAGCATACCTATAGACACATATGTGACATTGGCTACTACTCAGGTATCATATATATACATGTTAAATTTATAGTGTATCAAAAATGTAGTGTACAAATTATGTACTTTTTAGTTTGCATACTTTGTAATTATTCATGTATATATAATTTTGACTAAACATTTATGTATCCACAATTTTAGGACTATGTCACCATGAGTGTTGCTGAGAGCATAGGACTTAGCCAGATGGAGGTACCTACATTGTCTTTTGAGGTCAGAATTGTGATTTATGTACATAATGTATAGTTCATTATGCTCTAAAATCAAATTATAAATATGTATGTATTGTAAATTACAGGACCTCACCACTGCTACATTTGGTAGTTTTCAAGCGCCTCCTCCCATTACTGAGGGACACCCATTTCATGTGGTATTTATTTTATTATGTTGTGAATATTTAATTTATTTGCAAGCTAGATTTTGAAACCCATTTCAATTAAGCATGTACATGATGAGACGTGCCTCATGTTACACAGGGTGATCCATCTACCTCACAGGGTGTCCCACATGACAAGATGACTCATATTACACATGACGATCTATCTGAGTCCTCTTCGCGTGGAGTAAAGAGGACATTTGATCAAATAGATTAGGTCTTGTTGGCACTTGTAGATTGTGTTTTTATGATGTATATTGTTTATGATGTATACACTTTGTGTTAGGACAGTTAAAACTGTATTATATATGTATTTTTTAACTTCATAGATCATGTTATGATGTATGTTAGACCATGCACTATTTTTTCATGACTTCTTATCATGCTTGTGTATGTAGTATATATTATTATGTTTCATCATGTTTTAAGTATTCAAACCATTTTCTTTATTCTAACATATTTTATTCATGAACATATGACACATTTTGTAAGTATATATGCTAGATGAACAATAATTTTAACTATTTATAGAGCATTAGTACCAATATAAAAAAATATTATTGGATAAATATCACATCAAATTTATGCTTTGAGATTCATACAAATAAAATTGACCTACTAGATTAAAGAATGTATGGATAACGTACCTAACAATGTATCATAAGTGATCTTAATGTGTTGTTTGGTAATGTAAGACTCATTATTACCTAACAATACCTATCAATACCTATAACAATCTATAACATACATAATGACCTATTAGGACTCCTATGTCCCCTTAAGACACACATGTATGGATAACATACCTAAAAATGTATCATAAGTGATCTTAATGTGTTGTTTGGTAATGTAAGACTCATTATTAACTAACAATACCTATTATGTGCTAGTAATTATATCAATACCTATTATAACCTATAACAAACATACATAACAGACATAATGACCTATTAGGACTCCTATGTCCCCTTAAGACACACATGTATGGATAACGTATCTAAAAATGTATCATAAGTGATCTTAATGTGTTGTTTGGTAATGTAAGACTCATTATTAACTAACAATACCTATTATGTGCTAGTAATTATATCAATACTTATTATAACCTATAACAAACATAATGAACTAGTAGGACTCCCTAGGTCCCCTTAACATATATATGGATAAAAATACCTGGAAATGTATCATAAGAGGTCCTTATGTGTCATTTGGTAATGTAAGACTCATTATTACCTAATAAGGCCGTTTCACCCTACTAAGATATATTAAGACCTATTATTTAACCTATAACACACATTATGACTTGGTAGGACTCCCCATCTCCCCTTAAGACCCGTTAGGAATGCTTATAATCCATCAAAACCTCTTAGAAACCTCTTGGAAACCTCTTGGACTCTCTCACTGTCTTCATCCTTCCCTCCCTCTCACTAAACATGGTTAACATGGTTAAACATACATGTAAATTATCAACATAACAATAACATATAATCAATACAATGAGTAATGATCTTTAAATTATCATGTACAAGTGACTTGTTTTTAATATTACAATCAATAGTAATTTGGAACTTCAAACAAACATTAATTTAAACATGCTTGAATGTAAAAGTAATGGAACAAAATAGGAGGTCATTACTTAAATTGACAACTAATTTATAATTTATCAAGTGCATACCTTTAACTTTCAAATAGAAGTAAAATCTCATTCTAAAATTAGTTTGTACAACATATTTCACAATATATGTAAGACAATGTCAATGATATATTTATAGAAGTGAACTCAAAATATAAAATTGGTTCAACACATCTCTTCAAATGAGGTCCTATAAAATAAAATTGTAAAACTAAAACACATGTTAATAAACACATAAATTAATATGAGGTATCTAAACTATGTAAATATATGTGTAATTTGTATGTACTTACTATGTGAAATTGCACAAGATGTTGATGTTCGATCCACTTTAACATTTAAATTTGCATAAGTTGTAATTGAGATCTGAATAAGAGGTATATATAAGTTCTCTAAATTGGTATTGACAACACAAGCATGCATGTAATTAAATTATATAAGTACATATATATAAAAATAATACAATAATGAAAAAACTTACATGTGTTTGATTTAAATGTAGTCAACCCACTGTACCATCCACATCCTCTCTCTTTTGCAATGCATCTATGATTGTCTTGTGCTCGTCCATTGAAATTGTCCATAATACCTTATTGGTGGGTCTCCCTTTGTATCTTTCTAATTTGATATTTGTTGCCACAACCAAATGAGAATAGTGTAAAATCTTCTTTTCGGTTTGGTAGTCTTCAAATGCTGGAAAACCATTGCTTCTTGTTAGTTATCTACGTAGCCAAGTGCCAACTACAATGACAGAACCAATTGGATATTCAAAACCATCATCGTCTACTTGATGACATGTCAATTTTTTCTTAGGTTCCACACATCTAGCTAGCCAATACTCAGTCTATTCATCATTATCACTAGGTGCAATAACAACATAAACATGTCCTACAAGATACAATAAAGTACAAAAAAACTTTAATCACATGAGTGTACATATGAAAATTATATAAATTGAAGCATAAGATCAATAAAAATCTAATTAAATTGTGCATACCAGGTTCTATGAAGTCTGAAATACAATCATAGTCTTCTGATGCAAAAGTAACATTCTAGCCTTCATTTACTATATCATCTTCAAAATGCATGTCAGTAGCTGCTAATGATATTTTTTGCCAATCTTCAACCCATTATGTATTCTCACATTCTTCCCATTCACCTACAAGACAAAATTGACAAAAACAAGCAAGCTCTCTAGTCCATATAGTCCAAGTGTTAGAATCTGAACTCCTAAATGAATGCCATTTAGCTGACCCACTAATTGTATCACAATCATATCTTGAAGGGATATTATTTTCTTCAACTAGGTAGAAGAAACATTTGATTGTAGAGTTCTGACTTGATCCCATGTATAAATATTTGTTACACCATTCGACAATCTCATGTGCATTTTTGAATTTAGCTTTTTCCTCAAATTTTAATTGCTCTCTACTAAAGGCTCTCTTCACACATGCACCAACACCATCATGTTCTCCTTTACCATGTCCAACTTCAAAAAAACTCCACACAGGTTGGATGTTAGTTTGCCTATGTGTCCTACTCAACCAATAGAACATTCTAGCATTCTTGAATTGTCCTGTACAATTATTTGACCATATCCAATGTTGTGTCATTTGAATTTGTCTCTCTTTTAAATTATCATAAAAGACCTTGAAATAATATTGGAAAAACTTAGATGAATGGAGTTTATTATCACTTATATAAAAATGGTACTCTCTCAATATTTTTCGATCCTCCTTTGTACTATCAGGTTCATGCCTTTAAACTATATGAACATAAATTGTTACTTGCATTGAATTGTAATATTGTGGTTGTACCTCTTCTTGCAATGCAAGCATGTAGTTCTCTGCAAAGTCAACAACTGAAAGTATAGTACCAATTGGAAATGTATTCTTACATATGCAAAATTATCCATCACGCCATCTAGAATATTGAGAGTGTTTAACATATTTTGGTATGATCACACTCTTAAACTCATCCATAAGTGCATGACAACTAACTTTATTTGTAACTAGATCACACCTTCTTCCAATCTTCCCATCCTTCAATGGATATTCAATAGTTTTGAATCTTTTTAGCTCAAATAATTGTTGTCCAAAAGTAGTCAAAGCATTTTCATGCAAACATTCATCTAACAAAGAAAGATTGACACACATATCACATGTACCAGAAAGACATGCATTGAAAAGAAAGTATTGATCATTAGGTGGCTTACAAAACAAACCTAATATGAAATCTTTTATAGTTTGAGGTGGTCTTTTTATACCACATTCCTCCAACATTTCTTTACTATGCATGCTACCACGTATAGATCGAAATACATCATAATGGTAACGAAATTGAATATGAGTTTTACAACATGTGATTCTTTCCTTGTTAATCCTTACATACTATTGTTTACACTTTTCAAAAGATCTTTGACTAATGGTAATATTTAATACCTTACCATCTACAAATTTTTTAAACAATTCCGTTTGAGTCATGTCCAAAAGGTGTTTAGGATGTGGATCACGTATTTTTGACCCAATTCTCAATTTAAGAACATCTCTTGAATTAGGTAATACTCTTGTATTATCATGCCAAAAAATTTCAATCAAACTTTTGACTTCACTATTAAGTTTCATATCACATCTCGAGAGTCTACCACTAGAAGTCCATAAAATATTTGTTGGATCGCATTCAAAGTTAACCCTTCTCTTTACAACTCTTTCTAAAGTCTTACAATTCACATTAAGATATCGACTTATGTTGCTAATCAATCTTTTGTCAGATGTTGATTTGTTAACTAAAGCTGTTGTTATTTCTCGTCGTGTTGCATTCTTATCTTTAGACCGACTTCTCCTTCTAATAACATCAAAGGCACTAGCAATAGTGGATACAACTTTTTTTAAAGACTTATTTTTATTCTTGGGTTTTGCATACATTCCTAACCTTCTCATTACTTTTCACATTTTAGACATTTTAATTAGTTGCAACATTAACTGACATTGAAACCCAAATTTCTTATTATAAAAAAAATGCCTATACAATCTATTAGCATGTGTCCTAATTTGTCTCCATGAAACCAATTCCTCAAGATTATCTAACACATCATTAGGAATATGAAAATTATGTTCAGACACTTTACTATCATTCTGACATGTTTGTTCAGTAGTTGGTGTTTCTATGTCTACATTCATGCAATTTTTATTTTCAGACACTTTACTATTTTCACTGTTATTTGGGATTTGAATTCCATTTTCAAATTTTCTTAGTATTTCTTTTGGGGCATGCATTTCAATTGGAGTTTTTTTTGCATGATCATTTGATAATTGCTTCTCATGAAGAAAATCTAAATCATTTAAATCCTAACCTACTTCTAAAAAATCACCAATTTCATCACGAGAGAAAATTTGAGGGTTTGGAGACACACCTATATTGAATGCATGATTAGAATGTGCACTTGAATTTTCTTGTATTGGGTTCTCTTCTTTGACCTCTTCATCCATCATGGTATCCTCAATGTCTTTCTCCTTTGAAACATTGTTCAAGTCTCTAATTCTTTGTCTTCTCTCTCGTTGATGTCGTGCTTCATTCTCTTTATTTGCTGCAATCTCCTCATCTGTTAGAACTTTTTCTTTCTTCTTTCTTCGTTGTTTTGATTCCATGTTTGCACCAATTTTGAATTTGAATCAGTAGGTTGCAAATTGTATAAGAGGACAAGAAAATAGAATAAGCATGACAAAATTCGCTATTGCAGATCGAAATTGTTATTCAATCATTTCAATCATTGAAACTCGGTTTGCAGGGCAGCTTTTGGGGCCCAATGGGTACATTAGAAATGGGTACTTGATTCCTAAATAATCAGGTACAACGATTGAAAGCAATTAGGCACTCGATTTTTGAATTACAAATCGGGTGCTCGATTCTTGAGACATGAGTGGGAATTTGGTATGGCACCTAACTTTTGCATGGGGTTTTGCCTTGGGGAAAGGAATGACATAGGCTTGGTTTGACCAAGCCAAGCCATGCCTTTATGATCTTTTTTTTTTTCTAAGGCATTTAATCGACAATTTCTGGTATTGTCGTAATTTTTTTATAGTCGTCCCCATTGAATTTTTTGATGAGACAAAAATCCATTATAGGTCTTACTGTTTTGATTCCAAAAATGTAAATTTTATAGTGTTATTAGTTTATTTGCTATTTTTCCATTATTTATTAGTCAAAACTATCTCCTAAACGTTAAAAACTGACATTCACTAAAACTTTAATAACTTTTTTATTTTATAATTTTTCTTAAATTAATTTATATGTCATCAATCGACATATAATTCTTTTGATGTTAAATTTGTTTTTTTTGAAAAAAGTGAGATTTTGATCAAATTATATGGTTCTTACGTGAGAGGTTTTAAAATTTACCTTTATAGCCAATTAATAATTAATAGGAATAAAATTATTCAATAAAAAATTAAGGAAAAATATTGTCATCAATCTTAGGTGTATTAGGTAACTCTCTTTAAAAGGATTTGCAAAAATTCATTTATTTGTGTCAAATTATGGTGTCCGTACACGAGCATGGTATGGTCCTGAAATAGGCATTTTGAAAAAGTGGTTTTTAAAGATCTATACCAAAAAAATAATCTATCATATGGGTACACAAATAAATTACATATTCAAAAACTAGATTCCAAACACTAAAAATTTTATTTCTGGAGTTTTTTATATTCAATTTCTAAATACCTCAAATTTTGACATCAATTGACATAAAATTTCAAAAATAGGAAAAACACTTCCACTTTTTGGCCAAAAGTGAGACCCAACTTCTTGCACTGACCCTCATATCAGTTGTTATGTTGTAAATGACAATCTTAGTTGGCTAGACATAATGCTAACTCAATAGAGTGCTCTATCATTTTATTGATGAAGAGGATTTGAAGAAAGTATTTTGATGGCAGAGTTGATAAGAATGGTATTCGATGGCACTTGAATGAGTTGGACAGTGATATTGTAATGTCGGTTTGATTATTTTATAATCATGTAATATTGTAATTTAATGAGCTACACAAGCTATTCTGAGTGACAAGGTGAAAGAAGGAAGATCGTGTTCACTAAGTGACTATATTTGTCACTAAGTAGTTGGCTATGCAAGTTAAAGTTCAGTGTTAACCAAGTAAGTTTAGTATTGACCGAGTGATGTTTTACCCAAGTGAAATTTCATATTCATGGATTATCTACAAGAAGAACAAGCTTGTAAAGATGGAATATGAGGTTAGATTTTGGTAAAATTAAAGAATGTTTGAGAAGCTCAAAGGTGTGAGTTAAGGTTTGTTACAAGATCTATGGTTGAAAAAATACCATGAAGATCTAATGATGGAGATTGAAGAAGGATAAGGATAATAACTAAGTTCTATGATAGTTCTATTTTTTAACTGACTGCATACAATGAATCTGAGATCAATGGTTGTGGTTAAGTGACAAATCTGGAAGAATCTGGAAGCAAAGAGACTACTATTTAAGGAGTAGCTAGAACAAGTTTTCGTTACTAGTTGAATGTTGAATGGATGTAAATTATTGAAGTTGTTGAAGCTCAAAGAAGCAAGGTGAACCAACTAGAGAAAAGAGAAGATCAAAACAAAGCTAAGAAAAAAGTGAAAGTGAGAAGGTGTGAATCAACTAGTAAGAGATTAGAAGAAGATCAAGCAGAAAAGAGTTTTGAAAAAACAAGGTAGTGCTAAACCTAACATATAATTTGTATTGTTACTTTCTTACCATTATAACAGGAAAATCTATAACTGAGTGGACCTAACAAGTCTATGAAATCCTATATGGTAACATTGATCAGTGGTGTTTATAAGTCCTTTAGAGTAGGCCACTCTTTAGACATGATCAAGGAGTGACAAGGTCTAGATAATCTTTTGGTTAAAATCCTCTAACGAGGCCACAATTAACAATGTGTACATAAACCTTTAACAATGTTGGCTCCTAGTAAAGCTCACTTCAAAAGAGTGAAAATTTTGGGTTGTCAGCCATAGATGGTTTTTTCCCTCTATAGGGTTTCCACATTAAAAATCTTAATGTCAAAAATCTCAGTTTCCACACTAAAAATGAGCATTGGGTAATAAATTGAAATAAAAAAAATTCACATCAAGTGACCTATTTTATTTTCACTTTGTTCAAATCTGAGTCACCTAGATATGGCTCAAAAAATGTAGGGCAAAGGGGAACTATGTTTATATTGAGATATATAACATGAATGACACTCTTTTCTATTGTAAACATTCTTTAGGTAGATGAAATCTGCTTTCAATCGGTTCTAAAGTGGGATCAATCTAGTCAAGTAGGAAAAAAGGTTATTTAAAGGTTTATTCTATATTGCCATCAAGGATGTGAACAAATCTAATGTAGAAGATCTCATCTAGGAGTTTTATGAGAAGATTTCTCTAATATGCAGAAAATCGCAATAGAATTTCATTTCTAAAATGTATGATGAAAAGGTTGAGATTATTGCTATGGATTCTTACAATAGATCTAAGTATTATACAGAGAGCTTGAATGAGCTAGTGGAAATTGTGACCAAAAGAATTGATTTCTACTATGAAAGTGGATTAACCTTCTTATGGGATTCAACGTTTATTATAGCTCAAATTCCTAATTTTCTTGTTGTTGTTGTTGGGGATTCTAGGACAACTCCACAATAACTCTCCATTTCTATAGCACACAAGCTTCACATCTTGTGTATTACGTAATTTTTTCATTGTAAAATCAAAATAAATGATTTTAATCCCATGTATTATGTTAAGGTTCTCCTATGACCTATTTCGATACTCCATTCCAAGATAGTTATGTTATCTAATTTTTGTTTAGTTGTGTTATCTAATTTTTTGTACACAAATTTCACACTATACTACATACCATTTGCACTTATACTATATACCATTTGCACTTAAAATATAAAATATGTTTATTTTGGTGGTATTCCATTTCCATAAATGTGCAACCAAATGTAGGAAATGTCTATTCTCATTATGAATTCATGGTGAACCAAATGGTCCAAAGCCATAGTCCAAAAACTTGAATCTAGATTTCAAATTCTATAATTGTTCAAAATCCAGATTGGAAAATTCTAGCGTCACCAATTTTAACAACAAAATGACCCCTTAAGTCCCTCCTATAATAATACATATTCTAGTTATTGAAATATTAATCATACAAAATAAACTAATAGTCGTGTGCTTTTGTGAATGGAACAAATACGCCAATAGGAAATTAGATTTTTTAAAATATCAAAAGACCATTAATAGTGTAGATAATGGAATCTAAAAATCATAGATGATTATTCAAATAATCATTTTGAAGATGCAATTGAAAAAAAATAACAAGTAATTTGAGCTAAATGACATTGTAGTTGTTCAAAGTTGAAAAGTGATATTGTAATGTTAAAAAACAAGAATCTATATTAGGAAAAAAGGAAATTTACTTGAAGCACAAATCTAGAGAAAATTGGTTATAGGCAAAGGATCAAAATACAAATTTTTTCATAATAGTCTCATTAATATTATATAGTAAACAAAATCTTAAAATTCAAAAACAACAAAGGGAATGAAGAAGAGGATCCCACTAAGATAGCTAAGATATTTGTAGAATGTTATAAGACTATTCTTAACAACTTCAATTGCTCTAATTCGAAAGCACAAGAAGTTATGTTGGAAAACATCCCCCACTTGGTCAATGATTTAGACAACCCATTTTTAAACAAACCTTTACATTAGAGGAAATCAAACAAGCTTTATTTAGTAGGAGCCCAAATAAATCACTAGGACCCGATGGATTTCAAGCATGTTTCTTTCAAAAATGTTGGGATATCATAGGAGTATATCTCTGAAAAGAAGTTGAAGTAACAATGAATGTTGGGTCCATACTGTTAAGAATTAATCATACCTTCTTAACACTTATTCCTAAAAAAATGAATTATGAAGGACCTAGAGATTTTAGACTAATAACATTGAGTAATAGGATATATAAAATCTTATCCAAAACATTACCTCGGAACTTCAAACAAATTATATTAAAATACATGAAAGCATCTGGGCAAAAAATAAATGCAGAAAAATTAGATATACTCTTCATCTATACGGAATAGGAAATGGAGGAAGCCATATGCAGAGAAATGGGATACAAAAAAGGTGTATACCCATGTAAGTATCTAGGGATATAGTTAGTAAAACATATGAAAAGTATTAAAACCTAGAATAGAATAATAGAAAAAATGGGAAAGAAAATGGAAAATTGGAAACAGAGATGGTTGACCAAGGTAGGAAGAACTTTGAAAATCAAAATGGTTCTCTCAACCATCCCAACATATATACTGTCATGTTTACCCTTACCCAAGAGTATGAATAAAAAACTTGAAGGAAAACTTAGGAATTTCTTCTAGAAAGGATAGGTAGAGAAAAGAAAATAGTGCTCATAAGTGGGATAATATATGCAAACCAAAAGATTTGGGAGGATTAGGAATCAAGAACCTAAATTGGCATAATGAAGCATTAGGAGCAAAATTAGTCTGTTGAAAATACCAAGAAAGAAAAATTAAATGGGCTAAGGTTTTGTATCATAAATATCTAAACAATACTGATCCAAAATCTATATTCAGAGTTCGAAATCCACCCAAAGGATCCAAGTTACGTAACTTTATGTTGAAATTTTGAAATCTTATCATCAAATTCTTAACCTGGGATACAAGAAATGACAATGAAGCTTTATTTTGGGAGGATTCTTAGGATGGGCACCCTCCCCTAGTCTCTCTTAACTTACCTATTAATATCAAAAACTCCCTTGTAAACCTATGGGGTAAGTAGTTAGCCAACTATAAGATATTAGAAAAGGTAAATGGGGAGGATCTATGGAAATAAAGATCTTTGGAAAGAATAGATGTAACAAATGAAGAAAAAACAATCTTTGAACAAATCCCCAATCAAAGACAAATCAATCACAAAAAGGAGAGGATAGACTAATATGGGGTGCATCTAAAGATGAGAAGTATAGTGTAAAGAGAGGATATGAATTAATTACTTCATTGCAAAAATTGTAGAAAGCATGCATTCCCCTCAAGCTATGTTGGGATTCTTCATGCTTACCAAAAGCAGGAATATTCCTCGGGACATCATCTCAAAAGAGGATACTAACAACAAACAAGTTTAGGATATGAAGTTCGAGGGACCATCTAGATGTTCGCTTTGTAAAGAAAACTCAAAAATAATAGATTATTTACTTTATCAATGTCCATTCACACAAGTTTGTTGGAGATGGCTCAACAAGATGTTAAATTGGTCTTTTGCACTATCAAAAAATCTAGAGCAACATCTAATTAACTAGCCTACTAAAATCAAAAGTAAGGTTTATGGTAAATTATGAAATATCTCTCCTACTATCCTCCTATGGGAAATTTTGAAAGAAAGAAACGTGTATTTTTGTAAATTTGAAACTCAACATCCACTCCCTTCTCAATAAAATGGAAACTTGTATAACAAAGGTTATGAATAGCCACCTAAGAAAAGTTGTAAAGGAAGAAGGATCCTTTTAAAAGAATTGGATAAATTTGGTCAAACCTCCTTTAACTTACCCTAAGAAAAACCTTCAAGCCAAAAAAGATTGTAGATGGGAGCCACCATCAATTGGATGGAAAAAATAAATTTGATGGAGCTTCAAGAGAAAATCTAGGAGTAGCAAGGATAGCATGTATCATTAGCTCAGAGACATGAGATTGGGTACTTAAGAGAGCTAAACCAATAGGGAATATCAAATTATCATTAATGCACTTAGAAAAAGGATGACATTGAATTGGATTATTAACTCAAAATTAGAGATAGTTTCAAATATTATAGATAAGTTAGAAGAAACAAGATTTCTTCATATTTATTGAGAGAGGAACTAAGAAGTAGATCTCTTGGCAAATAGGGGTGTGGATGGTGAAGAAATAACTATTTCAGCTTAAGAAAATACTTAGTTTCTTTAGATCTCATTCTATTCTATATAAGCTTAATAAATCATAGTCTTTTGCTTAAGTTTCCTTTTTCTCTTCGTATCCATTTTGGATTTTTTTCCCCTTTTCATTTCTATCTTATGTGTCCCCATTACTATCATATATAGAATTAAGATTATTGCATTGAAAGATGAATCATTATAAAAAAAATTCTAACCTTTTATTCCTCTACTAGAGTGTCATCATAATCTAGTATGGTTATTAGCATTGAGGTGTATTCGTGATCATTTTTCTAGAACCATCTAGGCCCTTTTCAAAGGATGAGTTTAGTCACAGGTCTATTTAAGGTCTCATGTTCACTCGTCTATCATTTTTGACTATTTGTTTCTTAGTTGACAATATGGAGTCTTCCATTTCTTTGTATCATGCAATAGAAGCTAGGACTATGGCATTCATGGGCTATGTAAAACATGAGCATTGGAATAGGCTCCTAAATCCCATTGATGATATGACTAGTGTTTCTGTTAGTAGAGCTCTAGGGGAAAGGTCAAATGATTATAGCTTTACGTGGTGTACCAATAGTGACATTACTGGGTCCTTCATAGCTTGCTTGTTTAGAGCTCATATTGGTCAACGAGAGATCATTCAACTCTCTTATAATATTTTCGATCCCACTTGGTTAGTAGGGCTAGAAGAAGCAGTTTTGGGGATTAATAGGCACTTGGAAATTCCCTTTGCTGAAATTTATATGGTTAAACCTCTTGGTAGTTTGGAACAATTAGATGTAATTAGGTGTCTGATACTGCATCTCAGAGATGTTAACCACTTCAACCAAATCTAGCCAAAACTGGAGGCTAGTCTACACTTTCTTTTGTAGTGGAGGGGTACAGTAGAGGCTTAGGACAAAGGATGGATGCTATGTAACACCCCGCCAAGGGATCCAAAAGAATTAACCTAAAATTTTACTAAGTTTTCCAAACAATTTTTTTTAAACAGAAAGATGAACCATTCATATCAAACACATAGTAGCGGAAACAATAACATACAATCAATTGTAAGCATACATAACAGGTTACATTTCTTAAGGATCCCAAGATGTTGAGTCACATTTAATCTAACTAATACTAAGTCTAACTACTACCACATCCACATGAAAGAATAAATAGAAAGTCCAATGTCCATATTACACATTTGTTTCAGAATGCCTCTTGACAATTAAATTCGGAATACTCAATCATCCACTATACATGTCATAGGGAATGAAAAGCTTAAAAGAATATACATGTGTGAAAATGAAGTACATCATCCTATTCTAATCCATGATGCAAGTGAAATAAACTAAATGAAACCAAATTCCATACATGATACATCATCATAGAAGATATAAACATCCATCGTAAAAGATAGCCATAAATCATAAAACACAACTAATCTAAGTGTGTGGTTCCTCCCAACCGTAAATAGCATCATTAGACCATTGTGGGCCCTAGCCATTCCCTGCGTGTAACATCCCAAGTCACCGAAGAGATCATCGGTATTATCATAGTAGGAATGTCACTCCTAAGACATACTACAACATATGCATAAAGAATTCTAACATGCTACAACATACACATAAAGAAATCTAATATGCAAGAATAAAGCATAAGATAAGTAAACAACATCATCTATCATATGCTAATCATCAATATAAGGATACGTGTCCATCATCATAAACCAGGAACAAAATGAAGATAGATGCAAACAAGGAATGCATCAGCCACGGTGTCTCAGATGGATCTCAAATGGAAAGAGTGAAAAAGCACTACCACCCAACTGCGTGGAACCTAAATGGTCCACTCCCACTGCACTGAGGAGATAATCTCAAGTCCCAAACATGATATCAAATCACATAACACAAAATAAAAAATCACATAACACAAGTACTCTCTAAGTCTAGTAATCCTAAAAGTATACTAACTCAAGGGTTCCAACACAAATCGACATCTAATCCCAGAGGCACAACAAAGACATGTAAGAAACCTACTATGCAAGCGAGAAAGTGTCATCGCACAGATCATGCTAGAGTTACCCTAGTAGTCTCTCAATAGACCCCGATCCCCTAATGATCCCTATGCAGCCACTAGTATCCTCTCATACTAATGAGGCATACTACGAAATGCAAGGTCGCAACCAAGCGTTCTCTCTACTCCCATCCTAGTTTGTACTAGCACTCGAGGCATGGGCAAGAACATACAATTATCTTATTAGGTTCATTTAATCCCCATTTAGTGTAAATATTTTCACTTATTAAAAAAACTTACAATGAGTTACCCTGGTAGCCACTTAGGGCCCTGACCCCCATTGCAAGCCACTTCCCGACACTACAAGTAGATAACCTACCCTAAGCTCATGGAATCATAAATCTTAAAATCACCATAGTCCTATACAAGCAGCTGAAAAAATACCAAAAGATAATCCACAATAAAAGAATCAAATCTCCATGAGCAACTGAAAAGCATCCATTAATAATCATGACCACAACAGTTCTCTATTGGCAACTGAAGGTATCACTGATAATCACAATATCCATTGGATCTCAACTAGCAACCAAAAAGTATCTCAAAGTAATACTGATCGAAGACTCCAAAAATGGTCGAGTCTAAACATGTCACAACATGACAACATCAAGAAATAAATCAACACTTCAGTCCCATCATGGCAACTGGAAAGTAACCCAAGTATAACTGATCAATGACTCAAAAATGGTTAAGTCAAGTATCTCAAATACATACACCTTAGCTTCATACAAGAAGACTGGAAAGCAATAACAATCAGTAAATACAAACATCTCATAGAGCATGCCATCACATTACCATGGTTGGGTTTTAAAAGAATCGAGACCAAATAACACCAACATGCCATCACATTCGCATAACTCCCAAGCCTCTAGTAAACATCCTAACTGGTCAACACTCTAAGACCACCCAAACCCCAAACATGGATAGCATAAAGAACAAGATACAAACACATATTCTGCTGTCGCAATCACATGGTTAAGCCAAATATTAGGTTTCAGTTTTCATTTTCAAGTACATTTCAAGTGTATAAGATTCTTTATTTAATCTCCAAGTCAACCCATTTATCTTTTCGAATAAAACATAGAATTATCCCTCCTTTATTTTAAAACAATTTCTAAAATAATCATAAGATAATTGGCAAAATGAAGCCTAGAAGGCTCGTAGAGGGTTTATGGGATTTAAGAGTGGTTTGAGGATTTAAAGTTGGAATAAAAATCTTGAAAATACTTTGGAATATTAATAAAAAGCATAATGATGTAAGGCTATCAAAGTTTCATACAATACCAAATTAAATTCTCTACAAAGTCCTAGCTTGTTGCCGTAAGGGCATAGTCCGCTTTTTGTATTGAAAAGGCTTCTCATTTGGATCAAATCTTGAGTATAAATGTCTTAGATCTATGTTGGTTTAGTTTTTTAATTCATTCCATGCTTTGACAGATTATTTTTGTGAAGTTTAAGCACAAAGAACTCCTAGTTATGGAAAATGGAGGAATGACTGTCATTGAATAAAACAGTCCCAGTACGAGGGCCATATCTCCCTAATGAACGATTGGATTGAGCCGAATTTGAAATATGTTGGAGAGGGCCAAGTTGCGCCAATTTTGACTAGAGTGATCGAATAAATTTGATCTAGATAAAAAGTTATGAATGTCTGATTTCGAGTCTATGTAAGGGACAGCGACAAGGCAGTTTGTGATGAATTTCCTTCATAAACAAAACTAGGGTTTCTTAATGTTTTCTTTGCAACCAAATAAAAATTAACATACATATCTAGATTCCAATTTCAAGATTGAAGATTTGTTTATGGAGTATATTCAGACACATATAACAGACGCAATGAAGATAGGAAGAGAAAGAGTGTAGATGGAATATGCGAAAATCACGAGTGCACTTGGATATTGATGCTAATTTGCTATGCCTCAGAAGCCCATAGAAAAAATCTCTTCCTTCTCCAACATTCGCCATTCCTCCAAGAATCAAACCAACCGAAACCCCCAAATGACTAGAAGTGCTTGTAGAAGCATATGAGCATGTAGAAGCATATGAGCTTCTCGAATGCATGTAAGCTTGTCCATACACACTAGGAGAGCCTCTATTTAAAGCCCTCTAAGATGCATCTAGAATGTGTCTAGAAAGAACTAGGAGATAAGCATGACAACTAAGCACATAAATTTCACAACAAGAAGATAAACATGATGAGGTGTCTAGAATGTTGCAAACACCATGTGCTCAAATAATGTGCTAACTCCTAAGTGTAGACAACATGTGCATAATTAGAGTGCAAACTCTTGTGTTGTCAACGTGACAACTCCCAAGAGCTCGCATACTCCTATGTGAATAAATATTAAAATAATGCACATTAATTTATTCAATATTCACTTTACTCCTTTTTAAATTAATTTATTAATTTTTAAATCTCATGTACTCACTTTATTAAATCCACTTGTTTTATCTTAATATATTTTAATCACATGCACACATCATGTGATCTAGAATCTTTTAATAATTTTAATATCTTTTCCACTTTTAAATTTATTTTTGAAACTTAATTGATAAAATATTTACTAACTTAAATAATAATATTATTTAGCATTTATTTAAAAATGAACTCTAAATATATTATTATTAAATTAAATAAATATTATCATGTTCCAAATTTAAACTTATAACTTTTATCTTCAAATTTAATTATTTTATTTAATTAATTTCTCAATTAATAAAATAAAATAAATATCATATTAATTTTCCATTAAATTAAACCATTAATTAAATCTTTTAATTAGGCTTAATTAATAGAAAATACTCCAAAGACTCACAAAGTAAAATACGAAAACCCATCATAGCAAAACACATACAAAATCAAACCAAAAGGGTTAATATCATGAAATACGTCATCCGTCATCTTCGAAGGGTACCCAACTCAGATACTTCTCCTAATTTTCAATTAGGACAAATGGCTTAAAGGGTTGGGATTTGGACTTGAGAATTTATCTCCCCTCTCTTACCATTGAGATAGTGCGATAGGGTACGCTCATCCTGACAATTTAGGGAAGTCGATACCCAGTACTTGCAACCTACATAAAATCTATGCATGTACAAGCACAATATATACTAAGCTAACCAGACAATGGTAGGAAGTGGTGCATCGTGTAGATCTCGACTAGTAGGTGACTACGACTCCCTTCCTTAACCACATCAGAAACACCATACAGAAAGAAAACAAACACACACACACACACCATACACATGCAAGTATGGGGTAAGTATCCATAAGAAAACACATATGATAATAAATCATCTAACTAATCATCATTAATAACTGCAAACACTGTAATAATCATCATACATACATGAACTATAAAGTACCAAGTAATCTCATCATATAATAAACTGAATCTGAAACAATATTTGATAATCTCAAAATAATGTTACTAATAATCATCAATATACAATTGACCTAAAAGAGTTCGAAAACATCAGCAAAATGAGAACTAGGGGCAAGCACTACATGCTACATTGTCTTCACATTTTTAAGTCATACATCAAGCCTGGAGTAGTTTTCGATGATTTGAGCAAGCTTGATTTCTCTCTGTCGAATATGTTCAAATCCAACAAGGAGAAGACAACATGGGTCTTGACACTAGGTGCTATGGTAGTGGATTTGGAGGAAGTTGATGACATGATCATGGTTTATTGGAAAATTGATGAAATTATATAATGTTCTCTGCCTTCTTTTTGGTTCTTTCTCTTAGCTTCTAGGATCCTTTGTTTGGATTTTGTAGTCTTGTCGGTATGAATCTTTGACATGATCATGGTTTATTGGAAGATTGATGAAATTATATAATGTTCTCTGCCTTCTTTTTGGTTCTTTCTCTTAGCTTCTAGGATCCTTTGTTTGGATTTTGTAGTCTTGTCGGTATGAATCTTTCTATTGGTTGGATTAGGGTTTTTGGTATTTTGTCCCTTCCATGGTTATCTTAGCTCTTGGTTAATTAGGGTTTGCCCTAGATAACTAGTTTTCTCTAGGGGTATTTTTTTCTTGCTTCATTGGATCCCTTATTTTGTGGTTGTCGTTTTGGGTGCTTGGTGGCTCCTTCAGTTTCATTTAGAGGGTTTTTTTATTATCAATAGTTTCTTTGGTCCAAACTTTTGACTCTTCTTATTAGTTATTTGTGGTATTCTTTTGTCTTGAGTAAATACAACTCTCTCAGGTTTTGTATCATATCATCATATAGTAATAAAATCATGTTCTATTTTTATTACTCTTGGTTCAGATTGACTCTGATTTGGTAATGTCCAAGATAGTTATGCACATTATAAAGGATCATTGGAGATCAGATTACAATATTAAGAGGAGGTTGATTTTAGAGTTATATCCTATTAAAAGTTCAAGATGTAGTAATGGTTTTGTTAAACACCTCTCTATCGCAATTAAAAAATGAACGGTTTATAATATAAAATGTAAAAGATAACAAAAGTTGGAATAGGGGTTAAGATTCTAAAGAGTAGAGTAACATTCAAAGCTGAAAAAATAAATATATAAGTATTATAACCTAAGAAGAGTGTTCAATACATAAATCTAATTAGCAATTTGGAGAACGAATTTAAATTCTATCAATGTACAAACTTTTAGTCAAAATTAAGAAGAAAAACTAAGTAAGAGTGATCAAGATATGGCATAAATTCTCTAATTTTAATCAGGATAATTATAGTGGTCATTTTGATATGTTGGACGGATGCCCCTTGTCCCTTGGATTTCCTTTTATCAGAAAATGTTTACATTTATACATTGTGATGAATTTTGGCACTTATTTCAGTTATTTGAGATTAGTATATTATTGAAGAGCTTCATTATCTTCTTGCTTCCTGCTATTTTTGAGATCTCTCTTGTTTCTTCTCCATTTTTAAGACTATAGATATTATTTGTTGATTCTTAAGTTGAATTCTCCACAGCAGCGAGGCATAGTAAGGTTTCATCTATTCAGTAAATTTTCCAATGAAGGCTAACAACTAAAATGAGTGTGTATTTTGTAGAAAAATTCAAAAGCTACAAAGATAGATACTGTATCAAAGCTTAATGAATTTAGAGGTAAGGGGCACTTGGTCAAGCAAAATTTAATCAAGAGTTCAAATTTCCTTAAGAAACAAAGATGGAATCACATAAAAAAGGAAAACCTTTCAAGTTGAAAATGTAATCTAAGAATTGGCACAAAAATGAATGCAAGTAAATCATTGTAAAGTAATGATAGATCTGTAAACTAGGGTATGCCCCTTTTATATTGTAAACATTTATAGCACAAATGTCTCAAACAAGACGGAAGGTTTTCTTCTTCATTCTTTCCTACCAGTGCTTGTTTGAATGGAGACAATGTAAATTTTTATTTAAATTTATATAAATAATATGGCTATGGCCTTTTACGTATCAATTTGTTTTCTTTTATTTAGATAAATAGTGACTTAAGAATGTGAATCTACATCTAATCACCATGCAAGCCAAAATAGAATAAATATGAAAACTCAAATTAATTATATGGAGACTTTCTAAAATATTCAAGTTCTAAATTTTTTAATCCCTTTTTAAGGATAAATCTTAGAGCATGTCCCCTTGCGGTTGCTTAGATTATTTTTGCTAGCAACAACTGTTCATTGTTTTGTGGCACAATTTGTGGAGCTTGTGGCCCCCTGGATCAAAATATTTGTTGCAAAATTTTAAGCAGTGTTCTAAAAATTATTTTAAAATCAAATTTTAATCATTTTTCTTCCAAATAATTCTGAAAACTAAAATATAGGAAAATAAAAAGGGGATGAAAAAATGTGGTGAAGACATGTGTCACTTTTATCAATAAGTAGTCACTGCTTGCTTCTAGCCCCCCCTTTTCCCACATCTTATTTTCATTTACTAAAAAATAGCTGCTCCACAAAAGTAGGAAAAGATTCTAAATTTTCCTTTTTTCGACAATTTTTATTTTTCACGGGAACACATTACTGTTTAAAATTAAGCTGAAAATTGATTTAAGTAGTAGCATGGGGACATGGTGTTACTTCAAAGATCATTATGATCAGAAAACAAAAAGTCAGTGAGAGGTCTTAAAAATTTTTCGCAAAAAAATTAATTATCAAGCGAAGCTCCCACAAATTGCCCATCAGCTAAAAATCTCCATTTAAAGATTTCTATCATCAGAAAACAAAAATTCAATGAGAGGTCTTACAAATTTTCCACTCAAAAGTTAAATTTTAGGAAAGCTCCCACAAATAGCCTATTGGTTTAAAAATGATTTATAGAGAGTAATTATGAATATTTTAAAGATGTATGAATTCAATATATAAAACTTTGAGATATTAAAGTTGTGGGTCATTTTTTTTTCATTTCAATTAACATTTATAATTATTTTTTCACAATGTACAAAACTAGTATAGATATCTTAAATAAATCTATCTAAAGAAATGCCAATAGATACTACAAAATTATTATAATTTAATTTACTACACCTAAAATTATTTATATTTCTTTTATCTCCATTTATTTAATTTTTTTACTAACTTAAGCTTTTTATTTTAATTTCTTAAAAAATGGATGATTTATATCTCCAAATATTATAATTTAAACAAATATTTTATGTGGTATTTATTACATTATTTTTATTAGTATATTCTATTTATAATAAGATTTAAACTTTTGACATGTAGATGGTTGTCAAATTTAACCTAAAAGAATAGATGTTAATATTAACACGTTCACACCATCCCACTCCACCCATTCTGCCATTGTAGAATGCCTACCAACATTAATAAATCCTATTTATTGACTCTTAGGTTGGGGTCCCATGGAGTGGGGCTTCCATAAAAATAGAGATGTGGCCGTAGAGAAATTTTAGGAATATTTTTCCCATGAATTTACTTTGTATTTCCTCTTAAAAGTTTCACCTCCTAAATTCAAGGACTATGTAATTGGTGAAATATTAAAAAAAAGAAAGAACTTTATTTTCTTTCTAAATTTTTAGTTTTGATGGGGATAAATTTTGCAAATTTTTGACATGTGGCAAATATTTCTCCTAAGTTGGCCGGGCTAAACCCAACCCCACCCTATTTTCATCTGCTCAATTTAGAGGCCTAAAAATGAGGGGCTCCTATTTTTGAAGAAAATATTCTAAATGATCCTGGAGTCCCTAATTTTTTTCTCATGGGACCTCTTGTGCTTAAAAATAAAGCTATAGCCCCTCCCATGGTACCCTTGCAACTACTAATTATTTAATATTTAAAAAAATTATATAATGTATTATTAATAGAATAATAGAAACAATAGTATATTATTGTATTTGCCATAGGTATATATTATTGCAATCATTTCTACATAAGTAGTGATTAATTTTTTTAATTTCAACCAATTAGATCTATGTATTTTTATTTTGAATTTCTATATTTAATTCTTATAATTATAAATCTGAGTTTTTTAATTTCTAAAATCAATTTAATATATTTGGAGTCTTATACAACAATCAATACTTTATTATAACGTGATATTTTAACATGCATTAGTAAACAAATCAAACTTAATTTAATGATCTTAATCAAATTTATATACTATTTTTGAAGAGTATACCTAATACCAATAATTAAAATATGCAATAGATAAAACATATTGAATAGTTATACAATTTAAATAAAATACTAATACACTAAGATAATTTTTTAATTATAATTATTTTTATATTAAAAACTATTTTTTATTTTACAAAATTCTATCTAAAAATATTAAATATTAATATATTAAATAATTATACTAACATTATCAAGTTTACTGCCACTAGTTTTATTTTAAATAGTAAAATCTAAAATTACAAATTCCTAACACTTATTTAATAAATAAATAAATTAAATTTGATCCATGAAAAATAAAGAAAAAATTTAATTCATTTTTTATGAAAAGTAAAATCTAAAATTACAAATTCCTAACACTTATTTAATAAATAAATTAATTAAATTTGATCCATGAAAAATAAAGAAAAAATTTAATTCATTTTTTATGAAAAGTAAGACAAGAGGTATCCAATTTCAATAGAATTAGTATAAGTTTATTTGTTTTATATATACTATCCTTAATACATAGAAATCTTAAATTTTAAAACTCTTCCTTAATACATAGAAATCTTAATTTTAAAACCTTTCCTTAGTTTTATGAGACTGAAAAATTCCAACAAATCAAAATTAGAGAATGATTTATTCATCTCACATCCAAACATGAAAAATACAAATTAAAAAAAATTATAGCAATCAAAAAAATCATAGCAATAAAAAAAATTATAGCAATAAAAAAATCATAGCAATAAAATAAGCAATGGTAATAAATGTTTTGAATTTATTTTTATTTTATGCTCTAATTTCTAATTTCTAGCATAATCATAAGAAGATTGTAAATCATTAGAGTCGACTTAATAAATAAATTAAATTTGACACATGAAAAAGAAAGATTAATCCTAATAAATCAGATACACATTATCATCCTAATTAATCGCACAATAATAAGTCCTTGGGGTGTAGAAGAAAAGAGTGGTTTGTGGCCTTCAAAGAATCTGTCCCAACTAGGTGGTTACCAATGTACAGGAAAGGGACGTTTAAAGGGACTTTCAAGAGCGTGCATTTTAGTAAGCAATGGGGCCAGCGGGAGACAATTCCAGGCCCTCTTCTGCTTTTACAAGTATGATAATTGAGAGCTGATTAGAGTTTGAGGAGGGAGCAACGATGGCAGATTCGAAAGTGGAGACTACTGCAAGGCTTGCCCAGTGGAAGATTGACAGCTTGGGCTCCTGTTCTTTTCGCAGGTCCGACCCCTTCAAAGTTGGCATGTGGAACTGGTAAATTCCACTTTCTAATTTTCCTCTTCCTGTTGTATTATGCTTTTGTCCGACTCTTCATGAAGTAGATTGATATACATGAGTTTTGGCTGCAAATTCAGAGATTTGTTTGGGAACACGTTCTGTTGTTTTGCACTTACTCTGATGGTCTTGATATACCACTCTGAATTTTGCAAGGGGATGATGAAATCTTTGTTTAAATAAAGTCACGTCTTTGTGGAATTTGCTTTTTATGTACACCTTAGAGATTGTTGCATATGAGAACGTTCTGAGGGGGAACCCAATTTTTTATGATCTCAGGAGGAATATAGTTTTCTGGTAATAACAGAAACCTTTGCATCCATTCAATTGTGTAATGATTCTTTAGTTAATTAAACTGTAAACGTATGTAATTTTGTCAGGCTTAAGTTGCACGGTTCCAGTCATTTGAAAAACTTTAAGTCTGAGCTTTTTTTACCACTTAGCTGCTCTGGACTGATCATTTGCTCCTTAAGTAAATATCTCATGCTTTTGTTGTGTGGCCTTCGGTATACGGTGGACATTAAATATTTTGGGCACGTGGAATGGATTCTAACACTTAAGCTTGTCTGTACTTGAATTAATGCTTAAAAAATTTCGGACTTTTCTCACATTGTATCTGATTCATGCTGTATTCCTGCAGGTAGTTATCAATTATAGGAGTTAAAGCAGGTTGGCAACCATATATTACAAGGACTTCAGTTTTTATTGGAGTTCATAGAAGTCTGTTAGAGTCTCACGCAGCTATATTTTTCTTTTGCACTTCGGCCAACCATTTCCTCAATTATATTCCTTATAAACATGATATTGAAGTTTTCCAACCTTCAATTGTTTTGGTATTGTTGTTGAGAGCTTTTCTGGGATTATATGCAATGGAACACAATTAGGATCTGTATACCATCTGATGCTGATATTTCTATGTTTGGTAGACTGCTCACCCAAAGCACATGATTGGTTCCCTTGAACCTCCATAATGAGCATACATCACAGAATATGAAAAGGCACCTTACACCATGGACATATAGGAGAAAAGTAAAGAGAGCAACAGCATATCATAATACTGCAAGACATATATGCAGAAATAGGAGATATTCTTTTATATATCAAAATATTGCATATCTACCCTTTCCCCATTCAGCCTTGTTTGTACAACACATGCCCTGTGTATATAGGCACATGCATAGGAGACCATTATAGTAGTTAAGTCCTAATCTGTCTCATCCACTAAATTCTCAATACCCTAAGCTACTTATCTCCTTACATATCTTGATGTGGCGCAAATCTTAAGCATGTTATGTGCTTCAGTGGCAAAAATTTCACACGTCCCCAGTTACCTTAATTATAGTAACTAGCACATATATCTAATAGGAAAATAAATACCTTGGGTTGCATCATGGCACCAACGTTTGTCCACCTCAATTATGAGCTTTAACCTTTGTGTTCCATTTCTAACTTTGGTTGGACAGTTGGCACAAGCCTTGGTGCAACTATCAAACTACTCTTGTCAAAGACTTCATTCAATTACATAGTATGACATCTGACCTTTCCTTCTTTGCACGAATCATCTGTAGATATGCCTTTGTTATCATTGCATCATCATCTATAAATGTTAGTCACCTCATTCATTCAAGTTTTCTATTTGAACTCTCGAGCCATAACCTCAATATTTTTCAATTGCTTTAAAATCTTAGATGGAACGTCTTAAGTTGCTAACTTTGATCATGGCACTTTTATTCATGGCTCCAACTGCTAGGCTTTGTATCTCTTGCTCAACCTTTGTAGTCTTTGGATTGTATAAGCGAATGTTCGTATATTTTCTAAAGACGCACGGTCCTGTTCTCTATAAGTTCAACCCTCGTTTCTAATCAAGTGTGCTGGCTCATTGAATTGGCATGTACTGGATGAACAGCAGCTCTGATGGTTATTAATTGCCAGATTTAGAAGGTCACCTTGGTGGACAGATTTGTGGAAGTTGAGAAAGGGATCTTGCACAAACTGAATCCATGCATCTGTGACTTGTTGCATTGTTGCCTCCATGATCTCTTGACCGTTTCCTTTCCAGATCTGCAAGTTTCTATGTTTCCGTGCTGAAATTCCTTAATGGTTGGTACTGGATGGATTTTGTAAAGGATTAATCATCTGATTAAGTCACTTCATTTTTGTTGAGCATCATCTTCATCCAAACCTGTTGATTGTATTTGTGAGCTCTAGGCATGTGGTAATCATCTTGGCAGGGAAAGTATCAATTTCTGCTATGATTCCCTGACATCTTTCTCCAAAGTGCCTTTTTTCACACCATGGATCGTTTCTCCTATCAAATCATTGAATTTTGTTTCCAAGATTTAATTATGTTCTTGACTCGTCTTTATCTTCTCCAATAACTTGCCCTGCATCTTGCAGGTTTTGAATGTTGAACAGGTCAGTGTGACTAATCCAATTGGTAGAAAGTATTTATTTAAATCATTGAAGACAAGAGGATGGTGACAACCTCATTTTAATCATTACAGTAATGGTAAGGATAGTTGAAGTTGTAAATTTTAGTGCCTCGTATTAGTTTCAATCATGGTGCTGTGAGGTTAAAAGTAACCAATGGTAGCACATCCTTGCCACCATCTTTCTAGCAGTGACCTTATGTTCTTCAAATCTGGGTGTTGCATGTTACTCCCTTTACTTTGTACTGAAGTTTGCATTTCAGTATGCTTCTCCACATCATCCTTCTCATTTAATTGTGCACCATCCAAATCAATTTGTGTTCCTGTGTGGATAGGAGTGTTGGGATTGTCTCTTAAAATTGATGTTTGCTTGTGCTTTGTGCACCATCATGTAGGTGTTTCACAACATATGTACCTAGTACCTAGAACAATACTCAATATCTTTCTTAATTCAAATTGAGCTCCGTCTCTCTGTAGCATGTAGTGGCATGAATCAATAGTGCAACCACTTTGCAAATCTTCTTCTGCTACTTTGAAACATATGCAAACCCTTTTAAGCATTTGACTAGTACTTCTTTGACCTGCTTGAGGTTTAATGTTCAAAGAAACTGGATATGATAAATATTCTTGATTTGGAGAGGTGCTACAACCTATGAAGAGGACACAGTTTCAACTCCTTCCATGACACATTTTCTATAATTTTGACTTTCTACACCTAGCCATATGTTGGAATTTAGCTTTGGGTGGCATCTTAGCTTCTTTGCTATGAGTATGACAAGTGTGACTATCTCATCTCAAAGTAATTTTTGAGTGCATCAGAACACATTGGCTCCTAGAAAGTGCAATCACCTTGGATATATTATTCCTTTGCACCCACAGAATCAAAATCTGACACACTTTACCAACTCAGTGCACCATCAAAGGTGGGATGAATATAATCACTCATTTGTATTGTGATACTAGAGCTCTCATCTTTATCTTCCTTAGTCATATCCACACAACATATGTAGCTCTGTGTGAGGCATCTTGAAATATTGCTATACACTTAAAATAATCCTCAAAATTCATTGTGTGGCACTTATAGTTCATATCCACCTCAACCTCAAAGCTTAATGTGCACCCAAGCTGCACAAGATAATTGCCAACCTTGTCCACTTCCAAAACCTCAAAATGAACATAAAATTTGTTGATGGTATCAACTTCCACATTGTGCATGATATCCACAAACTAAATGTGGGTTCTTGTTAGATATAAACAAGATGTAGGGCGATTTACATGGAGTTCAATAGAGCTACCTATAGCTAGCCAACTTTATTTGGTCAAAAGACTAAACTAAGAACTTGTATCAATCAAAAATCATTCACATTGCATCAATTCATTAGAAGACGAATAGCTCTATGACAGACCCAAAATTGTAAGTGCAACAACTTTCATGCTTGAGACACGAAACAATTCCTCTTGGAACAAGGTGTGGATAACATAATCAACTAATTTGCCGATTTGGATTCGGGGATGGGTTTGAGTACAAGAATCCAATTTGTGGATTTGTGAATTTAATTTTCCCATTATGATTTGTATGGATTCATGTATATCTATATCTATATCTATATATGTGTGTGTGTGTGTGTGTGTGTGTGTGTGTATAGAAACATATAAATATGCATTATATATGGATTCGTGTGTACTTATTCCAAGTTTGGCCCACGGGTCCTTGGGGATACGCGCAGAGTCACACCAGATTCTCCCTGGTCTGCGTCGATTGTGCTGTATTGCACATGGTCCGGATTTGACCCTGTGGGTGGATTCAGAAGGACCCACAAGGTCAGATCCTGTGCGAATCTGACACAAAATTGTTTGTGAATCCGGATCCGATTTGAATCTGAATCTGATTTTTCTGAAATGATAGCAACTTTCAGATAATTATGGATGATAACTTCAATACAAAGATCTGAAGATTATATACATACACATACATCAATATACATTATGTATGTTGATGTATGTATATACACACTTATATCAAACCATTGTCTTGATTTATCACCCCCAATAAATCTGAATATTAAATTTAAAGTATAATATTGATTTAACTGATCTGCACTAAATCTGAATATTAAATTTAAATTATAATATTGATTTAACTGATCTGCACTTGATCGAATTCTACTGCCATTTATATGCATCAATGGTAAATCGATTAATGAGAAAATGGTTTCAATATTCTACAGATCCGAATCTGATTATGTTTGCTTAAATTACCAATAACAAGTCACTATAAATTACATTGTGTTGATATCAATTTGGATCAGTGTGACTGAGGAAACTAATCATTGGTCATAGAGAGACACGCCTGTGAATGGATATGTCTCTACTCGCTTGGAGACATGTCTATTCATTGACATGTCTCCAAATAGTTATATATATCCAATTAGGTTGGACTTAGAAGGATGTGCAGAAATTGAATAGTGCAAGCCTTCTAAGAGTTTGATCATTATTATTCATATTCATCTTCAGTATTGTGTTCATGATAATAAGAACTCTTCATTCTTAGTTCAGATTTGTATAATTGTGGAAAGTAATTATCACCTTATTCTGATTACAATTTGCAAGAACAAATATCAGTCAATAGTTATCTTGTGAGAGTCAAAATTAAAGGAACATACATACAGTTCAGATCTGTTAATAAATCTAATCATTTTAACATGGTATCAGAGCATTGTTAAGGAAGATCCGATTAGATTTGAGAGTGTAGATTAAAACATGAATATAAAAATTTGCTTTCAAAGTCACAGTCTCTGGAGGTGAATAAGATAGAAGTCCAAAAGTTGAGAGATCCTTGCTCAAGAAAAAGAAGCAACAAGCATGATCAAAAGATGGGCATCTGAAAAAATGCAGCAGCAATCTGCAGATGCATTGAATATAGAGAAGCAGCTATATCAGAGAGTTGGTGTTCTTCTAGACATTGCATGCAGAATTTGGAAATCTAGACAGAGACATAAAACATTTGGCGGAGGTCCTCAAAGACGTCTCAGTCCCATGGAATACAATGACTTCTAAAGTTCCTGAAATGGACCTGTTTACAGTACTTTAGAAACTCTCAAGCAAATGCACTGCTGCAAATATAAAATCAAAGGATTTAATTGATGACATTGTTTAGTGTAAGACTGTGATGCATATAGTCTCCAAGTAGCAACGACTGATGATATTCAGATAGAGTTGTAGCTTGGATTCATATGTGATGAATCGCAAGCCTCCAATGATCTCTACATAAGTATCGATAATCATTGCCATTCCAAATGCACTTGATTGCAGATAGTGGAACAATGTATGTTGATGATGCAATCTATAAATGAGGAATGCATTGATAATTCTACAATTCTATCAATGATATCACCTAAGGATTTTACATCTGCTATCAATGGCCATCAATAAAACAAAAGTATGTGAGAGAAAGGTGGGAGTCGATGTTGATGTCAAAGATTAGTGGCCGAAGATTGCCGTGAATGCTGGAAACAAAGTTGCTGATGTTTCTAAAGCAGAATAATTCCAGAGAATTTCCTCTTGATCTTCCATTAAGTTTGAAGACACTTGTGGGGATATTTCATGTCAGGCTTAAGCACAAGTTCTGTTCTAGGCACTTGATTCATTAGATTGAGACTCTATATCTCATCAAAAGAAGGGGATGAATAATGTATTTTCTTGAGAATTAACGACATCTAAACATATTTTCAGGCTGGTTCAAGTATGTCTTGGAATGTGACTTTAAATTGATAATTACGGGGTAATAGATAGTGAAAAATGGAGACTATGTAAACAACACTTGATGTGAGGAGATTAAATGATCTGAGACCTTCCCATCTGCAACATCACCGAGAAAAGCATATGCAACAAAGCTTAGGAAGGTCAAGTTACAGGCTGTTAAGATGCTTTCAGAAAGTTTAGTGGAAAGCTGAAGGGACCCACAGTGGGAAATATAGTGGAATAGCAGAATGTGGAGATGTAACCATACCACTTCTTTCATGTGAATCTTTGAAGTCTGTCAATGTATGTTACTACCCTGGTTATCGGGAAGTATGTGCCCTCAGGATTTGGAGGTCTCAAAATGTGACGTTACAGATAATGAAATTGCCTCCTTTGGCATTCATATCACATAATGCAGTTGAAACTGGCATGAGTGGGATTTTGTAACAGAATCACAACATGGCAGAGTTCAGTATATACCATATGCAATTGGATCTAGCACTTCTAAATTGCAAAATATACTAAGGTAAAAGGGGCTATTAATGATGAAGGGACCCAGGCAAGCGATGCCTCGTTGGAGGAATTTTCAGAGATATCTGAAACATGTCATTAGACTTTTGGCAGATGATTTGTTAGCTCCAGAGACTGCTGCTATATCAGTTAAGACAATTGAGTTTCTAAGCATACCAGGAAAAATAAAGCAAATGATATCAACAATTTAGATTTCATAGGCCCCTCCAGTAATTTTGGCAAGATCCAAGAAAGGAGCAAAGCCAACAACAAAATGCAAGGTAGCTTCAGAAGCAGGATAATCTATGGAAGTTGGTGAATCAGAGGACTGCCTCCTAAATTATGCTTTCTGGACACAATCTCTGAGGTTACAGATTCACATGAAACTTTGGACATCAGTCATCAATCATGATGCCTAGGTGAGAGATACTCTCTATAGCAGTAGTATAAAATGATGGTTCATACGTCATGAGTCATTGGAGACAATTTAGACCTAATTGCATTCTGGGAGCAAGATATGCTTCCGCAAGAGAGGGAGTAGCTAGAGGAAGTGCTTTAATTGACTATTGAGGATTATATTGGTTCAGAGGGAGAAAATCACATTGAGACGATTTTTCTGGTGACCAAGAAACTGTAGCAATCAATCTAGAATTAGATAATCTATCAGATGAAACCTTAGATGAGGAGCTAAGGTTGTTATCAAATTCAGAAAAAAGGTCTAAGGCAACCTTGGATGAGAAGGTCAAAAGGTTGATGCATGTACTTGGAGTTTCCGATAGAAGCCGCATTATCATAAATGTTGGTATAGCAAAGCTTAGGGATAAATCCATAATTTATTACATTCACTCCTGTTACTATGAAATCAGACAAGTACATTTGTATACGAGAAACTACTCCTACGAATAATGTTGTGATAAGAACAAAGGGAGTTGCTAGGAGATCTGCCAAGTGGATCTTTGATTACTTTTATCATAGTGATTCAGAGGGAGGAGACCATGGAGATGGTTTTTAGACGAAGTACATTACCACTGAAGAACAAATGGTTGATATTCTCACCAAAGCAAAGTTTGTGAATTTTGAGACTACCTTAGAGTTGTGAAGAATAGAGCCCTTGGTAAGAGGGAGTCTAATGATTTCTTGAAATGCACTGTATTGTATTCTCCTCTATTAGAGGGAAGCTTATAGTGAAACCCTGTTCCACCCTTTGGGAGTAGTTATGATGGATCCACCCTCTGATATGGTTCATGGTGGATGTCATGAGTGTGATGCCATTACAACGCGTGAGAGAATATGTGGTGACTCCGTGAAAAATCTTTTATCATCATGTGTGTGACTCCATGACTTTATGGTCCCTCTGTGTACATTATTGAAAGGCTACGATCTTTCGGATAATGAACAATTGAATTTGACATTGTAAGGTGACGACTTTACAATATTTTGTTTTACTATCATGTGACGTGATGTTTGTGGGACATGCCATGATAGTTAATATCTCTTGGACATTTTGATAGATATCACGAGACCTGATATCATTTGAAGATCATTATGATCCTTTAAGAGATAATCATGGTGGTTATTGTATCCATGGATATACCATGATTTATTTTGGTAGACATCATGAGACTTGATGTTAGTGCACATACCATAATGTGGATATTGACGAAGAATGTCACGAGACTTAAATTTCTTAAGCATATCATATCTACTAATATCACGAGTAAGGTGATATTGTTATATACTTGGATGAGTATTATCTTCCCTAGCTAAGAGGGAGTGTTGAAATGATAGCAATATTCAGATAACTATGGATGATGACTTCAATACAAAGATCTGAAGGTTATATGCACACACATACATCAATATACATAATGTATATTGATGTATGTATATGTACACTTATATCAAACTGTTGTCTTGATCCATCACCCACAATAAATCTGAATATTAAAATTTAAGTATAATACTGATTTAACTGATCTGTACTTGATCGAATTCTACTGCCATTTAAATGCATCGATGGTAAACCGATTAATGAGAAAATGGTTTCAATATTCTACAGATCCGAATCTGATTATGTTTGCTTAAATTACTGATAACAGGTTACCCATAATTACATTGTGTTGATGTCAATTTGGGTTGGTGTGATTGAGGAAACTAATCATTGGTTATAGAGAGACACGTCCATGAATGGACATGTCTCCACTCTGTTCATTGACATGTCTCCAAATAGTAATATATATCCAATCAGATAGAAAGATCTACAGAAATCAAATAGTGCAAGTCTTCTAAGAGTTCGGCCATTATTATTTATATTTGTCTTCAGCATTGCATTCATGATAATAAGAACTCTTCATTCTTAGTTTAGATTTGTGTAATTGTTGACAGTAATAATTACCTTATTCTGATTACAATCTGCAAGAAGAAATATCAGTCAATAGGAATATCTTGTGAGAGTCAAAATTGAAAGAACATACATACAGTTCAGATCTTTTAATAAATCTAATCATTTTAACATGATTCAAGGCCTAGATACGTGAATCCTATAATGCAGATAATCAACCTTTGGAATATCAGTGGGTGCATGGGCAGTCCGGTTGTCAGGATTCAATGTTAACATTTGCCTTTAGAACATTGGTGTCAGCTTGTGCAACTAATTGCAGATTTTAATAGCTATGGACAAGAGATGTGATGGGGTTTAGTGGAGACTACATATAACTAGCCCACTCTCTGTGGTATAATGATTCATCATAGTTGTGTCAATCAATGCATCCTTTACATCATATTTATTTATTGCACAACAACATTCGTTTCTTAGGGATTTGGAGCAATCTTTTCTAACCGTGCTTGAAGTTGTTGTAGAAGTAAATCTTGGCACAACAATCAAAGGGTAGCATCAACCAATGAGATATCAGTTATGCATGGGCAGTTTGATCTTGTTAAGCTTCAATGCTGACATCATCCACCTAGAGCACATGGGTGACCCCACGTACAACTGTCTATTGGTATGCTTGGGGAGCTGGTTCTATCCCCCATATATTATACAAACATTTAAATTGGAGGGCTATAGCTAACATTTCCACTATTGTAGACTCCTTTTTTGATAAGGTTCAAGAGAGGGTATACACTAGAAGCTCCTTTGTCTTCTAGCTGTTATCCCACTTCTGTAACAAGTTAAGATACCTGCCATTATTTGCTAAGGTTTGAGATAGGGAGAGAGCTAGAATCTCTACTACCATTATAAATGCAACTTTGGAATAGGAGGGCTATAGCTTATATATAGCATCTCCACTATTGCACTCATTTGATATCCCAGATATAGTGCAAGCTAGAAGCTCCACTGCCATTATAATTTGGATTTGGCTTAATTTAATTTGCTTGTTTTCTTCTAGCTTTTATCACTCAATTTTAATATATTTGACCACTCCTCACTATTATAATTCCAATTGCCACACATAGATAATTTAAAAAACCACATATTCAAATGCCCCACTTTCACATGGGTAGGAAGTAATGAGTCTATTGTTTCCTCCATATCTATTCTTAGTGTTTCTTGAAGAATGTGTTTTTCCCTTTGTATACACATTGCCTTGATGTCATGTGTGGATGACTAATACACTTTACCACAATAGTCCATTTGACACTCTTTAGCTTTTGTAGTAAAGATATGTTGATGTATGTTGACAATCACGAAAAAAGCTCATAGTGAGTAGATTGTGGCTCTCAATAAGGGATTATGTCACCATTTTGTGCTTATATATCTAGAAAATTATTTTGGAATATGCTTGTTAGACCAACACTTCATCATAACCCAGATTGTCCCTCTTGTGGAGCCACATTAGCTAATCATTTTAACTTTTGTGGAAATTTGATCAATCAAAGCCTTCAATATATGTCCTATTGAATCTAGTGGATCATTAATTTCTTTGTAGCATGACATAACTCCTAATGCTTCTTGTGTTGTAATTTGCATTGCCCCTGTTTATGTGGTATACATTGGCAAGTTGCTTACTAAACAATTTGTTGTATAATGTTGAATTTAGAGTATGAGATGACTTTACTAGTAAGTCACGAAAGTGGTCCTAAGCACACACTTATTCACCTAGTTAATTTTGAATTTTATTCAAGACACCAATAGTTTAATGCTCAAACTCAAGGTACTTAAACTTTAGTCATCTATGATCCCCTTCTTAGCTTCATCCAAATTCAAGTGTGAACTAGTGGGATCGAATGCCACATTCGAACCCTAATCTTGCCTCCTTAGCTTGCAACAAACTCTCAGATCATTTGAATTGAATCTTTGACATACTTTGCGTGCATATTGTGTCTAACCCCTATAAATGACATATTGCATACTCCACCTTGCCAAAGAATTTTGTAGATAGTTGCAAAAGTTCCCACATGATCATATTGCCTATAGAAACATGATATAACTAAGAAGTGAAAGTATTTTACAAGCTCAAAGCATCCAACTACTTAACAATAATAATCATCAATGAAATGGAAATAACAATAAAAGATATGACGTGGAGACACCCTTGTAGGAAAACAACTCTTTATGCAAAGAGACGCAAAATTTGTATAAATATTTCAAAAGAGTTACACCAAGTGCTATGCCATTTTCTAAATTGTTACAAATCTTTATTACCACTACAACCTATAATACAACTTGTGCTACCTCCTACTCCAAGCTCTAATTGCCATAAAGGGTTATTAGCAGTACAATGGACTCAGACAAGGAGCCTAGTAGTCTATATGCAAAAAATACCTAGTGTGCTATTCAAGAGTTATAGGCATCTTTCTAGAAGCTTCAAGGATTTTCTTATAAATTCACTAGAGGAAAAAATCAAATCCACCAAAAGACAAAATAGCAACGCTTTAATCCCAAAAATGGCTGCCAACTTCTTAAACATAGTTATAAATGTTTTTTTAACGTCTTACAATTTTAGAGATGTTTCTTACAACACCATAAATTTTTATATTCCCTTCTGCTATGTGCAAGGTGCTTAGAGATATTGTCATAGGCCAATTAAACTACCACACTAAATGCCACCATGGAAATAATATTTTAAGTGACTAGAAAATCACATTTAATTAAAAAATGTCCTTTCCATGTGTGATGCCCAAGTTCCCCTTCCGTGATTCTTGTAGCCATATGAAATAATATTCAACTATTCTAATATTAAAATCAAGGTACAAAGTCTTAGGATTCTAAGGTTAATATCACAAATCCTAACATTCTTCTATTGACATTCACATTGCAATGATATAATTGAGAATAAAATAAAAGAAGTGCATGGAGAGACAATTACCATGGTCCCCTTACACCAAGCAGACTTCTCCATGTTTATCAACTTGTTGAGAATCTCCAACATTCTCTAAAGCATCCACTTTTTATAACTTGTCTCTACCACCCTCAATCATTTCTCTAATGAGGTAATACAAAACATCCATGTGTTCAATGTGGGCATGATACATAGAGTTTTTAACGAAGAAAATGACATTTGATTGTCACATCCAATTTTAAAAAGTTTACATCAAAGCCCAATAATTTAAACATAATCTTACTAACTACACTACTGTTTTCAAGCATTACTATATATTTTTCTTTTACAGTGGACAATGCAACTATAACATGTTTGCGTATCAAATGAATTGTTCCTCCAAACAATGAAAATGCATAACTTCTTGTATTTCCTAACTATTCCTCCAAACATTGTGTGACACTTACAGTAACTATTTGTGCATTTTCTTGTTTGTTGATCGTAATATCAAATTTCATTGTTTGGTTAGCCTTCACATTACATAATTTACAATTTTTCAGTTCCTAATACATTTTAAGAATTATATCCTTAGAATATAACATTTTCATTGTTACAAGATTTAAAAGACTAGTATAGATATCTTAAATAAATCTATCTAAAGAAATGCCGAAAGATATCCACTACAAAATAATTATAATTTAATATACTACATATAAAATTATTTATATTTCCTTTATTTCTATTTATTTAGTTTTTTACTAACTTAAGTTTTTTATTTTGATATCTTAAAAAATAGATGATTTATATCTCCAAATATTATAATTTAAACAAATATTTTATGTGGTATTTATTAAATTATTTTTAAAAGTATATTCTATTTATAATAAGATTTAAACTTTTGACATGTAGTTGGTTGTGAAATTTAATCTAGAAGAATAAAAGTTAACATTAACACGCTCACACCATCCCACTCCACCCATTCTGCCATTGTAGAATGCCTATCGACATTAATAATAACCTTTAATGTTCTCAGCATAACCCACAAAAACACACTTGTTAGCCTTGAAATCAAACTTAGAATGTTATTCCTTAGGAATATTAATATATGCCTCACTACCAAAAACTTTAAAATGTGAAATGGATGATCATTTGAGAAAGTTGACAATCATTTATTGGTCCACACCTTAATGGTAGTTTTTGTGAGGATTATAGGTTTGGTTGGCACTTCAATATATTGATGATGTGTTGTATTGGTGACAGGTTTGTCATTGATGACAACATATATGTTCGAGCTCATGATAGATAGGGATTTTGTACATCATAGAGGTTTATTAAATTAACAAAATTAGCACAAAACAGGTAAGCTATGCGGGCTTAGGATTATGCTCACGGATGAGTGTAGATGCTACATCTATTTTCGCTTACCTGTTACAGTTTATTTAGTGTATACTGGTAGCAAACCAGTGTGCAAGAAATTCTGTTAGAGATAGTTGCTGGTAGATTGGCTATATCTTACTACTGAAGTTGATTTAAGATGAGCGAGCTTGGATCGTGGTTGAAGACATGTCCGTGATGCTATGTTCGTAATAGCATATCTTGGAGATTATTCTTGGAGAGGTCATAGATGCTAATTGTGCGATATGTTTTATTGGTAGTTAATATTGTTAGTGAAATGTGTTGATCTTTATTTGACAAAGTGTTAATTGAATTGTATTGTATGGGAACACTATTGTAATAATTGTATTGATGCTTAAGAAGGCATGTATGCCTTATTGAGGTCCTATGTAAAAATTGTACTTTGGGAAAGCCTTAATTGGCCAACCTAATTAGTTATTAGGACAAGGTATAAAGGAAAGATGTTTTCCTTGGGAGCAAGTGTGATATTATATTGTGGCTATTGTATGATAACTGTGTATTAAGGATGCAAACTTGATTAGAGCAGAGGAGAGGTAGAGTTGGATGTTCGATTGGGAACTTCAAAGGAACTATATTAGAAATTGAGTTGCAGTATTGGTTTGTTCAACTATTGGATTTGTTATCTAGAAGATCTGCTCTTGATTGTTGACTAAAGCAATTTGGACAATGGGTTTCGTTATCTTCCTACAAGCCTTTGAAAGGGTTTGGACCTTCTAACAAGGGTTCAAGGTCTCCTAATAGGATCTATCTTCTAACCAGGACTGTTGTACTGATTGTATTGTATTTGGCTCCTAATAGGTTTACATCCTTTCAAAAGGAACATGAACATTAATATTAGTACACTATCTTGTGGGTACCACCCCCACCGGGATTTTCCCTCTGATCAGGGGTTTTCCTAGTCAACAAATTGTTGTGTCACTGTGTAGGGTTTACTTCTTGTTATGGTTCATCATTATGGAGTTGGATTTAATAAGTTGGATATAAGTTTAATTTGGTCACAATTGATATAGCTCGCCTCCCCCCCTATCAGTTGTGTGGGTGGACTTTATTTCCTAACAATTGGTATTAGAATATCAGGTCCTCTTTGATTAGGAAGCTTAGCAGCTTGAAGAGATCCATAGCATTCAAGAAGGGAAGTTCAAACATTGATGGAGACAACTATGACACTTGGAAGGATATGATGTGAACTCATTTGATTTGCATGGGTATTGATTACTAGTTAATTACAAAGACTAAAACTACAGTAAAGGAAGAGAAGGATCTATCCTCCCATATTAATGAAGAAAAGAAACTCTTAATGTGCAACATGTATGCTAGAGAAGCATTGATCTCTGCACTTCTAGAAACAAAATTTGTTGAGGTAAAAATTTTACAATTCGCTTTTGAAATTTGGGATAGATTAGAAAGACTTTATGAAGGTGATACATATACAAAAAAGGCTAGGTTGCAGAATTGGAAACCTATGCTTGAAGGTGCCAAGATGCAAGAAGATGAATTTGTTAGGTCATATGTTCAAAGGATTACTGAGATTGTTATAGGAATAAAAAGCTTTGGAGGAACAATATCAGGAGATGAGTTATTTTACAAAATTATGAGATCTTTGACTCTTGCTTATGATACAAAGGTGATTGCAATAGAAGAGGTTATTCCATTTATGCAAGATTTTAATTGAGAAACTTTGATTGGAAAGTTGCAAGCATTTGAATCTAGTAGACTAAAGGATAAATTTCCTAGAGTTGAAATTGCTTTAAAAGCTAGTGTACATAATGATAAAAGGGTACTAACTAAAAGTGCAAGCACTAGTGGTGATTATGCTAGAGATTGGGTAGAAATGCAAGAAGAAGAAAGGAAAATTGATGAACTTGTTTCATTGATTGTGAAGATTGAACCTAAAGGTAAGAAAGCTTTTGCTTGTTGGCATTGCAAAGAATTTGGTCATTTTTCTTATCAGTGTCCTAAAAGAGAAAGAAAGGTTAAGCCTAGGAAGCCTTACAAGTCAACGATTCCAAAAGATTGTTTTTATGCTAGTGATGATGAAATAGAATTCAAGGAAATAAATTTCTTAGACAGTGATGATGAAGATGAGATAAGATTTGTTACTATTAAGGAAGAGAGCCTATTAAGGAACAAAAACACTTGTATCACAAACTGAGAAAAATAAATCTAATTGAATGATAGATAGTGGATGCTTACATATTGACAGGTGAGAAGACAAATTTGTTGAGTTTAACAATGATGATGGTGATGTAGTTAGAGTTGGGAAATAATGCTCCATGTTCTATTAAAGGAAAGGGATCTATTACACTTGATATTAAAACTAACACTGAGGATGTATATTTTGTTGATGGATTGGAACATAACTTCTTGTGTGTAGAACAATTTGTTGACAAGGGATATCATTTGCAATTCACACTTGAAAGAAATGCACTTTCAAGGAAAAACATGGCAAATTGATTGGAATAGGTGTAAGAACAAGAGGTAATACTTTTCAGGTGCAACAACAAGAGGTAATGTTTTTCAGTTTAATCCTACTGAGATAAGTTGCTTGTTGCTAAAGTTGATGACAATTGCTTATGGCATAGGAGATTTTGTCATAAAAACTTTGATAATATTGTCAAGGTGAGTAGCACTAATGCAGTAAGAGATCTACCAAAAATTGTGAAACCCTCTAACATGATGTGCAAGGAATGTGTGATGGCTAAACAGAAGAATAGTTCATTTCCTAGCAAAGTATTCACTACATCAGAGAAGTTGGATATTGTTCATATAGACTTGTGTGGACCTACAAAGACAGGGACATTCTATGGCGAAAGGTATTTCATTCTTTTTATTGATGATTTTACAAGAATGACGTGGGTTGCATTTTTAAGAGAGAAATTAGAAGCCTTTGACAAGTTTAAGATATTCCTGGCTAGAGAAAATGAAATTGGTATGAGAATCAAATATTTGAGTTTGATAAGAGGAGGAGAATTTTAAAACAATGGAATTAGAAGGCAGGTTTCAACTCCTAAAACCCCACAACAGAATGGGATTGCAGGAAGAAGGAACATAACATCGAGTGGAGCAGCTAAAGTGATGATGCTAGAAGGTAATGTAGCACATGTGTATTGGAGAGAAGCAGTTGCCACGACAATATACACAATGAATAGAGTTAAAATCAGCCAAATATGTAAGACTCTTTATGAGTTATGGTTTGATCATACACCTACTGTGAAATACTTCAAATTTTTTGGAAGCAAATGTTATATCAAGAGAAAATACGATATAGGGAAATTTGATCCTAGAAGTGATGAAGGAATATATCTTGGTTTTTCTACTAAGAGCAAAGCATATAGATGTTATAATAAGAGACCAAGGGCAATAGTTGAAAGTGCAAAAGTAAAGGTTGATGAAAAGTTGCAGGTGCAAGAAAGGGTACTTGACTATGATTCAGAGGAAAATCAGGCTAGTACGAGTCAGAGACCAATGATGAATCAAAATATAGAACAAGAACAATTCTTCAAAATGGATAATGAGCTACAAGCACAAATTGATGAAGAACCTAGATGGAAACCTAGAGAAGAACCAAATGAAGAAAAAAGAACACCAAAGTATGTTGCAAGGAATCATCTCAAAGATCAGATCATTGACAGTGCAAACAAAGGAGTAATGACACGAAACAAGGTAAGAGAAAAAATTTGTTTGATTTCACAAGTTCAACCTAAGACTACTGATGAGGCATGCAACGATCAATTTTGGATAAATGCTATGAAGGAAGAACTTAATTAGATGGAAAAGAACAAGACATAGGAATTAGTCGCTTGACCTAAAGACAAGAATGTTATTGGTACTAAATGGATATTTAGGAACAAGATGAATGAACAAGGTGAAGTTGTAAGGAACAAAGCAAGGTTAGAATGCAAAGGATATTGACAACAAGAAGGTATAGACTTTGAAGAGACTTTTGCCCATGTTGCAAGATTAGAAGTAGTAAAAATATTTTTGGCTTATGCATCTAACAAAATTTCTAAGCTATATCAGATGGATGTGAAGCCAGCTTTCTTGAATGGCGAACTTGAGGAAGATGTATATATTGAACAACCTAACGGTTTTCACTTATTGAAGACAAAGAAATGGTATGCAAACTGAAGAAAGCGTTGAATGGGTTAAAACCTTAGTTACTTGGGTACTTGGTTTTGCCCCCAAAACCTTGCCTGGGTTCGAACCAGTTCAAAATACTGGTTTGATTCGGCCCAGGTTCAATTTTCTTGGGGCTGGTTCGAACCCACAGTCCAAGAATTCGAACCCATACGAATATCAACTTGTGTCTCCTCTCGCACAAGACAAAAGAATACAAAGATGGGGAGACAAAGAGGTGGGACGTAGATGCAGAGTTGGCGGACTTGGATGTTTTGCTTCTTAGCTTACAATTGAAGACTTTGAAGATTTTAATGCCCATACTATTGTTGTTGGTGCTGATTCCATTGGCCTTAGCTCTATTGCTGAGGAGTCAACTAATGTGGAAGGACTACAATGAGGAGAAGAAGATGATGAAGAAGATGAATATGATGAATATTAAAATTTTACACATTATGATTAGTTGAAACTTGAACTTGAAACAATGATACTTGAACTTGCTGTTATGATTCATGGATCATGATTTAATTTTAATGTTTTGAATTTGAATCTATGATGTTGAACTTGAAAATTGAAATATATGATGGTATGATCTTGATTCATGATGCTATGGTTACATGTTTAAAGTTTATGTGGCAAGCCTATGGTGTTTTCATTATTTAAATGATTAAATCATATGATTTTATGATACTCTATGCTTCTAGGCTTCATATATATATATAGTCGAACTTGAACTACGGAATAGGTATTCCCGCAACAAGCCCACTCCTACTATATATATATATAAATTTTTATATTTTTTACATGTTTCTGTATGAACAAACCCAAAACCTTTTCCATAATTTTTCCATACTAGCAAACCGGTTCTTTGAATCTATATTTCAAATCGAACTCGAACTGGTAACTAAGGTTAAAACAAGCGCCTAGAGCTTGGTATGCAAGGTTGGATAGACATTATTGAGTTTGGGGTTCAAGAGAGGTAATGAAAATAGTAATTTTGATTTAAGGACAAATTCGGATGGTTTGTTAATCATTGTTGTATTTGTTGATGACGTTATTTTTGGAGACAATGATGAAGCTAGAAAGAACTTTTCTAATGAAATGAAAAATGAATTTGAGATGTCTATGATTGGAGAAATGAAATATTTCTTAGTATTGCAAATAACACAATAAAGGTGGCATTTTCATATCTCAGGCTAAGTATCTTAAGGATTTATTGGTGAGATTTGGTTTGGAAGATTGTAAGCCAGTTGGAACACCTATGGTGACTAGATGCAAATTGTCAAGCAAAGATGAGTCCCCCAGTGCTATGCAAACTAGATACAAATTCATGATTGGAGGATTGTAATATTTGACATACACAAGGCCAAATATAGCAAATGCAATTGGAATAGTTGTGAGATTCCAAACATATCCTAAAGAGACATATCTAACAACAGTAAAAAGGATATTCGGATATTTGAAGGGAACATCGGACTTTGGATTATGGTATGACAGATCTAATGATTTTACATTCTGTGCATATACTGATGCTAATTGAGAAGGTAATATTGATGATAGGAAGAGCACGAGTGGTGGTACATTCTCTCTTGGTGGAAGATTGGTTTCTTGGCTAAGGAACAAGGTTCTATTTCACATCCACAAAAAAAACAGAATATGTTGTCGCAACAAACAATTGTAATCAAATTATGTGGATGAAGCAAATGCTGAAGGATATTGGTATTGAATTATCATAACCTATAATTATTCATTGTGATAACACAAGTACTGTGAGTATGTCAAAGAATCTAGTTTTACATTCAAAGACTAAACACATTGCTATTAAGTATCATTTCCTGAGAGAGAAATTTGCAGAAAAGGAGATTAGATTGGAATATTATAAGCACAAAAAAACAAATAGCAATTATCTTTACTAAACCATTGGCTAAGGACACCTTTAAGTATCTCAGAGGTATTCTTGTGGTCATGTCCCCACTTGATTTAGTACAATCAAAGCACAATTCATACATCTGAACATGATATTTGGTGCTACTCCTATGGGGGAGTGGTCATAGAGAGCAGAGTTAATTGAAGAACTCTTATGTAATGATTTTGGTATAGCAACGTCTGTTGGCACTTGGCATTATTATTTTTAGATTGGCTTGATCTAATGTAGCTATTCTAGATTGATGCTTTGGCATATTCACACCTTTTTCATTGATGTCAAAAGGGGAGAAGAGTAACAATGAAAAACCTTATGTACCCTAAAGGGGGAGATAAACAATGATATCAAAACATGTATAGGTTGTATATGTTGAGGATATTCAAAAAATGTAATTAGATGGGAGATTGTAAAGGAAGCTAGATATGTTGAAGACATTCAAAAAATTGTTAAGCATTCATGTTTTTCCATCATATGTTTCCATCAATGCTAAAGGGGGAGATTTTTAGGATTACAGGTATGGTTGGCACTTGGATGTACTGATGATGTGTTGTATTGGTGACAAGTTTGTCATTGATGACAATATAAATGTTTGAGTTCATGAAAGACAAGGACTTTGTACATCGCAGAGGTTTATTAAATTAGCAAAGTTAGCACAAAACAGGTTAAGCTATGTGAGCTTAGGATTATGTACACGGATGAGCATAGATGTTATATGTATGTTCGCTTATGTTGATATTGAGTATTGGATGAGTTACAATTCATTTGGTGAAGATTGGTGGTAGACTAGTGTGTAGGAAATTTTGTCAGAGATAGTTGCTAGTTGATTGGTTGTATCTTATCAGTGAAGTTGAATTAAGAGGAGCGATCTTGGATCATGATTGAAGATATGTTTGTGATGCTATGTTCGTGATAACATATTTTGGGGATTAATCTGGAGAGGTCGCGGATAGTAAACGTGCAATGTGTTTTAGTGACAGTTAATATTGTAAGTGAAATGTGTTGATCTTTATTGGAGTGTTAATTGTATTGTAATGTGTGGGAACACTATTGTAATAATTGTATTGATGTTTAAGAAGGCATGTGTGCCTTAGTGAGGTCCTATGTAATCATTGTACTTTGGGAAATCTTTAATAGGCCGACCTAATTAGTTATTAGGACAAAGTATAAAGGAAAGATGTTTTCCTTCAGAGTAAGTGTGATATTATATAGTGGTTATTATGTGATAGCTATGTATTGAGTATGCAAATTTGATTAGAGTAGAGCAGAGAAAAGGTAGAGTTGGATGTTGGATTAGGAACTTCAAAGGAACTGTATTGGCAATTGAGTTATAGTATTGATTAGTTCAAATATTGGTTTTGTTATCCAAAAGATCTATTCTTCCTTCTTGACTGAAGCAATTTGGATAGTGGCTTCAATTGTCTTCCTGCAAGCCTTTAACAGGGTTTGAACCTTCTAACAAGGGCTCAAGGCCTCCTAACAGGGATCTATCCTCTAACCAGGACTGTTGTACTGATTACATTGTGTTTGGCTCCTAATAGGGTCACATCCTTTCACATGAAACATTTACATTAGCACACTATCTTGTGGGTACCATCCCCACCAGGGTTTTTCCTCTGAGCAAGGGTTTCTCTAGTCAATAAATAGTTGCGTATGATTTACTTCCTCTCATGGTTCATTATTTTGGTTACTGAAGTTGGATTTAATATATAAGTTGGATTCTTGAAAGAAATTCAAGTTTGAGATGATCTCTTTCATTGTAGATGTAATAATGATGCTGCACTTTCTTTTTGAACTCCTCTTTGGGGTGTGAAAGTTGCCCTTGATTTTGAAACCATCCTTTCAAACAACATACTCAGCTCCATGCCATCTTACTTGTTTACCATCCTCATACTGAAAGCTACCTTCTGCTTGCACTCCTCTCAATGGCTTGAGCTTAAACTAGGATTTGCATCTTCATTTTGACCTTCAACAACAAACCACCTTGCCAATTTGATGAATGTCTTGAAAGCGATCTCTATCCTCAAAGAATCGTTATGCTTGTAGTCTTTCCTCCATTTCACTTTGCAAAACAAGAAGAGTTGTCAAGGACATATCATTAACACGTCCAGCTTGCAAAATGAAACCTTTACAATTTCTAAAAAATGATTTTTGAATGCCAATTAAACTGCATTCTTGAAACCAAACTAATTGAAATTCCAATAAACAATCTAAAATTCCTAACTCAGAATTTCATCTCAACAAACTTTTAGCATACCATGTCAAAAAAATATCAGTTTCAATCTCTAGCCTGATTATAAACTTGCTGAAATTTACTTCTAATTTTAAACAACTTTATATCCTTCAAAATATTAATGAATCCTTTTCAATGCAACGACACAGCCTTGCATCTGCTTACATACTTGATGCAAAATACTTCTGAGTTTATAACTTTTGATCTGTACTTGCTAGAATTCTTTAATTCAGAATTAACTAAAATCCTTGATTGCCTTGTTTCATTCCTGCATGTAATTTGATCAAAATCACTCGATGTTCTGATTTTTAGTTCCCTTCCTAATTTTGCATTCCTTCTCCTTGATCTGCTTGGTATCACTTGGCATTTGAATGAGGTGTGTTGAAGTGAAATTCTGATCTCCTTTATGTATGCAATTCTGGCCAAGTGTCATGTCCATTTGGAAGAGGTCGTCCTGCCTTGTAATTGGCAATTTAAATTAAATTGAATTCACTTACCTCCACCTAAAAGGCCAACTCTTCCCTAAATGCATCTCTCATGATCAATAAATAATTGTATTTACTTTTAATGATTTACATCTCCACGAGGCCGACTTGCAATTTGAAATTGAAGCCAAGGTTTACGAGGGGAGCTCGAAGTGCCTAGGCTTCCCATGCTGGAGCCCAAGTGTGTCCCTTGGGCTTCATGAGCCCAAGGAGGTCAAAATTCCAACCTACCTTAGGCTCATGCCTGTGGTAATTCATCAATCCACATTCAAACTTTACTAAACATTTTGATTTCTCTTGTTTCTTCCTTCAATTTAATTCAGATTTTCTCATTTCATGCGATTTCATCTTGTCATTACACCTCATCAACCTTAGAATTCATTTATCCATCACCTTGCACTCTATTTGATTGATCTTGGCCTTGAGATTTTACATTGCAACACTCAGAATTTTCTCGATGTACACAAAAACACCTCTTTTCATTTCGATTTTGTCCAATCACTTGATGAGATTAAGAAGGTTGGTAGGCTTGGAGCCCAAAGGAGGTTGGAATTCTGACCTTGCTTGGGCTCTTTGAGCCCCAAGGAGGTCAGAATTTCAACCTCACTTGGGCTCTGCCGAAGTCTGGTTTTCTCCAGAATGTTAAGCTTTGATTTCAAATTTCACAGCAGCATTTCTTCTTCATTCTTGCACCTTTGTACAAATTCATTCCTCCACATGCCTTCGTTCAGAAAATGAATTGATCTCCTCCATGATTCCATCATCATCAATAATCCTTGTTTCGTTTCTTACCTCCCTTGTTTTGAATTGCGAGTGATAATGTTTGAAATGCTGAAAGGGTTTCAAAGAGGTGGCCGGGCTATAAAGCTATACATATCAAGTGAATCATGAGTTTCAAGAACAGATAAACAGAGGAATGGATAGTGTTTAATGATCAGAACTGATGACTCCATTAAAGTATAAGGCAGATACATGAACCACAATGGATAAGTTCAGGTAAACTCAATTCGAAGGATGTCATGGTAACTTGTAAGAGGTAAAGTCCATAAATTGAGTACAGCTTTGGAGAATGAACAAAGACATAAAGTTCAAATCATTTAAAGTTATGAAGAACCAGTTGTGACACATCAACAGAAATAGTCATACCATCTCTTATACTGTACAAGGAGCCATATTAGTAATGTAATGTTAAAATACATGCTGCTACAGTATTGTGGGAAAAAGTATCAAGGAGTAACAGGCCATGAATATGCAGAGATCATGCAAGATCAGATTTAGTAATGATGGTCACATGAAACAAATGGACAGACAGTTGAGTATTAAGGCATCTACATGATCTAGACTGCTGCAGGATACCGACAGTCAAAGATAGCTAACCAACAAGGTGCAGATAAAACAAAGTAATAACTTATTTCTTATGACAAGTATTTAGTCAGGGACATTGACGTTGGGCATATTAATTTTTATAACAACAAAGTAATGATGCCTCAGTTTCATGAGGTTCATTAACAGTCATAGCATTTATAAAGACAATGAGAAATGATCTTAAAAGCATAGTTGGAAAACTCTCACTCGGCAACAACTTGCCAAGCCCCAAAAAGTTTATTTGGGAAAAAATCAGCCAGTTTTTCAAAAATACCAGGGAAAAACTCAGGGACCTAAAATACCGCTCAAATTTAATAAAAAATACATTTTTTTTGCAAAATTCAATGAGAAGATGCATGCAATGAGTTAATCCTCTCAAACCTGTCGTCAATAGCTTGCAATCACCTAAGAATGCCTTGGAACCCTTCTTCTCTCCACTCCTCAAGCCTCCAAATGCTGAAAATGAAACTGGTAAACCAAAAAACTCGCCAAATTTGTTGGGAAAACAAAAAATCAGCGATTTTTTTGAGAAGTGTCGATTCACGATTTTTTCCGGGACAACTAAATCTCATGGCCACAAGACAAACACACAAAAGGAAAACCCTACAACTCACAGATTGTAATGTCCCCCCTAAGATAAACCTTAAGAATTAGGGATGATTATATCACAGAATGAAATTTTGGATGCTTCTTCCCAAAAGACTCTGGGAACCCTTACTTCAAATCATGATTATTGATACTACGTAGTATAAGAATGATATATTATTACTTTCTTTATAAATTAATTGTAGTGTGATATTCAATTGAGACTAGTCATATTATGATCTTGTAGGATATATTGTTTATCAATAGGATAAAGTGTTGCTTCTATCACTCAGTGATGACATATCTTGTGATTCTTGATATAGCTATGTAAATGTTATTTTATGACTTATAGCAACGACACTCTAAGTGAGAAACCCAAACTATAAGCAGTTACCTCAGATAGTATGGTAAAATTAAAGCATCAAATAAACACACGAGAAATACCATAAGATCAAAAACACTATGCATAAGGATATGATGTGAAAACCTACTATGGGAAAAACCGCGGTGAGAATGCTGCTAGGTCTACTGTCCTAATCCAGCCTCACAAATCTGAATCCAATTACAATCTTTAAGGGCTCCAACCCAAAAAGTCTCCAAAACCCTGTTCAAGAGCCCCAACTCCTACAAATATGAGCACCTACTCAATTTTTCTCAAGCACCAATTTTGCATACATAAACAATCAACCTGAGAATTAACTCAGAACATTCAAACTGATTTGGTATTTTAACAAAATGATCAAACTCACTATATCACATTTGCAAAATTAGGCAGGACTGAAAACAAACCTATCAAAAAACTGATTTATAAGCCTGCAAACTGATGTCACCAAGCAGATCACATAACATGATATCTCTGTATAACTGAAATGAATGATCGGGAAAAGATTGAACTTCTCTGTGTATCTGATCACCTTTGCTATTTTAATCAACAAAGAGAATCCTGTTTAGCCCAAAGGAATTACACACTGAACTACTGCAAACATTTGTGTGCTTGAAAACAATAGCATCAAGCAAGATTATAATTCCTGAAGAGTTGAGAACTTTTTATCTGCAGTTTATGCCTATCCAGAACGTTATGGACTTCTCAGCTTTGTCCAAAGAGATTCACGATATCTTTCAGCAACTGACAGTATATTCTTTCTTCTAAACATATACTTCTGTTCAGCATCAATCTCTCACACCTTTTGCAAATTTACATATCCAATCTGCAACATTATATATATATATATATATATATATATATATATATATATATATATATATATATATATATATATATATACAGAGTTGCTTTCAGGCTTATTCAAACTTCTTGTTTTACACCGTGACTATTCAAAGTAGAATGCATAAAATCCAATCTCTGTCCCACATCACTTTTGAAAGGCCTAGGAGAGATTGGTTTGAAAGTTACCAACTTCTCTTTAACATCCATATTAACCTCTGTTTTGCATGGCTTAATTTGCACCACCAAAGCCATAGACAAAATATTAAAACATGTTCTGGTCTTTAAAACATACCAGATTGCACCAATCAAGAACAAGTTTATAAATCTTCAGCCACATCATCGAATGTTTAATACAAACAATTAATTAAAAACATTGTTCCGATATGTGAAGGCCCGATAAAGAAATGTATCTATAGAATTATACATGGATAAATTTCTATTTAAGCCACCAAAGATGAATAAGATATGCTATCTTCAGTTTTAAGAAATATGACTTGGTCTTCTGAGTTGGCACTTTGACTGACATGGCATGCTACAACTACCTACTCCCCTGTTTTAGAATTTTTTTTGTTTCCTACATATAACAGCATATTAAAGGTTGTCTTAATGTTTTCATGGAAGCCTGACAGGAAGCTTAAAACTGTTTCACAGTTGCTGCTGAAGACAATTGGTTTTGTATTTCCAGGCCACTAGAGAGAAATAAAAACAATGGCTCTTGTTGAGTTCAACCAAGAATCTATGTTGAGTTGTTGAGTTTAATACAAATAATGGCAATGTTAAATATTTCTCCATGCTTCTTTCATTATTACTATAACATTATTGTTATAAATGTTCAGTCTCACCATTATTTCCAGAATAGCATGTTGTTTGAATAATAAGAAGAGATGATATACTAGACTAATGTTTAAAGTCCAGATATTCTGTGTACGCTGCTTTTATATTATATATTTGACAGAAATCCTTGAAGAAGTAGATGTTTACAAATATTTTGATCGCTGCACATTCTATTTTGACATCAATGACAATTTGTCTTAATAGTATCATGAAGGAAGTATTGAAGATAAGATAATAGAAGCACAATGGAATATTCCATCACTTACTTTTGCTATGGAGGAGATGAAAGACATCTTGGATAGTTGTGTTGGCAGAAGCACAAGAAACATGAAACATGAAGAGTTCTTTGTAGTTGTGTTGGCAAATAGGGTTGCAAGCTGAGTGGGTTTAACCATGGAGGAAAGAATGCTCAAGTTGGAGTAGTACTAGGATGGATGACCTTCTAGGGAATTTTTGTGCTTCACTTTTGTGAGCATCCCTAGATGCAATGAGTGCAAACTGTTTCCATTCATTCTCATGAGAAATGGGTTCATGTGAACTACTGCTCATGAAACATGGGTCAAGGAGTTTGACTAAAAAAAAGAACACAATTGAATCTTTATAGCAACAGTACAATATGAAGAGTATCTAGTCAAATAGGAAGGAAGGCCTGTCGAAGATTTATCGTGGCTATCAAAGATGAGGTTGATGGCCTTGGTTCTTCTTTGCACACCTAAGATGTGATAAGGTTACTTCTCAAATTATCCTAGGTGTTTGATGTAGGAGCATCTAGGGTATAACAACAATCTTGCGTCACCCAAAAATAGTTTCTAGTTTTTCAATAAGGGCTATCTTTGGGCAGGGTTACTATTTTTGGCAAGTTTACTATCATTAGTAGGTTCATTTGAGCATGGATTGTTCCAATTGCTTCCTTGGAGGTTCATTTGGATATATAAGCCTGCTGGTAAAGATTTATGGCAAGATCATATTTGGTTTCAAAGATACTTCATTTTTTTTTTGTCGCGGTAGCACAAAAAGTTTGAAATTAGTTTTGAAGGCCTTAGAGGCTCCGAAAAGGGGTCAAATTTTGCTCAAGTGGTGCTTTGCAACCTCAATTTGGTAGAATGCTTTGAGTTTTTTTTGAAATGGGGTTATGATAGTCAATCGACTGAATGGTGCACGTTATGACTTCCAAAAGTTGAGCCATAAAGAATCAAAAGAAAAATGTTGATGTTTGGTAGCTTCAAATGGATAAACCTATGACTATCTATAATTATATATGATATATAATTACATATGAGGTACAAGTTTATTTTATGAGAGAAATTAATATAATAATGATATATATATATATATATATATATAACTATTATTATATTAATTATCAAATTAACGAATAGACATGTCTCATAAAGGGACATGTCTCTTAGCCTTTGCTCATTATAAATTAGAGGATGTTGCCATTTGGAACACAAATACCAAACATTATGGCAGTGTTAATACATTTGCAGCAGATCTGAAAATCAACATGGTATCAGAGCAGGTGATTCCTAGACTTGTTAGTAATAAGGCATATATTAGAAACTATAATCCAATGGCTTATATTTATTCTTGGATCAAAATTAGTTTTTTAGCAGTAGTCAGCATACTTTTGGATAGATAAATGTATTGAACGAGAGTCATAGTATTGATTCTTGAACATCATATTTGTGAAAGTCTGCATAATATTTGCAGTGGAAATCATTTTTAATGTCATAAAAACAATCTTATAAATTGTAATATATGACTCTATTGAAGGAAACACATAATGAAGTTACTGTGAAAGCATTTACTTGGAGTATGGAATATATATCCACTTTGTTCATTGGCCTATGGTTAACATCAGTGCATTTCTTCGTACCATTTGGTGGACCACTTCGCTATAGAAGGTATTATTGGGATTTATTGTTTTCATTGAAGAGTAGTTAGTGACAGGAAAGAAATTCATTCATGAGAGTTTCTCGGTCCTGTTCAAGCACTCCAAAGTTACACAGAGGAGCATCTTTCATCATCGCTTGTGGAACTTTCCCCTCAGCAGCACGATCTCTATGTAAAGAAAACTTTGTGAGTTTATTTTCTATGCATGTTCAGAGTATGGGGGGTCATGAGTTTAACATCTACAAATATCCGTTTGAATTTTGAGAGCCATATATTACATCCAAGAGGTAATTAAGGGTGTTGAATGACTTATCTCAGGGGAATGCCCAAGAAGCACATGTTAACACGACATAATCTAGTAAATGAATCAAGGAAATCCGACCCTATCCTTTTAGCAGCGTTTGACAAACATGTCACATGATATAGTGACCGTAGGAAGGTCTAATGTCATACATGGATTCAAACCCACTTGAATATTGAAGGGAAAATAAGACAGTAAAAACATGTTCGATACATGGTAAGATGATCATACATTATCACACAACGTTGTTCCACATGAACACCAGCTAATTATGAGTAAAGAAAAGACAGAAGGCACATACTCAAGGAAGTTAAATTACCTGTCTCTTGGCTGATGTAAGACCCAAGACGGTCCTGATGTGATAAATACACCAATTACACTAATCTCATTAAAATATATATAAAGAAATAAGAATTGTTAGGAGAATGTGTGTGCAAAATATAAAAGATATATATAGTTCAGATTTAAAATTTCAAAGGGAGTATTGACCTAAGGATCAAGAGGATGAATCAAGAAATATTGCATTAAAGATGTTGATTTGTAGATACATATTTTACTTGAGTATTATAATTATTTATTCATTGCAGACTCTCTCTTATTTTTATTTCAATACATACTATAAGAGCTATTTTCCTTGATCTTTTCCTTCAAGATTGTTATTGCAAGAAAAATAATTGATATCAGATTTAGAGGGAGTCTGACACTTTGTTAAAGGTAAGAAGCTTAGAAGATTAATGTTTAGAGGGAGTCTGACACATTCATTTGAAGGAGTGGATAGAGGATATGTTTCAGTTGATTCTTGAAGATCTTGACCATATCAAAATTAGAGGGAGTTTTGACTTCATGTAAACTTTTGGTATCATGTGTGTGATTGCATGATTTAATGAGCCTACCCCTAGTGTACATCATGAGGAAGTGACGACTTCTAAATGATGTCACTTGTATTTGCAAAAGTTATTGAAAAGTGATGATCTTACAATAACTTAATTTTCTATTATGATGGATATCTTACGATGTCTATGCAAATCATGATAGATTATACTTCTCATGGTGGATGTTTATATGGTAAACATTATGAGAATGCATGTACACATACCTTATAAACAATTTTTGAGTACACAGTGAATGTTATGCAAATTGATATTATGGAGGGCCTTTACACAAAGTACTTGGTTAATATCTATTACAAACTAGGGTTGCTGTTGCGCCAAAAGATCAACCTGTCCATGCTTGATACAACCACTAGCTTATAGAACATAGGAGGTAGTTAAGCCATGTCATGAATCCTGAAGGGGAATGTTGGTGGTTAGTCCAACGATCCCCCCCTCAATATTACTAGAGGAGATTCAAACCTATGACCAAGCTTTGATACCACTTGTTACAAACTAGGGTTGTCATTGCACCAAAAGATTGACCTATCAATGCTCGATACAACCACTAGACTTATAGAACACAAAAGGTGGTTAAGCCATGTCACGGATCCCGAAGGGGAACGTTGGTGGTTAGTTCAACAATATCATCCGATTTTATGTTTTGGAAGGCCATTAATCATGATACTTGGTGAATATCTTGCATCTCAACATTCTGGAAGGCCATTACTTAGAGTATTTGGTGAATATTATTGATATTCTAGGAGACCAATACTCATGATATCAAATGTGATATCAAACACTTTTGACTATTTGGTGAATACTTTTGAGTATTTGGTGAATATCATCTATTCTAGGAGACCAAACTCATGATATCATATGTGATATCAAAAATTTTTGATTACTTGGTGAATATCTAATATCAATATTCTGGGAGACCAATACTCATGATATCAAATGAGATATCAAAACTTTTGAGTACTTAGTGAATATCGAATGTCGATATTCTGGGAGACCAATGCTCATGATATCAAATGCAATATCAAAATAGTGGAGATCTTCTGCTCAAAGATGTCCTTAAAATATGTTTTTCCCATATTACTAATGGTATAATATGTCTTATGTTTATCTTCTCTAGCTAAGAGGGAGTGTTGATGTTTGGTAGCTTCAGTTGGATAAACCTATGACTATCTATAATTATATATGATATATAATTGCATATGAGATACAAGTTTATTATATGAGAGAATATATATATATATGCAAAATTTCTGCAAATTCTGCACTAAATAATTCAGACTTGTATAATATCCTTTTTGCCTGAATATGATCTTAATATTCTGAAGTATGGAAGAGTTGTCAGTTTTAATTCTAATCTGAATATTATTTATCTCTGCAATAAATTCGAACTGGTATTATTGCTTAAGGGAGTAGACTTGTGATTATTGTGTGTCCTCAAACTACAATAAACACCCTCCTTTAATATCATGACCAAAGGGTATGTCCCTCGAAGGGACATGACCCTCTCTAGGTCTGCTCAAACTCCTCTCCCAGAATTTGGCGACTAATGAAGATGATTAACCATAGACAAGAACTAACACAATGTGTTAAGTTGGTGTTAATATTAATATACTTCAGAAATTGCCACCCATCACAAGAGGTGTAAGATATATATTTAATGCTTTAAATGATACTAGAAAGGAAGAAGACTAGGTGTGGTCTGCACTCTCAGACCAGTAGATTACCACTGTTATAAACTTAACACTCCCTCTTAACTTGATAATCATACTGAGAGACAACATATTTAGTATCATCAATTTCGATGAATAAGCATAGATTGATATTCTATATCTGTCTGAATCTTCGTGAGAAAATAGTATCATGGAACACATGATATTGAGTCATATAACCATCTTGTGATATGACTCATCACTTATACTAGTGATGTCAATATTGCATATAATGCAACACACTCAGGATAGAATCCGAAGAATGATTAAATTCTTCATTTATCCAAGTTGTGACTCATAGGAACTGGTAATCCTACATCACAACTTGATCTTGAGTTAAGATATACCAGAAAACAGGATAAAGTCTGAAGAATAAATTCTTCCTTTATCCAAGTTGTGATGCTTATATCACACATGATCTTGAACTCATCTAGATCTAAGAGTAGTTCTATACTATTCAATACATTATCTAAGGGATCGTCATCTCTCATAATGTCTTTTATACAAGTATTCATTATCTCAGAGATCATCACCTCTTAAATTATGAATACAGATGGTGGAGCCCATAACAGTCAATAGTCTGACAAATAAAATTATTTTATTAATAATTTAAAGAATACAAATGGATTACAATTCAACCATACCAAGTCTTTTCCTGAAGTGATCTATCTTCACTCTAGATAGAGGTTTGGTGAGAATGTCTGCTGTTTAATCTGCAGTGCAAATGCATTCTAATTTTACAGTATTCCTGTCTACCATATCTCTTACATAATGGTCAAGGATTTTGATATGCTTGGACCTGCCATGAAAAACTGGATTCACCGAAAACTTGATGGAACTCTGATTATCATAATGAATAATCCCCAAATAATCTTACAAGTAACTTCCTTAGCCAAATTGCTTCTCGAGAAGCCATCGTTGTTGCAATGTATTTGACTTCTGTTGAGCTTTGAGTTATTGAAAACTTCGTTTTGCATATCCAAGATATCATAGTTGATCCTAAATTGAAACAACATCTTGAAGTACTTTTTCTGTCTTTAACACTTCCACCCCAATCTGAGTCGGTGAATCCATGTAAATCTAAATCAACTTTCTCATATTTGAGCCCCAAATTAAGAGTGCCTTGTATCTCATAATGTATTTAACTGGAACTAGGTGAATCTCCTTTGGCTCACACATAAACTGACTTAAGGCATTAACAACATAGCAAATTTCAGGTCTTGTATTTACCAAGTACACAAGGGACCCAATCATCTGTCTGTAGAGTAGAATCTATGGAAGGTGATTCTGTTGCCGCTTCTTTAAGTTTATGTAGATTAGTCTCCATTGGAGAAGACATAGACTTGCAATTCCACATTCCAAATCTCTTCAAAATATCTAATGTATACTTCCCTTGATTAAGTATAATGCTGTCAGAATTTTGCTGTACTTCCAGTCCTAGGAAGTAATGAAGGAGTTCCAAGTCTTTCATCTCGAATTCTCTAATTAGATCTTTCTTGCATTGATCTATGAGATGATCATCACTTGTTATTAGTAAATCATCAACATACAGTATCATAATTACCATATCATCTTTATCGCTTTTATAATATAAATTTGGATTAGCTTCATTTTTGGAGAATCCTAAGCCGGTGAGATACTTATCAATTCTTTCATACCAAGCCCTTGGAGCCTACTTAAGCCCATAGAGAACTTTCTTGAGCCTGCAAACAAAAATGTTAGGATCATGAGTTTCAAATCCTTCAGGTTGCTTGAAATATACTTCTTCTGTAATCTTTCCATTTAGAAATGCTATTTTTACATCCATCTAATATACTTTCCATCCCTTTGATGCTCTTACAGAGGTGTATTTTGCAATAGGAGCAAAAGTTTCTTTATAGTCAATCCCTTCTTTCTGAGAGAATCCTTTGGCTACAAATCTGGCTTTATATTTTTCAATACTACCATTAGCAACATGTTTTATTTTATATATTCACTTGGAAGAAATAGCAGATTTTCCTTTAGGTCTAGGAGAAATTTCCCAAACATCATTTTCCATAATCGATTGGTATTCTTCTATCATAGCTTCTTTCCAAGCTATATGTTTAATAGCATCTGAAGTATTAGTTGGTTCTCAGGGACGCAATTGCATTTATGTGGTGGTAGATAGACTAATGAAATATGCTCACTTCTTCCCCATCACCATGACTTATACAACAGTACAGGTAGCTGAGGTATTCTTCAGAGAGGTTCTCAGGTTACATGGGATACCCCGTAGTATTGTCAGTGACAGGGATAGTAGATTCTTGAGTCATTTTTGGAAGGAGGTGTTTCGATTATGCGGCACTGAACTCACACCCAGTACTAGTTATCACCCGCAGATTGATGGACAGACGGAGATAGTAAACAAGTGGGTGGAAGGCTGGCTGATTAGCAGAAGGCTTGGGTAAGATGGATTTATTTGTGTGAATATTGTTACAACACCACTTTTCACATGTCAATTTCAGATGACACCTTTTCGAGCATTATATGGGTATGATGCACCGAGCTTTATTGATTTGCTGATGGGGGATGTCCGGGTTCCACGTGCCGGGAATTTGATTCAAGAGAGTAAAGACATTATTAGCACTCTTTGGGATAACATTGCTCGAGCACAGAATCAATATAAGCAGTATGCAGATCAGAAGAGAACTGAGAGAAGCTTTGAGGTTGGTGACATGGTTTACCTCATGCTTCAGCCCTTTCGGCAATCTACTCTTAAAAGAAGTGGGTCAGAAAAGCTTAAGCCTAGATATTATGGGCCTTTCAGGATGACCAGACGAATAGGGGAATTGGCTTATGAGCTTGAGCTTCCAGCAGATAGTAATGTGTATAATGTGTTCCATGTGTCACGCCTCAAAAAGGCGCTGGGACAGAATGTGAAACCTTCTACAGTATTACCTCCTTTGGATGATGAAGGGAAATTGATCTTAGTGCCGGAATTCATTTTGGAAAGCAGGGAAAAACAGCTCCGCAGAAGGGTAATCAGAGAATATTTGGTTAAATGGAAAGATCTACCAGTTGAAGATGCCACTTGGAAAAATGAAACAATTTTGCAGCATCCAGCTTTGAGATTGCTTGAGGACAAGCAATTTCAGGAAGGGCGGATTGTCATGTCCCCTTTTAAGTGACATAACTTTTACCGAGGATTTGCCTATCATCGACTCTTGTAGGCAAATGATTTTGGGAGAGAGAGTCATTCTGTTGACAGATGATTACCTTTTTGCTCCTAGAAAATTATTATCTAGTAAGTGGGGCCTACTTGTTTTAATGTCGAACTGAGATTGTACTTTAACTTTATAAAGTTATTTATTTAATTTTATAAAGTTAATTAATAATAAAATACATTATAATAAGTTATTATAATAAGTTGTTCTGGAAGTTTCTAGCGACTTCTCAAAAAGTAAATAAATAGAGGGCAAGGGGCACCCATTTGAAGCAAGCGGTATTGTGGATTCGACTTCAATTTTAGTGGGAGCAATTTGTAGTCATTTGGTCTGCAAATTTTCAGATTTATCCTTGGGAACGAAAACTTCTATGGGTAAGCAATTTTGAGGATGTGGAATATCATCTGAATTATTGCAATCTGGAAGTGATATTACAGTCACTTCAACGGGGCAGAAATTTGTGGCCTAAGGCCGAGTTGAAGATTCTTGCATTACTGATTGATTAAAAAGAATCCATTTCTATCCATCACCTAATTGCAGGATTAGAGGAAATTGAAGGGAAGACAGGGAAATGAATTTACTGGTATCGGACAAGACTGCGATCCAGATCAACAGGTTAGAGGGCTAAAAATTTTGTGGTAATTAATAGCCATGAATCACCTCCAAGTAAGCAGGATTTAATTCACCCGAGCTAGGCGTCCTTCTTCATGGCATTTTCGTCATTAGAGGGCCAGTGAATATCGCAAGGTTGAAGCAATCGCAAGTGATGGAATCGTTTCTTGGCGGAGGATTAAAGGAGAGATTTGGGCCTGTCACGCAATTCGAGTTAAGGTTTATGCGATTAAATTGTTTACACCGGCAATCACGCCAACACTCATTCCGATCACCGTCTGGATCATTAGCGAAGGATATCCAAGGGCATTCTTGCGTAAATCACTCCAGATAACAGTGTAACCGGATTGCAAACTATATATTAACAGAGTTTCAGCCGCCCACTTCAGACATTTGCAATATGAGATGTGACGGTTAATTACACAGCGGGAACTGGGCGTTATTTGGATCCGACGTTTGCATTCAAACTCCAGCATCATTTTGGCGATTCTTGGTGATCCAGGTTCCAATATTTTTGCACATTAATAATTGAAGAAATTATTTTGATTACATTGCTTGTTGTATGAACATTGCAATAATTGCTATTTCCGTTAGAGTTTATACAAGTCAAATTGCTGATAACAGCCAATTTCTTTCCCAAATTATTGTTGGTATTTTACTGCACAAGTTTCATCCGTTACTTGGTGAATTGTTTCAAGCATCATTTCTGATTGCATGCTAAGTGTTTAACGAATTGTCAAGAGTCAGTTTGATAACCCTTAGAGTGGGGAACATCTCAGGGTTTTAGGGCTGAGTTCCACAAGTGTAGATTGTGGCTTTGTCTTGCAGATTATTGTAATGAAAATGCCCATGTGGCTGTAACATTTTATTTTTCTAAGTATTGTAATGTCATTTCATTGAAGATAATATAAATCAAGTGTTTCTGTTCTTGCAATTTTCTATTTATTTCCCTTTTGTGTTGTGTATGTTTGGTGGAATAAGGGGAGTACTTCATCATTATGCTGAATGCCTCATGAAGGTAGAAATGGACAGGCATTTTCCAAATATGGAACTGAAATAGTGAATGGAAAAGGTTGGTCAATCCACCTTCATCAAAGATAGCAAACCTGCAATGAGCAGGTAAGACAGCTGTTTCTATGTAATCAAAGTTAAACTGCTAAATGGAAGCTAGATCTTGACATTGAAAAGATGAATTATGAATTTCAGATTGAAAATAAATGACTTGTACCCACAATGTCAAGTCCATATACCTATATATAACTTGTTTTCCTTCAACTTTGGTTGCTTCACCTTCAGAAAACTTGATATGTATGGTATTGGCATTCTGGAGGCTTTATGATTTACTTTTTGGTTGTTTGCTTCATGTTTTCTGTTTAGCATTTATAATAACACATTTGGGGACTTTATTTAGATTAATAAATTGAAAATAGTTACATTTAAGATACACTTTTATTGTATTGTAGTTATTAGTCACATGCTGGCTGTTAACATGCCATTGATCTTCAGGCACTTGTCAATTGAGAGGAATAGGTATTTATATGTTCGCCTTTTTCCCGAGGCTGGTCGTATTTCAAAAGAACAGCCACCAATTGCAACATTTGTGCTTCGCATCTTCAATGTAGGAGGAAGTCGGCGGCCTTGGACTTCACCAGGTATGTAAATCTATGAAAGAGAAGAACTCAAGTCTATGCTACATGTCTATTTTTTAATCTTCTACCTCTTTTTTGGCTACTTTTTTCTTATCCAGATTTTAGATTCTGGAGCATGGAATTTTAAGCTTATTTAACTGTTGGGATCCTTCCCTTTTTCCTAACAAATATCTCAGCTTTATGAAGAACAGTTTAGAGGTCTAAAATTGGTCACTTTTCACTTATTTTACTGTTGAATATTTATGCTTGTACCAATTGACCCTTTGTTAATTAAATTCCCCAGACTGTGTCAGTCAATTGATCCGCTTCCTCTAGCTTCTAATTTAGATAATGCAAAAAGAAGACAGTTCTTCTTGATGCGTGTTCAGAAAATACTAGGAAGGTGCTTTCTATACTCTAAAGATGTTGTATATACGAGTCTTATTACAATCTAATGGTTGAGCCTTGCAAATCTATAATATAATCTAACTTTTGAGGCCTTACATATTGTATGCTAAGAGTTTTGATTTTTCAATAATCTACTGACACTCAATCCATAACTGAGGTTCTGCTAGAATAATTGCACATGCCCTTGTCATTCAATACTCCGAATTATCATCAAATTTATTAAACTTTCATGTTATTGTCTGCTCAAGTACACCAGATAAGTTCTCAACATCTAGAGAAATCTTCTTTATATGTTATGTTTGTAATGAGGATTACTGTATGATGTACAAATTATGAACTAGAAGCCAGGAATTTGGCTACGTCATTATCTAGCTAAAATTTATATCTTTTCCTTTGACTTATGAATTTTGTTCCTTAAGCTCACTTTTTATGTCTCTTTTTCTGCTTTGGAGTCTGGACTGATGTAAGATACAATTTTTTTTTTTCACATTGAGTAAATATGTCAAACCATTGCATTCATCCTTCAAAGGTTTTCAAACTAAATATTTTACGAAGTTTTCTGTTGGATGTTGTTTTACCGTACCATTTTTGATTAGGCTGAATCTTGCATTGAAGACATTCACAAAAACATAGAAGGAAGAACAACTACACTGAAAATTAGTTCTCTGCAATGAGAACAAGCTAACACAGGAGTTGCTGCAATTAAATTAAACATTTATAAGCTCAAATAAAGTCTACAAATACATTGATGCTTGCAAGCAACAGACTTTCCAGCTGACTGATATCTTGCATACTCAAATGTAAGACACAAATGAATAATATGAAATTGCCTTACACTGAATAAGCAGCTGAATACAGTCAGCATCAACTGAAGGTATTATATAATGTTCAGAAATCACATGTATTTCTGCATATGATAACTGCATACAAATGTTAAAATATCAATAATCTTACAACTCATGGCCGATAATGGTGTTAGCGATTACTATAGGCTGACCAAGTTGTGTCCAGTTGATAACTTCATCATTCCACATGTCCAGCTTCATCAAATAGACCACATGGAAACCTCCAAAATGGCGCCCCCAAACCAAACTGGAAAATAACAACCAAGGAAGCATAGATAAGTACATTTTCGTTCACACCACCATCAACCTCCTTCACACAGCTAGTTTAAGTAGACTCATGATTCCCAAACACCCACCACATCGAATTATATATCAACCGCGTCTTATGTTAGCCCGAGGAATAAAAGTTATCCCTAGGAATAAAATTAGGAAAGCCTCCTCTTATGTGATATTTGCATTTGTATGAAGGGCACGGCTGGAACAAAAAGTCTCAAGTTTCAATAGCTCATGAACAAAATTATCTAATTTTCTTCAACCTTAGCATACAAGCTCACAGCTCACAAGCTTCCTACCGAACTGAACTAGCAAATCTGAATTCTCAAAGATGTACTGACAATGAATGTTTTTGTCCTATCTCCAACCTTCAGCACTTTGATGATCCCTGGGTGGGAGCACTCTAATGAAGCATGAGGGTTTTTGTCCTCAGCTTCAAATACTTTTCAAGCTTTTTTCCCATAGGCAAAGCTTGGTCTCATGCTGAAACCTCAAAAATCTTCAGAAAGAAATAGCATGTTCTCAATCTCCTGTCTATCCCAAAATGAGAAGCCCAACCCTCTTATAATCTTCTCAAGAAACTTACAAAATTAATGAATTATAATCACTTCATAATTTAACATATCCTTAATGGTTCCTAAAGTACTTGATCTCTTTTTATAAGCAAGTAATCAAAGTTGTCTTTTAATGTGCTCTTTTGGAGAATTTCAAATTAATTATTTTCCCTCATAACCATTGAGAGTACGGAACTAAAATATCAGGTACCAACATACTAATGGGGTTCATTGGAAACCCAAAAATGAGGACATTACTACAGATGAAATTCTGAACTATAAGATGGCTTTATTTGAACTGCAGTATCTAAGATATATTCAGTAAAATATTTAAAATTAATATATTGTCACCTAGGAGCTGACTTTATGGTGTAGCATATTGAGATTTGGGTTGTGAAAGTAGCAAATATGGGCTGCCAAAGTGTCTTGTTGAAGTTCCTTCTTGATATGCCAACTTCCAATAGTATTATTTGGTAGTGCTCTCTACGGATGTGTTCCCCATCATCTTATCTTTGTTTCCTATAGAGGACATTTCAGGGGTACCTAGGAAATGTTCCCTCTTTGTCTCTGTTACATGCCAAATCTAGTAAATGTCTGGGCTTCAAAAATGTTGTAGGATATGCTAAGGGACCGTCTTCCATCCCTAGGATGGCTAGGAGACATCCAGACATCTCTCATTTGTCCCAATAAAGGCTTGCTGTCCGTTAATATACCTAAGGATAATTTCAAGTTCATTTAAAAAAAAAGTTACCTTTCAATGCTTGTTTGGTTTATAACATGTCCACTAGGATTTATAAAAAAATTGTGAAAATTGTGTTTGCCAGAAAAGCCCATGTGGTGTGGTTTTCAAGGTGTTAATTTGTGCTTGGTGGTGGGGCTTCTCCCCTCAATTCCACCCTGTATCGCAATAGGGAATGCAACCAAGGTGTTGCCTGTCAGCCCTATTGGGGGCACTGCTTCTTGACTTCTGCAAGGGGCTCTGCTTCTCAATGCCATTGGGGCCATTGCTCCTAAGTGCCCATCAAACTATAATTCTAAACACATAATAACCAATGATGATAATAATTACGACATCTGTAAGATACGTATCCCCTTTTGCAAATTCCTACATCTTCACAATCAAAATCACAATGAAGGATTATCTTGTTTCATAGATTGGACAACTTATTTACTATACAAGGACTGCATTAGGCAAAGCTTGTATGCTGTAGTCATTAGACTGTTGAATACAAGCTAAGCCATAGTAATTCTATTTTCATAATGCAAAAATGTATTTTTATAGACAAATCATAGAACAATCCTATCTAAGTTAAAACTAGAATAATCACTTGTCTTTTTACATAACGATTCCTCTGTCAATGTGTTTGACAACAAAACATGCAGTTTTGAAAGCTTTGGGAAAACTTCAAAAGTTAAATTCCTCACATTTGACATGAGTATATAGCGTCTTTCGTTCTCTCTGTACTCCAACTTTGTTGTTGAGGTGGTTCTAATGTTCAGGGTTGAATTTATTTAGCTGATTCAAGTGGCTTTCATGTTCTGTTTAAGTGTTTGATATAGGTTAACCCTGCCAGGAACTGTGTTCACTACTCTTAGGTCTATAGTATCAGGTCTTGCATTTTAGCATTTAGCCTCTTGCCTTTTTGTATTCCATGGTCCACCCGAACTATCTTGTCAAGGCCCAGGTACGCTCTTTTGTGTTCTATTTATGAGCTCATGCTTTTTGTTTAGGAATCAATTTCTGAGTGTAGAGATGGATTAACACAGGTCAGTTTCCTACAAAGATTTTTAGTGAGGTTGAAACCTCAAGGGATAAAAAATTGAAGCAATGTGTGGGTAACATGAAATGTTATGTTATCAACTCAAGACGTTTCTTTTACAACAAAAAGATTTTTTTGGTTGGCAGGGACCTAACAATTCTACTTTTTAATCAGGACATGGGAAGATGAAAGATTCAGGCTGAACAGAAGTCACGATGAATAACCTTATTACCTTTTTGGATTAGAGGCCTTATTGAAAATTGACATGCATTAGGATTATAATTTATGTGTTTGACAAGCAGGTATGCGGAACCATATCCATCATTGGTCACAGGGAAAACAAATCCTTGTCTTTGTATTTACAGTCAAACATGAAATCACAACATAGCACAAATGTGAACATATCACATTCTGTTAGATTCCACCTCTCTGTGCAATTGTGTTAATTATTAAAACACAAGACCTAGCAGGCACCATTTCAACCTTTCTAATGTTTTTCTTTCTGAACACTTGATTTCACATTAGCAATTATAGTATATATAGGAATTTTTCGGATCCAGTCATAAAAAAGATCATTGTACAATTGGGATAACTCAGAGAAAGAAACTCTATGATAACCATTTGGATACGAGAAGTTATTTTAATCTGATAATTAATAAAATTGAATTCATTTCATGCTTGTCCTTATATCATTCTATGACACTAACTGTGGTACTTAAAATTTTACCCTCTTATTAGTGGACATGTAATTGTTGATAAGTAGGAGATATTTTCCACAGGAAGTCAAATAGTGTTATTGCTTTCTGAAGTTTTAAAAGTCAAATGCATTGACCCATGTCTCACGAGTAGTGGTTCACATGAACCCATCTCTCATGAGAATGAATAGAACACTTAGCACTCATTGCATGTAGTTGGTGCTCACAAACCCATCCTAGCACTACTCCAGCTTGAGCACACTCAACTATAGAGTTTTTCCATGGTTAAACCCACTCTTCTTGCCAGCCTTATTGCAGAACCTTGAGCAAGTGTTGTGTCTTATGAACCATTCATTAGAAAGCCCCTTAAGCTCATCAATTGATATGGTTAAAACCCACTCTAGTGTTGTTAAGGGGCTTTTTAATGAAGGTTCGTAAGGCACAACACTTGCTGAAGGTTTTGCAAATGGGCTTGCAAGAAGAGTGGGTTTAACCATGGAGGAAACTCCGTAGTTAAGCACACTCAAGTTGGAGTAGTACTTGGATGAGTGACCTCCCAAAAGTTCCAATGCTTCACCTCTATGAGCATCACCTAGATGCAATGAGTGCTAAGTGCTCCATTCATTGTGATGAGAGATGGATTCATGTGAACCACTATTAATGAAACATGGGTCAATGAGTTTGACTCAAAAAACTACACAGTTGAATCCTGATAGCAATATCACAATGTGTAACTGTGTATCTTTTTCATGGCCACATTTCTCATTGACTATCCCTCTCAATGACTAGGATTGATGATTAGAGCTTAATATTCATTTTCCTCAAGCTAACCTTTATTATATTGATACAGTCCATAATAAGTTGCTCCGCAGCAGTGAGGACTTTGTATGGCCTGTAGATAGTAGTTTTCATGGACGATTGGTCATTGACGTGGAGTTTCTAGACCTGAAAGTTGCTACAACAAATGTAAGAGATGAGCCTTTGTTTTTTGTGTTTATACATAGAAGATTGTGATCTGTAGATAATATATAAGACAATACTTTGTGCAAAACTCATGCTAAATGGAAGCTATGTATAGACACTGGAATTTGAACTTGTTTCCATTGTTGACATTTTATTATATCTATTAAAGGGTGCAGATGCATGTTCCATATGGCCTAACGAGGGAGCAATGCAGCTGCAAGCAACTAATGGTGCGCTAAAATGCCTTTCCCGTATGTTGGACGATGGTCTTCACACAGATGTAACTATTAATACTGCTAATGGTAGTGTTAGAGCACATCGGGCTATTTTGGCAGCTCGATCCCCTGTTTTTGAGAGCATGTTCTTACATGATCTCAAAGAAAAGGAATCATCAGTAATTAACATCGAAGACATATCTGTTGAAGCTTGTATGGCTCTTCTAAGCTACATCTATGGTGGTATCAAACATGAGGACTTTTGGTACCACAGGATAGCTTTACTGAGAGCTGCTGATAAATATGATATTGGGGACTTGAAAGAATCTTGCGAGGAGAGCCTTTTGGAGGACATAGATTCAAAAAATGTTCTTGAGAGGCTGCAAGAGGCCTGGCTTTTTCAGCTAAGTCGACTCAAGAAAGGATGCTTGATGTACCTGTTTGATTTTGGAAAGATCCACGATGTTAGAGAAGATTTGAATGCATTTTTTCAGCATGCTGACAGGGAGTTGATGATTGAGATGTTTCAAGAAGTGCTAAATTCTTCGAGATTAGGATGAAATTTACAAAGATTACCAAATGGCCATCAAGCTTTGCATAGTTAATATTCTATCCCATTTTGCATCATGTATGTTGGCATGAATAAAATCCAGTCATGGCTGAGGTTAACCATGTATTTTACATGCACATTGCTACTGCATTAAAATGTCATCAAGCTCTGACTGTTTTATATTCTGTTCAATTTTACATGATAGTGTCGTGAATAAATTTCCACAATGGCCAAAGTCAATCCTGTATTTTATGTGCTAGTGCTACTCCATTTATTTGTCTTGAGAATCGTTTTTGGTAGACATAAAATGTCTTAAGAATGCTATTAAGTATTTACATGTTCAATTATTTCCTAATTAATGAGGATTTGGGTTGCCTAGGCATTACAATTGGCTTATGTTTACAATTTAAAAAGATATACAGTCAGTTCTTACAGGATGTGCCTCTTATAAGCTCTACAAGATAACTATGTTGAATACTAGAGTTATGGTTGACAAAAATGGTTTTGAACCTTTTCTTCTGCATTGTTTATTTTGCTTGATTGCATTGCAACAGAAAAAGAGCTTGGTTAGGTAACTTCTTAAAAACATGTTAAATATTAAATATTTCATACCTTGTTTTTATTTTATCAAATTATATATTTTATTTGTTCTCGTCAACAGGTTATCAATGCATCCCATTGATGCAAGTATGTTTGCTAGTGGGAGCCAATCAAAACAAGTGTTTAATAAATTTGTAAAGTTATCAAATATTTGTGGTTTTAAGTTTTTTGACACATACTTTGGCTACGTGGCCATCAATGCACTTGACATTACTTAAGGCGGAGAAGAGAAGGGACAACTAGAATCAAAGGTGACATGGTTAACAAAGCTCATTAAGAGGATTTAATCAAAGCCATCTCAAAGTCTATAAGTAGCTATAGAAGTCTCAAGACAACACCCAAGAATACCCATTCATTGTGGGAGGCAAGGTTTAGCTTTCCTTGAACAAGGGAGCACTCCAAGGATAAGTCGGGAAACTAAAATCTCTAAAGATTTGGACTATTTTACCATCACAGTGTAGACTGGAGGGAATGCTGTCGGGCTTGAATGACCTTATTTGTGTAGATTCAATCAGTAGTCAATTGTAAGGACTTATCTAAATTAGCCATCCATTTTGGATGACGAACAATTGCCACCTTCTGTTGAAGACTTAAGTCTTTAATGGCTACGGAGAGTTGTCAGATGTGGTGTTGGGGAAGAAAATCAGAGCCAAGAAGGGGGAGCCAAAGGAGTCTACAGATTGGCTACAAGGAAAAGACACCTAGGCAAGTTAAAAAGGTACATTAAGGAGAGTGCAAATGCCTCTTATGTTTCCTAAAACTACTAAGCTTTCGGTGGACCTACAGACTCTTGAAAAGTGGAGGTATGAATTGTAAGAAAGCGGTTCACTTCATGAGCAGTTTTTTCAGTGACAAAATCTCCAGACAAATCATGATGTCAGTTTTGTATCTGTGAATCTGTCATAGCAGGTTTGTCAGTAACATGTTGTTTTCGTTACTTTCATAGCAGTTATACCCTGATGATTGTGACAATTTGTCTCATTTCAAACTCACAGCCAATGTAATTTCGGAAAGATATTCAGTTTTCCATAACATTTGCGAGTTCTTTAGTGCTTTCCATAACACTCTCAATGTTTCTTTTTTGTATCATAATCCCAATTGTAAATAGACGAGTGTTAGAAAGTTTGGTTGTTTATAGGAATAATAGTTTTGTACAGAGAGGAGTATGACAATGGGAAGATAGCTAAGTATGCTTTATAATGATCTCTTTCAAATCCTTCGGCCAAAAGAATGATAGGAGTTGAGAATCTGCCACCTCCAGCTTATTTCTGCACGCCTGAGTTCCAGCTTAAAATCTTTGCTTTGATCTTGTTTGTGGTTTGATGTTTTCTTCTTGTTTTCGTGTATGAATCCATTTTCAGCAAGTAATGAAGTTTCATTTAAGCAGTACAGAATACACCTGTAAATTTCCAATAAACATAGTGTCTTATTGAGATCATCAAAATTTTCTGCTTTGACAAGAATTGAATTAGTCCATAATGAAATCCCAAAGTAATTTTCATTTGCTATAATTGCAATGTGCGAGCATTTTGAGCATGTTAACTAACTTCCTTTATGGGTGAATAGTGTTGTGTTTAATTGGTACTATAAAGATTCTATTCTGTCTGAAATAAGTGGCGAAAAAATGTTGTGCAATTAAAAAACAAAAACAAGTCTAAAAATGTATTTTGACAGAACCTTCAAGTCAGAGAGCTACATCATCACAATATTTGCTCAGCAATACATTGACAGTGGTATTTGAGCCACAACAAATTCTAGTACCAGGAAAAAATCTCATTCACTTTCTCATGTTTTTCAGGTATCTTTCACTGCGCTAAAAATATATGGGGTTCAAGTTTTCCTTTTTTGGCTCTGCATTCTGTTGTCTTTCAAATGTCAACTTTGTCGAAATATTCTCGTTGCTTGATTTGAGATGCTATGTATTTAGCGGCTAGTCTTTCACTGGTGTTTCCAAATTGAAAAGCTTTCAGAACGTAAAGCTGTTTGTGTAAATGTACTGCAATCAGTTTCTGCATACTTGGCTTAGTTAAAATGATGATTTTGTATAGGGAAAAACAAAAAATGTCAGATTTTGGTATTCGAAAAGTTGAAACTAATCAAATCACACTTGGATAAATATATTGAACTCTGAAATATCTCAGGAAAGGAGGTGTCTTTAGTTTTAGTGGCAGTTATTATATACAACCCAAATTTTCCCATTTTTAAAGCTGCTTTTTCACACCCACACCTGAAATTTCCAATTTCACATCTGACTTCGGCAATTAGTTACTGCTGTTAAGACACTGTTGGAGGTAAGTATTGCCGTTTATTAAGGATTTGTTCATAACATCTCAGACTTTTCTTTATAAATTTTCTAATTCTAAAATAAGCATTTGAGAAGTTTGTAATGTATGTATAATTTGATAAATATACCACTTTCCTGGTGGGAACGCCCCTTTATATAGAGCTTCTGTCTATGAAAGAATTCAGGTATGATACAAAAAGGCTGTAAGCCTACAGAACTGATAGAATAGTATTAAAATGTCTAACAGGTTAATAAAACAGAGTAGTTCGCAATGAAATTCTCCATTCACTCCTTCAAATCATTAAGACTGGATGTGCAAGATCAACAGAGACGCTAGCTTGCTCATTTGGCTCCTCTGGCTTTATGGAACGTTGGAAATTCTGAGTTCTTATCACTTGCATTGTAAAATTGGCATCTGATGAAGTGTGGTAAACGGAAAATGTGTTGGTTCAGAAGTCAAATGTTTGTTATAAACAGCACTTAATCAGTTATCTATTAGGGAATGAGTTGGAAAATTAAGGTTTCTTGTTGCCTGAAAATATGTATCCACTAATAACCCCTGTACAATCTCGAGTTCTTCTCACTAGCATGGCAAAATTATCTGATGGCAAACTGAAAATGTGCTGGTTCAAAAAGCTATATTATTTGTTCTAAACAGCATGCTACTTGGACTCTATTGGAGAATAATTTTGAATTCAGACGGCTTGTTGCCTGAAAAAACAATCTGCAGTAACCCCTTCAAAACTCTAATTTCCTACCACTAGCATTGCGAATTGTTGCTCCTCTAGCTTTATGAAAGATTGGATACTATTGACTTTTAAACACTAGCGTTGAGAAATTGGTATCCGATGAGAACTATAATAAACTGAAAATATGTTAGCTCAAAAAGCCATACCGTTTGTTATAATAGTATGCAATCCGGTTTCATGCATAAGTTTGAAAACTCATACGTCCTGTCGCCTGAAATATGTATTTGCTAGTAGCGCTGTGCTACTGGAAAACATATTTCTTAAAGTTAATACAAATAGAGCCATTCCTTTATCTTCAGCTTGTAAAGATTGCCCTTGACCGGAAGATGCAAGTTCATGCTGTATATTTTCGCTAGGCTATCATTTGATATAGGAGAGAAATCCGGATTAATATATCAATATACATCTATACTAGTCCTGGATTTTTATTTTGAACAGTCCCAAATCTTTCCTGAAAGTTGAGAGTGGGAGGGGATATTCTAACACATTGCCTTACCATCTTGATATTCTAACACATTGCCTTACCATTGTCCATTATATGATTGATGTAACTTTTGTGTTACCGCAAATGATAAAGATGCGCATTTCTCAATATACAAAGAATTATTTAAAAAATGAAGCGAAAGAAATCTTTCCTGGGAACAGTGGGATCTTCATATTCCTACACTCGGAAATGTTGCCGTGCCTCCAGCAACTGTGCAATTACTATGTGATATTTGCAGTGGGTACATTGTTTCTTTCGGATGCGGCTATCCTCCCTACAAATTGCACTATTGACTAAATTTCAAACAAATGAAAACACAATATTTTTTGAAACTTTCAGCATTTGATCTTCATGGTCTATATATTTTATGATTGAAAACAACAAATTTGTTGATAAAATTTTGCTATGTTTTTGTGAATTTGGAAAAGAATCATGTTTGACATTTTTTTTTGTTTTTTTTTGGCTTTGGTGCGTTTTGTCTAGAGATTAGCCAGCGCTGTTTCAAATATCCTATTCATTTGCCATTGTTGTTTATTATTATTGTCATTTATTATAATTTCATAATTCCCATGTAATTGGATTCTTTTTGAATTTAAATCTTCCGTGTTATCATTCACTCCAAAATTGATAAAATCAATAAATTTGAAATAAAAGAGGTGTGAAAATGTATTCAATTAGGGCTTGTTTGGTTACAAGCATAGAAATAGAAAATTAGAATGCAAAATGGGATGGGAGTGGGAATGGAGAATGAGAATGGAAAATGACAAATTCCATTCTTGTTTGGTTCTCCTAAAATGTTTTTGGGAATTCATATAGAGGGATGGGATAAAACTTTCAACTGAGGCGACCACTGCAGAATCCTTCCTCAATCCCCAATTCGTTCCATAAATCCCTTAGGCAACAACGTCGCCTTTCCTTAAGCTATGTCAGGGCGTATCACCTACATGAAATGGCTTCCCTCCACAAGCACAACACTACCAATAAATAGAGCAGTTCGCCCACAAAACCATCAATTTTTCTAAAAAAACTCGGCGATTACTTATATTTGTCCATGGTCGGGAGGGAGGTCGTCAGGAATAGTGAGAAAGCGGACCTGGAGACATGGCTACTGCAACTCATGAGAAACGATTGCAGAATCATTATAAGTTTTGAAGATCCATTGTCTCATCCAAATTATGTTGATGAAAGTGATGTAAAATCTTGTGGGAGCCAGGAGCTTGGCAAAGTGCATGAGAGGATTGAAATGGCCCTAACTGGGAAAGGGCACCATTACTGTGTGGGGTCATGGGATGTAGGTCATCCTTGAGAGGTGGGACGATGACGTATCTGCAGTTGGAGCAACCCCAGATGCAAGATGAGAGGCAGGAGGGAATGGCTTGTCCAAGAAACAAGTATTCCTATTCTCCATTCCAATAACATGTATTTTTGGGAATGGACCTATGCTCATTTTGGGGCTAAAATGGAATATGTATTCCTATTCCCTATTCCCATTCCATGCACCAAATGAAGAATACAATTAGATATTTTAATTTTCAATGACTATTCTGGTTGTATTCTAGCAACCAAACGAGTAGGAAGAAGTACAAATCATGGGTATCAAACAATCTTATCAAGATCGATTAAATGATCTAACCAACCAACTTCAGAGGTAATTGACTTCTATACACAATATTCTAATTTTGCATGTGTCTAGGAGTTCATTTGGGCAGACAATCCACAACTCCATTCCACTCTCTAAGTATGAGTGAAAGTGACATAATCCAAAGAAGTGCACACATTGAGGATCTGGTAGACAACCAAAAGTAACTACCAATTAACATCATCATAATGTTGCCTAGTCAAAAGATACCACACCACCTACGAATTTGATTCACAAATGAGTTTGCTCTATCCAAGAGCTCAAGCACACTCTACAACATACAAAATAGCAATAACATTGATCAGATTGTTAGTAGGATGACCTTTATAAACAAAAACAGTGAACTGAACAATCCCCAAGCTATGATTTTTATAAACAAAAAACGTGAATTGAACAATTCCTAAGCCATCTCTATCAACTTCAGCAATGCATTGTAAGACCTAGATCTCCACAAGAAGACCCATTTGTGTTGATTTTTAAAATGCCTTGCGAAGGATGACTACACCTACCCACCCTACTTATCTTCCAAAGAGGGTATTTGCATTTATTTCTCATGAATTGGCCTTTTGGAGTAGGAATATGGAGTTGGCTATAGTAATTAACATTACCAAGATCCATTGCCTCCAACAAGTCACGTTTAGCTGAAACAATTTCTACCAAACAATGGAGAATTATCCAATATAAGTGGAGAGCACCTAGCAACATATATTGAAAAATCTAATGATTTATCTCTAACTAGATATGCCAAATAATAAAATAAGGGGGGGCTAAGAGCTCTAGCAACTTGAAGAGAAGTCCTAAAATGCACCTTGCTCCATTTAAGAAAAGAAGCCAACAAGCTTGATTCCACACATCTCACCAAATGTGCCAATGTCTAGTGAAGGAGCACTAGAAAAAGAGACTAGAGACGTTTTCTTCACTATTATAGCACAACACACAGAGGGATCTTGAAAGCCACTCATAAATGATCCCAAGTAAAACATTCATTGTGGACCACCAGCCACAAGGAAAAATTGCACTTAGGCCACAAGAACTTGTGCCAAACTTGTTTCTACCAAGGAACTTGAATGTCCCCAAACTTTTATTGCATCAACTAACATAATCTGTAGAAATAGAATAAATTGTAGATAAATCTTTGCTTGGTCAAGCTAGAACATCATTTCCAGCCAAGGTAGTGTACTCACAAGAGCCCAGAATTTGAGCCAACACTTGCATATCTTCCAGTGATCCTCCTAAGGCGATCCAGATTGATGTTTCTAGTGATAATGAACTGCCAACCCTCAAGTATGGACAATCTTATAGTGGTCAATAGTTCCTAAGCCAGTATCAGTAAAGATATAAAAAAGGGCCTTGAAGGTGAGGATGAGTAGAAAGGATAGATGGCTAACCATCAAGATTCAAAGGGTTTTGGTAAGAAGACTTCCAATATAAGAAGCGATCAGATGAATATTCCTTGAATTGGAAATTACTAACCACCTAGTAAGAATATACTATTACTATCTATTTGATTGAAAGCCATTAAGAACTTTGGTCTACGATTGATGTCTTGGACTTGTTTCATTTTATCAATTTATGTTTATTGCTGCAATGCATATGAAAGGATTCCCTATACAAGTTGTCAAATGATCTATGCTAATTTTCTCATTTGCAATCCCTTATGAGGATCAAGGTAAAGAAGCATTTTCTTAACCAATTGAGCCCCATGTTTCAAGATGTTCCAAATAACAAAACCTTTTCCTTCCAAAGGAAAGCAAGGAACACCCAACAAATTAACACTTAGAAGATACTTATAGGTGAGAATACGGGCTCAAAGTTGATTATGGCTAACACAATAATGCCAATATAACTTAGCAACAAGGACCTACCCATTTAAAATAACAAAATGTAAGTCAAGATCATCCTCAACCCTAAGTGTGCACACACTTTTCCACTTAACCAAGCTCCACTTAACAATTGATAAATTCCCACTCCAAAGAAATTGACAAGAGATGCAATTGAATTCTTGAAGAAAATATATGGGAGAAGCCTAAACAAAACACTTAGCTTGAATAATCGACTTTAAAGGAGTCACTCAAGAAACAATAAATAACCAATGGTGAATCCAATGATTAACCTTCTAACACAATTTGTCAAGTGGAATTTGCCAAGAAGATTTGGGATGTCTCCCAATCGTAAGAGGAATGCCCAAATAAACCAAGGGAAGATAACTAATTTGAAACAACAAAATGTCAACTATATGTCTTTGGATGGCATGAGGAATATTGAAGAAATAATTACTGGATGATTTACACTCATTGATTTTCTAACCTAAAGTTGCAAGGTACACATCCAAAGCTTGCCTAAAGGATTCAACTCCCCAAAGATAAGCCACCAAGCCTAGAAGAGATGTGTCATCCACACATTAGAGATGTAGAAGTTGTGGCAATCCATTTCCCTATTTGCACCCATGAGTCAAGCCTTGAGCAACTCAAAACTTTAGAAAATGGGCTAAACCCCCAGCCAAAATAATGAATAGGTAGGAAGAAAGATGATCCCCTTGGAAAAGGTCTCTGGAAGCACCATAAGGTTCTTGAAGGTTGTTCATTCACAATAATAGAAAAAGAAGTTGATAAGTAGGAGATATTTCCACAACATTATCACAAAAGAAGTTGAAGTAACACAACTCATAGTCACCCATCCTGGACTAAAACTAAAGGCTTAGAGAGATTTTTGAAAAATGGTCATTTGGCTCTATCATTAGCCTTGGCCATATCTAGTTTAATAAACATAGATCGCTCCTTTGAAGTCATCATAAAGTGAATAACCTCATAAGCCACTACCACACCATCCAAAATCTATTTATCTACGACAAAACCCCCTTGTTTCTTAGAGATCATCACATGAAGAAAAGTTTTGAGCATCTTTGCAATCAATTTGGTGATAATCTTACACACCACATACAAAGAGCAATAGTTAAAAAACAAACAAGTTTTTATACACCTTCCTTCTTTAGAAACATAGTAAAGAAGGTAGATTTCAAGGCACAAAGCATCTACTTATTATAAATTCTTTAACAAATTCAAGACAATCTAGATTAATAATGTCCCAACATTCCTAAAAAAATTCCACAAGAAAGCCATCAAAGCCCAAAGATTTACCTTTGTTAATGCCAAAACAACCTCTTCTAACTTAAGCATTAAAATTAGGTGGATGAGAGGACTACTCAACACATTGGTGATAAAAGAGAGAAAGTAGGAAATGATTGAATTCTCATCCACAATAGTAGGAGAGGAATCTTTAGCAAAAATAAAAAATAAAAAATGACGGGCATCATGGGTCATAACTGGTATAGAAGATATATGAATCCCTTCAGAGATAACAAGAGAGGAAATATACCCCTTATTGGGAAGATCTTGAGCATAGTGGTGAAAGAAAGAATGTCTCCCATCACCTTCTTACTACCACTCAACTTGAGATTTCTTCCAATAAATCTCCTCCTGAAGATCTCGTTCCTTCACATCGTGCATGCACTAGGATTTAGCTTTGCCAAGATCATCAAAGAAACTAGAATCCTGAATATGGTGAGTAATCACCACAAGATGGTCAAAGATAAGATAATTTATTAATGTCCAATAGGAGACCACAAATAGGTCTAAGGGATTGAGAATACAAATAGGAGCCACAAGGCAGCCAAACCACCAAATGGTGTCCAAGTACAACAAAACAAAACAAAAACAAGCAAATCAAGAAGTAAAGAAAGATGAATAACAACAAAAGGGTGGTTACAAAATGACAAAGCTAGCGGTTTGTAATCATGGAAAAGTAGCTCAAAATAGAAGGATAGCTAACTGTGTGCAGAGAAATTTGAGCCTGATGTTAGGTAGAGGAAGTACGCTAGTGGTGGTGGTGGAAGTGGTCTTTGTGTGGTCTCTTCGATTTGGTGAGAGTGTCCATGGATGGGTACTAAGGCCGCTTGGTTCCCCTAGGAGAGGTAACCAGAGTGAAAAAGGAAGTGATAAGTGGATGAAGAGATGCAGACCTTGGGGTAGACAACTCCCAAAGAGTGAAATCCTGAAGATAGAAAGCCTCTTGTAGAAAAAGAGTAAAGCATCGTTGGTCACCATACTTGAAAAAGGAGGATAAGGACCTGCACTCTTTGAATAAGCAATGGAACCTCCCTCTAATCTCATAGTATACGGGACAATAGAATATAAAGTGTATCTTGTTCTTGACCGCATCCATGTCACAAACTAACAAATCCTCTTAACTCTGTTGGTCTGATGATTTGTCTGAATACGAAGTTGGTGAGAACCCGCTTTGAAAGATCCCAAACGAATACGTAGGGCATGGGGCTATTTTTGAGAAGAGTAGTAGGGATAAACAATGATATCATCCTAGATGTCAATAAAGTGCTCCACATAGAAGGCCATACGAGGACAGAGACCCCCCATCGGGTCGACTCAAGTCACTTAGATATACCTCCTATAGATGCCCATCCTGGTAATCTCTTTCAACTCCATCTGAGGGGGAAGGAGATGAGCAGGAGTGTCCAACGAATACCAAAAAGGGGGAAGGTGATCAATATCAATACCAATAGTGATGAGGAGCCCAAAAACTTGAGCATACCAGCAATGAGCACAACTAGTCAAATCTGAGGTAGAAATCAAAGCTGAAGAATAGTATGCCAGGTAAGAATAATGATATCTGTCATCAACAGAGTTAGCAAAACCCCTAAGTCTGTGAAGTAACCAAACTAGATCAAATATCGTGTAGAGTTTGAAGGGATGAGCATTGAACTCAACTAAGATAATACTAGTAGGAGTAGTCAGCTGACAATGGATGAGGCACCACAGAAGGAGAGTCTGAACTCTCTCCACCAAGGCCTAGTTGGTGGTCAGGAGGGAGAGCCCCCAAATGGTCGAACCATAAAGGATAGTAGGTCTAACCAGGGAGTGTAAGATAGACATCTTAGACATAGTATCTTGGAAATGGTGTTTGAAGCATTGTCACTCAAGCAAGGCCAGTGAACCCAACCCCTTATTTACCCACGGTGTCATGGTTAGTCTCAAACTGAAATGTGGTCCTAAAAAAAAATTGCCTCAGAAATGGTAGAGATGGTAAAGATGTGGCAATGGAGGGGGGGAGTGACGCAAAGAGGGGGCCGGTTAGGGATGTCATGAAGGGTGATGATGTGGGAAAGGAGGGAGCCAAAGTCTAGGTCCACGAGAAGAGTGAGGGGGCAAGGAAAGAGCGTGCGCCAAAAGTGTTTCAGGGAGACCTGAAGGGAGGAGTTGAGAGACCTGCATTGCTCAAGGTAGAAGAGACGTTTCTTCCAGTGAAGAAAGCTACAGTAAGAGAGCTTGACTAGGGGAAAGGAGGGATCTAGAGTAGTGTGCGTGGAACAGAGTAGGCGGTGGAAGGACTTGCAATCATCATCAGACCACCAATTTTGAGGATAGGAACTAGGGCATGAGGGACGAGTAGCAAGACTGATAGAGGAGTGGGGGAGGGAGAGGGTGGCCAACTCATGGATCACTGTGGAGATAAGGTTAAACATGCTAGAGGCACAAGGCAAGTTGGTGAAGGGAGCAACAGAAAGGAGGCACCAAAGGTGGGTGAGGAAGAGGTCAAGATCACATCAGTGAAGGAGAAGGTGGTGCAAGTGGGCGAGGGCAGAGCCGAAGGGAAGGGGGGTGGGGGTGTATGGTGGGAGAAGAAAGGGGGTTGAGTGGAGGGATACAAAGGGTGAGACAAAGGAGGGAGTGGTCTACTAACGAAAGGTGGAAAACAGAGAAGCGACTAATTAGGGGGATGTAGGAGGTATAGGCAAGGACGTAGTCAACAACACTAGCCCCACCACAATGGGGCTAGTAGGTGAACTAATCAAAATCAGGGAAGCAAGAGAGCCCCTTAAGAACCACGAGAGGGGAAGATTCATAGAGCTGAAGAAGGTGCCAACTATACTATGTTAGAAGGCCCTCGATGTCCTCAGATGAACACTGTAGATTAAGATCATCCCTGTCAAACTCGGAAGTGCACATAGAGTCTATCTGCCAATCATGAAAAAAGGGGCCTGAATGTCCTTGGTGCAAGCGTTGAAGTCCCCTAAAATGATTAAAATCCCTAGGGAAGAAAACCTATCAATCCAGTCATAGAGATCACCATAAGGGTCCCCCTTAGAACCATGGACCATGTAAGAAGTAGCCGAAGGGAAATAAAAAACTGCAATGAAAATATCTCTAGCCAACATGCCTCTAATATGGATCCACATGAACCTGGCAAGGTTGTCAGAATGCATAATGATCGTTTTGTTGACAAGGCAATCACGAACAAGACAGGGGACCCCACCAGTTCCCCTAATACCTCCAGAAACCTTAACCTCATTACGATAAGTAGATAGCTAGTGAAATCTAGGAATCCCAGGAAGAGGATGAGTAGGACTCTTGTGAGTCTCTATAACAAGAATAATATCCGCAGTACCAATGACATCCATAAAAAGATAAAAAAGAGATTAGAGAGTACCATTACCATTCCAATAGTGGACAATCAAGGAGTCCCTGCACTCATTCCTTTCCTAAGCCTGCCATCGTCATTTAGTCTTGGGGGCTAACCCAAAAACTCAACCTAGAGGAGGTCTATTTCTGATAACTACCTTAGGGTTACAAATAACTACCCATTTACCCTCAAGGCAGGCTGTTGCAACTAGTGTTCAAGTGTGTTTGAGTTCTATAACCTGTGCTTTAGAGAGATCTTCATCAAGGTAGATTTTTGAAGGCAGTGAGAAGAGTTTTTTATGGGCCCTTAGGACTTGTAACTTGTCTGATTTTTTGTGAAATCTGATGAAAAGTGTGGAATCGTACCCTATCCAAGCCCTATGAATGAGAATCTGGGAGAGCTCTAGCTGGTCGTGAAGAAAGGTATAGGCCTTATCCACTGAGTCAATGGTGGAAGGTGGGAGTCCACAAACTTTAAGGTTAAGTTCCCTAGTTCATTCATTTGAGAGCTTGGACTGAACAAGCTCCTCAACTCCCTTCAATGGAGGCTGAAGTTGATGATGTTGTTTTTGTAGTCGTTCAGTGTTACTTTTCAACATGTTATGGCGGTCAAGGAGTTCATCTTGCATATCCTTAATGTCTTTGATATGGGCAACATGGATGGGAATCTCATCAAGGTGTTGCTTCTACTGTAATCTAGAGATATAGGTAGCGTATTGAAGGATTTTAGTTTGGAGCTCTAATTTCTTTGTCTATAGAGCATCTATTCTCTGTTTGAGGATTTTATTGTCATCTTCCAATTTCTCTAAATTGTTAGCCTTAGATTTAAGCGCAAGCACTTTCTCAATTATCATGTGAGAGAGGTGGGAAAGAGAGATAATATTATCTGTCAAAGCTTTATTTTTAGTTTCTATAGCTTCTAACAAGTCGACTATCTGTTGGAAACCAACATAATCAAATGGAGGAGGATTCATTTTGTCAAATGGTTAGCATGAGACATCTTAGCTCACTGTAAATTTCCCCACTATACATTTCCCCCTCATAACCATTACAGGCCCCTAAGATAACCACTTAGATATCACATGCCACTCCAAGCATTTGATCGAGCCCTTCAACAAAAGTATTCTGTCAAATAGTTCACCAGTATAAGAAATTGATCGATTCCTTCAGCAAAGGCATTTTTTCAAACAGTTCAAGAGCAACAACAGACCGTTGGTGAGGTCACTAGACTTCCAGGAGACCACTGCCTACTTTAGCATTATGTCAAACAGTTCACATGTCTTGTCAAAGTTTTCAAGTTCTGTAAATGTAGAGGTCTTAGCTCACTGGTCGATGATAAACATTGTTGTTATTAAGGCACAATGGAACAACCAAATAAGACACAAAAACCTAGGTTTGACAAGACAACACATTTCTCTTCCTAGCCTAAAGGCTACCAAAACATGACATATTCCATCTCCTAAGGTGATACTCAACACATCTAATTTTCTTTGTTCTTCTAAAAGACAAACATAGTTGAGCCATATGTCGAGCCCCCTCTCTCCACCACTTAGCCACAACATCATGTAGTGAAGAGTTCTGAAGCTACATAATCTAAATTTTAATAGGCAGATTCTTTGTACCAACAAAAGAAGAAGTAGAGGATTTAGTTGGCTAGTGGTCAAAACCTCTTTAGTGAAGAATATCATAATTAATAGCCAAGCCACCACTTATCCAATAACATGAGACAAGAAACCTATCCAGTCATTCATAAATTGCCTCTTGTCCACTCCATCTATTGTTCCAAGTGAAAGTCCCATTAGAAGTCTTAACATCCATGAAAGCAAGATAATTCACTTGATCTTGAAAGAGATCATATATTGAACCTAACTTGGGTAACCCCCCTCTTTTCTCATCCAAACTCATCATGGAATTCAAATCACCAACTAATATCTAAGGAAGGTAAGGCACACATCACTAGGCATACTGTTTGTAAGCACAAAGCTAGATTTTAATATGAATGTCAGTAGGAGTATTAACATTTATAATTGGAATAGTATCACTAGAATCCAAAGATTAAGAAACCATGGAAATATAATATTGTCTAGAAATCCACCAAAGGGGAGCAATCTTGTGTAGATCCCAAAAGAGCGACAAACCTCTATAATTACCTTGAGAACAATGCATTAACACTACCCACAATACCAAATACAAGAAGCATAATGAAACATGTCATCAATAGACACCTTAGTCTCCTAAACATAGAAGATGTCCAAATAATGAACTTGAACCAAATCATGAATAACCTGTTGTCAAGGGATGCTATTCCCTTAAGAGAGCAATCATTGATAAGATTAAGAGAACTAAATATCAATGGGCTTGACTGCCCCAAATCCCACTAACAAATCCCCACAAATTTAATTTTCTTCTAATGTTTTTTTTGACCACCTTTAGAGGAATTATCATACGAGACTTTCTTGTGAAGGCATTATTGCAACCTAGACCCAACAATGAGCCTTTCCCCTTACTAGGAAACTTCACCTCCCTAGCAAAATCCACAAGAATGATGTCATCCTGTAAGTCAATGAGAGCGCAAGAAACCCCCAACACATGGATAAGAGAAGAACCAATCTATTGTGGACCAGCACACTAACTCAAAACAAGGATCTTCTGCACTTGTATAATGTCCATAACTATTGCAACCACCTCAAAAGAAACATCAACTGGAATCCCTTCCTCCAAGGCCATCATGTCCAAAACCTCAAAATGATTAAAGTCATCATTAGGCTTCCTATCCTTAAATGATCTTTTATGGCCTCCCCCCTTTGTACGAGGTTTAACAAGTATGAAACCCTCCTTATCTAGACCATTTGTCTACAATGTTGTCTTTCCCTTATCTCCTTTATCTTCCTTTGGAGCTGAAGGAGAAGAAGAGATAGTGATAGAAGTACCACCATTCTTACTAACACTAGGGCATTGACACTAGAGATGACCATAATCATGACATATGCAACAACAGAATATGAGAGACTCATAGTCAAGTTGTTGGATCCATGAAGCAGAGCTCAAACAAGTTTCCTAAGAATTTGACAATGAATATTATGTCAATCTCAAGATAGATTTAGGTAAATGAAAATTGCTTTTTTATCCCGAGTTTGTTGAGAAATTGAGATAGGCTTGCTAAGAAAAACAATGATCTATTTCAAAATATCTTCATGCCAAAACTCAAGAGGGAGCCTTGGCAAGAAAACCCACACAAGAACCATGGAAGACAACTCTTCTATTGAATTATGCTATGCATGCTAGGGTTTGACAAACAATTCCACATGATTATAAAAATATGAATCTCCCTCAAAAACCCAATTCTTGTTCAACATAATTATAAACTTTGGTAGTCTTGAAGAGAATAGTTTTAAATGTTTGGATTTATTTGATATCAATACTAAAGGACTGATTTATGAAATTCCACAAGAGGAATTCTAATAAAGTTTTTTTGACAAAGAAAAGTACCTGTTAAAGCTCTTCATTTCTTGTTAATTGCTTGTGCCGATTCCACTTAGATATGGCCAAAAGCTAACATAATTTTTGGTGATGTCTGTCATGGCTTCTCACCTAGTTTGGGCCATTCATCTTAGTTATGTCACTTTGAGAGATGAAATGAATGCCAAGTTCATTAATATTATATCATGTTTAGATGAGTTAGATAGCTTGGTTATATTTTGCTTAATAAAAAATGGCTCAACCATTTGCAACATTACATTGGTTTTGTCTTGTTAGCTTTCATTTTCAATAATGTGGCCTTGTCATTGGTGTAGGTAAAATTCTTGGTTTTGGTATTATTATGGCTTAATGGATTATTTATGTAGTGATTTTTTTGAAGGACCAATCATTTTTATTACAATTTTGACGTTACAAAATTTTGAAAAATAATCTTTCCTTAAAATAGATACACTCACTAAATTCTCTTCTTGAAATTCTTTCAAGAATTTAAAACACTCCCCATATCCTTGAACTTTAATATTTCTTAAGGAAATCAATTATTTTTGTACTTTATAATGTAGGTTTTATTAAAATGTTTTTTTAAAAAAAAATATCGGTAAACAACCAAGGCCTTGATTATTTTTTATTAATTCAAATAAATAAAATACAACAGCATAATAATTATTATTAAAATATTAACTAATATAAGCGATAAGAAATATTTTGGCTAAATTGAGTTTGACACACACATGCACACGCACACGCACACACACACCCACACACACACACACACACACACACACACACACACACACACACACACACACAATGTGCTTTAGTCTTTTCAATTTGATTCATTATAGTTCATTTTTTTTATTGTAATCAAAACAATCAATGAACTATCCTAACATAGACATGCCAAATCAATAATAATAAGCATATTTTATCCCTCTTTTATATATATATATATATATATATATATATATAAACTCAATTGATATGAATTTAATTACAATATAAGTTTCTAGATTCAATTGTGTATGTATTTTTACAATTGATGTTTTAGATCACACTCCATGATCCAACATTAGGGCGAAAGACAAAAAGAGACGTATTTTGTGTTACATCTCTTCCTCTCTTTCATCCTAATGATGAATCAAGAGTGTGATGCGAAACATTGATGCTAAAAAAAAAAAAAAATTAAATCCAAAAACTTATAATGTAATTATAATGGATTGTGGAAATTTGATAACTTTGAATGAATTTAATTGATCACATTTTATCTTTTAACTAAATCTATATTGCAATATAACGAAACACTTATTTTCTCTACAATATATTTAGATATGAGGATGTGAGAATATTTTAAAATCCTTAAACGAATTTTAAGAAACATGTTTGTAAGAAAAGATTAAAAATAGTTGATTTATTGATCTATGGTAATTAATAGGCTTTTAAAAATAACTCTTTCCCTTTAGCTTGATAAGTCTAGAAGTGTAGCTGAGATAGCTTCATATCGTAATATAATGTAGAGGAAATAAGTGCTTCTAAATAATATAAGAAAACAAATGAATGTTAATTTAGATATATATTTTGGCGATATATTTTTAATTGTAGATGTTGGTGGAAAAGTTCTCACACGAAGAAGATAAATAAGGATTGTTATGTTCATAGATACGTATATCGTTTCTCTTAGACAAGTGAACTTGAAAGGCAACTGCAAGTTACCAAATAGAATGGATGAGAATTATGCTTCTTGATCTTATTGGTCATAAGAAGCTCCAACCTAATGAGGATTTGTACATATCAAATTCACTAAAAAAACATTTTGAAGGAGGTTGACTTTCTTTTTTATTTTACTATTGTTATCAAATTAATCAAAAAATTTGTTAGTAAATATAAATAATGATAAATCTAAACTAGTTTAATGATTAGCATATTGAAATTTTAGTTATTAATATAGAAAATGATGAACATAAACTACTTCAATGATTAACATATCTTAGACTAATTGATAAGAATATAAAATAATATAGACCAAAGAAATAACAAAAGTGGACACAGGAGTGCCAAAATACACATTAAATAAATTTTAATTGCAACACACAATCCTTCTTTATAAACAAACATATGCTTACGATAGAAGTATCTCAAACTTTTTCTAATGGACGTTCAAATGCATACAAATAATTCAATTTAGTGGGGTTAGAAGAAAACAACACTTGCATTCATAATATTGAGCTAGGGGCCACCATTTGAAATAAGGGACAATCTACACGAGCAAAACCACTTTCATTCATTACAAGTCAATGGATCGATTATTATTAGTTCACTTTAGTAGAGAGAAAAAAGGAGTTCTTATGTTCAAAATCTAAAAGATATTTTATGTGAGGGCTAGGACCATATTTATACATCTACTAGGGGGTCTTTGTGCAACCAAGGGAGTGTGGAAGAATTAACAAACAATAAACTATGAAATGAGAGGAGGGATATATGTCAAAAAGGATACAACATTTGCAACATTGAAACTTTTTGAAGAGGCTAAAGATAACCACAATCATGACAACCGAATAGGGATAGATAGATAGATAAAATTTTAACGTCCACGAGGCTAAAAATAGCCTATGGGACAACAAGACAACTCAAGCAGACTTAAGTAGCAATGTTCGCTGTTTGTGCAGGATGATGATGAGTCCACCCAATTGCTCAATGTACTCCAAGAAAGGGAGCCCCATTGCTATTAAAGGAATTTAGCATTAATAGGAAACAATTGAAAAGGAATTTATCATTAATACAAAACAATTCAAAGGGAACTGACGAATCTATTCATGATAGCATGAATTACTCAAAGGGAGCATATGTGAAAAACAAACAACGTAAGGAAGAATAAATTAAATGTGCTTAGTTCTCATTCATTTTATCTATCAATGTTCTCTTTGTTGGAATTGATAATTAGAATATGAGTGTTGAAATGGGTATGGATTTGACCCATGTATCTTCTTTTGATCCCATGTGGATTGAGTTTTGCTATGTAGATTGGTTTGGAATGACATTCTTACAGCATGTATTATATATGATTATGTATTTTATTAATGTGGTCTATTGTGCTAAACTCCTAATTGTTATACTTGTAGACAATCAAATGATTATGTTGATAAGCATGATGAGATTTGTTGTATTGTAGATAAAATGTTTGTATTTGCTTATTAATATTCAAACTTTTGGTATTTGTTTAACAAATTTTCGTCACATCAAGTAATTGATATAATGTCTAAGTGTGTAAATTGTAATATTCTAAATGTTGTATGTAGATAGTTTGAATATTTTTATGACATTCTATAAGTATCAATGATCTAAAATAATCTATAACATATGATAGTAATTGATCAATTCAAGGTATTTGGCATGTAGACTAACCAAGTTAGACCTAATTTTTGAAAAATTTATATTCTAGAGTGAGAATTTGAATTTTTAATTTTCTGAACTTGGTTGGGCAGCATGGTGTAGTCCAAGAATAGAATTGTTATATATGACATGATCTTGATTGACAAGGGATATAGGAATCTGGAAGGTCATAACCAAGATAGTGGTTAAGAAAAAATTAGGTTGTAAGTTCAATTTTAGTGTTAGTTTATACACTAAAACAGGTACAAGTTAAAATTTAAACAATACATTTATAATAATACCCAAAGTGGTGTAAAATAAAGGTAGAATATTTCATGTACTTTTATTCTTTTGTTGAAACAAAATGATTCTTTTGATTCCTTATATATTAATTTGGGGTAAATGAAATAAAAAATTGGATTACTATAAAGTTGTGTCTAGAAACATTGCAAAAACACATTATTGCAATTGGTTAGGCTATTTAGTTTTGTGTGTGGTAGAAAGGATTTTTTTTAAAATTGTTCTTGTACAATAAGAAGTGGGAGCAATGCTATAATGTGGTATATGTGTGTAAATTACTTCCCACTTCGCAATTCACATATTAGGAGGAAGAATACCCCCACTAGGCTCAAGGGGAAGAATCTCCCTAGTTAATTAATTCAATTAATTAACTATAGTCTAATTAATTTCCAAAATGACAACCCATAATCTCATAATTAATTAAATCCCTATTCATCTACTAAACTGAATAATGCATAATCATATTAATTTCATTTTAAATTCTCATTTTGATTAAATAATTCCTATTTAATCATTTTAATCATAGGGATTAAGAAATCCTAATCCAACCCAAGTCAACTCTCTTGTCATATCCTCACATCCTCCAATCCCAAAATCTTATGTCAACATTAAATACACTTACACATCCCTTATATCTCTTACACCTGTCTCCCCTCACATCTCCCAAAATGGTCATATTTCCCCATCTTCCCAAACCTATCTCCTTGTGACACTTGTTACAATGAGAGCCATTTGAGAAAGCACAATCTACGTGCTCTCTCTCAAATGCACTCTAGCCACTCTTGAGTTTATCTCAATAATAATTCAAAAGTATCCATTTCACCTCCCATTTGCCTATAAATTGAACCCTTCACTCCTTCATCTTCATCGACCATTAAGAGAAAAGTTACCATGCCCATTTGAAAAATATGCTTGGTTGTTTCTTTGAATAAATTATGACCCAGGTAAGTTTATAGTTGCATTTTCTTAGGAACATAAGTATATACCAAAAAAAAAAAAACCGAAGGTTAACATTAGGGATTTTTACCCATCTAAGCCTTTGTAGAAATTTAAACCTCAATAATCAATATAGGAGACTTGCTAATTAGATAACAAGTCATAGAAACCCCTTCTCAGTAATTATATTATAGCTAGCTCCACTTAGAATATTTCTAAGCATCTCCATCAATCACCAATTCTCTCCATTACTATATTTTTATATGATGTATATAATATCATATTATCTCTATCCCATACACACTAAATTTACCAAATTTTCTAAACCAAAATCACCATAATTGTTTGTCCTCATAGTTTCAATACTCGTAATACTCTACTTTCCTATGTGAGTTTTAAATTATTAAAAATTACTAAATAATTCAACCATTCTTTTAAAGATTTGGGTATTTCTATATCATTTATCTATGAAAGATACTTCACACAGAGATTCTAAAACCAAATGAGCAGGTTACATGATTGAGACTATCAAATAAATTATATCCAAACAATTTTAAAACATTTGTAAGAGTTAAGGACAAATTAATCTTGTCATTTATGTGGCCTATTATTTGGTTTCATAACATTATCTTTTGAGTTGATAATTTGATCTTTGAAGAAGGATCACCCTCCAATGCTTCTATTATTTTTTATGCTAAGAGTTTAAAATATACATCTCTCTTTGAGAAGAAATGAACTATTGCATTAATCTATACATACATCCAACTAAATTACAATTTCCAATCAAATATCTTTAGTGAGTAGCATAGCTCCTAGAAGCATCGTACCCACTCTACAAAGAGGAGATAATCGACACAACTACACCATTAAGCTAACTAATTGAAAGTTAGTTTCTATTCAAAGTGGGGATATCTAATACTCCATTTGATTTCATTTCAAACTGGGATATCTAGTACAACATTGGTCCCCTTCACACATACATCAACAAATAGTATTAAGACTCTTCCATGAAAAATATCTTTTAGGTGAGTTATCTCTAAGGTACACCTCAATACAATCATTTTGATCTTAGTAGCAAGCTGTTTGGGTTAAACCTTGGAGGAAAGCACATCATTAAGCACACTTGAGCTGGAGTAAAATTAGGATGGGTGACCTTCTTGGGAAAGTCTAATGTTTCACCCTTGTGAATATCACCTAGATGCAATGTGTTATAACTGTTTCATTTGAGATTTTGGTAAACTATTTAGCACTCACAAAATGTAGGCCAATGAATTTAACTTGAAAAATATATAATTGAATCTTGATAGCAATATTACAATTTAAATAAATGCAAAAGATATTCTCCAATATATATATATATATTCTAATTTATATAATCTATATCATATTATCTATTTCACTTGAAAACTTCATTTAAATTAAGCTATATCCTAATATTTTACAAATTAATCTTAAAAGAACTTAAAAAACTGTCTACATATTGATTGACGATTGATTGCTATTCATTGATTCTGATATTGTTCTGCCTAACATGTTCAAACTCTACTAAAATATTAAAAATTATTCCTCAAACTTTATATTGAAAACTAGAAACAAAGATTACTTCTACTTATTAGTTTATTTCCTTCAAAGAGGATCACTATATTCAAGGCCTATTTTAGATTTCAAGTCGTGGAGGGTGAAGAGTTGAGACGTTTGGAAATCTACATATCATTATAATAATAGTAACAATACCATATCTCTCGTTAACTAGTTAATTTCTACAATGCATTGTAGAAGAAACCACTTAAAGATGACATTTCTCCCCCACAAAACAGCAAGTTCAGACACAGACCAGAGTTTTGTTCCAGAGATTTCACAGCCATGAAAGATATTATCACCGAGTACAGGAAGAAAGAAAGACAGAGTAACAGGCGTATAATCAGCTCAGATCTCCTAAAAGATCATTCTACATCTTCCACCCAAAATCTTAAACTTCATACAATTAAGTCTTCTGAAGATGGTGAGAGAAAAAGAGGCAGAGCAAAGAGAACGAGAGATAAGAATAGCGATAGAGATTATGGTGATAAGAGAATTAAGGTTAATAATGATGATGGTCATATGACACAACCTCCTTCTATATATAATATGAACCCTCTTCAATATGTATTGATGGAACAGAAGCCAAGCATTCCAAGTTATATCTATACCAATGAGGGACACCATCCATGTCGTTCTCTAGTCCAGTATTATACTGGACATACTCCATCCAGTGCTGCCTTTTGGTGATCTTCCTATTAACACGGTTATTTATGGCAAAATTGTAAATTTTGTCGTTACACTAATCTGTTTGGTTCATGGAATTTAAAATATCTGGATTTCTACAAACTTTAGTTCAAGGTTTTGCAAATCTTCATTCCGATTTTGGGGATTTTACTTGAACTGTTTGTTTCACTTGGAAGATGCGTGTGAAGACACATTTTTATGCTTAAGCTTGGATTTGAAGGCAAATTTCAAAAAGTAGTCCAATCTATTGTTTTTACACTCCTTAAAAAACTTAACCAGGTTTTGATTTTCAATTCCTACTTGCTAGTAGGAAGTCGGAAAACTTGGTTTTGAGGCAAAATTGGAAGCCTGGTATACTAATTCCATTTTGCCAATTTTGAAACAAACACAAAAATTTTCAAATCCAGATTTTGAAAAAGCCAATTGCTGTCATCTTCCAAGAACGAAACGGAACGTATTGGTGGTGTAGAGGGATCTCATTCAGAATAAAGTACGTATTGGCGGTGTAGATGGGAATATAATGATTACCATAACATAATTTAGTTCATATTGTTGGTTTTCATTTTGAATAAGTTTAAATAGCACATTCTAGATTTTGAATTATTTAAATATTTATAAATTTTAACTTGTTGAAATAATTCATCTAAAATCCTACATCAAAAATGACTTGTTGAAATAATTCATCTAAAATTCTACATCAAAAATGACAAAAGTTCTTGTCTAGTGTATTAATGGACCGCTTAAACATCACATACTAAGACTTAAATTTCAAACTAAAAATATTAAATAATCAAAATTGACTTATTATTTTCAAACTTAATTTTCCTTTAATGTGTGATATCTATATTAGAACTCTTCCATCTACTGTTATTAATTGTCAATCTCTTTATCAGCAAGTGAAACTAATTTATATTAGTATTTTTTATCCAGTTTATATGAACATTCATTGAAATCACTGTTAGAAATGATAAGCACAGGACTTAGTGACTCTCTTGTTAAGAAACTACGATTTTCCATTTGTTTCAAGTCCATCTTTAAGAACTCAGAACATTTAATTCTATCTGTAGACAGAATTGAGGAATTTAATAATTCTTTGTAGTATCCATTTTAGAATAGAATTCTTGTAATCTTTTGTAACCCAAATTGGGATTTTCTTTCTTGGAAGTTTGACCTAGAAAATAGGATGCATTCATACTATACCATTCAGAAGTTTCTGTTTGTTTTGTACCGTGACCATGGTAGATGGATGAAATTTTAATTAGTTAAATTTGCTTCATGGCTCTTTTTGGCAGCATAACTTTCCTTAATACATTTGTACAAAGTGCAGGCTATTTTACTTTCTGGGTCACCCAGCAATACAAGGACTGTCACCCATCCTTTGTCCATGCATTTGGTAAGCACAATAATTAAATCTTTCAAATGTTCTCAAGACTATAAGCTAGGCTTTCCTTGATCAATTGGAAATCTTTATGAAAATGTGTTACTATCCTAGTGACCTTTTTAAAAAAAAAAAAAACCTCCAAATACTATAGAATATCTTACCAGACTGTAAATCCTTCTATGAAATTTTCGAATATATTATCGGATGCTTACACTGATTTTTTTTCCTGTCATTTTAAAGTCTATTTGAAAACATTAATTTGCTGGAAAACAACACTTTGATAGGTTATCATGAAATTTAGATCATTTGATTTTAAAATAATAGATTATTTAAGAAAATAGATACTTAATTTTATTTGTTATTTTGTTATATATACAAGTTTAATATATATTTAAGAGTTGAGATCTTTTTAAATATATATTAAAAAGATTGATAATTAATATTTCTTATAGAAACACTTATGTCTCTTGTAAGACTGCTTTTATCTAATAAATTTTATCATTACTTCATAAGATTAAAGAATTGCATAACTATTATTAAATTAATTTTCACAAAAATTCTAAATATACTTCCTTTTGAGCGGAAGTCCTCATAACTCTTCTAGAAACACATATTGGTCACAAGATGTTGATGATTTGAACATAATGATACAAACAACTTGGTTGGATTGTAAGGAGGGGCTTGAAGATTTCATTCACCTAGATTACTATTTATCACTTGGATTTTTTTATTGTTTATACCCCACACACACACACACACACACACACACACACACACACACACACACACACACACACACACACACACACACACACACACACACACACACACACACACACACACACACACAAGTGTTGCATTTGAGTAGGGTATGTGCAGATCATGATGTGTTAAAAGTGGTGATGTGAAAAAAATAGAGTTTGAAAACGTTTAAAAGTGCTTTAAAATTTGCTCTAATTTTTTTTCACCTATCCAGGTACCAAACCTAGAAAGTAAGGCCCAACCCTTATCGGATATCCAATTTGATATCAGATACCTGATATTATCAGATATCCGATATTATATTGAATACCCGATAACACTTAAAAATATATAATATGAAATAATAAATTAGTTATCACATTATATAATTATAAAATAATAAATGTATATTATATTATTTATGAAGATTAATACTTTTATATTTCAAAAATCATTCATGAGTAAAATATAATATAATAGTATAATATAATAGTATAGTATAATATAATAATATAATATAATAGTATAATATAATAGTATAATATAATATAATATAATATAATATAATGTTATAATATGATATAATATAATATAATAGTATAGTATAGTAATATATTATATAATATTATATAATATAATACTATAATATAATAATATTATTATTATATTATAATAATATAATATATTATATAATAGTATAATATAATATAATAATACAATATAATAGTAATATATTATAATATAAAATATAATATATAGTAATATAATATAATACACTACTTGACCCGCCAGGTGTTTCAAACCATGAGATGATGTCGCAGATATCGGATACTCGATATCTGTTAGTAGTTATAAAAAAAACACAAAACTCGCAGGCTTATTCTCACAGGGTTTTATTGTGTTCAGTGCTCGGATATCAGATTCAAGATTGGATATACGATATTAGATTTTGTTATTTTTTTAAATCAATTTTAATATAAATTTAATAGATTTTATCATGCATTTGTTAGTTTTAGTTGAATTTAGAGTTTTTTTGATAAAAATTGTTAAAATTAATTTTTTAAAAATATATATTATATTTTGCAAATTAATAGAAATGGCTGATCAAAATGATGACACTGAGGCAAGGAATAATATTTCTCGTAACCCCCCAGCAAACGATCCAGTACCCTTGCAAAACCGTCCACCAAATGATCCTTTACCCCCTCAAAACCCTCCTCGAATTGAGGATTTGATAAGTGAAAATCTCACCCAATTGAAGACTTTGCAAAGAACATATAATAATGTACCCACATTGGCTCCTATGTTATCCATGTTAAACACCATAGTGGATAACATGCAAACCCTTACCAACCAACAAAAAATTGCTCTTCATTGGTGTGATGAAATGCAAGAGATGTTTGATGATGGCTTGGACTATGATGAGGTTGTGGCCCTCAATATAACCAAAGAGGATTTGGCTAGCCTTTTTGCAAACCCAAAAATGGGTATACCAGTTGACAAAAAAAACCCAAACTATCGATTAAATGATGCACAAATGACGCCATACATGCAAACTTTTAGGATCGTTGGTGGATGGTTTTTGATATCCCTCCACATACCAATTTAGAGGTGCCATTTTATTTCCTTAGAAAATTATATGTAGAATTTGTGTTGAAACTGAAAGTGAACTATTGGAGCATGAAGCCCAACATGGGTGTAGGACTAGGAGCTCCTTAGGATAGACCCTCTTCCCGACAGAAGAAAGCTAGCACTTTTGTCCCCCCTACTAATATCTCCACCCCTCCTCGAGTGCAACATCTTGATATTATGGCAGAGGCTAGCTCTTAGACCATCAGAGCCATTCATAGGCTGAGTAACCAGTTGATATCTTAGGCTAGGTCAGTCCTGCCTCCCCGTGTTGATGATGTTGGTGCTAGTTCATCATTGGCTAGCTCATCACACGTTTGTGTCCCTCACACTTGCATTACGTGCAAGAATATTTTCTTGGGTCCCATAGGTGATCATCCTGAGTATCATTTTGTATTAGATGAGGATACACCAGACACACGTGCAAAGGCTATAAACCCTGATGCAAGAGACGAGGGGAATGCAAAGGCATGGACTCCTTCAATGTCGGTACGTGTATACATTTTTTTGTTATGACATGCGATTTAAAGTTAATTTTTATAATAGAGTAATTTTAATTTTTAAGCCATACTGACTTATACATGTATGTGATCTTCATTCATGTTTAGTTGATGACTGAGGAAGAGCTTAGACAGATTGATGATGCCACGCTCTTAGCCATTTCATTTGGCCTTGAGACATCTACGGTACATTATGTTGTGTTCTCATTATTTTTTCTATTTGATATTGTAGCATATATGGTTGCTAATCTTTCTTTTATCTTGCAGGTACCATCTATCCTAGGGGGACAAAGTGTAGGGGATGAGCCAGCACCTATTGACAAAGGAAAGGTAATTAGGTGCTTTCTATTTGATTAAATATTGATGCATTCTTGTAAAATGTTTGTGGTAATGAAATTTAATTACATTCTTTATTGTATATAAGGTGTGGCTATTGGTGATGAGCCCGTATAGATTTCACGTCATAGACGCTCAAGCATTTCCATTTGCACCAAGAGCCCCATTGTATGTATAAGTATCATTTATTTTTTATTTTCCTTATCTTCATAAATAAATTCAAAACTGATTTCCGTGACATTAACAACTACTATTTTGTATCTCATAGGAGACTCCTAGTGCACATGAGGTTCAATGGGAGAGTTATGTAGATTTGATGATGCAACCACTATATCCTAAGGAGGAGCCTACACTAGTAAGTCGTAGTTTGAATTCATGATTAAATATGTTATAAATTTAGCATGCTATGAATTATAATGTTATAGTTTAAGTTGTAGATTAATTTGACAAACATATTTGAACATACACAACCCACAATTAGCGAAGTACGAGCATTGCCTAGGGCATATGAGAGGACTCTTGACTAGCACAGGAGCTCAACGAGAGAGGTATTTATTATGAAAGTTAATAGTATAAATCTTAATTAAAAAAAGATCATAATGCATTTGAGTAATTCAATGTTAGATACAAAGAATCATATAAATTTAGTAGTCTAACTTTGGGTTTTCCTTTTTTGTTTATGTAAGAGGCATCTGATCCACCTAGTGTAGTGAAGAGGCTGCATTTTGATGATCCACCAACACCCTAGGATAGTATAGTTCTCATAGGATGCATCATGAGACATTTTGAGATGGCATATGCCACATTATTTACAGAAACATTGATATTATACACATTCTGATGGCATGATCAGCCATATTTTGTATATGGATCTATGTATTTTGATATATATTTGTATACTTTGTCTATGGATACACAATATTTGATATATATTTGTGTAATTTGTCTATGGATACATGTATTTTGATATATATTTTTACCATTTATGTGCACAATGATATACATATTAATTTTGTATCTAGTATTATTTAATTTATCATGGATCATGTGTATCGTTTATGTTTATGGAATATCACTAATTTTGATCATGTTTTTTATATTCGATTCAAATGCAATAATTTGTGAATAACATTTTAACAACTTTTATTATCAAATTTGGATGTAATGTTTAATTTAAAGTGCTATCATGACATTAAAGACACTTGTTAACCTCGTACACAAGGTTCACATAACCCATACTGATCCACTTAACAAAATTGGCTTTATTAATGCATGCTATAATTTCACACCTTATGTACTTGTTTCCAACCTTGTACGATCATGCTCAAACCCCTAACTAGCTCTTTGCACTCATTTTCACTTTGCAAGAAAAAGTTGCAAAATTGCAATTTTGCAACTTTTGCAATTTTGAACAATTTTTGATATAAGTTTAAATTCCTAATTAGATAAGTTCACCAAACTTGGTAAGGGATTATTGATAGCCCTCACGAGCTCTAAGTTATGGCCCTTAGAAGATCTACCTTGAAATGCACTCAAAGCACCTTGGAGACTCTTCGATACGGGGTGGCCGTGGACGATGTAGGGTCTCCGTGGCTAGAACAAGGGTGTTACTAGGGTTCACCTATCCATCTGGAGCTAATGGTACTAATGATTTGATGCCAAGATCAACGGTTTCAAAGTTACGCTATGGTGCACCTATGAACTGAGGCACACTGCGAGTTTTGGCATCGAGCGAGATCGCTATGCTGAATCCAAATGGAATGTGATCTCTCAAAAATGAGATAGGTTATTTTAGGCCTTGTCATCACCATCCTATAAAATTTGACATTTCATCGATAGCCCTCACAAGCTCTGAGTTACGACCCTCAGAAGATCAACCTCAAAATGCACTTAGAGCACCTTAGAGACTACTTAGTACAAGCTGCCTGTAGATGATGGAGGGTCTCCATGGCCAGAACAAGGGTGTCACCAGGGTTCACCTGCTCATCTGGAGCTAATGGCGCTGACGATTTGATGCCAAGATCAACGGTTTCAAAGTTACACTGTGGTGCACCTATGAATTGAGGCACACTACGAGTTTTGGCATCTAGCGAGATTGTTGTGCTAAATCCAAATAGAATGTGATCTCTCAAAAATGAGATAGGTTATTTTATGCCTTGGCATCACCATCCTGTAGATTTCAACATTTCATTGATAGCCCTCACAAGCTCCGAGTTACAACCCTCAGAAGACCGACCTTGAAATGCACTTAGAGCACCTTGGAGACTACTTAGTATGGGTTTCTCGCGGATGATGGAGGGTCTTCGTGGCTGGAACAAGGGTGTCACTAGGGTTCACCCACCCATCCAGAGATAATTGCACTGATGATTTGATGCCAAGATCAGTGGTTTCAAAATTATGCTGTGGTGCACTTATGAACTGAGGCACACTGTGAGTTTTGGCATTGGGCAAGATCATTGTGGTGAATTTAAATGAAATGTGATCTCTCAAAAATGAGATACATTATTTTAGGCCTTGGCATCACCCTCTTGTAGAATTCAATGTTTCATCTATAGCCTTCACGAGCTCCAAGTTACGACCCTTAGAAGATTGACCTTGAAATGCACTTAGAGCACCTTAGAGACTACTCGGTATGGGCTGCCCGCAAATGATAGATGGTATTTGTGGCTAGAACAAGGGTGTCACTAGGGTTCACCCGCCCATCCGAAGCTAATGACACTAACAATTCGATGCCACAATTAGTAGTTTCAAAGTTACGTTGTAGTGCACCTATGAACTGAGGCACACTGCGAGTTTTGGCATCGAGTGAGATCACTGTGCCGAATCCAAATAGAATGTGATCTCTCAAAAATGAGATAGGTTATTTTAGGCCTCAACATCACCGTCCTGTAGAATTCAATGTTTCATTGATAGCCCTCACGAGCTTTGAGTTACAACCCTCGAAAGATTGACCTCAAAATGCATTTAGAGCACCTTGGAGACTACTCGGTAAGGGCTGCTCGTAGATGATGGAGGGTCTCCGTGGCCGGAACAAAGGTGTCACTAGGGTTCACCCGCCCATCCGGAGCTAATGGCGTTGATGATTCGATGCCAAGATAAAATATATGAATGAGATGGTAGCTAACCAAAGCTTAGAAGATTATTTTTAGAGTATTGTACAAGTTTTTTGTGAGAACCTTGCTATTGAAAATTCAGAGTATATGCATTTTTCCTAATGATTCTAAGCATGAATGCAAGATGGATCCATTTCTGAAGAGCATTTAGTAGGTTGATAGTTGTTATGAACTTTGAGCTACCTTAACAAAAGGAGGGGACTCCTTTACCATAGAGGAAGAATTGTCATGGTTGTAATAATGCATGGTAACCATGATGAACCAACAAAAAGGAGAAACACTATAAAAACTAGAAAATCAAGCTTAAAGTTTGTGCTTTCAAGAGGCTGTGCAATCGGGTATTTTTCCCAGCTCAAGTCAAGGGAGGAGCCACCATTCAAACTAGCACTTGAACATGAAGATGATTATGGAGAGGATCAAATGCAACATGTTGATTTAGTCCCAAACGTTGATAGTTTCAATCAACAATGTGAAATAAGTCACACCATTTTCATTCCTCAATAGATGTTGCATCAAACGATTCAATATTGTTCATATATCCATATTTTGGTATTTGAGTTTAAGCATGTTAATCATTGCACTTTAAAGAATAAAGTCAACTATTTTAGCCAACCAGTGAATAAATTTATTTAGCATTTGTCTTGTTACTGGTTAGGGTAGAGTAGGTTAGTTTTCAAGCTTGCTACAAGTGTTACCTTTGGATAATACTTGTCAATTGTGGAGTGTACATTAAGCCTAAATTTGGATCATTAATATCTTTCCTTGCTTGTACATAGATTCAATAGGAATTTTGAATTCGAGCTCAACATTTTTGGGTAAGCATGATGATGTGTCACTACCATGTCTCTCTTCTAATAAACCAACATGGAAAAAGGTAAGGTGAAACACTTATTTTAATTTGACATATCTTTAGAGATGTTAATTCACCCCCCTTAGGATCATACAACCAATAGGCTTTACTAGAGTCATAATAACCAATAAGGATTAATTTTTCAATGTTATTATCATAATTCATTGTCTTCTCTTTTTGGGATATGTTAATCTAGGTTGACTATGTCTAGAATAGGTTAACCTAGGTTGACTGAGTCTAGAATAGGTTAACCTAGGTCCAACTGTTCCAAAATAGGATGACTTGGGTTGACCTATTCCCTAGGGACTTTGGGTCCTAGTGCAATTTTTTTTCTTAGAGTTGTAAATTTGGAATTTGGGTGACTTGTAGTGATGTAGAGTAAGCACAAGGAAGCACCAAACAATCAACCTTCTACCCCCAAACCTCCAAACTCCAAAAGGGCTAGGCAAAGGCTATGAATCACTTCCAAATGGATACTACTATGATATTACAACTTTCCAATAGGGTCACAAACTCAACTCTCCAAAAAAGACAAGAATCCAACTTCTTCCTACTTGGATCAACAATGAGTTACTACCCCCCAACTTGGAAAAAATGGGTTTATGGTGTTCCCAAACTTTCTAAAACCAATGATGGCTTGAGGCAACCTTAACTTGACCAAAACAAGGCAAATCACTAATCAGACTTGTTGCTGATAATCCACAAAACATAATGCAACATTTGACCTACTAGGCAATTAGGCCTCCTAGTTCAGTTTTTCAGCAATAACTCAAAACTCTTCCAATGGACTTGGCCAAAAAAGTATGGTTTTAGATACCCTTTTCCAAGGATTAAAAGACTCCAAAGTTTGAAAACTTCACTCCGCTCCAGCATGCCTTAACCCCAACCATGCACTTAGGCCTAATTAGCAACTTTATGTGTGGTCTACAAGGTAATGGCCAAGAATGGGTTCATGGAATCAATCTTCCAACTCCAGAGTGTTCTCCTAACCTAGACAAAAGTGTCTTGCTAATTCACCAAGTCCTCAACTCCTTTTCTTCATCTTACTCAACCAAATTGCACAAACAAGGTCTAATACATGGGTAATATTAGACCTAGGGCTTGCTCCCATAAATCTCTGTTGCAACCTCCTATCTCAAGACCTTTAAAATATGATAATGCATTGCCCTAACTTGCTCCATACAAATTTGGAACAATTTCCAATAGTGGAGTTTCAAGTTAGGGCCATTTCTTTGGCCAAACCCTTGTTTTGAGGGTTTCACAGGGCAGTGACTAAGAAAAATCAATAACTTGATTATCCTGATTGATGAACACTTGAAATCAAAACCAAAAATTCATAAATAAGTAGGGCTATCAAATCAGTACAAAATTTTTCACTTCCCAATCATTGTAGGCCGTACTGTATGGAAAAACCAGTCAAAATAGTCTAGATACAATAGATTTTATTGATTCCAAAGAGCAAGTACATATATTTCTTCATGTTCTCTCTCCCCTAAAGTGTCTAGAGCCTTTATAGGCCATTAAAAATGGGTAGAACCACCCCATGGTAGTTTTAGCCGTTGGGAGTGGTTTTTTGAAAATGTTGTCAAATTATTGCAAAAGTTGCTAATGTAACTTTTGCAATTTTTTTGCAATTTTTGCAATTTTGATAAACCTTCTTCCTAATTCAATTCTAACCATTCTTAAATGTTATTCTAAGACTCAAAACACCTAAAATATCCTAACAAACATAAAATAAACCAAAATTCCACCTTTTGGACCAAATGATGCCTAAGTTCATATTAACACCTTGGGGTCTTGTATCCATTACATGGGTGGATGGCCTTAAGGAGATTTCTTAATCAATCCTAAGGCCTTATTACATTGAACAAAATGAACATTTTGATTAGGTGCTCTACACCATGTAGGCTTGCTTTGTTTTTTGCCATTGTAGAATTTGAGCAATATAAATTCATGAAACCCCGAAGAACACATGTATGCAAGAACTTGTCACAGATAGGTAAAGAGAAAGAAAGACAAGGGTTTAACTTTGAAAATATACAAGATCACATTATTAGAATAAAATAATGAGTAAAATATACAATGGATATATATGGACAACAATACTTTGAGTTTATACAAATAGATTAGATAAATGTAGCAAAGCACACAAGTGTTTCAATAAGTTTATGTGACTGTTGTCACACAATTAGAGCCTATATAATATATAGAACCCAAAATTTGACTTGAACTATAACAATCGACTTTAATAAAGTGTAATAGAACCACCCTAGCATTCCCAAGATATAGAAAAACATTATCCAAATCAACTATTTCTTCCACCCATCGCTCTTCTTGTACCACTTTGTTTATAATAACCTAGAGATGGAAACCTCACACCATAAAAAAAATGCATTGATAAGACTTGTAGTAAAAGTCTTACACAATATTAGCATCATCAAATCACTTCTTGTTTAAATGCTCTTAAAATTGTCCTTATAGCCTTGTATCACATGCAAATATGATTTGCAAGAACTTGTTCAATATCTTCCTCTTATAATTCCTTACAAAGAACCTACCAAAATAAAAATTAGAATGTGTAACTAACTTAACCTGTCTTTTTCATTATTACAAAAACCATATACAATAAAACTTCACATTTTACATCATAAATCTTAGGAATTCTCCCCAACACCACCGCCCCCCTCCCTCCCCACTCTTCATGATGCACCTACATTCCAATATCATAAAAAATATTAGTAACTTATTGTATTAAACAAAATAATCATCGGCTCACTAAATCATTATGAAGAAAATAACATAAGAAGTAAATATACCTAGTCGAGTGTTCCAGTAGGGTCCTCTCTTTGTTTTAGGGTCTCCAATAGGGCTTCATGATCAGCATTAGTAATAGTAAAAATTTCTTTTACTTTTGGTCTTCCTTGATGCTTCAACAATTTTACATTTTTTGCTATAATAAGATGCAAATATATGAGAATTATTTTGTGTTTTTGACAGCCTTTGAATGTAGGAATTCCATTCCTTCTAAGCATGTATGTCCGCAGCCATGTTCCAGTGACAACCACTGAACCAGTAGGATATGTGAATCCATCATCATTTGTGATTGATTGTGCAAGCTTTTTTTTACCTCTTACACAATGTGCTAACCAATAATTATATTTCTCATCATTCCCCTATGGTGCAACCAATGCAAAGACATGTCCTGGCTGAAGAAGATCTGATAGATGGTTATGCTCAAGTGAACTTTCCATGTCATCATTTCTGATAGAAGGTATGATAGACAATGGAGTAAGATAATGTGGAGCCCATGTGTCCACCCACTCACTCAACTCATAGTGATCCCAATCACACTGAAAACAACTAGGACAAAAGCAAGCTAGTTGTCATGTCCAAATGGTCCATGTACTAGAATCAAAGCTCTGAAATGAATGCATTTTTGATGAGTCTCTCACTGTAGCACAATCTAATCTATCACCTATGGACCCTTCCTCAACCAACCAAAAGAACTTGCATATCGCTGAATCAAGAGTCCCCCCCTGTGATAATGCTAAACTACACCAATCAACAATGCTACAAGCATCAAGAAGCTCTATTGCTGAAATCTTCAATTGCTCCTTAACTAGAGTTCTCTTCACACATGCCCTTGCTCCATCATGTTCCCCTTTCCCATGGCCAGAGTAAAAAAAACTCCAAATATGAGGCACCCCCTCTCTATGTGCATCCTACACAACCATTAAAACATGTGAGCATTCTTGAATTGACATGTACAATTATCTGACCAAATTATATGTCTATCCATAGCAATTGCATACTCTTGTAAGAAATCAAAAAAATTCTCAGAAAATTTTTGCACAAACTCGTGAGAGTGAGATCTATAATCACTCATATAAAAATGATACTCTCTAATAATCTTTTGATTATCTTTCGCACTATCAGGGACATGTTTATATGTTATGTGGATGACAATAGCAATCTGAATGGAGTTGTAATACTGAGATTGTGTCTAATTTTGAGGTTGCAATGTGTAGTTCTTAGCAAAATCAACAACTGATATAATAGTGCCAATGGAAAAAGTCTCCTTACACATTCTAAATTTTTGATCCAACCACTGAGACCTGTGACTATGTCTTTCATACTTGTAGAAAAGATTTGCCTTGAAATCTGAAATAAAACTAGCCACACTAATTTCTTTTCCAACCAATTCACATCTAGAGCCCTCACCCCCACTCTTCAATGTGTATTTGACCATTTCATATACCTTTTTTTTTACTATTGTCTTTCCAAGATCTTGTTTGCACCCCTCATAGAAACATGTGTCAAACTTGGATAAGCCACCACATTCTGAACACTTCTCATTTAAGCAAGAATTTCTATAGAAGAAACAACCATCAACTCTACGACATAAAAATTGATCTAGTAGGTCTCTTGATGATTTTGGAAGCCCAATAGCACCACAATTCTCCAACATTTCTTTACTATGAAAAGTAGAATGGATGGAGCGTAATAGTTCATGGTGCATAGAAAACTTGATATGATATTTGCAACATGTATTTCAAATTTTAAATGTCACACAATAAAATGGCTTCAAAGATTCAAAAGCCCTTTGTGATATATGAAGACTTGGATGACTCTCTCTAAATTGTTTGAACAACATAGTTTGATTTACCTCCAAATAGTGTTTAGGATGTGGCGTGCGATCTCTGATGCCAATTCTCAACTTTAACACATCTTTAGCATTGGGTGATACTCGTGAGCTAGAGTGTCAAAATTGTGTAATTTCTTCCTTCACATCATCGGATAGCTTCTTATCAAAATGTGGAAGTCTCTTACCAAATGCCCATGTTTCATTTTGAAGAGGATCATCAATTCTCTCTCGTCAACTGAGTGCTCTTCTCAAAGTAGTATGATTTAGGTTCAAATCAATACAAGTTTGTCTCATATATCTACCCTTTCTCAAATGATGACTTACCAAAGAGGTTGTAATAACCCTTCGAGCAGCTTTGTTATCCTTCTCCCTGCTATTTTTCTCAATTCTATTGAGAGCACTGAAAAGATTCTTCACAATAATGGCATTTCTTTCCAACTTTTTATTGACACAAATCTTCAATTTGGAAAGCATAGGTCTCATCTTTTGCATTTTTAATAAGTGCATAAAAAGCTAGCATTGCTCCACCACTATCTTGTTGCTTAAAAACATCTTATATAGTCTTGAAGCCCATAGTCAAATGGTTCTTTCTGATTTTTTCCCTTCTAAATTGGTAATAATCATTTTATCACTTTCAGTTATCCATTTTGGTGTTCTAGAACCTTCATGTCAATTATAATTAGGAGATATGTAAGGTTCCTGTGCATTGTCATGTTCGGCATGGTCAATTATGCAATTTACATTATGACTTGGTAGCATTTCCTTCTCAAAATTTTCTTTCTCTATATTTTCAATTCCGGCATTATCATTTTCAATTGGTACATTTTCATTTCCCAATTGCACATATTCATTATCTAACTCTATGATTTCGCCTTCGACTAATTCATTGTCAACTTGACTGACATTTAACATACCTTGTCTTTTCCTTCGGTGTTCTATTTTGTCCCTTTCCCTATATGTTGCAATGTCTTCATTAGATACCTTCCTTTTGCATTTAGCCTTTCAACGACTGTTGCTTCCCATTTAGATGACAATATTAGACACCTAGAGATATATTATCAAACTTTTTTCGATTGCTTCGGCCCCAAAACTTGACTTTTTCTAAAACACGTGAAAAAGGTCCACAAAAAGCGATGTTGTCGAGTCTAAAGTGATAGGGAATATTTTGGAAAAATCATGCCAGTAAATATCGAGTATTCGATTTCAGATCGGATATTCGATCTCAAATCGGATATCCGATATTAGCCGGCACAAAATATTGGAGAGAAAAATGAATTTATGAGTTATGACTAATCTATAAATATATAACATATATATATATATATGAAATTATATTATATTATATTATTATTATTTAATATAATAACGTAACTATTAATATATAATAATATATTACGTTATTATTATTATTATTATAATCTATAAATGTAATATATATTATTATTATTTTTACTTCATTATTATTAAATATAATAACATAATATATTATATATATGTTATTAATATATAATAATATATTAATGTATTATTATTATTATAATCTATAAATATAATATATATTAATATATATATGATTATTATGCTATATTATTATTATTTTTACTATATTATTATATTTTTACTATATTATTTGTATTTGTTACTATAACAACATGTAATAATTGTTTATATAGGTCGAAAGAGGCCATAGGATGACCTATGACTCCTTTTGACACATTTCATGATGACCTATGTCACTAGGGGTCCTAGCAATCGTTTATATGGGTCGAAAGGGGCCATATGATGACCTATGACCCCTTTCAACACATTTTATTACAAAATATGTCCTAGGGGTCCTAGGACTCGTAGGGACATATTACAATCGTTTATATGGGTCGAAAGAGGCTATAGGATGACCTATGACCCCTTTCGACACATTTTATTACAACATAGGACCCCTGAGGACATATTACAATCTTTATATGGGTCGAAAGGGGTCATAGGATAACTTATAACCCCTTTTGACATATTTTATCACAACATATGTCTCTAGGGGTCCTAGGATCCCTAAAGACATATTATAATCATTTATATGGGTCGAATCCTATGACCCCTTTCGACACATTCCATGACAACATATGTCTCTAGGGGTCCTTGAACTCCTAGGGACATATTAGAATCGTTTATATGGGTATAAAGGGGCCATAGGATGACCTATGACCCCTTTTGACACATTCTATGATGACATTTTTTTTAGGGGTCTTAGGACCCTTAGGGACATTATAATTGTTTATATGGGTCGAAAGGGGTCATAGGTCCTTTCAAAACATTCCATGATGACATATGTCACTAGGGGTCCTAGGACCCCTAAAGACATATTAAAATTGTTTATATAGGTCAAAAGGGGCCATAGGATGACCTATGACCCCTTTCGACACATTTCATGATGACATATGTCTCTAGCAGGACATATTATAATCATTTATATGGGTCGAAAGGGGTCATAGGATGACCTATGACCTCTTTCGACACATTTTATTACAATATATGTCTCTAGGGGTCTTAGGACCCCTAGGGACATATTAGAATCATTTATATGGATCGAAAGGGGCCATAGGATGACCTATGACCCCTTTCGACACATTCCATGATGACATATGTCTCTAGGGATCCTAGGACCCCTAGGGACATATTATAATTGTTCATATGGGTTGAAAGGGGCCATAGGATGACCTATGACCCCTTTCGACACATTCAATGATAATATATGTCTCTAGGGGTCCTAGGACCCCTAGGGACATATTAGAATCATTTATATGGGTCAAAAGGGGCCATAAGATTACCTACAACCCCTTTCGACACATTTTATTATAACATATGTCACGAGGGGTACTAGGACCCCTAGGGACATATTGCAATCATTTATATGGGTCGAAAGGGGCCATAGGATGACCTATGACCCCTTTCGACATATTTTATTACAACATATGTCCCTAGGGGTCCTAAGACCCATAGGGACCTACTACAATTATTTATATGGGTCAAAAGGGGCCATAGGATGACCTATGCCCCCTTTTGACACATTTTATTACAACATATGTCCCTAGGGGTCTTAGGACCCATAGGGACATATTAGAATCATTTATATGGGTTGAAAGGGACTTTCAACACATTCCATGACGACATATGTCTCTAGGGGTCCTAAGACCCCTAGGGACATATTAGAATTATTTATATGGGTCGAAAGGGGCCATAGGATGACCTATGACCCATTTTGACACATTCCATGATGACATATGTCTTTAGGGGTCCCAGAACCCCTAGGGACATATTATAATCATTTATATGGGTTGAAAGGGGTCATAGGATGACCTATGACCCCTTTTGACACATTTCATGATGACATATGTCACTAGGGGTCTTCGGACCCCTAGGGACATATTAGAATCATTTATATGGTTCGAAAGGGGCCATAGGATGACCTATGACCCCTTTCGGCACATTCCATGGTGACATATGTCTCTAGCGGTCTTAGGACCCCTACAGACATATTATAATCATTTATATGGGTCGAAAGGGGTCATAGGATGACCTATGACTGCTTTCGACTCATTCCATGATGACATATGTCTCTAGGATTCTTCAGACACTTAAGAACATATTAGAATTATTTATATGGGTTGAAAGGGGTCATAAGATGACCTATGACCCCTTTTGACACATTCTATGACGACATATGTCTTTAGAGGTCCTAGGAACCCTAAGGATTTATTATAATCATTTATATGGGTTGAAAGGGGTCATAGGATGACCTATGACCTTTTTTGATACATTCCATGATGACATATGTCTCTAGGGGTACTAGGACCCCTAGGGACATATTAGAATCATTTATGTGAGTTGAAAGGGCCCATAGGATGACCTATGACCCCTTTTGACACATTCCATGACAACATATGTCTTTAGGGGTCCTAGGACCCCTAGGGACATATTATAATCATTTATATGGGTCGAAAGGGGTCATAGGTCTTCTGACACATTTCATGATGACATATGTCTCTAGGGGTCCTCAGAACCCTAGGGACGTATTAGAAACATTTATATGGGTCAAAAAGGGCTATAGGATGACCTATGACCCCTTTCAACACATTCCATGATGACATATGTCTCAAGGGGTCCTAGGACCCCTAAGAACATATTAGGATCATTTATATGGGTCGAAAGGGGCCATAGGATTACCTATGACCCCTTTCAACACATTTTATTACAACATATGTTGCTAGGGGTCATAGGACCCCTAGAGACATATTACAATCATTTATATGGGTCAAAAGGGGCCATAAGATGACCTATAACCCCTTTCAACACATTCCATGATGACATATTTCTCTAGGGGTCCTAGGACCCCTAGGGACATATTATAATCATTTATATGGGTTAAAAGCGGTCATAGGATGACTTATGACCCCTTTTGACACATTCCATGATGATGCATGTCTCTAAGGGTCTTAGGACCCCTAGGGACATATTATAATTGTTTATATGGGTTGAAAGGGGCCATAGGATGACCTATGGCCCCTTTCGACACATTCCATAACAACATATGTCTCTAGGGGTCCTAGGAACCCTAGGGACATATTAGAATCATTTATATGGGTCAAAAGGGGCCATAAGATGACCTATGACTCCTTTCGAGAAATTTTATTACAAAATATGTCCCTAGGGGTCCTAGGACCCCTAGGGACATATTAAAATCGTTTATATGGGTCGAAAAGGGCCATAGAATGACCTATGACCCCTTTCGACACATTTTATTACAACATATTTTGCTAGGGGTCTTAGGACCCTTAGGGACATATTACAACCATTTATATGGGTTGAAAGGGGCCATAGGATGACCTATGACCCCTTTCGACGCATTTTATTACAACATATGTCCCTAAGGGTCCTAGGACCTAAAGGGACATATTACAATCATTTATATGGGTCGAAAGGGGCCATAGGATGACCTATGACCCCTTTCAACACATTTTATTACAACATATGTCTCTTAAGACCCCTAGGGACAAATTAGAATCATTTATATGGGTTGAAAGGGGCCATAGGATGACCTATGACCCCTTTCGACACATTTCATGATGACATATGTCTCTAGGGGTCTTAGGACCCCTAAGAACATATTATAATCGTTCATATGGGTCGAAAGGGGCCATAGGATGACCTATGACCCCTTTCGACACATTCCATGGTGAAATATGTCGCTAGGGGTCCTAGGATTCCTAAACACATATTAGAATCATTTATATGGGTCAAAAGGGGCCATAAGATTACCTATGACCCCTTTTGACACATTTTATTACAACATATGTCGCTAGGGGTCTTAAGACCCCTAGGGAAATATTACAATCATTTATATGAGTCGAAAAGTGCCATAGGATGACCTACAACCCTTTTTGATACATTTTATTGCAACATGTCCCTATGAGTCCTAGGACTCATAGGGACATATTACAATCATTTATATGGGTCGAAAGGGGCCATAGGATGACCTATGACCTCTTTTGACACATTTTATTACAACATATGTCTCTAGGGGTCTTAGAACCCCTAGGGACATATTAGAATCATTAACATGGGTCGAAAGGGTCCATAGGATGACCTATGACCTCTTTCGACACATCTCATGATGACATATCTCTCTAAGGGTCCTAGGACCCCTAGGGACATATTATAATCATTTATATGAGTTTAAAGGGGCCATAAGATGACCTATGACCCCTTTCAACACATTCCATGATGACATATGTCTCTAGGGGTCCTAGGACCCATAAGAAAATATTATAATTGTTTATATGGGTCAAAAGGGGTCATAGGTCTTTTGACACATTCCATGCCGACATATGTCTCTAGGGGTCTTCTAACCCCTATGGACATATTAAAATTGTTTATATGGGTTGAAAGGGGTCATAGGATGATCTATGACCCCTTTCGACACATTCCATGACAACATATGTCTCAAGGGGTCCTAGGACCCCTAAGGACATATTAGAATCATTTATATGGGTCGAAAGGGGTCATAGGATTACCTATGCCCCCTTTCGACACATTTTATTACAACATATGTCGCTAGGGGTCCTAGGACCCCTAGAGACATATTAGAATCATTTATATCGGTTGAAAGGGGTCATAGGATGACCTATGACCCCTTTCAACATATTCCATGATGACATATGTCTATAGGGGTCCTAGGACCCCTAAGGACATATTATAATCATTTATATAGATCGAAAGTGGCCATAGGATGACCTATGACCCCTTTCGATACATTCCATGATGACATATGTCTCTAGGGGTCCTAAGACCCCTAGGAACATATTATAATTGTTTATATAGGTCGAAATGATGACATATGTCTTTAGGGGTCCTAGGACCCCTAGGGACATATTATAATCATTTATATGGATCGAAAAGAGTCATGATCTATGACCCCTTTCAACACAGTCCATGACGACATATGTCTCTAGGGGTCCTAGGACCCATAGGGACATATTAGAATCATTTTTATGTGTCGAAAGGGGTCATAGGATGTGGTCCCTAAGGACATATTATAATCATTTATATGGATCAAAAGGGGTCATAGATCATCCTATGACCCCTATGACCCCTTTCGACACATTCTATGATGACATATGTTTCTAGGGGTCCTAAGACCCCTAGAAACATAGTATAATTGTTTATATGGGTCGAAAGGGGCCATAGGATGACCTATTACCCCTCTCCGCACATTTCATCACAACTTATGTCCCTAGGGGTCCTACGACCCCTAGGGATGCATTTGGTTGGTTCTAATGCATCAAGAGGGGTCATAGGTTAACTTATGACCCCTCTCAATGCATTTCATAACAATTTATGTCTCTAGGACCCCTAGGGACATATGTTGTCATGAAATGCGTTGAAAGGGGAGGTTAACTTATGACCCCTTTTGATGCATTTTATGACAATATTATATTTAATAATAATATAATTGTATATTTTAATATAATAATAATATAGTATTAGATTATATAACAATAATAATCATATATGTTACTAGATTATAGATTTAATAATAATAATAACCATATATATTATTATATATAATAATAGTCATATAATATTACTATATATATTTAATAATAATAATATTTATCATACATTTTACTATATTATATTTAGTTATAATAATAATTATTATATTTATAACTATATTATATTTAATAATAATAATCATACATATTACTATAATATAATGATAATTATAATCATATATAATAATAATAATATCAATGTCCACACTTCCCCCAAATAAATTACCCTGTAAAATACTCTAAAGTTTCCTTCTCAAATTTGCCTCCCTCCAAAATTGCAATTGGAATATCTTTCCTCTCATATTTCCCTCCAAAATTTCAATTGAAAAATACAAGCCTAATTTCATATCGGGTATCCGATTAGGCTCAGTATTTACCAAGCCTATTTGGTCAACCCAAAAAATGTGTTTGAGAAGGGTTTCACTGACACTCAAACTTTGGGTAGCCATCTGACAATGTTATTTTCATCAAAATTGAATGAAACAAAAAGTTTTTTTTATAACACTCTCGAGATTCTATTAGTATAATATCTGTCAAATTTTGAGTTCGATAAGTATTTATTAGTTAATTTTCAATGAAGATAATTGTAAAGTGTTGATTGACATACTGATTGAAAAATTGCTATAACTTTCAAACGGTATAACATTTTTTAAAGCCAAAAGTTGCGTCACATTCTATGCTTTGCCTAGTATAAGAAAAATAAAATAAAAAATAAAATTTGGTAAGGTTTTCTATTAGTTAAGGTGGTCAAACACAAGATTTTTTTTTGAAAATTTTTTAGTAGAAAATTCATATTTAATTATTTATTTGGAATAAAAATATCCAAAAATATGCGTCACATCCGAGCATGAGTCTACTTTTTATATCTGTTATTATATTAAAAAAATATTATCATTTGATTTTGATTAAGGTTGTCAGACATACACCTACTTTATATTTTCATCATAAAATTTTCATAGTACTACATTAAATGGCAAGGTTTTGACCAATCAATTATTTTTTTTCTCTAGATAAGGCCTAGTAGTTTAGAAACTACATTCAATTTCCTACATATTATTTTCTTACATCTTTTTGATATAAAGTCTAGAACTACTTTAAAATTATGTGTCAAGTTGACATAATCCTGATTTGTTGATTTTTCACTACCACTTAAGGCCATAGTTTGGTTGACCATGATCCTGCACATACCCAGTAGTATAAACATAATTAAGGAGATCCCTTTGGGTGTTGTTATGTTTGCATAGATGTCTAGGGAAAGGCTAAAGTGGGCACCATTTATCGACCCATGTAATCTCTAGACTCTTACACTTGAGTATTAGGTCTAGTTAGACTATTACACTTGAGTATTAGTTCTAGTTAGACTCTTACACTTGAGTATTAGGTCTAGTTTGAGACTTTTAGGCTAGTCCAAATTATAGGACCAAAGAATGTAATTCCTTTTAGAAATAGTTAGGTTAATAAAATTAGTAGAAGGGGCGAGATTTGATTGATTTTCTTTCTTATAATTGTGTTTTTTAAAATTATTTTATAAATGACAATGACAATTTTAATTTTTTTGTTATGTTGATTTTCAAAATTTTACAATTTTGAAAATATAAAAAAAAATGATTATATTTTGTCACAAATTGATAAGTTTAAATTACATTTAGTTTATTTGATTGTGTCTAGCATTTTACTATTCTATTCTTGCATTCTTTCATCTAGAATAGTTATTATTATTTGCTAAGATTAATTATTATTATGTGTTCAATTTTAGTAGATATGAATCCAAGACCTTTTAGGCGAGAGACCCACAATTTACCATTGTATTGTAGGCTTTTTCCTTTATTATTTTTATCTTCAATAATATATAATAAGTTATTATTATTTATCTCTTATAATATATTACATAAAACTTTTTAAGTTACTTGTCTATTTTCACAATTCTAAGTGTTCACAATAATATTTTGAACATCTCACAAATTAATAGTATACTATGAGTTCAATATCAAAATCCAGTTATATGCATCTATATTATTTTTAATTCAAAAAAATTAGTATTTAATATCTTTAGAGAATATAATAAAATTATTGTAACTATATTATAATTAATTTCTAAATTATAAACTAGAAGTAGAAGCCACTATGTGACACTTTTTATTTCTACATTTAGTTCACCTGAATTTAAGTCAATATTACATGTTTCATGATCATTTTCATGTAACATATTAGTTCCATGCTTGTGGAGATCACCTTTATATTTTGTCTAATCTCAAACTATTCATAGATTTTAGAGAATGCCACATAAACTTGTAGCATTTGGATCAAGAACAATGTTTTTTTTTTTTTTTTGTTTTGAAAAAAGAGGGTTAAAAATTTATTCACTCAAAGAAAAGTTATAGGGCAAAGGCCAAAGGCCCAAAAAGGCATTACATACTCCTGTCCTCTAGTAACATCTAATCAATGATCTCACAATACTCAGAAGGTAACTCGTCCCTACCATTAATAACCCATCTTCCCACATTTTTTGAAGCCCACTTTGCTAGACAATCCACCACTCTGTTCCATTCGCGAGGGATATGAGGAAAGGAGACCGAGTCCAAGGAACTACATATACCTGTAGACGCTCAAAAATTGGTCACATCTATGACCTCATCACTTCTTCATACTAATTTGTCCCATTTTCTCATTCTACTAACTTCGATCTTTTTGCCAGATTGACCATATTTTGTCATTTGTATCCCCTTTCATATCAATTTCATAGCAACTCGGAATCATATCAAATCAACTCAGAATCATATCAAATCAACTCGGAATCACCCCAAATCAACTCGGAATCACTCGAAATCAGTCCTAATCAACCCAAAACATATCAAACATCTCAAATCAATCATCATTTATCCAATCCTAGGCATTGTTGTGGCTTTCAGTGCCTTGTAAACCTATCAACTTATCAATCTTATCAATCTGACATTAGTACTATCATGGCTCTCAGTGCTAGGTCAAACTATCATTCATGTCATTCAATATTTGACATTGTTGAGGCTTTCAATGTCAGATCATGGCATCATTAACCATTTTAATAATATTGATAGCGTCCGTCGATGTTATTATGATCAAACCTTATCAATCAATTTCAATCCTGTAGCATTTACAATGTCAGTTAAATGTTACATATCAACCAATTCATGTCATGTGTCCTTGGCATGTTATCAACTTCAATCAATCAATTTGACCATGGCTTTGGTCTACCTTTTCATCATCTTATTCCATATCCATCATCGTCATATTTTCATCAAAGGATATGGTCGCATTCATTTAATCAATTTGGCCAATCATCTGCTAATTTTCTCTATAGGATTAAATAACCCATAATTTAATTCTATTATTCCTTCTAATTATTCTTCCCAATTATCATCCTCAATTAATTAATTTTATTAATTAATTGATTCATTATCTGCAAACCATGGAAATTCTTAATTTCCTAAGTTCCATTTTTCATCATGAAATCCATTTTCTACTAATTCTTATTTTGTGGAATAAGAGGATTTTTAATTCAAATATTCCATAAAATATTGCGTCATCATGACACTTGGATGTGACACCTCGTGGATCCTCCTTTGGCACTTGGCTGAGATTTGTCATAATCAAATATTATTACCTCTTACGCATGTCCCTATTTGGCTTATTCATCATAGATTCTTGGCTTTAAGTGGGTTGAGAAATCTTATGATGTGTCATAGATTCTCTTCCAAATTTGACTCTCATGTGTCATAGAATCTTACTTTTGGCATATTTTGTCATATGCGTCATAGGAATCTCTTGCCACATCGCATGTCTGTGGGTGACAAATCCAATGCTCTCACCCTACATGAAAATTATAAAATGGACACCCTTCCTCTCATTTCGGATCCGAATGCTTAAGTTTTGAAAGTCCAAATCTTTGAATCTTTAAGTCTCTACTTCTTTGCATGTTTCATTCTCTCTCTCACATAAAATCACACTTCAAGTATTCTCATGGCATTATCTACATCATAGCTTTTGGCTTCAACCTTGTGTACACTATAGGCGAATTGGAGCTACAATCATTTGGAGAAGAAAGAAGAACATGGGAGCTACAAACGAAAAAGGGGGTTTCTATTGCTTTCTTGATTAGTTTGGATTTCATGGTAGACTAGTGGGTGCTAATATATGTTTATTGAGTTTGTGATTTTCTCATAGTATGTTATGCATATCACCCATTTTTAGGTCCAAGCACCATTTCTAAACTGATGACAAAAGGATGCCTTGATGAAAACCTGGCAAACAGGCATCTTGGCACAAAAATTTGAGTCAAGAGAAACATTCCATCCAAAAGTGAAAACCTGGCAAACAGGTGCTTTGGGAAAGTACCATGGTGAAAACCTGGCAAACAGGCACCATGTGTAATCAGTTATTGCTCCTCCATCTATCAGGATTCCATCTGGTCTTTCCCCCTCCATCATTCCTTGACCATATCCTTCATATTGCAAGACATCCTTGGTCCCTTATCATGGCTCATGAACTGGTTAATGTCCTTTGTTACCTTGCCTAAGCATCACCAATTTGCACACACACTCTGTCATTGGCCTTTGTACATAGTTTACATCTTGTCTGGGGGCATATTATCTACATGGTGCATGAGTTTGAATTTGAACTAGGGGCATATCCCTAAGTGCTTTTTATCCATTAGACCTATCGCATAACGGATTGGAGCTAACACTTGTATATGCTTATACGATCCTAAAAAAATCCCTAAAAATCATAAAATGACCTGAGAAAATCACTAAAAATCACATAATGTCCTGAAAAAATCCTTAAAAATTCAAATACGATCCTAAAAAAATCACTAAAAATCATAAAATGTCCTGAAAAAACCCTAAAAATCATAAAATGTCTTGAAGAAACTAGTCACGCAAAAACATCAAATATTCGAAAAAACCCTAAAAATCACAAAACCCATCAAAAATTTGCAATAATCCTTGTACATACTCATTGTGAATAACCACCCCTTTTGAGTAAACACTTGCACTTTGTAGACTGAAAATCAAAGCACTACACTTAAGACAATCACACTATCTGACCAACGTGAACCAACAATCAACCCAACCAGTCACTATGAACTTATCAACTGAATCCACAACCAGAACTATCACATTATCAACATGTCGAACACCATCTAAACACCTAAAACACTAAAAAGCAAGTAATAATGGACAAGGATAGCTGTTGGCTTTGTTTTTCTTTGATCATGTTCCTATGCCACTCGATGATATAAAACTAATCTATGAGACTGGCCGGGATGGTTCATGGTCATCTTTTTCCATTTTTGTCTATTACAATGTACCTTTGAGAGTTTGGGGCATGTACATATGCCTCAGGAAGGACAAGGTCATTCTTTTTTTACGTCATGCTTGTTTACGCAAAAGGCTTGCATTTGTGCTCTGGCCCTTTATGCCATGATGCATTGCACTCCATTTGCCATATCAAAATAAAGCTCCATTTGACATATAGTGCACTTTCTACAAGAAAAAGTATTTCCATCATACTAACATCTCCTCATCTCATCTTTCTTCTTCATCTCATTCTCTATCACCATAATCATGTCTCTCGATTCACCAAATCATCTTCATCTCACATTCATGCATTCCTACATCATCCTGCACTGTTAATCAACTTTATGTGGCTTTCCACTTAGTTCAACCTCAGTATAACTTTTGTCTCATCATATTTGACCAAATACGAGCATTTTTGATGATTTCACTCATGCTTGGACATCTTTCCATCATTTTGGGCATGTACGCATAGTTTTGGGTCATTCTGAGTCCAATTGGGCTAATTTTGGCCCCTAGAACCTTCTTGGGCACATTTTTCACTTTCTAAGACCACTTGGGCTTCCCAAGTGCATCATTGATGCACTAGGTACTGTCATGGCACACTTGGGCTTACCAACTATGTCAATGATGCACTTGGTTGAGTTTTGGGTGCAGTTGGGGACCTAGGATGCCCAAAACTTCTCCCAGAGCCCCTATGTTGCACTCCGAAGCCCATAACTTTTGCATTTTAACTTGGATTTGCAATCTGTTAGTTGCGTTGGATTCATATCTTCATTATGGATAACATGAAATATCATTTTCATCATTTTTTGTCTTTCTTGAGTGGTAACCCATGCAATTATTCTCAGGCTACGGATTGACCCTGTTCTGCACTCTAGGCCTCATAACTTTCACATTTTAGCTCTGATTTTCATTCCGTCAGTTGCTATGGTTTTGTCTTCTTGTTGTCGATAAATTGACTTATCATATGCTTATCTTAGTAAATTTCTTGAGGGGGCACCCATATATATCATTCCTACTAGGGCATGTTGTAGTTTTCTCATCAGTTATTCTTTGATACAACGCTCTAAATCACATTGTATCAAAGAGGGGCAAAATGTAGACGCTAAAAAATGGTTCACATCTATGAACTCATCACTTCTTCATACTAATTTGTCCCATTTTCTCATTATACTAACTTTGATCTTTTGGCCAGATTGACCATATTTTGTCATTTGTATCCCCTTTCATATCAATTTCATAGCAACTCGAAATCATATCAAATCAACTCGAAATCATATCAAATCAACTCAGAATCATATCAAATCAACCCAGAATCACCCCAAATCAACTCAAAATCACTCAAAATCAGTCCTAATCAACGCAAAACATATCAAACATCTCAAATCAATCATCATTTATCGGCTCCTAGGCATTGTTGTGGCTTTTAGTGCCTTGGAAACCTATCAACTTATCAATCATATCAATCTGACATTAGTACTATCATGGCTCTCAGTGCTAGGTCAAACTATCATTCATGTCATTCAATCTTTGAAATTGTTGAGGCTTTCAATGTTAGATCATGGCATCATTAACCATTTTAATAATATTGACAGGGTCTGTCGATGTTATTATGATCAAACCTTATCAATCAATTTCAATCCTGTAGCATTTACAATGTCAGTTAAATGTTACATATCAACCAATTCATGTCATGTGTCCTTGGCATGTTATCAACTTCAATCAATCAATTTGACCATGGCTTTGGTCTACCTTTTCATCATCTTATTCCATATCCATCATCGTCACATTTTCATCAAAGGATACGGTCGCATTCATTTAATCAATTTGGCCAATCATCTGCTAATTTTCTCTATAGGATTAAATAACCCATAATTTAATTCTATTATTTCTTCTAATTATTCTTCCCAATTATCATCCTCAATTAATTAATTTTATTAATTAATTGATTCATTATCTGTAAACCATGGAAATTCTTAATTTCCTTAGTTCCATTTTTCATCATTAAATCCATTTTCTACTAATTCTTATTTTGTGGAATAAGAGGATTTTTAATTCAAATATTCCATGAAATATTGCATCATCATGACACTTGGATGTGACACCTCGTGGATCCTCCTTTGACACTTGGCTGAGATTTGTCATAATCAAATATTATTACCTCTTACGCATGTCCCTATTTGGCTTATTCGTCATAGATTCTTGGCTTTAAGTGGGTTGAGGAATCTTATGACGCGTCATAGATTCTCTTCCAAATTTGACTCTCATGTGTCATAGAATCTTACTTTTTGCATATTTCGTCATATGCATCATTGGAATCTCTTGCCACATCACATGTCTATGGGTGAAAAATCCAATGCTCTCACCCTACATGAAAATTATAAAATGGACGCCCTTCCTCTCATTTCGGATCCGAATGCTTAAGTTTTGAAAGTCCAAATCTTTGAATCTTTAAGTCTCTACTTCCTTGCATGTTGCATTCTCTCTCTCACATAAAATCACACTTCAAGTATTCTCATGGCATTATCTACATCATAGCTTTTGGCTTCAACCTTGTGTGCACTATAGGTGAATTGGAGCTACAATCATTTGGAGAAGAAAGAAGAACATGGGAGCTACAAACAAAAAAGGAGGTTTCTATTGCTTTCTTGATTAGTTTGGCTTTCATGGTAGACTAGTGGGTGCTAATATATGTTGATTGAGTTTCTAATTTTCTCATAGTATGTTATGCATATTACCCATTTTTCTGTTTCTACAATACCAAGAATTTTTCTAGCCAAAGAGGCAAGTTGCCAACTAACATCTTCCAACCTCTGGTTATTCAGCATATCCACAACAATCTGAGAGTCAGACTTGCAGATGATCTTCTGCCACCCTAATGAACTTCCACGCTCAATACCAACTTTAATAGCTAGGGCCTCCATCAGATTATTAGAATGTTGACCCTTATAAATAGAGAAGAGAAAAATCATACCACCATCATTGCCTCTACCAATAGCCCCAATACCAGCATGACTCGGGTTCCCCCGAGAAGACCCATCTGTATTGATCTTTAAGAACCCATTTGGGGGAGGAGACCACCTCCCATCCCGACACACCTGCTGCTTACCATGGCTTGGTCTTTTTTTGGGAGTACATCCCCGCCAGTTATCTCTGAGGTTCAGATTCTTTACAATAGCTTGATCCCCAGGATCTATATTAACAGACATATCACACTTTGCATAGATTGTCTCCTGGAGCCTATTAAGAATCAACTTCCACAATTGGGAACTTCCTAATTTGGAATCACAAAAGATTCTACAATTCTTTTCTAGCCAGAGGTTCCAAAGAATGAAGATCAGACCCACCAACCAGACAATCTGTACGAAGGAGGTCTTCGCTGGAGGTCTACCCAAGTTTTCCCAAAACTCAATAATGGAAGAAGCATGAATACAACCATGACACCAAGCCTTCCACCATCTATGCCATATCTCTCTTGAAAAAGGGCAGAGAAAAAATAAGTGGGAGACACACTCTTCATTGTGCATACACAGAACACAAACTAAAGGTCCCTGAAAACCTCGTTTGCGAAGATTCTCCCAAGTGAGACATTTCTTCTAAGCCAACAACCATAAGAAAAAGTTACACTTGGACCATGAAAAGTTGTTTCAAACCTTCTTCCACTAGTTCACTTCAACTAGACCATGTAAGTTCCTGAAAAGAATAGCATAGCCTTGAGCCACTATAAATTTACCTTTTGGACTAGGACTCCAAGCCAAGCTATCCCTCCCATTGAGAAAGTTGCAAAACCTGTCCTCCAAAACTCTAGAGAGAAGGGACTAATCCTCATTAGAGCCACCCATCGACCACTCTTGAGAATCCTTCTAGCAAGTCATCTCAACCTGCCCCAGGCACTTCACAGTCTTAAAATGCTCCACCTTAAGCCAACCTACATCAGTGAAAGTTTGGGAAAGGGGGACAAGCTAGGGATAACTAGAGAGAATGGGAGGATGGCCATCCCATGAGTCCTGCCATAACAAAGCATCTGAGCCCCTATTACAAATCCATAAGAGCCCCTCCTAAACTAGTTGGGCTCCCTTCTTAAGAGTATCCCAAATACAGGAGCCTTTACCCACCAAAGGAAGATGTGGTACCTCAGAGAAATTCGCACTAGGAAAGTACTTATGGGAAAGAATCTTAGCCCAGTCTTGATCTTGATTGTTACACCATTGCTAGTATAATTTGGCAGCCAAGGTTGTGACAACAAGAGCCATTGAGCGAAGCCCAAGGCCACCTGCATGTTTCGGCTTACACACATACTCCCACCTAAATAGGCTCCACTTTGAGGATAGAAGGCTACCCGACCAAAGGAATTGTTGAGATAAGGCATCAAATTCTCTCACAAAATTAGAGGGGGGAACTTGAACACAACACCTATAAATGGGAAGAGACTGCACCACAGTCTTTAGCAGCACCACTCTCCCAGTAGAAGATAACCATCTGTAGGTCCAATGACTAACCTTACTCTTGAATTTATCCAAAATCACTTGCTAGTAAGCCATCTACTGAGCACCTAAGACCAACAAAACCCCAAGATACATTAGAGGAAGAGAACCAATTTGGAATCTAAGAATTCTGGCAATCCTATTATGAATAAGCCGAGGAGTATTAAAGAAATAAATAAAAGACTTGTTGTCATTAATTCTCTGTCTTGAGGCTTTCAGATAGATATCCAAAGCTTTCCTAATATTCATTCCCTCACTGATTCTAGCCATGCCCATCAATCCAGTATCATTGACAAACTAAAGATGAGAATATGAAGGAAGGTTCCTATTCCAACTCTGACCTTGGATAAAACCTTGCCACACCTGAGCTTTTAAAAATTTGCCAAGACCTTCTGCCATGATAATGAACAATTAGGGAGAAAGGGGGTCACCTTGTTGAAGTCCCCGAGAGGCCCCAAACAGCTCTAAAGGCTCTCCATTAATGAGAACTGAGTAGAAGGGTGATGTCACATAGCTAAGAACCCATTCAACCCACTCCATAGTAAACCCAAAAGTCAAAAGAATTTTCTGTAAGAACTCCCAACTCACTCAGTCATAAGCCTTGGCCATGTCCAATTTAATGAACATAGCTTTCTCTTTAGAAGTAGTCATAGAGTGGACCGCCTCTATTGCTATCACAATTCCATCCAAAATTTGTCTTCCGTCCACAAAGCCACCCTATTCAGTAGAGATCAAAAAACCAAGGAATGGCTTGAGCCTCTCAGCAATCAATTTGGTGATGATCTTGTAGACAACATTGCATAATGCTATAGGCCTGAATTGATCTAGCTGATTAGCCCCTTCCTTCTTAGGCATGAGAGCCAAGAAGGTAGAATTTAAAGACTTTACCATCTGTTTATTCCTATATGATTCCTAGACCACTTCTAGGAGATCATACTTTATTATCTCCTAGAATTCTTGGAAAAACTCAATCAGAAACCTGTCTAGACCAGGGGCCTTACCTTTCTTCATATTAAACACAATTTTCTCCACTTCTGGAAGCAAGATAGGTCTTAAGAGGGTGGCATTCATCTCTATAGAGATTAGGTGAGGGATACAATCCAATATATCACGCTCCTCAGGCCCAACACAAGGATCCTCCCTAGAAAAGAGATCAAAGAAGTAATTGACTGTTTCCCTAGAAATATCTTTACAAGAAGAAATCTGAATTCCATCCTCTAAGACAAGAGAGGAGATAAAGTTCTCATGCCTTTGTGCCTTGATAGAGTTGTGGAAAAAGGTAGTGTTCCTATCCCCTTCCTAGAGCCAGTCAATACGAGATTTTTGCTTCCAAAAAATCTCCTTCTGAAGCTCCCATTCTTCTAGCTCCTTAAGATCTAGGGACTCAACTTTTCTCATCTTAGAATTCAACCCTTGGTCCCAAATTTGATGGCTAATCTTATCTAGCTTGGTTCGAGCAGCAATCTTTTGGACATGTAGATACCTAAAGTACTGTTTATTCCATCTCTTAAGCCTGTATTTCACATGTTGAAGCCTCTTACTAAAAGTATACATGGCCGTACCATGATCTGGCATCCCCTCATACCACCAATCCACCATAAGATCAGGTGAAGACAAGTCTCAAAGCCACATCAACAAAAATTTGAAAGAGGGATTCTTGGTGACTTTGTATGAAGTGATGGAAAGCTTAACGGGCCAATGATCCGATCCCATCTAGTCAAGAATTTTAGAACAAGTGATCCACTTGTTGTCCATCCAATAATAGGAAACCAAAAATCTATCAAGCCTTTCTGAGAGAGCCTCACCACCACATTTGAGATTATTCCAAGTAAAGACACCATTAAACAACTTCACATTAATGAGAAGCAATGAGCCAATCATATCTCTGAGCAGATTTGAAATGTCCCTTTCTCTGATTTTATATGATATTTCAAGCCTCAAATCAGATCTTTAAAATCAAGCAACCAATATTCCAAAGATCCACCAATTTCTCAATAAACCCCAAATCGGGTATGCCAAAAATAGTGCCAAAAGCTTCATAGCTTCACCTATCATTAATAAATCTGAAAGTGGAAATTTTTATAAAAATTTGAGTAGAATAACAGCCTATAAAATGATATTTCTAGATCTGTATAACATGCACACAATAGATCCCAAATGGAGGACAAAAACAATGCTCATCGGGCTCCCGAAAATAGCACAAAATAGCCTGAAATCACCACAAAAACTTAATAATATATCACAGAAGTATAATCATATCCAAATACATATATTCAACTCTATTTTAACATTTTAAAGTCTGATATACATCAGCAACCCAAACTGATATGAAATACTCAACCAAAAACACCAAACTCTTACAAAAAATAGTCTCGAAAACCCACAAATCTGCACTGTTCAGCACAAAAGAAAACTCTGCATGAGGATGTACATGGAATGGCTTCAAACTCCCATCCTTATCCTTTCTAGAAACCTAAAAACTCCCATTCTTGGGTCTCCTTCTCCATAGGTTTGGCAGCCTCTGAAGAACAACAAAGAAATGAGCAAAAAATCAAGTTGTGGAATGAGCCCAAAATGCCTCCAAACCCCTTAAAAGAGGGCATAAACCTAACTCACGTCCAAGAGGGGTTAATAAAATATAATTTAATAATAATTTTTATTTATTAGTCCATTGGTTTCCAAAGATTATCCCCTTTTGCTGAAACTTCACCTTTTTGGGGCCTGCCTGCCTTAGCAAAGTTTATTATTTTTAATTATTTGAAAAGGGGACATGACAAGTCCTCCCCTCCCAAATATTTCTTGTCCTCAAGCAATTAAGGTTGGAATTTTCAAGAATATGTGCTCCTTCCCAAGTTGCATCCTCCAGTGGTAATCCTTTCCATTTGACCAAATGCTCTATGACGCTCCTGTTTCTCAATCTTTTCTCTCTTGTATACAAAATCTCTTCTAGTATCAAAACTAATTTCCCTTCATCATCAAGAGGTGGTAATTATGTAGATACTATGGTTTTCTGGCCTAGAACCTTCTTCAAGCAAGATACATGGAAAATATTATGTATTTTTCTGTTTGGTGGGAGCTCCAATTCATAAGCTACCTCTCCTACCTTCTTGATGATCTTATAAGGCCCATAGAACCTTGGCTTGAGTTTCTCTGCCCCACTCCTCTTCAAGGTGCTTTTCTTATATGGTTGCAACCTAACCAATACCAAATCTCCCACTTCAAAAGATCTTTCAATCCTTTTCCTATCAGCATATAACTTTTGTTGGTTCTGTGCATGTTGTAGATTATCTTTGAGGGACCTTATTATGTCTTGGCTTTGCTTGACGAAATCACTTGCTGCAGGTACTCTGCTATCAAAAAGTATTAGATCAAAAAAGGAAAGGGCATCATAACCATAAAGAGCATGAAAAGGAGGGATACCAATAGACATGTGATGAGATGTATTGTAATAATACTCTCCTAGGTGTAACCATTTCACCCAAGCATGTTGTTGATTTGAAACATAGTTCCTCAAATATCCCTCTATCCATTTATTAACTATCTCTGTTTGTCCATCTATTTGAGGGTGATAGCTAGTACTAGGAGTGAGTTCAGTTCCTGCCAAATGAAAGAGCTCCTTCGAAAAAGAGCTGAGGAATCTACTGTCCCGGTCACTAACAATGTTTCTAGGCAAGCCATGTAATCTAAAAATTTCCTTGAAGAACAATTCGGCCACTTGTGATGCCTTGAAATCAGATGTGATAGGAAAAAAATGTGCATACTTAGTTAGTCTATCTACCACCACATATATGCAATCCTTACCTTGAACCTTGGGCAACCCAGTGATGAAGTCCATGGAAATACTTTCCCATTTTTGTTCAGGAATAGGAAGTGGCTGCAACAACCCTGCAAGAAAATTTTGCTCACTCTTGCTTTGTTGGCATACCATACATTCTTTAATGTGTGTAAGGACATCCTCCTTCATACCCTTCCATGAAAATTGCTCTTGAATTTTCCTGTATGTCTTGAAGTATCCCTGATGACCAGCCAAAGGTGTGTCATGAAAGGCCCTCAATATCCTCTCCTTAGTTTTTGATCCTGGCACTAAGAAGATCCTGTTCTTGTAATAAATCAATTCATCAACAACCTTGTACCTGTTATCATCCACTAACTTATCCAAAATTGTGGTGGCAAAGGAATCTTTAGCATACTCTGAAATTATGGAGACTTTCCAATCAACAGAGATAGATGTTAAGGAACACAAAGTGGGCTTTCTCGAGAGAGCATCAACAACCACATTATTCTTTCCTTTCATGTATTCAATATCAAAATCATAAGCTTGCAATTTGTTTACCCATTTTTGTTGACGATCATTCAAATTCCTTTGGTTCAAGAAGAACCTGAGGCTATTATGGTCTGTCTTTACAATGAATCTCCCACATACCAAATATTGTCTAAACTTATGAAGTGCATGCATGATTGCCAACATTTTCTTATCATAGATGGAGTAACCTTTCTCTGATTGATTTAATTTTCTACTCTCAAATGCTATTGGATGTCCCCTTTGAGTTAGGACAGCCCCTATACCTTCTCCAGAAGCATCACATTCAACAACAAAAGGTAAAGAGAAATCCATAATTGCAAGCACAGGGCATGAACTCATTACCTCCTTAAGCTTATCAAATGTTTTTTGTGCCTCTTCTGTCCAAACAAAAGCTCCTTTCTTTGTCAAATCAGTCAAGGGGGAAACAAGCTAAGAAAATCCCTTGGCAAATCTCCTATAGTAGCTACACAACCCGAAGAAACCTCTCAACTGTGTAAGATTAGTGGGTGGAGGCCAATCCAAAATTGCCTGGATTTTTTGTTGATCAACCTGTACTCCTTTAGAACTTATAATATGTCCCAAATATAGGATCTCTATCAAACCAAACTCACATTTAGATAGCTTAGCATAGAAGGATTTCTACTCCAAAATTCCCAAAAGAGTGTCTATGTGCTTTAGATGCTCTTCCCATGTTTTACTATAAATCAAGATATCATCAAAAAATACCAAAACAATTTTTTGAAGATGCTGGCTAAATACCTTAATCATACAAGATTGGAATGTTGTAGGTGCATTAGTGAGGCCAAATGGCATAACAAGAAATTCAAAGTGACCATAGTGACATCTGAAAGTAGTCTTTTCCACATCTTCACTCCTCATTCGGATTTGATGGTAACCTGATCTTAACTCAATTTTTGAGAAGTATATAGCACCATGTAACTCATCAATGAGTTCATCTATGCGTGGTATGGGATACCTATTTTTTATGGTCTTCTTGTTTAGAGCCCTGTAGTCTATACACATTCTCATTGTACCATCCTTTTTCTTGACAAGTACCACAGATGATGCAAATGGACTAGAGCTAGGCCTTATGAATCCCATGTCCAGGAGTTCTTTAATAGTTTTTTCAATTTCTTCCTTATAACCTCTTGGATGGCGGTATGGGATTGTTATAACTGGTTTGGCACCCTGTTCTAACTCTATAACATGCTCAAAACCTCTATCTAGTGGTAATCCTGGAGGCAAGTCATTGAAAACTATACTATGCTTATCAAGAATATTTTGAATTTCAAAATGGAAATTACCTTGATTCTTTGGAGAGCTTGTTGAATGGATTATGACTCCTGCTGCCCATGCTACTTGTCCTCTTCGAAAAGTCCTCTCCATCCTCTTTGCAAAGAGTGCCTTAGGTGCTCCATTCGATAAGCCTCTCAATATGACTTCTTTCCCATTGGAATGAAATTTAAACTCCATAGTTTGATGGTTCATGTAATAGCCTCCAATAGAGTGCAACCATTGAACACCCAATACAAGATCTGTCTCCCCAATACCAACCACATAGAAGTCATCACATAACTCATAATCTCCTAAGGTCATCGTGAGTTGTTTCACCACCCGTGTGCAAGGCATAGTGAATCCATCAGCTACAGTAACATTGAAACCCTCAAAATCTTCTGCTTTAAGCCCTCTTTTCATGACAAATCCCTCATCAATAAAATTGTGAGTTGCCCCACTATCAAGAAGAACTATCAACCTTTGCCCTGCTAGTACCCCTCAAATTCGAAAGGGATGGTATCTTGGGACTCCTGATAATGCTGCTAAAGTGCCATCCTTGCTGATTTCTTTTTCTTTCTCTCCTTCTACCTCCTCCTTAGTGTCATTAAATTCCTCATGCTTATCTGAATCAGATTTTGAAGCAACTTCAATATAGTGCACTTGACCTTTCCCCAAACATCTGTGTCCTAGAACCCATGGTTCTCTACAAGTAAAACAAAGCTTTTTCCTTCGTAATTCACTCCTAGTCTCTTCATCTACCTTTTTTTTTGCCACATTTATCACATCTTTTGGTGGTAGTGTTGGGAAAGTCTTTTTCTAAAAATTTCCCTTATGTTGCCAAAGATTTAGGGGTTTTTGATTAGTGACTGATTTTATAGGCACGCAAGTTTCAAGTTGCAAGCTTCTTTTGATAGCTTCCTATAAGGTTGAGGGTGAGAAAGCCTTAACCAAACCCTTAACAGAATCTTCTAAACCATCAAGAAAAAGATAAAAAATCCTCTTTTCACTCATATTAGGTACCATAACAGCCACTTTTTGAAACTCTTCTATATACTCATTAACTAATTTGGTTTGCTTCAACTTTGACAATTCTTTAAAGTACTCTTCATCATCCTTGAGGTCAAATCTATCTATCACTCTTTGACTAAAATCATCAAATGTAGTTACCTAATCATGACCTTGAGTAGTCATTCCATGATACCACCAATCATAGGCTGCATCTTCCAAGTGTAGACTTGCAAATTGAACAACATCACTCTCCTTCATGGGGTTAAGTGTGAAGAAAGTCTGTAATTTTTGTAGCCATGCTCTAGCTAAAATTTTATTTGTTCCATCAAAAGTAGGTGCTGTAAACTTGCTTATTTTATTTTTGAGCTCTCTTCCACTTATGTCATGCTCCCTCTTGTTCTCTTTCTTGGGCATCAAAGTGTTCATCATATCCACATATTCTCTAAAAGGAACCAAACTACAAAAGTCATCATCTAAGCCATTGTAAGTAGCTCTTAATCCAATCAAGTTACCTGTAACCTCTTCCACGGGATTAATGGCTGGATTTGGTACTGGTGGCTCATCTGCAGGCAAGAAAATAGTTTTGGTTGATTTAGATGGTGTGGATTTCAGATTTCTTGGCTCCTCTGAAGTGCTCCCTTTCTCATTAATAGATGCAACTCCTTGTAGTTTTTCTATCAATATTCGCAAAGCCTCTCTAGTTTCTGCCAAACTATCCACTGTTTGCTTCTGAGTATTTTGGATGTCTTGGAAGAATTTCTTTGCCATCTCATCTGGATCAGCCATACTTTGCCCTTCCTTGGATTTTGTACTTTTACTTTCAACTGGAGGTTTGATCAAAATTTCTTTATTCTTTTCTCGCTGCGAATATCTTTTTTCTCTTTCACTTAGTTGCATGCAACCATAAATTTTGACATGCAACTAATTAGAAGCAACATGCAACCATAAATTATGACATGCAAGATCTGAGTAGTTGTCAAAACTGACATGCAAACTTCTACAAACCCTCAGGCTGGCAAGATCATAGCTCTGATACCACTGAAATGTCCCTTTATCTTATTTTATATGATATTTCAAGCCTCAAATCAGATCTTTAAAATCAAGCAACCAATATTCCAAAGATCCACCAATTTCTCAATAAACCCCAAATCGGGTATGCCAAAAATAATGCCAAAAGCTTCACAGCTTCACCTATTATTAATAAATCTGAAAGTGGACATTTTAGCAGAAATTTGAGCAGAATAACAGCCTATAAAATGATATTTCCAGATCTGTATAACATGCACACAATAGCTCCCAAACGGAGGACAAAAATAATGCTCATCGGGCTCCCGAAAATAGCACAAAATAGCCCGAAATCACCACAAAAACTTAATAATCTATAACAGAAGTATAATCATATCCAAATAAACATATTCAACTCTATTTTAACATTTTAAATTCTGATATACATCAGCAACCCAAACTGATATGAAATACTCAACCAGAAACACCAAACTCTTACAAAAAACACACCCGAAAACCCACAAATCTGCACTGTTCAGCACAAAGGCAAACTCTGCATGAGCATGCACATGGAATGGCTTCAAAATCCCATCCTTAGCCTTCCTAGAAACCTAAAAACTCCCATTCTTGGGTCTCCTTCTCCACAGGTTTGGCAGCCTCTGAAGAACAACAAAGAAATGAGCAAAAAATCAAGTTATGGAATGAGCCCAAAATGCCTCCAAACCCCTTAAAAGAGGGCATAACCCTAACTCACGTCCAAGAGGGGTTAATAAAATATAATTTAATAATAATTTTTATTTATTAGTCCATTGGTTTCCAAATATTATCCCCTTTTGCTGAAACTTCACCTTTTTGGGGCCTGCCTGCCTTAGCAAAGTTTATTATTTTTAATTATTTGAAAAGGGGACATGACACGATTTGAGGATTGGTCCAACCTAGCTAACCCTCCTCTTTTTTCCTCTAGGCTAATAATTGGATTAAAATATCCTGCCATAATCCATGGGAGATAAGGTTCCAGGGATTTGATGAATCTAATATGGGTCCATAATTGGGATTTACTTGGAAAGTCTGTAGGAGCATAAATATTGGATAAGAAGCATCTTTCTCCATTCTCAAAGCTAGTGGCAACCAAAGAAATGGAAGACTGACTAGAGACCCACCATAATGGGGAGACTTTCCTTGGGTCCCATAAGCATGCCACCCCTCCTGAACTATTCGCAACACCCACCTCGTGCCAAGAGCCCTGGGGCCAGATATACGCAACACAATTAGCCAATCCATCCAATGAAAGTTTAGTTTCCTAAATGAAGACCATATCAAGAGACTAGGACTCAATTAATCTGCGAATAACCTTTTGTCTAGGGATGTTGTTCAACCCCCTTACATTCCATGATAGCACAATCATTTATGGGGTTGAGAAAAATGAGAATCAATGGGTTTCATAGACCCAGACTCAACCAAATTTTCTCCCATTATCTTCACTTTCTCTTGATCAGTCTTCATACCACTTTTTACTAGTTTGTCTAAAGGCCCCTTCTTGAAGGGTTTTTGCTAAATGCCTAAAACAGTAGGAGCCTTATTACTTTTTGTAGAGTCTGATGTCCCCTTAGACCTACGGGAGTCAGTGGCCACCAAGACTGGTCCCTGTGAATCTTGTGATCCACAAAGATCCCCGATATCCTGAATGAGAGGGGGCAAATCAATATCCAATTGCTCAGCTTGTAGGTCCCCTGTATCTAGAATCTGATCCTCTCTCTGCATATCTCCTTCTTGATTCTTATTTTGACCTTTGGCCTCGGAAGAGAGCTCGACTGGGATGCTTTCCTCTTGGACCATATCTCCAAGAGCCTCAAACTTGTTAAATGTGCCATCAGTCCACCTATCTGTCCAAGTTCTCTTCTTACCTTTGCCCTTATTTTGAGATTTAACCTGAGTAAATCCCTTACTGTCAATGGGTCCATTAGATACCATGGCCTTTCCCTTATCCTCTCTATGGGGACGAGGAGCATCCAAAGAAGGGTTCTTATACCTGGGGAATTTGCAAAGATGCCCATATTCATGACAAATTCTGCATCTAAATGGTAGGTTCTTGTAATCCAACTATTGAATCTAGGAAATAGAACCCAAACATATCTCCATAGAATCTGGCAATGAATTATTTAAATCAACTTCTACACAAATATGAGCAAAAGAAATTACCTTTTGATCTTGAGTCTATGTAGCCGATCCCATAGGTTTTCTAAGAAGCATAGAGATTGAGTGAAGAATATCTTCCCTCCAGAATTCCAAAGGAAGTCTTGGCAAGTGAACCCACACTAGGACTCAAGAGGGGATTTCCTCGGTAGAGTTAAAGCCCGTGTGCCAAGGCTTGACAAATAGCCCCACCTGGTTAAAGAAATAAGGGCCACCTTCAAAGGCCTTATTCCTATCTGACATGCATGAGAAGATGACCATAAAGTAATTGTTAGCCACTAACAGAATCTCCATATCTCCCTCTGGGTTCCACACACGACGAGCCTAGGAATCCAACATAGGAAGTGAAAGGCGAAGGCCGAAAAATTTGCAAATAAGAGCATGATTGCTCCAGTACTCAACATCCTCCAAAATCTGTTTAGGTTTAATTACCAAGATTGGCTGGACCTTGGCTTTCTGCAAACATCCATTAGTTTTTTGTAATCAGAACTTCCCATTTGAGGAGGTTTCTCCTTCCCCTAATTGGGATTTACCGTTCAAAGCCATACTACTAGCATGCACCCCTAAAGTCAGCTCACCCATCTCCAACTCTCCACTAGAAGGCAGGGGAGAGACGACACTGAAATCCACCATTCACCTCGAACCCTAATTTAGCAAAGGAAAAGGGAAAGACAGGGAAAAATCCCCTCAACCCCTCACCACCACCGATCCTCCCCACAAATGCAGCTAACGTCAAAGCAACTGCAAGTGCTCACCCATGGCCAGAAAAAAGAAAAAATTCAGTGTGGAAATGTGCGCCCAAACTGCAGCATGCAACAGCCCCGTACCAGATGAAACATGCCTTAGGGACTAGGGAAGAACACAGGTCGGGCTTGCATGCCTTAGCACAACAAACAAACGCCATTTTCCTTCATCATAGTCTCTCTCATCGATCAAGAACAATGTTATTGTTGGAAATGAAACCCCCATTTGTAACATTAATGACTAAACCAAACTCACAAGATACCTTAAAAAAAATCTATAAACTAAGTGTACATACCTTAGATAATTTTTTGTAATACACATATATTTAAAAAGGTTTAACATTTATTTTGGGAAGATAAAGGGTTCTTCCCATAATTGTAAGGTGGGAAGCTTCTATCTCATTTCTTATATATGGGGTCTAATGACCATTACTATATCATTATAGATATGCCTAATTGTTGCTTTTAAAAAGCTAAAAGCTCCAAAAAATGAAAAAATATATACTAATAGTCAATAACACATTTACTAATAGTTGATCACACATGTACTAATAATTGATCATTTTTTAGCTTTCTCGGTTGCTGATTGGTCCATTTGTGCCAAAAGCACCTTTTTTTTGGGTGAGAAGCTATTGTGGGCTAAACATAATGGGTATTGGGAAAATGTTTTGAAATGACACTTTTTGACCACTTTACACTCCATGACCTCTACAGAGAGCTCTATAAATGTGAAAACACTTGAAACTTAGCTTTAAGATCATTATTGAGCACCACAGATCATAATTTCTTTTAACCACCTCCATAACCAACATTGAGTCACCTTCAATACTGACATGCTTCCACCCTAATTTGACAACCAACTTCAATCCCCAAAAAAATACCATAGCTTCAACCACATTGTTAGAGGTGTTATCGAGGTTGCCAACATAAGCCATTAGTTATCTACCAATAGAGTCCCTGATAATACCTCCCCTACCCACACAAACATTCTTGGAAGCTCCATCAAAATTTAGTTTCACCTTAGGATATGTTGGGGGTTTCCTTTTAGCTTTCCTTCTCTTAATTTTTTTTGAATTATCAAACTTACCAGAAATATCTGATAGATTCCAGCTTATAGCAACCATATACTCATTTATAGGTGGGGGACCATGAGACAATTTCCATTTTCTATTTTCCAATTTTTCCTTTAGCAATCTGACAAATATGTTGCATACTATCTCCTCCTTATTCTCTGTCTCCTTGAAGATCATGTTGTTCCTTTCTTTCCAAATTCCCCAGCAAACACGAGGATGGATTATTTTCCACTTTAGTCTGAGAAAAGAATGCACAAAGGGAAATTCTAATATAGGATGAATTGTTCCAAGTCCAATTGGAAGACCCATTCGACCTATAATTTCTACAGGACAGATTGTGAAATATTCACAGAAAAACACTAGTGAATGAATATGTGTTGGATGCTTTCTTCTTCATATTTGCATAAGCAACATTTATTAGGAATTTGAAATCCTCTCTTTCTCATATAGTCAATGGTGAGAATTTTACCATTAAGAGTAGTCGACCAAAAGAACTTAACCTTAGGAATAAGCTGAGTATTCCAAACCTTTCTCCAATATGGGGGAGTAATATCATTATCAAACAACACACGATAACTATACCTTATAGAGAAGGACCAATTAGAGGTTCTTTCCTAGGAAAACATTTCCTCCACCATGAAGAGGACAATCGTATGAGCCTCAAGCCACTCCTTGAGTTCATTAGCTAAGGAAGTTAAGTTGTTGGAGGCCTCGTCCACTATATTTTTCCACTTCCTTTGTCTAGATAGGTAATCACTAACCTTATCCCCAAAGTTCCTTTTTAGCACCCCTTCCAATTGAGAGAATTTTCTATGTATAAGGGTTAATCACTTATCCTCCTAGAATCTAAGTATGTTCCCCCTTCTAACCAGCCCCCACAAACCATTGCTTAAAATATGATAATTTCTCATTACATTATTCCATATCTTAGAGCCTTGTGGGAAATCATTCTCCTTAAAGAAATAGATGTAAGGGACATTGCCAAGATACTTAGCCTTCATTATGTTGCACCAACCTACTATGTCTATTCCTTTCTTCACTCCCCATCCATGAAAAATTATGTTGAAGTTTCTCTAGTTTCTTTTCCATAATTTGGGTTATCTTGAATAAGGAGATGAAGTACACAGTAAACCCTTGCAATGAAGCAGTAAGTAATTATAGCTTCCCAAAATTACTCAATAGCTAACCCTTCTAGCCAACAACCTTCTTCTGCATTCTTTCAAGTATGGTATTCCAAATTGGTTAGAGACTTTCTCCACTGTCAGTAGAAGACCAAGGTAAGTATCAGGAAGACTAGTCATTTGACAATCGAGAATGTTTCATATTTGTAGCTAGAGGTTCTCATTAGTGTTGAAGAAGTAAACTTTTAGTTTACTCTTGCTGAAGTTTATATGTTGTCCTAAGCAATTTGCATAATCATCAAGAAAATTACACCATATCCTGGATTCCACCACTAAAGCATAACCATATAAGAAGGTGTCATGAAAAAACTATTAAATGACCTCTGGAGGGATGGAGGTGGTAGCCTTGACTCCCATCAGCGATCTTGCACAAGCTATTTTTGATAAGGATCTCCCCAAGATTTTTGTTATCATTATAAATAGGCAAGAAGATATAGGCCCCCCTTTCTTAGGCCTCTACTAGCTTTAAATGACCCCTAGGGTGTCCTATTAACAATAATAGAGAAATTGATAGATTCCACCATAGTTTTAATTAACCCTAGAACTTTTTTATAAAAGCCAATCCTTCTAAGGACCTCATAAAGAAATTCCTAATCCACCTTATCATAAGCTTTTGAAATAACAATTTTAAGAGCCATACCAAGATTTTTTCCTCTTGTCCATGGAGTGGATCACCTCATGCATGGTAATGTCTGCATCCAAAATTTGTCTTCCTAGGACAAAAACCTTCTGAGGAGTGCCAATAAATTCCTCTAGAAAGGGTTTCATTCTACTAAACAAAATCTTAGAGAACACCTAATACACAGTATTGCATAAGCTTATGGTTCTAAAATCAAAAAGACTTTTAGGATCATGAACCTTCAGGATAAGGAGAATAAAGGTATTGCTGAGCCTTCTTTGCAATTTACCCATTCAAAAAAAGTCTCTAGCAACCCTAGTCAAATCCATCTTTATCATCTCAGATGAATTTTGAAAGAAAGCTGAGGGAAAACCATTCAGTCCATAGGTCTTGTAGGCCTTCATTGAAAAAAATACCTTCCCTACTTCCTGCTTTGAAACTAGGCTAGTGATGAACTCATGATCATCCTCATTTAGCACAATAGGAAAGTTCTTGATAAGCTTATTTTTTTTGGTCACATCAACATTCCTATTCAAACCAACATAGGTGTCAGTGAAATAAGTGACCAACCAACTTCCCATATCCTCTTGATCCAAAAGAATATTGTTGTTATTGTCTTACAAGGAGGTTATCATGTTTCTCTTTTTATGCTTAGAGGCTGACCTATGGAAGAAGGTTGTAATCCTATCCCCCTCTGTGATCCATTGGATCCTAGACCTCTAATTCTAGTACATTTTCTCTTTTTATATGACATTCTTCCATTGTGTCCTACATTATTTTTCCCCCTTTAGAGTACCAACTGAAAAATCTCCCTCACCTATGGCATTTTGAAGCTCCTCCAATTTTGATTCAATCTCCTCCTTAAAGATGTCATAATTGAGGTTTTTTTGCATTTGACAACATTTCTCCCTACATTCTTCAATTTAATAGCCAGTCTGTACATGGTTGTACCTTCAACTCTAATATCCCACCATTCTTCAACACACCAAGAAAAGTTTGGGTGTGACTGCCACATAATCTCATATCTTAATGACTTAGGGCCAGTAAAGAAACCATCAAACCAATTGGATAACAATGGATCATGATCAAAGACAATTTTGGGAAGGGTTTTTTAAGTGGGGGAAATGAAATGTTTCTAGTCAGATTAAATGAGAAGTCTATCCAACTTTACTTGAATAGGTTCTTGTCCTTTCCTATTATCCAACTAGGTAAATGAGAGCCCTTACAAGTCCACATCAATAAGATCATTAAATATTTTGAAATCATCTAGATCCTACATACTCTTTGTGATGGCATTCATCCCTCCCAAATTCTCAGAGGGGTAAAGAGGATAATTAAAGTCTCTCATACATAAAAATTTCTTTACCTTATTATTATTCATGAAGATAGAAATAGCCTTCCAAGTCTCACACTTACTAGTTCTTGTGTTGGGGGCATATATATTTAGAATGCACCATCTCATATTACTACAAAAAAGTTTAGCAGTAATAACACTTTTGTCTTTCCATAAGTTTACACCTGACACCACCCTAGGATTCCAAAGGGTGGCCACACCTCCTGAAGCCCAATTAGCCTCACTATAACTAGACATAGCCCTAGGCCATATTTTATCTACTAATTTAGAGAAATCCAAAGAGGACATCTTCACTTCCCAAACAAGAAGAATATCAACCCTTAAATAATAAATAGACTATTTAAGAGAAAATTGCTTTTGAGCACCATTTAGTCATCTCATGGTCCATGAGAGGAACTTCATTTCTTACCTTTTGCAACTTCTCCAATGTTGGTTTCTTTCCATTATAAATCTACCTTCCAATTTTCTTAGTCCTTGTACTCTTGCTAGGTGGTCTCCCCTACTTTACCTCTACACCAATATTTTCCTTCTTCCCTCCTCTAGAATTTTTCTTCTAAACATGCCATTCACCATCTTTACTCTCCTACTAAGAAGAGAGAGTGGAGAACATGTAATACACCAAGAGATCAATCATCTCCTTAAGTGGTGGTGATGAGGCCTTTTTGAAAACCCCATTCTTTGGAGGGGTATGAAAAACTCTATTGCCCTGCTTCTGTTGTTTGAGTTTTGAGGAAGTGCTAGCAACCACGATACCCAACTCATTTTCATTCCTACCAGATCTAGGATGTCTCCTTCTTCCAAGAGGGTATCCTTCTCAATAGATGCCTTTTCCACTTCCTTATTAGGTGTCTTAAGTAGGTCATCAATACCTTGCAAAAAGATTAATCATCAATCTTGATTTCTTCAACATCCACTCTAAGTTCCACCCTATTTTCACTTTGTCCAACCCTTTCATTAGAGTTATTTTCAAGGACTACCCCAATCTCCACTTGGTCCATCTTCTCATTTTGGGGTTCTTGGTTCCCTCCTTTACCATCTCCAAGGGGGAGGAGAGGGGTGAGGGAATGTGAAGATGATTCCTCTTCTACTACTTCCTATGAGACAATCCCTAGAGAGTCCACCTTCTCCTTTTCCTTATTTTGGAGAGCCTTGTAATCAAGTACCACATGACCAAAATTTAAATAATTTTGGCAATATACTCCAACATTCTCATAGACTAAGGTCTTCTACCTTGTCTTCCATTTTGTGTTTAGGATAACCAAGTTAGGGAGAGCTTTGTTAATTGCCACATTCACACAAAACCAAGCATAACCAACCTCAACTTTTAGATAGTAATAAATCCCACCAAAAAAAAAAGCCCAAAAGAATTCCCAATCCATATAAGGATTTTCTCATGCCAAATTTCCAGAGGACAATTTGAAAGTATTACCCATAGCTGGGCTGACCTATTCAACTCTAAAGCATGATCAAATCTAGAGTGCCATCTAGCAATCATCACATAATGATTCCCATAGTACTAGGTACCAGAGAGAATCACACACATATCAATAGCCACCATAGATTTTAAGAGGAACAACACACTAGGCATAACATAAACATTGACACTTCCTTTTGAGTTCCATTTCAGAGGAACCCATTTCTTGACCATTTCAATTGAAGGTCTAAAAGAAATGAAACATCATACCAAAGAGAGTCACGGGGAGGATGAGATACTATCCACTACAATATAATGTAGGAATTTCTCTAGGCCATTATCTCCAAGACAAACCTTAGGATCCTCTGATGGGAGAGGGAAGGGGACTGGTGGTATTTTTAACAAGGCCCCCCTTCTAGTCTATTGTCTTGAAAATAATACCCTTCTCCTTCTCATTAAGGCTCTTTGAGGTCATTCCCAAGAATTCCAAGTCATCCCTAGAGGAATCTCCAATAGGGTCAATCTGCATAGAGACAATGGTAACAAAGGGTGTTGTCATCAATCCTAAAGAGAGAGATTGTTGGAAACTGGAAACTACAATTGGAACAAATGTTATGTTATCATTGATGTCAAAACTTAATAGTAAGAGATTTTCTAACAGTGTAGAGTGTCGTATCAATTGATTGATGAAGATGATTTGTAAAGAAGAAATAGCAAGGTGAGCTAGTCAAGTTGTTGAGCAAAGATGAGTTACATATGATCGAATTACAATGGGCACTTGATCATTTAGTCTTTGACAAGATAATGTGTTGTTTGATCGTTATATGAAGAGGAGAAGACAATTGAGTTGATGTATATAAGAGAAGGAAAGAAGGTGAGTAAAACACTAAGTATGACCAAGTGATAGTTTCACTAGGTCAATGAAGTAGATGATTAAGGAACTTAATATTTAGTTGAGAGAAGAGTATCAACTAAGTGATAGTTATGGTCAAGAAAGTTGAAGAGAAAATTGAATAAGTGACCGAGCGTAGTAAAGACCAAGAGAGCTAGTGTAAGCTGAGTGAGACAGAGTAGTAGAGAACAAGCTACCTAGTACCTAGTGTTGATCGAGCTAAAAAATATTGTAATGACTGAGTGTCAACAAAATCACATTTTGTGAAAGAATTGAGATTTGAGGCCAACATAGTTGAATTTTTGAATTGGTCAAAATGCATGAATGATGAGGATTGATGAGCTGACGTATTTAATGAATGAATTGAGTTTGTTAAGAAATCTAAGGCATGGATTGAAGGAGAAGTTTCTAGAAGTTTCAAGGAAGGAGTAGAAGGAAAAAAAAATGAAAAAATTCAATGAATTTGATCAAACCCTAAGATCTATGATGATGTTTAAGCAAAAAAGATCAAAGATACCTATTGAAGGAGGACCAAGAGATGTTTTATGGTTGTTGATTGGTGAATTTGTGAAGGACTTTTAAAGAAGATAATTGCAAGATAAAAATAAGAAGCTTGGTGAAGTGTGATTTCTTGAAGGGTTTCCAAGTAGATAGGAGATGGATAATATGATGAAGTCCAACCAATGAACCAACAATGAGCCGAATGTAGATCTGAATTTGTAAAGTGATTTGTATCTTAATAGATGAAAGCTAGTTGTTACTTTCTAACCATTATGGTAGTAAAATCCTTTAATCAAGGTTGACCTAATAGTCATATTGTAAATCCTTTAATCAAGGTGACATTCTAATAGAATGATCCAAATTCCTCTAACCAGGACACTCCTAATAAGGTGATTAAATCCTTTAATAGGGTCACACTTAACATTGTGTTTTGTAACCTTTAATAGGGTTGGCTCTTACCCGAGCTCACTTTAGAAAAGTGAAAAGGTGGTAGCATGTTAGTTGGTGGTTTTTCTCAAATTGGGTTTCCATGTAAAATCGTGGTGTCATACTTGTGTGAATGTTATTTTATGATGCATGCCATTTACCATTGTTTTCTATTAGTCAACATATACTGAACAAAGAATAAAGTGATGAATGAATAAGTTAAGTTATTGATGAATTGCTATATGAAATGAGTGGATCTATGAGTTTGAATAAGTATTTTGAAGTTGTTAAAATTTATATTGGTACATTTGGACATGAGGATAACTGATTCACCCTTGCCTTAGTTATTCTAAATATTCTAACATACTCCATCTATTCTTCCAAGTAAAAGTCCCATTAGAAGTCTTAACATTTATGAAAGCAAGAGAATTAACTTGAGCTTGAAAGAGATCATAGGTTGAACCTAACCCTGGTAACCCCCCTCTTTCCACATCCAAAATCATAATGGAATTCAAATCACCGCCTAATATCTAAGGAAAATAAGGCAGACATCATTGGGCATACTGTATCTAAACACAAAGTTGGGTTTTAATACGAATGCCAATAGGAGGATTAACATTTGTAATAGTATCACCAGAATACAAAGAATAAGAAACCATGGAAATAGAAGAATGTCTAGAAATCCACTAAAGGGGAGAAATCTTGTGTAAATACCAAAAGAGCGACAAACCTTTACAATTACCTTGAGAACAATGCATTGAATCTGCCCACAATACCAAATACAAGAAGTATAGTAAAACATGTCATCAATAGAAACCTTAGTCTCCTAAACATAGAAGATTTCCAGATAATGAACTTCAACCAAATCATGAATAACCTTTTGTGAAGGGATGCTATTCTACCCCCCTAACATAGCTAAAGAGAACAATCATTGAGAAGATTAAGAGAAGTAAACATCAATGGGCTGATTGCCCCCAAATTCCACTAAGAAATCCCCAAAAAAATTAAATTTTCTCACGATATTTTTTACAAACATCTTTAGTGGAATTATCATATGAGACTTTCTTGTGAGGGCATAACTACAAACCTAGACCCAACAATGAGCCTTTCCCCTTGCTAGGAAGTTTCACCTCCATAGCAAAATCCACAAGAATAATTGTTGGAGTTGAGGAAAGCCAACTCCGAAGACGCCAAGATCACCTGCATGCGAAACCTGTCAAAGAGAAGCCATAGAAGGGGAGGAGCATGGAGCATGGGCAAAACCCTAAACGGACATGAGAGACACCATGAATGCAAACACAAGAAGAAATGTATTTACAATAAGAAATGATGTGATGTTGTGATGTAAAATACAAAGAGGGAGCCCGAATATAAAGAGCTCCAGGAATCTTCTAGAACACACTGGAAGGTTGTAGAAGATAAGAATGACAAGTCAGCACATATCCACAAAAAAGTGGAATATGCTAAAAAAGGAGCAAACTCCCGAGTTGTCAACAACTAACCACTACATGCATTAAATATGAAATATTAAATAAATGCATGACCTAAGTAAGCTTAAGCAATAGAATAAATAATTAAATATTAATTATTTACTCTAACAATAATGTCATCATGTAAGTCAATGGAAGTACAAGCAATCCCCAACACATGGATAAGAGGAGAACTAATCTATTATGGACCAACACATTGAATCAAAATAGGGAGCTTCCACACTTTCATAATAGCCATAGCCATTGCAACCACCTCAAAAGAAACATCAAATAGAATCCCTTCCTCCAAGGCCATAGTGTCCAAAACCTTAAAAGGATTAAAGTTGTCATTAGGTTGCCTATCCTTAAATGATCACTTATGGCCTCTCCCCTTTGTACAAGGTTTAACAAATACCAAACCATCCTTGTCTAGACTATTTCTCTACATTGGAGTCTTTCTCATATCTCCTTTATCCACCTTTGGAGCTGGAGGAGGAGGAGAGACAGTGAAAGAAGTACCACCATTCTTTTTAGAGATGACATTAGAGATGACGATATTTATGACATATCTGATAACAGAATGGGACAGACTCGTACTCAAGTTGTTGTATCCATGAAGTAGAGCTCAAATAAGTTTCCTAAGAATTTGACTACATGAATTATTTAAGTCAATCTCAAGATAGATGTAGGCAAAAATTTTAAGTCAATCTCAAGATAGATGTAGGCAAATGAAAATTGTAGTTTTATCTCGAGTTTGTTGAGAAATAAATATAGGCTTGCCAAGCAAAACAATAGTCTATTTCAAGATATTTTCATGCCAAAATTCAAGAGGGAGCCTTGGCAAGAAAACCCATAGAAGAACCATGGAAGACATCTCTTCTACTAAATTATACCTTGTATTCCAAGGTTTGAAAAACAATCCCATATGTTTATAAAAATACAAACCTCCCTCAAAAAATCAATTCTTGTTCAACATAATAACAAACTTTGGTAGTCTTAAAGAGAAGAGTTTCAAATGTTTGGATTTATTTGATATCAATACTAAGACAACGCGACTGATTTATGAAATTTCATAAGAGAACTTCCAATAAAGTTTTTTTGACAAAGAAAAGTACTTGTTAAAGCTCTTCGTTTCTTGTTAATTGCTTGTACTAATTCTACTTAAATATGGCTAAAAACTAATGATTTTTGGTGATGCCTGTTATGGCTTCTCACCTAGTTTAGGTCATTCATCTTGGTTTTGTTACTTTGAGAGATGAAGCGAATGCCAAGTTCATTAAGGTGATATCACGTTTATGTGAGTTAGAAAGCTTGATTATGTTTTTCTTAATGAAACATGACCTGACCGTTTGCAACATTACATTGGTTTTTTCTTGTTAGTTTTCATTTTCAATAATGTGGCCTTGTCATTAATGTAGGTAAATTTCTTGGTTTTGGTATTATTATGGCTTAATGGTTTATTTATGTCGTGATTTTTTTGAAGGACCAATCATTTTCTTTACAATTTTTTCATTAAAAAATTAGAAAAATGATGTTTTCCTTCAACTAGAAACACTTACAAAATTCTCTTCTTGAAATTCTTTAAAGAATTTAAAACATTTCCCATATCCTTGTACTTTAATATTTCATAAGGAAATCAAATATTTTGTACTTTATAATTAGGTTTCATTAAAATGTTAAATAATATAAGCGATAATAAATATTTTTATTAAATTGAGTTTGACACACACATGTGAGGGCGCATGCGCGGGCACACACACACACACACACTATGCGTAAGTCTTTTTAATTTGATTCATTATACTTCATTTTTTATTGTTATCAAAACAATCAATGAGCTATCCTAACATAGACATACCAAATCAATAATACTAAGCACATTTTATTGCTCTTATATATCTACCTCAACTCAATTGATATGAATTTAATTACATTAAATATTTATAGATTTGACTATGTATGTATTTTTACCATTGATGTTTCAGATCACACTCCATGATCCATCATTAGGGTGAAAGAGAGAAAGACATGTATTTTTTGTTACATTTCTTGCTCTCTTTCATCCCGATGATGGATTAGGAGTGTGATGTGAAACATTGATGCTAAAAATACATACATAGTCAAAACCAAAAACTTATAATGTAATTATAATGGATTGTGGGAATTTGATAACTTCAAATGAATTTAATTGATCACATTTTTTCTTTTAACTCAACCTATATTGCAATATAACGAAACACTTATTTTCTCTACAGTATTTTAAGATATGAGGATGTGAGAATATTTTAAAATCCTTGAATGAATTTTAAGAAACATATTTGTAAGATAATATTGAAAATATTTGATATATTGATCTATGGTAATTATTGAGATTTTTAAAGTATCCACACACATATTAATCACCACCAAAAATTTGAAAAGGAACAACATACTAGGCATAGCATTAACATTGACACTTCCCTTCAGTTTTCATTTCAGAGGAACCCATTTCCTGACCACTTCAATTGAAGGTTTGAAAGAAATGAAACATCCCACTAGGCAAAGTTGCAGGGAGGATGAGATACTATCCACTACACTACTAGGTAGGAATATCTTTGGGCCATCAACTCCAAGACAACCTTAGAATCCTCCGATGGGGGGGGGGGGGGAGACTGGTGGTATTTCCAAGAAGGCCCCCCTTCCAGTCTATCATCTTGACAACAATACCCTTCTCCTTCTCACTAAGGAACTTTGAGGCCATTCCCAAGAATTCCAAATCAATCCCCAGGGAATCTCTTGTAGGGTCAATCCGCACAGAGTCAACATCCCCCCACCCGAACAATGGATTTTGAGACATATTCCTCCACCTCACATTGGGCTCCCAAGCTAGAGGTCAACACCAATTGCAAATCCAGACAAACAAATGGCTGCGAATCAAAATCCGACTAGCCCTTATGGGCCATGCACCCATAGTTCAAAATTCAAAATCAACAAGGAGCAAGAAAGTTGAGAGCAAACCTCTTTAAATGGAATTTATGTTATGGTAGTAGTATGTTGTTAATCTTTAGTAGCTTGATGAATTATAAGACTCTATGGTTACATTATAGTTTTAATTGAAGAGTGTCTATGAATAATTAAGACAAGTTTTTAATATTGATAGATTTTTTGTTGATTGATCGATTGAATTGTTTATTTATTCACCTCTTGTTAGGTCAACCTCCTAATTTTGACTTATTTTAATATTAAAAATATAACACAAACTTTAAAATACAAAAAAAATTGACTACATTTTATAGTAAATTTCTATGACCAAACCTTGCAAAAACATCGCTCAAAAGAACCCAAATCAACTTAAATGAGAAGATGGAAAACAGGTAATAATTAAAAAAAAAGCAGTGGACCAAATTATTAATGCACAAGCACAAAAAAGCAAATAATTAACAATAAATAATGAATGAAAAAGAAAAGTTAAAGAGAGCAGTTAATGGCAAGTTGACTCTTAACCCTAACCCATGTGACCAGTCGGCAAAGGCAAAGAACGGTCAGAACGGACTGTTCACTGCAGAAAACAAAAGTTAGACTTGTCCCCCACACAAATATTTGACTGCACACTTTTCAACTTCTTCTTTTTCCCGTTCACGCCTTTCAATGCTCTTTGCTTCCATACTTTTACAAATGTTATTTTGATTTTTTTATGATTGTTTTTTCATGCTATACATCTTTACTATCTTTGTTTCCATAAAGTAGATTATAATATCATAAGGCAATACATATTTATAGCATAGAAGATTCATTGGTATATTATAATTGATGGGATATAATTTCACGAGGGGATTGAGTTTAATATAGAAGTAAAGTGTAATTGGAAAAAGAGAGTTAATGTTGCTTAGCTCTTCCAATAGGGTAATTTGCTTTGGTCCATTCTAGTTGTGTTTTTTATATTGAATTTGATAAGGAAACGTCCAATCTTGTTAAGTGTATGTGAATTTGACTTTAGCAAATCAATTCATTTCCAATCATTCTTAGTACAATGTATGTGCACCATTTAAAAGGGAATGTATTATTTTTATTCTTCTATATATTTTATATTTTCTATAATAAGAATGAAATATTTTAAACTTTATAATATATAAATTATAAAAATTATTTATTATTAATTTAATTTGATAAATAATTCAAAGTGTTATACACTAAATTTTTCATGTACACACACAAAATTTTCTATTTGGCTAGTGTTTTGGGTTCTTTGTTATGTCTTTCACCTTAAAAAATAGTTACATATTAATATGAAATTATTAGTTTAGATTTTTTTTTTAAAGTGCTTTTCATTCAGTTTTAAGAAAATATGTTGAATTTTATTTTACCTAAATTTCTGATTTGTGTAAATATAATCATAATTGAGATATATTATAAGACCACATAACATGAGTTGAAGAAATTGCTATTAATGAATAAAATCAATATCTTTTAGTGTATTTAACTAATTTTCTATGTATTTTTTTTATTAATTAATTATTACTAAACATAATTATAATGAAAAATAAGCAATTATATCTTAATTAATAATTGCTATGATTGGTTTACATTATAATTTTGATTAAAAAAAGAAGATTAGATAATACTTATATTTTAAAAAAAACAGTAATAAGAGGGAGTTGGTTTGTGGTACAATCAGAGAACAATCTTAGAGGGTTGACACTAGTCACCATTAATAGGACATTAACAATGCATTAACACCAAACTAACGACAACTAGTGACAAAAGATTGGATAAACAACACCCAAGATCTACTTGTGTCAAAGACAAAGGCTTGGATGTGACTAAACCACCAATCATTGTCAACACTATCAAAGATCATCTTGGGGCAAGCACCCACAAGAATTGCAAGCTTTAACCAAAATCAAAAACTAAGGACCAAATTAGGCCCTTTAAAACTATCAATCATCACTTGATTGAGAGAGAAAAGAAACTAAAAGAGAGAGGCACTTTCATCACAAATGAAAGAGAGGCAAATGACAACACACTAATAGCTCCCATAAAAATATCTCAAAGAAACCTTCAGGGAGGGCGGGCCTAAGAAAGATCTTCTTGAACACAACAACACCCTAGCCATCAATATGAACACCAGTTGCAATCTCCCTTTTCTCCTCAATAGCAAAGGGGTCCACCTAAATAGGAGCAACAAGTCAAATGAATGGCACCAAGAAGAAGCCATTAAACCTCCAACCATCAATGTGATAGATAATACTTAGTTAATAACTGTTTAATAATTAATTACAAGAATTACTTGCAACTACATGACACTTGTTTGGATGTATTGTTTATCTTATATCTCACTACTTTTGGTTCCAAACTTGTGTAGTATTTATGACATCATTAAGGAGTAGTTATAAATTAGGGTTGTATAATTGCACCAAATTCTGCTTATGGTTTGGTCAAATCTCATGTTGTTATTTTTACAATGTACATGATTATGAACCCTTCAAATAGAGTTTAAGAACGAGGAATAAATTAATATAACTACTTGCTTACTTGATAATAAAATTGAAAACTTATTTTTAAGAGATTGAAATATAATGCAAATAGAAAGGAAACTTGCTACAATTTACATGAAATCTGACATTTCATCATAGAAAGATCCAATGTATAAGAAAACAAGCTTTAAGGATAAAATAAGACTTGCTACTTTCTTTATTATGCTGAAATAAACTTTCAAATTAGTTTTAAATCTCCTTTTATAGATTTATGTCAAACACAAAGAGATCTTAAAAGAAATACCCCACACAAAAGAAGTTGAAATTTGATAATTTTATGATTTGGATGATAAATTGTAGAACTTATTTTATTGAATACTACTTCAATTATAGTACTAACAAGATTGTTATTACAATCATGATCTATCAACTTTATTTTTATCATTTTTTTCGTTCTAAACCTATATTTATACATGAGATCAAAGTATTCTTCAAGTCCTTAGTTTTTTATTAGACTATCTCTTTAATAGAAAAATGGAAGTGTTCAATGAGATGTGTAAATATAAGACTTCCACTTTTCACAACATTCAAATACAAGAGGAAAAGGGGCTTCCAAACATAACTCTCAATGTAACTCAAGTTAGATTAGTGAAACCCAAAATAGGATGGAGGGATGCCAATACTAGACTCAAATTATACTAAGGAAGTATGCAAGAAAATCCTCTTTCATGCAGTGTTATTTAATTTTAATTGTGTAATGTGAATATAAATTAAGTCAATTGATTAAATGACATGAGTAAAATATATTTAGGTGCTATATGTGTGTAATAAACTGAATTAAAATATGGAAATAGGTCTATGCTAAGAGATAAAAAGAAGGGTCAACAAATGACCTTGAAAATGCAAAGAAAAATGTTTTTTTGCTCCAAAAATCACATAATCTAAAATTTTGACTAATAATTTGAGTGTGGATCTATGATCATAATAGAAATCCTAGAAAAACCTCAAAATCCTAGATCTCCAAGCACAAGTCAATTTAGGTGATGTCTATTGATAAGTTTACGAGATGACAAACATGTTCCTAGGGCATTGTTTCAAAGTTGACCTAGATTTTTCTAAACGCTTGTGAATGATACTTTTAAGATCCAAATCCACAATTTTGATACCCCATTCTACACACAATTTTTTCAGTTGGGGGGGTTGGTGGGGGGGGGGGGGGGGGGGCGCGGGGGGGGGCGCTTTCCTTCATCAATTCCCTACTTATAAATTAACCTTGAAAAGAAATAAAATGTAAAGCATGTAAGGGAGCAATACAAATGTAACTATTTACCTTTCTTGATTAAAAACCTTGTGAATATAGATTTTATAATCCTTGAATATTGTAGATATTGAATGATGAGGAGAATCAAACTACCAAGACCTAAAGGCACTCTTTCTTTAGGTCCACACTAGGTCCACTCTCTCTCCTAGCTTCTTAGGGTCTCTCTCTTCACTCTAACCCAAGGGATAATCACTCTCCTATCCCTTTTCTCTTGGATCCTCACCATTCAACTCAAAATACTCTTCTACCCTTCCAAACACACCCTTGCCTTGTGGTTACCCAACTTACTATTCCAAGTAATCAAAACACTCTCCAACTAGGTGAGAATTTTAAGACTTCACACTGACCCTTCCATGTCTCCTAAGGGTTTCTTGGTGGCCATATGTTTCTACTCCTTAACATTCTCTTCAAAACCCACTATCTACCTTGTACAAATTTTGCACCCAATTTTTCTCCTAAAAGGGAATTTGACTCTTCACTCCAACAACTCCTTAACAAGCTCATAAACTAACTTGGTATCCTGATACCCTTTTAGGAAATCTCCAAGATTCAACTGGTCTGGAACTCTCAACTCATTTGTACACCCCCATGCCAAAATGATCCTATTTTTAAGGCTTTTCTATAGTCAATTTGGTTTCTAGTGTTTTGAACTAATCAAAAGGATTCAACTATTACCCACATTTAGTCTTAGGTTCCTCCACCCTATGGACTACACAAATTACCCATTGATTTTCATGAACCAATCCACCTTGTTCACCTTTTTCTCTAGAAAACACCAAGTCACCTCACTAGGCACACTAGGGCTTGCCTAGGGCTTGGTGGAAAAATTAGCTATCCAACTCCTCAAAGAAAAAAAATGTATATTTACAATGTATATACATTTCTCTACTTGTTTCCAAATGTCCATGAGGATTCAACCATTGGAAGTCAAGTTAGAGCCATTTTCCACAACTCACTCTATACAAACCAACAAACTGGCCCAAACAAAAACAATTTCAAACTCCTACCAAAACTAACCAAATTTATTAAACAAGAATGGATTCAACAAGGAATTTAAAAAAACTATCCACACAACACCACTAGTTCAATCCATAGGAAACTGGAGTAGTATTTCTTAGCCATACTATGATAAAATTGCATAAAAATTAGTTTGAAACACACTATGCCTCCATACAATATCAATCCCAAACGTTGTCATGGGCATGGTATGACCTTATGTAGGCCTTTTGCACATGTGGTATTTGTAAAAACCACCCAACAATGACTATGTGCAAAGTTGAACAAAAGTTGTCAAAGTTGTCATGACAACTTTGTATGCTTGAGAAGTTGTCATGAGCAAATTTTTGCTTTTTTCTTTCCAATTCTTCCTAGGAGACCAAATGTTTCTATTTTGATCCCTAAGGACTAGTTAAGGACATGTTTCTTTGTTTCACCTATTTCTAGTCATGATCAACCCCTACGATTAGGTTTTTACCCTTAAGCAACATTTTCTCATCTAAGTCCTATTGGTAAAAACAACTCAACAACTCTTTATAACCCCTCCTAACTTACTTAGAAACACCTCATGGACTACCCTAAGTTCTTATTCTTCAATGGTTTGGCTAAGACCATTTACACGCCAAAATTTGAATAGGGAGAAGCCAAAAACCTAGGTGCTCCTGCACCATTCTCCCCCTGTCACAACAAAGTCAACTGACCACTGGAGGAAATGAGGTCTAATCCAATGCCCAAATTTTTAAAGTCGCCTTCATCCACCCAAGTGGCCTCCAACTCAGGTTTGTTTCTCCATTTTACGAGGTGCTCCATGTATACTTGGTGTCTTGTCTTCTTTTTAATCCTTGAATTCAGTATTGGCTCTGCTTGTAGCTTGGGCTTCTTAGGTACATTGAGATCATTGGAATCTTTCTCCATTTATGAGATGTTCTCATGTCCTTTTACATTAGGCCCTATGTATTTGACTAAGTCCTAAATATTGAAAGTAGGTGAGATGGAAAACTCCTTAGGAAGGTCTAATTTGTATGCATTCTATCCATACTTTTCTAGAAATTTGCAAGGTCCTATCCTCCTCATTTGTAACTTGTTTGGAATATTCTTCTTCATCCTTTCTTTGTTTAGATGATCCATCACCAAGTCTCCAACTTTAAACTATAGATCCCTCTATTTTGTATCCACATTAGCCTTTAATTTTTTATTAGCTTCTAGGAGTTTCTCCTTGACCTGTTCATGTATCTCCTTCATGGAATAGGAAAATTCATCAACATTTCCACTTAATCCTTTCTAATCTTTCAAGTCTCTAAGTTCACATACACTTGTAGGATGTAGGCCACACACCACCTCAAATGGACTCTTACCCATGGTCATGTTTACACTATCATTGTAGGAAAATTCTACCTGAGGTATCATTTGATCCCATACATGACTATATTTCTTAGTTAAGCATCTTAACAATTTCCCAAACACTTTGTTTATAACCTTAGTTTGGCCATCAGTCTAAGGGTGATAAGCTTACCCAAAAGCCAATTTTTTTCCGAATCTTTTCCATAAGGTTTTCCAAAAATGCCCCATAAAATTCACATCCCTATTTGACACTATGCTTCTAGGTAACCCATGGATTCTGACTATCTCCTTGAAGAAAAGATGGACAATATGACTAGCATCATTAGTATTTTTGCAGGGTATGAAGTGACTCATTTTACTAAACCTATCTACCACTACAAAGATGCTACCCAATCTAGTACTTGTCCTAGGTAAACCTACTACAAAATCCATGCTCAAACATTCCCATGGTCTATTAGGAGTAGGTAAAGGTTGATACAAACTAGTATTAGCAATAGTACCTTTGGCTTTCTGACATACTCCACATTTCTCCACATACCTTCTAACATCTATTTCATCTTAGGCTAGTAGTGGAACCTTTGCACCAATTCCAAAATCTTTTTAAAACCAAAATGTCAACTCAAACTACGATCGTTCTTTTCTAGGACCAGGTCCTCCCTCATGGAACCCCTAGGAGCACATAACTAGTTGTCCTTGAATAGTAGTCCATTCTCCAAGGTATAGTTAGCATATTCACCATGAAAATGATTCTTCAATTTCACACATACCTTGTAAAATTTTGCAAAATCCTCATCTCCCTCATAGAGATACTTGAACTCTTCTATGCCAATGCTTTGTAACTGTATCTCCTAAACTGTGAGTATTCTTGTACTTAATGCATCTACCACCTTGTTACACTATCCCTTCTTATGCTTGATTGCAAAAGTATAGGCTTGTAAGAACTCCATCCACTTGATATGTCTTAAGTTGAGCTTCTCTTGAGTGTTGATGAAACTAGGGGCTTGGTTGTTAGTAAACACTGGTTGTAAGTAAACACCACAAACTCTTTGGGAACCAAGTAGTGTCTCTATTTTCTAAGGGCTTGTACTAATGCATATAGTTATAGGTAATAAGATGAATACCTAGTATTATCATCCATCAACCTCTCACTAAAAAATGCCACTAGTCCTCCTTCTTGGCTCAAGACTGCCCCTACTACTATATTGCTTGCATCACACTCTACTATGAAAGGCTTTTCAAAACTAGGTAGTTTTAAGATGGTTTGTGTGGTCACTGCTTGTTTTAGCTTCTCAAAAGCTTCAAAGGCTTTTTTGGTCAACTTGAATCGATTCTTGTGTCCATCCTTTATGGTATCCAGGATAAGTGCACATATCTCACTGAACTTCCTCACAAACTTCCTATATAACTAAACCAAACGATGGAAACTCTTGACTTTAGTTCCTATTCTAGGTGTTGGCCATTTTAGTATGGATTCCACCTTGCTTGGATCCATCTTGAGATCTCCTTATGACACTACAAATCCTAGGTATATTAATTTTTGTTTCAAGAATTCACTCTTCTCCAAATTAATGGTTAACTTTCCTCTTATAGCCTCCTCAATACTAACTCAAGATGTTTCATGTGCTCTTCCTTTGTCCTACTGAATATGAGAATGTCATCTAGGTAGACTACCACAAACCTACCTATGTAGTCTTTTGATACCTCATTCATTAGTCTCATGAATGTGTTAGGTGTATTAGTGAGGCAAAATGACATTCCTAACCACTCATACAAACCCTTCGTGGTTTTAAAAGATGACTTCCACACTGGTGGTAACCACACTTAAGATTTATTTTGGAGAAATATTTTAGCACCCTCTAAATGATCCATTAAATCTTCTATTCTAGGTATAGGAAATCTATATCTAATAATAATCCTAATTATGGCCCTAGAATCAGTGCACATTCTCCACTTACCTCCCTTTTTAGGATCTAATACAACTTGTATTACACATGGGGTGATGCTCTTCCTAATCAAACCTTGGTCTGATAACTCCTATACTTGCCTAGCAATCTCTTTATGCTTATCATGTTTCATTTTGTAGGTAGCTTTGTTGGGTAAAGATGCTCTTGGTATGTAGTCTATTTGATGACTTACTGCTCTTTGAGGTGGTAAAATAGTAGGTGTCCTATCACATAAGATATCATTGTACTGCTCCAATAGTTATTTGAACTCCTCTAGCATAGCAACTTGTTGAGAGTTTGATCCTTCTTTAGGTTCCATTACGACAGTGTAGACACCTAAAAATTGGCAAAGACCTAAAAAAACACAAATTTCAATTAAATAACACAAATTCAGGACAAACTTAGATAATAGAGGAAAACAAAAAACTTTCAAATCAATGGTAACATCAAGACATTAATCAATCAAGTCACCTATCAAATAAAAAAGGACCTAAATTACTTTAAAAAGAGGAAAAGAAATTCATAAAATCATAAAATGAAATAAAAGAAGAAAAAGGAAAAGAAAAAAGTTGAAAATAAATGGAACAGTTAATAAATGAAGAAAAGCCATTTATCCTCACAAAAGTGAAAATCCTCCCTTTTACATTTTAAAAGAATTGAAAAATCCTCATTTATCCTCAAAAACTAAGTCTATTGGACTCTTCCTCTTGGGGCCTTATAAGATATTTATAGTTTCAACATTACCCTCTTGTCAAAAGTAAAATCTCAATCCTTACCCCAACCCCTTCTGAAATCCTATAAATAGGAGGGAAATTCAAGAGCAAAGGGACCCAAGTTTTAGGCATCTGCATTATAGGTGCATTTAGAGTTATCATCTCTTTTAGCATTATTATTATAGTGAATTCATGCCATTTTGATATCATTTTAGCATTCATTTCATGTCAGTTAATATCATTTAGGCTTACATATGCATATGATTCTAGCATTCTAGTGTTATTATCTTCACACAATCTGTATTTTCATATAGATCTAGCATATACTATGATAGATCTGCATTCATAGCATACTCCCATTCTAGAATTGTCATTGTAATGTTGGTCTAAGAGAAATCTTAGAGTTTGTAGTTAGGGAAACATGGGATGTTTGTGGAGTTTTTTTTTAATAGTGATTTCTTGGGTCTAGATTAAATCATTATTACTTCAATTGCACTCTACACTAAGGTCTCATGAATACATGATTCCACCGTGTATAGATAAAAAATCCCATTTCCTTGTCTTGTTTGAGTTCATTCAAGAAATCCTTGCAACTCATCAACAACACATTAGATTCTATTGCCTTATCAGATTCTTCTTCTACAAATGACTACAACTTATATATAACCCCATCCTTTTTGAAAGAATACAAGTTCTTCTTGCCATGATGCATTGCATCACTTTCATACAACCATGGTCCACCTAGTAGCAAATGACATGCATCTATTGGTATTACATCACACAAGTCTTTATCTTGGTACCCCCTATGGTAAATTCCACCCATGATTGTTCATGAACCAACACATTTTGTATTAATGCACATCATAATTTTTCATAACACTCATTAAGTGGTTTGGTGGACCTTGGTCATTTGGGTTTTTTGAAATGGTCAAAGCTCTGTTAGGCAAGAATTTGGAAGGAGGAAACTTAGTTGTAGGGACCAATCCTGGAGGGACATGGAATTGAAAGGTGGGGATCTTGATAGGTTCTGTAGGATTGGGTTCCTGTTCCACAAGTGGTGGGGTCGAGAATGCCCTTTTCGTTCCCTTGTCTGCTAGTCACATGCTCAAAAGGGACCTTGAGCAAGAAAAGATTTTTTTGGAGAATGTGGAAGAGAATTCTAATGTTTTTAGGATAGAGGACTAGACAAAGGAGAAAGTTCTAGATGATCAAAGGACGTGGTCTTCGTTGTTTGGGAGAAAATCTAGAGGTAAATCATCCTTCCCTCTGGTCACATTGAAATCCTACTGGGAGAAAGGTGAGTTCCAAATCTTTTTTTCGGATTTGATTATTGATTTCTTTGTCTTGACTATGGATTGTACTCTATTTGGGAAATTTTTTGGGGCTAGGCCTAATATTGATGCATTAAGAAATATGATCAAAAGAAACTAGATTATTCATGGCCAAGTTGACATAGCACCTATGGTGAATGGTTTCTTTTCCTTTGTCTTTAACTGTAAGGAAGATTTGAATATGGTGCTTTGTGGTGGACCTTGGTCGTTTGATAATAGTACTCTTACAATAAAAAAAATGGGAGCCAAACATGGATCTATTTGATGCCTTCTTCCTAACTACCCCAGCATGGGTTAGACTTCCTGGATTACCTTTGAAGTTCTAGCATGAAGATATTTTCAAGGGTATAGCTGGTTCGTTTGGTGAACTTGTTGCAGTTGACAATGTCATGGCTTCAAAATCAAAACTCTAGTGTACTAGAATATATGTGAAAGTAGCCCATTTGAAGAACCTTCCTGAGAAGATGGAATTGATTTCAAAACTTGGGAAAAGGATGCAAGAGATAATTTTTGAAGATCTTCCAAATACTTGTTTTGTTTGTAAAATACATGGTCATTGGGTGAAAAATTGCCCTTACAAAAGCAAGAATCGACCAAAGGTAGCCAATGTGGAGAAAAAGAAAGAAGTAAAGATCTTGACAAAGTTATGGAAACCTAAAGCAATACCTAAAAAGGTGACTAAGGATAATGATATCCTTTAAAATTAGGAGTCAAGATTGCAGACAGACCCAATTTTGACTTCTCTAGTGCAGGGTAAAGAGAAAATGGAAGATCCTATGAATCAACTAGTTATCTATTATTAAAATGAATTAGAATGGGAAGATCTATAAGAATTAGAAGAGATAGAGGAAGGTGAAATTCTTGAGGAAAGGAGTAGATCTCTGGCATTAGAGGAAACTCAGATTGTTGTAATCCAGTCCCTTGAGTCTCCCCTGTGTAAAGAGATTATATCCTTTAAGGATGGATCTGAATCTAAGAAGTGGATGGGAAATTTAAAAGGAAGGAACCTAAATAGAAACAGACTCAAAGGAAAAAAAATAGAGAAGAAAGGTAATACTGTTTCAAAAGGAGTCGAGACTCAAAGAAGTAAATTGGAGTTGTTTCCAAAATTACAGCCAAATGTTGGTACTCTAGAGAAACCTAGAAGGAAAACTTCAAAAAAACCAAAGAAAGTGAAAGTTTATAGAATATTGCTAATGGGAAACATGCAACTATTCTGGATTTTACCCCCAAAAAATTATGATGAATAATATCACTTGTAATATTAGGGGATTGAATAGCATCCATAAATTGGATATTGTTCAAAAAAAATTTAGGGAGCATAAACCAGATATTTTATTGCTCCAAGTAACTAAAATGGATAAAGAGAAGGCTGAGAAGATCAAGTCCTTTTGCAATTATTGTATAATGGCTAGTAGTTCAGAAGGAGCTTCAGGGGGGACAATGATTTTGTGGAAGAGATCTTTGTTCTCAGGTACCTTGTTGAATGTTAAGAATAATTTTATGGTGACTAAAATTAAAAATATTGACCAAAATAATGATTGGTATATTGTCAATGTGTATGCACCTAACATCAAGAATGCTAGAAAAAAGGTTTGGGAAACTCTTTCTAACATAAAGAGTAAAGATTACTATGGAAAATGGATTTTTTTGGGGGATTTTAATGTTAGTTGGATGGGAGGCTGGATTTCATGGATTTTATTAACAAGGAAGGCTTAATGGATCTAGATCTACAAGGTATTGAGTTCACATGGAGTAACAAAAGGATAGGTGATGAATGCATCCAAGCTTGCTTGGATAGAGTTCTTATTACTTTAGACTGGACTAAAGACTTTGTGTGTAATCTTAAGGCAATTCAAAAGATTGGTTTGGACCACTTTCCTTTGATCTTCACTACTGAGAATATCCATATCAAAAAGAATTTTCCTTTTAGATTTGAAAAAATGTGGTTGTAGCACCCATAGTTTGAAGACCGGTTGGTTGAATGGTGGAACATTAACATTGATGGTACTGTTCTTTTTTAGGTGGCTTCTAAACTCAAAAATATTAAAAAAAAGTTAAAATTTGGAATTAGAGATGTTTTGGTAACATTTTTTTATAACAAATATATGATCAAAGAGGAGCTACAATTAATCCAAGATAGGATTCAGAGAGAAGGATATTCTTTGGATCTAGTGAGGGATGAAAATGATAAAATGGTGGAGTATCAAGATATTGTTACTAAAGAAGAAACTTACTAGAGGAAAAGATCTAGATTTGTATGGTTGAAAGAAGGTGACAGAAATACCAATTTTTTAAATTTATCTACCCTGAAACATAGAGCTAAAACTCGTATTTCAAATCTTAAGAAAGGAAGCATAAAGATTACTATGGAAAAGGATATTTTGAAGGAGATGGTCTCCTTTTCTTCTTCTTTGATGACTTCAAATCCTAACATTGACTTAGCTCATCAGGTTGAGCTGTTAGATGTTATTCCCTCTTTGGTTACTAAAGATCAAAATAGAATGTCATGTTCTATTCCTAGGGAAGAGGAAATTTATAAGGTTGTGTGTTCTCTAGTAGGGGATAAATCTCCAGGGCCGGATGGTTTTCCTATGTTCTTTTTTTAGAAGAAATAGAAATTGGTTAGGAAATATGTGTGTGATGCTATTATAGAATTTTTTGGGGCCCAAAGTATGTTGAAGGAAATTAAATCTACTTTCCTATGCCTTATTCCCAAAAAAGTGGGGTCTAACTCCCCAGATCAATTTAGGCCTATCAGTTTATGCAACTCTTTTTATAAAATTATTTCAAAATTCCTCACCTTGAGGCTTTTGTTACTACTACCGTCACTTATTTTTGAGTAAAAAAATGGTTTTGTTCCCGGCAGAAAAATCCTTAACTCTATTATTTTTGTGCATAAGAATATCCATTCTTTATCTCTTTCTAATAATTAGGGCTTTATCATGAAAGTAGATATTGCTAAAGCTTATGATAGAGTTCAATGGGCCTTTCTTCATAAGATTTTATTGGCTTTTGGTTTTAGTATCAATGTAGTGAAACTTATCTTATAGATGATTTCTACTACTTTGATAGCTATCTTGGTCAACGGTTGTTCCTCAGAGTTCTTTAAACCTTCTAGGGGGTTAAAATAGGGAGATCCTTTATCTCCTATCATTTTCACTATTATGGCTTACTGTTTGGGTAGATATATTTGGAAATTGGTTTCTCTAGGGGAAACCAAAGGATTGTAGCCTTCTTCTCATACTCTTATTTGTTCCCATGGGAAATGTGTTGATGATGCTATTTTTCTGGGTAAAGTTGAGGTAAGGGAAGCTAGAATTCTTGAAAAAGCCCTTAACCTTTATTCTTCTATTTTTGGTCAATTGATTAATTGGAATAAGAGTTCCTTGTATCTTATCAATACTCCAGTTTCTAGACAAAGTAACATTGCTAAAATTCTTGAGTGTTCTATAAGTTCTTTCCCTTGTATTTATCTAGGCCTCCCTTTGGGGCCTAATGCTTCAAACTCTTTTTGCGATGATCTTGTTAAACTATTTAGCAAGAAATTGGCAAGATGGAAAGGTAATCTTTTGAGCCAAGCTGGTAAAATTACTCTCCTCAAGGCTTGTCTCCAAAGTATCCCTACTTATACCCTAAGTCTCTTCAAGATTCTAGCCAAATATGTTGATTCTATTGACAAAATCCAAAGAAATTTTCTCTAATCTAGTACTGAGGAGAGGAAGAGAATGGCTTTAATTGCTTGGGATCAAATCTGTAAGCCTAAAATGGATGGTGGTCTAGAAATTAGGTTGGTGAGAAGTATGAACAAAGCTCTTCTTGCTAAGTAGGGTTGGAGAGTTTATCATGATGATAAGGAATGGAGTACTATTTGGAAACATAAATACTTCTTTAATGCTCCTTATTTATCTGATTTTCTTTCTTATCCTAATGTTTTACCTCCTTCTGCTATTTGGGGAGTTGTGCAGGGAGCTAAAAATATTTTAATATAAGTTTGTTCTTGGAAAGTGGATAATGGGCAAAAGATAAGGTTCTAGGATGATTCTTGGATTCTGGATCATCCTCTGATTGAGGATTTTGAGGATAGAACTTAGATTGATAGATGTAAACAAATGTTTGGTACTCTTGTGGAACATTACTAGATTAATAACAAATGGGTAAACCTTGCTAAAAGTAATCAAGCTTTTCATAATACTCAATTGCTCTTGAATGCCTTTCGCCTTTTATCCCCATATTGAAGATAAAATGATTTGGGGTGCTGATGCAAGTGGTTTTTTTAAGGTCTCATCTATTTTCAAAACTAAGGAAAAAGGTCCTCGACCTTTGTGGACAAAAGCCTAGATAAAAGGTCTCACTCCAAAAATTTATATTTTTTTCTTTATCTTGCTTCAAAACAAAATTCTAGCTTTGAATAATTTGCAAAAAAGAGGAATCAATGTGGTCAATAGATGTAGCTTATGTAAAGAGGACTATGAAGATAGAAATCATCTCTTCTTAAATTGTAGCTATAGTAAAAAAGTGTGGAGTTACATCCTAAACTATTGGATTTTAGATTGGGTTCAACACAACAAAATTGATCATTGCTTCCAGAGTTGGACTTGTCTGTCTAAGGAGAGTAATACTGGTTTTTTGTGGAAAATTTCCCTACCCCATCTCTGGTGGGGAATCTGGAAAGAAAAAAATAATAGAATATTTAGAGACAAAGAAATGCCTGAGTGGGTTCTTGGTCATAACATAATCAGAGCTATCAAGGAAAACTTCAATTCTCATAGAAAATTAAGTGATGAATTCCAAATTAATAATCCTATGCAGACTGAAGGCTTTAAAATTAAGATAGATGATCAAAGACAAAATGTCAAATGGAAGTCTCCACCTATGGGATAGATTAAAGGAAACTTTGATGGTGCTACTAAAGGTAATCCTGGCAAAGCTAGTTGTGGAGGGGTGTTGAGGGATGATAGTTGTAGAATTGTTGATGTTATTCTTATTCCTCTTGGGATCTCTACTAACCATAAAGCTAAGGCAACGACAATGCTATATACTAGTAGGTTGGCTATGGAAATTGGTTATTGAAACCTTTGGATGGAAGGAGATCCGCTAAATATCATTAATATGCTCAATAACAAGAGCCCAATCACTTGGTCTGTTGAAGCCAATTTAACAGAAATCAAAAACTTAATGAAGAAATTTGATAATGTTATATTTTCCCATATTTATCAAGAGGGAAATTCTATTGCTAACTGGATTGCTAACCAAGCTATCTATTGGGAAATTAAGTTGAGGTGGCATGCTGATTTAAGCAAGAGTGTGGAGCTAACGATGACTGTTAATATGGCAAGACACACATGAGAGAAGGAACAATTTTCTAAGATTGGAAAATTTATGAAGAAGAGTGGTGGGTTTATAGAGGACAGATTGAGATTCCCAAGGAAGTACCAAAGAGCTATTATGATTTGTACTTGGCATGTAAGTATATTTATTAGCTCCTCGGTAATATTCAATACTTCATTTTCTAGGTTGTGATACTCTAATTTTCTACATAGATTTTCAAGTTTTCAAGATGGATGGGGAACTAAGGAAGCAAGAGCTGAGCAATTGCAGGGCTTGGAAGGCCAAGGCTTCTGTATGGGAAATTTTGTAAAAAGGTAATGTGATAACCTATTTGGAGTTTCTCCATGGTTATAAACCTCATATTATGAAAGAGTTCTTCAAAAACTAGTTTGAAGATAGGGTAACTTTGCATCGGGTCATAGTGAATTTGATTGAAGATTTTATTGCTAAGGTTATGGGGTTTCCAAATGAAGGGTTGAAATTCGATAAGGAGACTAGCATTTCTAATGCAGCCTCCAAGAAATTTCCAAAGACAGAAGCCAAAGAGAAGAATCTGGAGAAAAATGGGGATTTCTACGAACTGAAACAAATAAAATTGATCTGGAGGGATGTGTTGTGTTGTATTTGTGAGTATTTTATTCTTGATGGTAGGGCTAAAAGGGTCCATAAATTTCACTTTTTTTTCCTAAATTATTTTAGGCACAAAGATAGGATTTCCTTCCCATTTTTTTTGAAATACTCTCTGCTTCTTAGCCTTTATGCACATAAAAAAAAAATTGTCTCATCCTATGTTGCATGAAGGTTTAATTTTACTTATTGAAAACTATTGTAAAAGTAAGGCTATAAAGCCCTCTCTGGTCTATGAGAAAAGGAAAGGGATTTGAAGTGAGACCCACCCTATAAGAAATTAAGGTTGAAGAAGGGGAAAGTGTTAACAAAAAGGTTTCAAAATAGGAAAGGACTAAGAAACATGTTGAGGAAATCACAGAGTCTACAAATTTAGACAATAATGAGAAGAATGATACAAACAATGATGAGAAAATGGAAATGGGGGGTTTTAGCTCTAACCTAGATGAGTACTTAGGGAGTAAAGGGGTGTCTACTGGTAAAGATAATGTGGGGGAAGTCATGATAGAAATACAGGGTCGGTTACCCATGGGGAGGAGGATGATAAACTGAGTGATCATCCTTTAGATAATGCTAGTGAGGAGAAAATGGAGGAAGTAACAGGAAAGGAGAATGAAGACAGACCTTGTTGATAAGGATAATAGCCAAAGTAAAGGGGTGAATGAGGAAAGAATAGAGAATATGGAAATAAGCATTGATACCTAGATTAATATTGTTACTTCCTCACAACCCAGTAATGTGGATGATGGGAGGGATGATGCTAAGCTCTCCTTTCTTCACACTACAAAGCTCAAGTCAAAGAGTTCTCTTTAGGGTGATTCATGGATGTAAAATGAATTAATGGCTCTCAAAAAGAAAATGGGGATAATGCAAAGAGATTTGGATGCTGAATGGGCTAAGATTACCCAGCTAAAAGTGCATATCAGTAACATTCTTGATAAGATATAAGATTACAAACAGGAGCTTCATCAACTAATAAAGGAAAGTGGTCTAAAAATGGAATAGGTTCCTTCTAGTCTTTGTGCTATGACGACTAGTCTAGGAAAGAAAAGCAATGAAGAAATTATGTCACTTGGTAATACTGGAGTGGGGAGTCCTAGTGGGCCTAGTAAGAGAACAAGGAAAAGCACAAGGAAAAAGGTTGCTTAGGCTCTAGGGGCTCCTGTTCCTTTGCTTGCTGATATCATCTAGAGTACTACAGAAGTAGGTAAAGAGGTGGCGAATATAATCAAGGAGCTACTATAGGTATGGGCTGTGGATCGAGCATGCTAGTTTCTAGTTGGGGTGGTTTTGTTGGTTTTTTTCCTTTTTCTTTCCCATTTTTTTAACTTTAGGTTTTAGGTTCTTGTAAAACCTGGTAGTGCTTTAAATGTTTATCTTTAGTTTTTTGTAAAGGGTTTTGGGTCCCTTCAAAACTTATTTTTACCATAATCTAAAACCAACAAGTTTTGTCCCTTATTCAACCAAGTAACCCCATATAAGTTAGTATGTGGCAATTTGTTCAGTTTGAGTTTATTCACCACCTCTTCTAAGATAATGTTATTAGTAGACCCTGAGTCTGTGATAACCTTGCACACCTTCCCAAGTATCTTACACTTCACTCTAAAGAGAGCCCTTCTCTATTTTGGTTCCCCTTTACTATGTTCTCTAATTAATACTCTTTTAAACATTAGGTTTTTTCCACTCTCAAAGTCAAGATTAACCTCTTGTGGCTTGACATTGCCAAATTCCTCCTGTACATAGGCTATTTTTTTTCACCTTGTGATGAAGAAGCTTTATCAAGGAATCTATAGGCAGGGTGACCTAATTGTCCATAATTGTAACACTTCATATTAGTCATATGAGATTCTCTTCCAAAGCTACTGAACCTACCTCTTCCAGTAGTGCTAGAGCCTCTACCCTTGTTGTAGTTGCCTCTTCCACCCGATTCATGACTTTGTTCAACTATTTTGGAATCTCTTGAACTTTTGTTCTCCATATTTCTCCCTCCATAGCCACCTCTATGAACTCTAGAGTCTCTACCACTTCCTCTCCCTTTGGATGTAAAGTCTTGCTTCTTCTTATTCTTTTCTTCTACCTCGAGTGCCAACTGATAACACTTATGAACTGTGGTGGGTGTCCATAAGTTGATTTCTTCCTGGATACTCCACCTTAGTCCTCCTAAATATCTAGCCACTCCAATTTTATACTCTTCTTGTACCTTAGATCATAGGCACAAATTTTGGAACTCCTCTATATAAGATGCCACATCCATATCCTTTTGTTTTAGGCTCTGCCTCTTCTTGTGTAATTGAGTCTCATAGTCCTTGGTAGGAAATGCTCTTTGATCTTTGTCACCATAGCCTTCCAGTTAGCTATTGGATTCTTGTTTACTCTCTCCCTTTCCTCTTTAAAGAATTTCTACCATGTCAAGGTTGGTTCTCTCAACCTAGCTTTTGCCACTTTTACCTTTTGTGCCTCTATGATCCCTTCACATTCAAAATGATTCTCCATACCTTCTATCTATTCCACGAGCAACTTTGTATCCACCTTTCCACTGAAAGGGGCACTCCTTCTAAGAATTTTCCACTTAGGGCTTTGATGGCCTTCAAAAATGGTTCTCTTGTTACTAGAGGGTCTAGTTCTGGTATGACATCATCTTCATCTACTGCGTTCCCTTTATCCTCATCTATATCTAGATTTTTTTTCACCTTCTTAGCTGTTTCTACAACTTCATTCAATTTTTTCTTCATGTCTTCTAAAGCTTCCTCAAGAAGCTTATTTCTTTCCTTATTCTCTGTGACCTCTTTAGCCAAATCAACATTGGTTACCATGGTACTGTCACCCATTGATTCAATCATAAACAATGCCTATCCCAAATCTTTACTTTCTCTGATACCACTTTGATGGGGAGAATCCAACTACCAATACCTAAATGTACTCTTTCTTTAGGTCCACACTAGGCCCACTCTCTCTCCTAGCTTCTTAGGGTCTCTCTCTTCACTTTAACCCAAGGGATAATAACTCTTCTATCACTAATACATTTGGTACCAAATTGCAATGGTAGTGCCATTGTAGTTTTTCTATGACAACCTTGTTGTCGTCGCAACTGCGATGGTCACCATCGCAGTTGCGATGATGACAAGGTTGTGACGAAAAAATTGCAATGGCACTACCGTTGCAATTTGGTACCAAATGTATTAATGTATCCCTCTTACTCTTGGATCCTCACAAATAAACTCAAAATACTCTTCTACCTTTCTAAACACACCCTTGCCTTATGGTTAGGTAACTTACTATTCCAAGTAATCAAAACCCTCTCTGACTAGGTGAGAACATCAAGACTTCAACACTTACCCATCCATGTCTCCTGAGGGTTTCTTGGTGGCCATATGTTTCTACTCCTTAACCATCTCTTTAAAACCCACTATTTTGTCTTGTAGCCTTTTTGCCCCCAATTAGGCCTCCTAATAGGTAATTTGACTCTTTACTCCAAAAAATCCTTAACAAGCTCATAAACTAACTTGGTATCCTAATACCCTTTTGGGAAATATCCAAGATTTAATTGGTCTGGAACCCTCAACTCATCCATACACCCCCATGCCAAAATGACCCTATTTTTAAGGGTTTGTTGTAGTTAGTTTGGTTTCTAGTGTTTTGAATTGATCAAAAGGATTCAAATATTACCCAAATATAATCCTAGGCTCCTTCAACATATGTACTACACAAATCTCCCATTGATTGAAACAAACCAATCCACCTTGTTCACCTTTTTGATCTAGTAAACATCAAGCCACCTTGTCAAGCACACCAAGGCTCACATAGGGCTTGGTGGAAAAATTAGTTATCCAACTCCTCAAAGAAAACTATTCATATTTAAAATTCATATATAGTTCTCTACTTGATTCCAAGTGTCCATGAGGATTCAACCATTGGAAGTCAAGTTAGAGCCTTTTTTCACAACTCACTCTGTATAAACCATCAAACTAGCCCAAACAATTTTTTTTCCTAACTCCTAACAAAACCAACCAAACTTATTAAACAAGAATGGATTCAAAAAGGAAACAATAAGAACTAACTATCCACACAACTAAAACCACTAGTTCAATCCATAGGAATCTAGAGTAGTAGTTCTTAGTCGTGCTATGGTAAAATTGCATAAAAATTAGTTTGAAACACACTATGCCTCTGTATAATAATAATCCCAACCCTTGTCTTGGGAGTGGCATGAACTTACATAGGAATTATACACATGTGGTAGTTGTAAAAACTACCCAACAATGACTATGTGCAAAGTTGCACAAAAATTGTCAAAGTTGTCATGACAACTTTGTAAAATTGAAAAGTTGTCATGAGCAACTTTTTGCTTTTTGTTTTCCAATTCTTCTTAGGACCCCAACTGTGTCCAATTTGATCCCATATGAATAATTAAGGATATTTTTCTTTGTTTCACCTATTTGTAGTCATGGTCAACCCCTTTGACCAAGTTTTTATCCTTAAGCAACATTTGCTCATCTAGGTCCTATTTGAGTCCAATTGACAAAAACAACTCAACACCTCTTACTAACCCCTCCTAACCTACTTAGAAAAACCTCATGGACTTCTCTAAGTCCTTATTCTTCAATGGTTTGGATAAGACCATTTGCAATCCAAAATTTGAATAGGGAGAAGCCAAAAACCTAGGTGCTCCTACACCATTGAATCTTCAATGAAGGATGTAGGAAATCTCCATAAATGCATTGGATCTCACCAATACCAAATCATGGATTCATTGATGTAAATGTGCACAAAAAAAGAAGAACATGATAAATGCCACAATGTAGAAATCCCTTGATGACCAATACAATGCTAGATCTTGAAGAGGAAATGCCCACAACGGATCTTTGAAACTTTGAAAACTCCTTCAATGCTTGAGAATGCCTAAAACCTGCTAGCTTGAGTGTCCTTAAGAGTACTTGAGAGATTGTAATCATGCATGTGGATGTGGAAATAAGGATCCTAAGCTTCTATTTATACTATTCTTTAGGTGTAAGAATGAAGAAAGTTGAGAGAGACTGTAATGCCTACCCCTAGTTGACTTTTCTTGTTATTCTTTCTGAACTCTTTTAGCCCAGTTTTATGATTATGTTTTATGATTAGTGGTACTTGGTTACCAGATTTAATTAGATGTTATTTCATATTCAATTAAGATATTTGATGAGCTACTTGATATATGGTTATTTCAGGTGTTTATGATTACTCTTTTAGTGATGATATAGGTATGTTCATATAGTGACTTTAGTTATTTCATGACGATATTTAGATGGATGATTTATATGCAATTTTTATGGATACTTACACCATACTTGCATGTGTATGGTGTACCTATATGTTTTACTTTATGTATGATGTTTCTGATGTGGTTGAGGGAGGGAGTCATAGTCACCTGCTAGTTAGAATCTACACAATGCACCACTCTCCACCATTGCCTATTTAGTTTAGATTATGTATATGTACATGCTCGGATTGTATGCAGATTGTAGGTACCAAGCATTGAATTCCCTAAATTTTCAGGATGAGTGTGTCCTATCACAGTATCTCAATGGTAAAAGAGGGGAGATAATTCTTGAGTTCAAATCCTAACCTTAAGCCAATTGTCCTAGGAAGTAGGACAAGTATTTAAGTTGTTTACCCTTCTAAATTTTTCAAGTGATATAAATTAATGATTTTGACCGTTGAGTTTCATCTAGTATTATGTACTTTATGATGGGTTTTCGTATTTAGTCTTGTGGGTCTATTGTGATTTTTAATTATAATTAAATCAAATTAAAAGATAATGATTTAATTTAATGAAAATTTTATAAAGAAAAATCAAATTTTTATTATATTTAATTAATTGAGAAATTAATTAAATAAAGGAATTAAATTTAAAGATATAGTTAAAGTTCTAATTTTGGCGTAATCATATTTATTTAATTTAATAACAAAATATTTAGGAGTTTCATTTTTATAATTAACTTAAATATTATTATTAGTTAGATTAATAAATACTTTAATAAAAATGTCTCGTGAATCATTAAAAGAGAGAAATGAATATGATTTAATAAAGTTATTTTAATTAAATTGCAAAAACCTTGTGCATGGAATTAAAATATAACAAAATAATAAAGGAAAAAGGTGTTGTGTGATTGCAAAATTGAAGCCCTAATTTGGGGAAAGCTCTTTATTAAGGAATGAGAGCTCATTTCTTCATACTGGGGATTTTTGAGGAGCCAATTTTTGAGAAAAGGATTTTTGGAAGAAAGGGAAATTGCTTGCGAGCTTCGTGCATTCATTGTTTTAGCATCAAATCCAAGTAGGATCTTGTGGGTTTTGCGCAGTAGTTTTCATTCTTTAAATTCTTTGTCTTCTCTGTGTTTGTGGATCTGTATTTAGAGTTTATTTGAGTTGAAACTCTTGTTGCAAATTTTATTTTTCTTCATTTCAAAATCATCTATAAATGAACTGAAGATTTGCAACCCTTGTTCGATTGTTTGGATTTGGAATAAGGTATTTCATATTTAGTTAAGATATTTGATGAGCTACTTGATACATGGTTATTTCAGGTATTTATGATTACTCTTTCAGTGATGACATATGTATGTTCATATAGTGACTTCAATTATTTCATGATGATAGTTAGATGGATGATTTATATGTAATTTCTATGGATACTTACCCCATACTTGCATGCGTATGGTGTACTTGTATGTTTTACTTTATGTATGATGTTTCTGATATGGTTGAGGGAGTGAGTCATAGTCACCTGCTAGTCAGAATCTACACAATGAACCATTCCTCACCATTGCCTATTTAGTTTAGATTACGTGTATGTACATGCTCGAATTTTTTGCAAATTACAAGTACCGGGCATTGACTTCCCTGAGTTGCCAGGATGAGTGTGTCTTATCACAATATCTCAATGGTAAAAGAGGGGAGATAATTCTTGAGTTCACATCCTAACCTTAAGCCAATTGTCCTAGAAAGTAGGACAAGAATCTGAGTTGTTTACCCTTCTAAATTTGTCAAGTGACATAAATTCATGATTTTGACCCTTGAGTTTGATATAGTGTTTTGTACTTTATGATGTGTTTTCGTATTTAGTTTTGTGGGTCTATTGCAATTTTCAGTTATAATTAAATCAAATTAAGAGATAACTTAATGATTTAATTTAGTGAAACTTTTATAAAGAAAAATCAATATTTTTTAATTTTTGATTAATTGAGAAATTAATTAAATAAAAGAATTAAATTTAAAGATATAGTTAAAGTTCTAATTTTGGCGTAATCATATTTATTTAATTTAATAATAAAATATTTAGGAGTTTCATTTTTATAATTAACTTAAATATTATTATTAGTTAGATTAATAAATATTTTAATAAAAACTTCTTGTGAATCATTAAAAGAGAGAAATGAATTGATTTAATAAAGTTATTTTAATTAAATTGCAAAAACCTTGTGCATGAAATTAAAATATAATAAAATAATAAAAGAAAAAGGTTTTGTGTGATTGCAAAATCAAAGTCCTAATTTGGGGAAAGCTCTTTATTAAGGAATGAGATCTCATTTCTTCATATTAGAGATTTTTGAGGAGCTAATTTCTGAGAAGAGGGTTTTTGGAAGAAAGGGAAATTGCTTACGAGCTCTGTGTGTTCATTGTTTTAACATCAAATCCAAGTAGGATATTGTGGGTTTTGCACAATAATTTTCATGCTTTGAATTCTTTGTCTTCTCCATGTTTATGGATATGTATGTAGAGTTTATTTGGGTTGAAACTCTTGTTGTGAATTTTATTATTCTTCGTTTCGAAATCATCTATAAATGAACTAAAGATTTCCAACCCTTGTTCGATTGTTTGGATTTGGAATAAGGTTTGAAAAAGAATATCAGAAATTAGATTTACAAATTGGCAAGTTTTGTATTCGTTTTTCTAAATAGAGCTATGTTGAAAAGTTATTATATATATATATTACCATAGTAAATAAATACTGTGATAATTTTTATTATATATTTAAATTTTGTATATGGAAAATTTTATTTTTTGCACAGGGTTGTTGTCTTATTTAAAAATAAATAAATGAATGAAATAAGGAGGCAAGCCACCACCCTCGCCTCCCCACACCTCCCCCCTCCTTTATTTTTCTCAGTTGGCAGTTGGGAGCACATGGTTGTCTAAGGACTCTGTGAATGCTTTGTGTAGATTATATCCCTTCACAAGAGAACATAAGGTGATTTTATTTTAAGCTATTATTATTATTAAATATATTTTTAATAAAATTTAATACTAATAATGATTATTATTAAATTAATAATATTATTTATTATTAATAAATATTAGTTTTTAAAATTTAATATTATTAATAATAATAATTTTATAATTATTATTAGATTTGTATAACTTCTAAATTAAAGCTTTTGTTTCAATTATTATTTAAATATACAAATATTAGATTGAAAATTGAAAATCCCAAATTTTAATTAAGAGAAATTGTTTATAAAAGTAAGATTTTGTTTTAAAAGAGGTATTTCTCTTTTTCTGAAATGGGTTTTCTACCAAGGTGATTTTATTGGATTGTTGAGTCTTTTGAGATACTTGTAACTCAAAAATCCTTAGCTATTGTGACACATTGTAAATGAGAAAACTGAAACCCTATTTGTATATAGAACCTCTATGTTTTGAAAACCAAATGAACTATGAAAATAATGTTTAAAATTTTGTTGAGATGTGTGTTGGGTTTTAGGTTTGACTTAGTACATTGACCAAATAGGCTGTTTACTAGAGGCTTGGGGGTTTTGTTCTATGATGATGTTATAGTTAGTTTTTGGTCACGATCTTTTATACCTGACCATGGTGATGTGTCACATGTTTTCTATGATGAGATTTGATTTGTTGTTTGTTAATGCTTTCTAGTTGCTTATATAAAATTGAAGTGAATGGTGTGTTTACCTGATGTGACCTTTGGGTTTTCATTCAGTTGTCTTTTGGATGCTTTCTAATTTCTTGTATAGGTCTAAGGTGATTAGTGTGATTTGTCTTGTGGTGCTTTCTAGTTGCATGCATAGGACTAAGGTGAATGTCATGATTTGTCTTTAGGTTCTTTCTAGTTTCTTGTAAAGGACTGAAGTGATTACTGTGTTTTATCTATAGGTGCTTTCTAGATGCTTGTAAAGGGCTAAGGTAAAAACTTTGATTCTTTGATTTGTACTTTCTATGAGCTTAGGGTAGGTAATCTACATGTACGTTGGGAAGTGACTTGTAATGGAGGTCAGAGCCCTAAGTGGCTACCTAGGTAACACATTGTAAGTTGTTTTAATAAGTGATAACATTACATCAATTGAGAATAAAATGAATTAATAAGAGTCATTGTTTTTCCTTTCCCATGCCTTGAGTGCTAGTATAGGCTAGGATGGGAGTAAAGAGGATGCTTGGTTGCGACTTACTTCATTAGTATGCCTTGTTTGTATGAAAGGATACTGGTGTCACATAGATACACTAGGGGGTTGGAGTCTAGAGATGCTGCTAGGGTAATCTTAGAGTTGGCTCATGCAATGACACTTGCCCACTTACATAGTAGATTTCCTTCACGTATTTGTTGCCTCTAGGATTGGATGACACTTGTGCCTTGGTACCTTTTGAGATAGATTGCTATCAAGATTTCCTTGACCTAGATGTTAGTTACAACTTGTGGATTAGTATCTATTTGGGACTTGATATTATCTCCTCAGCATGGTGGGAGTGGGCCATTTAGGTTCCACGAGGTTGGGCGATAGTACATTTTTCTAATACCACTAAGATCTGACCGTTGGATATTATTGTTGAATGTATCTGTATAGTTGACTCTTTCTTTCTAATCTTGTATTTCTATTGGATGATTATACCTTGTTATTATGTATGTGATTATCATAGATCTTATGAGATGATGTATTTATTTATGATTTATATTCTTTGAACTTTCATACCTTGTGATTTGTACAGTGGATGATTATTCATTTTAATTATGCTAAGTGACATCTTTTGTAATTTTATATTATTTAATTGGATCCATACTTGTGATTATTCCATGATGTGTATTTTGGAAATGTGTTAGATTTAATATAAATAAACTTATACATGTGATTTAACATCATGGAACCCTTAAGAGATGTAATCTATTTGTGTAATGCTTATGCATGTGTGTATGTTAATTACTTTTGCTATGTTATTGAATGCTATATTATCTTTTAAAAAAAAGTGTTTGACAAACTTAGTAAAACTTTAGTTTAACTTTTTTTGGGTTCCCTAGTGGGGTGTTATAGTGACTCCCTATTTTCAAATTTAAGTCCTTGGGACAAAATTGGTCCAAGGACCAAAAAACTTAGGAAAGAAAAATTCTTAATTGTTATTGGTTCAAATCAAAAAATTTAATCAACAGTTAAGAAAAAGTTATTGCAATAGTATATAAAATACATAAAATACTAATAAATTACCTTATATATAAAAATATAAAAATATCTATTCATCTATTGGATCAAAAAAGATCAATAGTTCAAAGTCTATTTTGGGCCAAAATTGAGAACGAAAATTTTGTTTTCATACTTCCTCAAAAAATGTGACACGTGTCAGTGCCATCGAATTAAGTACTTTAAAAAAAAAAGTTGTATAAGAAAGAAAGATTATAATATATTAATAAATGATATGAACATCAATAGTAGACTTTATCCCTTTGATAGAAACAAGATCAACTATTGAGGATGTATTCTATGCCAAAGTTGGGAACACAAATTCCTTTTTCATACTTCCTCTAAAAATGTAACAAATGTTAGGGTCATTGAATAAATTAATTATTTAAGTATAAACTTAGCTAATGATGTGTTACATAGGTGGATTTTAGTCAAATGAAAAATGAGAATTTTTTTTCAAAGTTAATACAGAAATAAGACACATGAGTATTGTCAATTTAACTACTCTTTCATTAATTGTTATAAGCTTAATTTTGAAGCACTAAAATATGATGATTGGATGGTGACAAGTTGGGTGACTAGGCAAAAAAACTACAAGACTAGTATATTTTATTAATGTTACTTATGTACTATCTTAAATTGGAAGAACTTTAATTTAATAATGGTTTAACACCTATTTAATGCAAGATCATCATCTCCTTGCATCTCTTCTCCTTTCTTCCCCTTTCCTCTCCTTTCTCCTAGGTGGAATTGGGGTAAGACCTAAATTATTCTCTTTAATGATCCCATTTTCATGACATTAAGCTTGAGGTAGGATCTAACCACCTAGGTGCTCCCTTTCCCTCATCCAATCAATCAAAATCTATTTCTATATTGTAATAGAAACATCTCAAAATCTGCACCTAATTTCAAACCTCCCCCCCCCCCCCCCCCCCCCCCCTGCCCCCTCAAAAAATGAAAACCCTTTTTATTGCAGGTTTTAGATCTTGGATTGGTGAACAGATTGTAGATTTGGTAACCCTTTTCATCATTTCTCAGAACTACAAAATTAGATTTGAGATTAGACATAGTTGATTAGGGATGAAATGCTCCTATTATTTAGGAGAAAGTTGACATCACACAAAATTTGACCTTACCAGATGACCAAGTGTTTTCTAGGTTTTGTAGATTTGGAATTTTAAAGCATAGATCCAATGTTGTTTGTCTATTTTGAGAATCACATTAAGTAGAAAATTAGATCCAAATGTGAGTCTATAATCCCATTTGTTATTTCAATATATCTCTTTATTAAACTGCATTTTATTTTTTAGCTTCATTATAACTAGGGTTTTTAAGGACTCTTGCATATTTTTTCTTATTCTACACACTAGATCCTAGCTTTGCATTAGCACTCCTTTACTACTTGGATTATACTAATCTTTGTAGATCCAATCATTTAGAATTGGGATTGAAAGGATCAATTTCCTTGATTCCCTCTTTAAGTTGTGTAAGTGTGGTTATGTGATGAGATTAAGTTTATCTTCATTGATTCACATCTCCCCCTTAACATCTCTAGTGAACCCAACTTATTTCCCCCTTATTTTGATTTTGGAGTTAGATCAGTGTGTGGCATTGTCTTATCTCTTGGGTGCTATGCTTTCTGTATTTGCTTTCATAAGTTTATATTGTTTACTTTGTAATTTAGTTCATATTATAAGGTTAGATTTCTTTTGTGTCTTCTTTCCTTGTTTAGTGTGTGGGCTTTATTAACTTAATCCCTACCTACAGTATTCCTATTAGGAGAAGTCATAGACTCATGGCTTAGTTTGATCCAGATTCTTCTCTTCTTTTTAGGAACCTTAGTGATCCTATAGTTTCTCATGATCCTAATCCTTCCATGGATCATGAATCTTTTCATTCATCTCATGATGAGGATGAGGCTTTAAGGGTTCTTCTTGAACAAGTTCATACGATTGCTACTAGAATTGATAAAATGCACAAATGGCTTCTTCAAGAAAATCACAATAATGATAGTAGTGATTTTTTTGATACTCTTAAGAAAGTGATCCATAATGATGATCATGGTATTAATATTTTGCATGGTCTTACTTGCCTTATCCATTCTCATGTTAAGATGATGGCTTAATATACATTTGGAATAGGAATGGCTTCACCTATCACCACTATTGAACCTGCCTTGCCTAATTCTGCACCTATCTCTATCATTCTTACTTATGTTTCTCCTATTGTAACTACTTCTATTCAACCATCCAATATTCTTATTAGTAGTCTTCCTATTCCTTCTCTACATGAGAGTGTTCCACCCACTCAATTTCTTACCTCACAACCTTCATACAATAGTGTTACTTACACTTATCTTAATCCTCCTATTGTGGTTCCTAGTGTCCCACCTATAGAGCCTTCTATTCCATATAACTTATAAACTCTTCCTTGTGTGTTGAATACATCATTGCTAACTATTTCCCCTAATGATTATATTTTCATTAGTCTTTCTCAAACTATTTATTCCTTGCAAAAAAAACTTGCTTCCCTTACTCAATCCAATTTTAATGTGTCTATATGTGATATGGGTAGTCCTTTCTCTGTTGACATTATCCATATTGTTTCTCCTAAAAAACATGACATATCTCTCCTCGATACTTATAATGGTAAGGGTGACCTTGTAACTCATCTTAAAGCTTTCTAAATTCGATGTAGTGATTATGCTCACGATCATAGGATTTTAGCTATAAAAAAGTTCAGTCATTTCATGAAAAATATTTGAAATGGTATTTCTATTTTCCACTTTATACTATTTATTTCATTCACAAACTTGATTATTCCTTTATCCAAAAATTTCATAACAACATTGGTACTCAAGTGTCTTTGACTAATTTGATGCATTGTAAACAAGATCCTAAGAAAAAAAAGTGACTAATTTTATTGCTAGATTTAAGCATTTGCATGCTCATATTTTTTATTATATGCCTAATATTGATATTCATTATATGTTTCTTATGAGCTTACAAAAAGACATTAGAGATAAAATTTTGATTAGCAAGTTTACCTAATTTTCATAGCTTTGTATAATGCTTCATCCTTATCAATTACAAGTGAGTAATTTTAAGAGAACCACTCCAATGGATCTTGTTCTTGTTGATAAGAGTGGTCTCGCACGTAGTCACAAAAATTCAAAAAACCAAAAACCTATGTCAAGATCAAAAAATCCATGAATGCAATAGATGAACAAGTAATTGCTACATTTAAAGGTGTTACTGCTTCTTCCTCTATTTTTTGGATGAATCATAACTTTACTCCTCTTTCTGAGTCTTTATATTCCATTATGGGAAGGTTGGTTAGTCCTAATATTATTACACTCCCTCCTGTTAAACCACTTCTTCCTTCTACTACATCAAGTCCACACTTTCATCCTAAAGCCTTTTGTCAATATTATTGTCAACATGGCCATGATACTAAGGCATGTTATAATAAAAAACATAAGATTCAAGACTTGATTGAATCTAGTGCTTTATCTATTGATATTCATGATAATGGAAAAAAAATGTGGTGCATCCTAATTAAAACCTTCAAATATATACCAATACTTTACCTCAACACACTACTAATACAATTATTCAACCTTTTTCTTCTTCTCCTAATATGAATGTTGCTTATGATACCTTTTAGTAAGAGAATGAGCATAATAGTAACATTGTGGAACATGTACCTCAAACCTTCTCCTCCACCTCATGAGAAAGTTCCATCTAAATCTCATGATCAACCAAAGCCTGAAACTAACCTTAAGAATTCTATAGACCTTGATATTTCATTTAATGACTCTGATATTTTCAAGGCTCCTGATGGTCCTCTATATATTACTACTAGAACTACTAAGTATCCTTCTTATGGTTTATCACTACATTTTTTAGCTCAGAAAATACATCCTGATTTCTATGATTCAATTGATACTTGGATTCAAAGTTGTAATGGTTCCTTTTCTTCACTTGTTGAGCTCTATGGTAAAGTGGTGAATAGTAATTTTGTTGTCATTCCTACTTCCAATCAATTTCAAGTGAACCTTGGTTTACCTTGGTTGAACTCCATGCAAGTCATTTCTTCTCTTATTAATCAATGCATTAAATTTTCTTATGATGGTGATATTAAGATGATCAATCATAGTATTTATCATCCTTATACGCCTAGAGATTATACTAGTCTTGATTTCTTTTGGCCTTCGATTCTTATTACACTTGCTACCCATCCTAATTATCTTTTTCAATCTTATCAAGCTTACAAATGTTAAAATATTTCTAAGTTGATTATGCCTAGAGATATCTCTAGTGGTCTTTTTCCTACACCTTCTACACATATTTCTTCCAATTCTTCTATTTCTAACATGGTCAACCATCTCATCCATCTAATGATCTTTTTAGCATGGTCCCTCCTTTTCATGTTGTTAATCCTTCTAGTGTGGTTCTTCCTTCTAGTTATCCACTTCTTGTTGTTCCTCCTGTTAACCTATCTAATGATAGTAGGGAACCTATGGTTTTTGATCCTTCTTATTCTCAACAAATTTATGGTACGAATAAGTATAAGAGACATTCTTGTAAATGTTAAAGGAATCACTAGGCTTATGCTAAAGCTGGTATGCATGCTTCTCATAATCTTGTGCCTGTAGAGGAATTTAATCATACTAATGAGATAGATAATTATAATATTCATATTTTTTATTCCATTTCAATTAATCTTGATGAAGATGATACATTAGATGATGATGAGCATGACATTATTGATCTTGATGTTGATTTTCCTAACATTATTTCTATGCATCTTATACTTACATATAGTCTTGAGTACAAGGACCCTCAAGGGGGTCCTTCTTTGGACTTAGCTTATGATACTACTATGTTAGAAGTTTCTCCTTTGGCCAGTTGTCCACCTTTACTACATACCATTGATTGAAACAAGGTAGGAGGGAAATGCACTTGAGTGAGTACTCTTGTATAGTATTATTTTGTGTGTTTTCATGTTGTGATGTGATTCTCCTATATATATTTTTCTATATGTTTGTTTAGACTTCTTTAGAAGACCTTTATTTCTCCCTTGGCACAAGATGATAAAGGAATCAAAATTTTACACCATTCTTCTATTTGTATCTTAATTCTTCTATACATTTTTATATGTTATGTTGTACATGTGATAGTTTCCCTACCTATATCCTTGCATTGTTTACTTGTATTTGTATATGGTAGCACTAATTATTTTTGGTCTCCATGATGATTTTCCAAAAAGGCTCTTCTTTTTAACTCTTACATGTCTTTCTTCCATTGTGTAGTAGTTCTACTTCCTCTAGAGAATGATGATATTTCATACTTGATATAGTATCTATATGTTATATGATCATACTGACCCTAAAATTGGTAGCTCCTTCTATGCTCTATATATATTATTTTATTATTTCCCTTGATTTGTCTTCTCTTGGGGGAATTTCATAGTTGAAATTTCTTTTAGAATATTTATGTATACTCCATTAAATACATTTCACCTTTTAAAGTGTTAGAAATTACTTTAACATGGGGGTATACGCTCTTCTCATTTTGATTTCAATCATAGAGTAGTAAATATGGATTCCAAGTATGGCTTAGGGTACTTTAGCTTTGGATGCTTGTTATGCTTCCTAGGTTATCCTCAATTTTATGCATTGCTACTTCATTCCTTCTTTCCACATACATCATTTTAATCCCTTTATGGATTATGCATAATCCTAAAGAGTGGATTCTCCTTGCACACCTTCAATTTAGGAAATGAACATCCTTGACATTGAATCCCTCTCTTGTTTGCACACACATATGCTAAATCCCATACATGGGTAACATGTACAAGCTCTCTCAATCATATAAATGGGTAACAAATCTAAACATATATTCTACATCTTATATTTTTTAGACTAAGGTAAGAACAAGTTTTGAAGGGACCCAAAACCCTTAACATGAAAACAAAAGATGTTCAAATAAGCACAACCAAGTTTTACAAGGACCTGAAACTTGCAGTATGAAATTTACAAAACTAGGTTTTACAAGGACCTAAAATCACAAAAAAGGACTAGAAAATGAAACCAAGTTTTACAAGGACTTGGAACCTAGCGTTTAAACAAAAAGAAAAAAATAAATTAAGAAACCCAAACTAGAGACTAGTTAGCAGAACCACCACCAGTAGTTATTGCAAGTCCTTGATCATTTTCACCACCTCCGTGCCCCCCTTCGTAGTGTTTTGGATAATGTCAGTAGTAGAGAACCCAAATCCCACAGTTGCCTCAACTACCTTCTTCCTTGAACTTTGTCTTGTTCTTTTGCTTGGCCTGACAGGAGACATGATTTTTTCATTATTTCTCTTACCTAAGCTAGCAACAACCGCACAAATGCTTGAAGTGACCTATTCTATCTTGTTACCACTCTCTCTAATCAAAAGACAGAGCTCGTGTTCATATTCCTTTAACTTCTCTAGGATATTGCCAATATGAACTTCTAGCTGGATGATCTTAGCCCGGTCAATTTCTTGGTCCTACTGCATCTTTCCCATTCTTTTTTTAAGAGTCATTAACTCATTGTACATCCAAGAATCACGTTGGAGAGAGGAGTCTACCTTGAGCTTAGTAGTGTGAAGGAAAGAAAGTGTTGCACCCTTACCAGTTGAGTCATCCTTCTCCTTCCCTGTATCTTCCTTCATAATTGTAGTACCCTTACTAGTTAGGTCATCCTTCTCCTTCCCCATATATTCCTCCAAATTTTCCTCCCTAGCTTTCTAGGGTTGCTCACTCTAGTTTTTATCCTCTTCTGCAATATTTTCTGACCCTATATTTTTTTCATAACTTTCCTCAGCCTCGTCCTTTCTAGGGTACCTTTGTTGTTAGGGTAACCCTCCAGGTTTGAACTAAAATCTCCCATATCCATATTCTCCTCATTCTCCATATTCATTTCATCATTTTTGTCTAAATTTTCAGACTCAATAATTTCCTCAACATTTTTCTGAGGTGTGTCCTACTTTAGACTTTTCTTTTCCATAACTACTCTTCATCTCCCTTACTCTTCCTTGAATGGGTTTCACTAATAGAACCTCTCTTTTTCTCAGAGGATGGGGAAGATACAATGGCCTTATTCTTATCGTAATTTTCAATTAAAAGAATTTGGCCTTGATGTAAAACTAGATGGGATTTTTTTCCTATGGGCTTGAAGGCTTTGAAGCAAGGAGTACCTTAGATAAAATAGAAAGAAGATCCTATCCTTATACTGAAAATGATTTAGGAAAACAAAATGAAATTTATGAACTTTTTTTTCCCTACCATGTAGAATGAAGTACTCATGGATGCAAGAGAGGACGTCTTGCCAAATAACTTTTATTTGACTCAGCTCATAAAAGTCACCATTTTTTTCCAATTTTTTTTCCTCCTCTTCTGTCTTCAAAAATTTCTTGAATGCAGCATTAAAAATATTGGTTTCCTTGCTAAATGTTATGCCCTCCTTAGGAAGCCTTGTGACTTTGGCAATGAAATCTTTAGTCAAGTGAACTATAACACCATGCATGGAAACCCTGTCTTTGAACCAATTTTTAAAGAAGGCTTTCATGATATGTGGTTTGTAGCCATGAAGGTGCTCCAAGTAAGTAGTGACATTACCCTTCTACAGAATCTTCCAAAAAAAGGCTTTGGCCTTCCATGCTTTATAGCTCTTTGGTTCCTATTTTCTCAATTCCCTATCCATATTCAAAAATTGCATTTCTATGTGAAATGCCAAAGTAGAGCAGACTAGGAGACATAAAGATTTTAGAAAAGATAAGGTGCTCATTAAAACAACCAAGGAGCTCATTAAAACACTTACGTGCCAAGCAAAGGTAATAATCACTTTTAGGTACTTCCTAGGGAATATAACACTATCCTCCATAATCCCACCTCCACTTATCATTAAATTTGCAATCTTAGAAAATATTACCTTCTGTTGTGTGAGTTTTGTCATAATTAATTAGTTCTTTCAAATCCATGCTCCTGCTTAGGTCATCATGCTAGCTCATCTTACTTTCCTGTTGGACAGCCTGGTTTGCAATCCAGTTAGCCACAACATTTCCTTCATGGTAGGAGTGAGAGAAAATGACTTTGTCAAATTTCATCCATTAAGGATTTAATTTCCATTACACTAGCTTCAATAGACCATGTAATTGAGATTTTACCATTAAGCATATTTATTATATTCAAGGAGTCTCCTTCCATCTAGAGGTATTGGTAACCAATTTTCATTGCCAACCTCATTATATAAAGAGCTACAATAGCCTCAACTTTATGAATAGAAGAGGTACCAATAGGTATGGCAATAACATCTATAACATTACAAGTGTGATCCCTCAAAACCCCTCCATAGCCTGCTTTGCAAGGATTTCCTTCAGCAGCACCATCAAAATTCCCTTTGATCCATCCCATAGGAGGAGCTTTCCATTTACTATTCAATCTTTGATCTTCTTTCTTCATTTTAGAACCTTTAGTTTGCATTGGATTGTCAATTTGGAAATATTCATTGTACTTTCTCTGGGAATTGAAGTTTTCCTTTATAGCTCTGACAATGTTTTGGCCAAGCACCCACTCAAGCATTTCTTTGTTTCTAAGGATTCTTTTATTTATTTCTTTTTAAATTCCCCACCAAAGATGGGGAAGAGTAATTTTCCACAGGAAATCAACATCACTATCCTTAGACGAGCAATTCTAGCTCTAAAAATAGTGTTTAATGCTATTATGATGGACCCAAGAAATGTTCCATAAGTTGAGGATAGTACTCCATACTTTTTGACTATAAGCACAATTTAAGAACAAGTGATCTCTATCTTCATAACCTTCTTTACATAGGTTGCACCGATTGACCACATTGATGCCTCTCTTTTGTAGATTTTCTTGAGTAAGAATTTTATTCTGAAGCAATATCTAGTAAAAGATATTTATTTTTGGAGTAAGATCTTTTATCCAAGCTCTAGTCCATAAAGGGTGAACATCTTTTTCCCCAGATTTGAATATAGATGAAACTTTGAAATAGCCACTTACATTAACACTCCATATCATTTTATCTTCCTTATGGGGATACAAAAAAAAGGCATTCAACATAATCTGGTTATTATGAAAATTAGAGGATGGTCCAAGATCCAAGCACCTTCCCAAAATTTGACTTTCTACCCATTTCCAACTTTCCAAGAGTATCCTTTACTTAAGATGTTCTTAGCTCCCTGCATAGCCCCCTAGATGGTAGAAGGGAAGAGAACATCAGGATATGAAAGAAAGTCAAATAAAACAATTTTATAAATCTCATATTTGGTTAACACATAAGAGTTTTATAAATATCATATATAGGTAACACATTCAAGCACAATATGCTAAGTCCCATATATGGGTAACACATTTTTTGTTTTTGTTTTTCTATGATTCACAATAGGATGTACATTTCTCATTGGAAAATTAATCATACCCTATCCAACTCTTCTTCTTTCATTCAAAAATTTCTCTCTTATTATGATGTTGGAGTTAGCAAAGAATCAATTCCTTGGGGCCTTGATGGATTATTTTTCTCCTTGATTGTGATAAGATTATCTTATGTCTTGTGCTCTACTTTACCTAGAGTTTGGATCAAATCCATACACTTGCTAAAGTGGGGGATAAATGCACCATATTAAATTGGAAACACTTTAATTTTCTAATGGTTTAGCACCTATTTAATGTGATATCATCATCTCCTTGCATCTCTCCTCCTTTCTTCCCGTTTCTTCTCACTTCTCCTAAGTGGAATTGGGGTAAGACCTAATTGATCCTCTTTAATTCTCTTATTTTCATGGCATGAATATTGAGGTAGGATATAACCACCTAGGTCCTCCCTTTCCCTCATCCAATCACTAAAAAGCTCTTTTCCATTTTGTAATGGTCATATCTCAAAATCTATATCTAATTTCTAGAATTTGGGGCCAATTTTGGGACCTTACATGAATCCCAAGGGTTTTGAGCCCTGGATGGAAAGGAAATAGTGCATCCCTATCCAATTAGGTATGTAGTATGTACCTATTAGGAAAATCACAGACATAATGCATCCCTTCTTGGGCCCTATCTTGGGACCTCCTCTTGGGTCTCGTGTCTCGATTGATCCCTAGAGTTAATGTACTCTACTATTTTCCCATAGGAGAAAGTCAATTTTGAGCCCTTTAGAAACCCATTCACTTTCTCTATTTTTCATCCATCCATAATCTAGAAGAATCCACTAAGCTTATGATCAAGCATTCATACACACTAACATTCAAATCTTCAAGCATCCTTCAAGAAAATTCCTCCATTGAAGATCAAGGATTCAAGAAATTGAAGGATTTTATCTTCAAGATCTCCCATAATCCATTCAAGGTCCTTTGTTTCATTTTCTAAATCCATTCATCCATATTCTTGATCCAATCTAATTGGTAAACCAAGCTCATTGCATTCGATTCAAGATATCCTGCTATTGTAAGGTGAATTTATACATTTACTTTACATTTCTATAATAAAATTAATTTCAATCAAAGGTTTATTCCTAAACTAGGGTTTGACCAAGGCAAAGCCCCCATCAATAAAAATACCTTTTATTATAGGTTTCAAATCTTTGATTTGCAAACAAATTGCAAATTTAGATTCAAGATCAGACATAGTTGAATAGGAACATTTTTATCCCCTTCTTTAAGATAAATTTGACATTGAATAAAATTAGACCTCTAAAGATTGCCAACGATTTTTGGGTTTTGTAGTTTTGGTAATTTCAAGACTAGATTTGGCATTGCCTGTCCATTTTGAGCAACACAACAAGAAGAAAATCATATCCAAAGGTGAGTCTTCTACTATCCTTTATTTTTGATAAGATAAACAGGCTTTGAAGGGACCCTAAAACCCTTTACAAATCAAGAATTTTCAATGAAGCCCAAACCAAACAAAACTATAGTCCTAAGGAAGAACGGGTCACAAAATAGAAGTGACCAGAGTGGCATCACAAATAAAATAGTACACATCAGCCACACAACCAAGTTTTGAAGGGTGCCTAAAACCCTATATGAGACAACAAAGGAGAATCAAGTCACCAAACAAAAGGTGACCATAGTGGTAAAAAATAAAACAAGACAATAATAACCACAAAAATAGGTTTTTATTGAGCTCCTAAAATCGCAAAATGAAACAAACTACCAAGAGCAAAAGGCCAAAAGAGCCAGGGGACAACTGACCAAAAGCCAGGAGAGTCAAACTTTCCCTTTTGAGCCCTTCTTGTTAGACCTCGGTGCCATGTCAAAAGAGGGAGTGGGTGGCTTTACCTTTTTTCTTTTTACTATAGTCCATCCATCCTCCACCAAACTAGTAACCTTCTACCACCAAAAATTAGCACCATCATAGCCAGAACCTAAAACCCTGGAGCCTAGGGAAAAGGATGAAGAAGAGGAAGTGATAGTAGAGACCTGAGATAGAAAAATGTCTTCCAAAAAAAGTACCACAGGAGGAACTACCTTGGAAACACCAAAAGAAAGACTAGCAACCACAACTAAGGGAGCCAAAAGTGGATCCATCAACAAGAATTTAGGAGAGAGTAGATCAATAGAGATAGGAGCAGAATCCAATCTAGAAATTGAGAAATCTAGAGATAGACCTATTGTCACCACTGAAGGAACCAAAGGAGGGGACAGAAAAGAAAAAAAAGCATAATCCACCCCAAAAAAAGGGACAACAATAGGAAAACTAGGAATAGGAATAGAAAATAGAGACTAGCCAACAATCACCATAGAAGGGGTTGAAGGAGGAACCTTCTTCAAGATGCCAGGAGAAGAAAAAATTTGAGAAGAGTTCTCAGCAGCCTTCTCATATGTGTAGTGGTCTTCTGAGACCCCCTTCCACCAAGAAGGGGACAATTTTAGTCTAGATTTACCTAAAGAGCACCTAGCAGCTAGGTGACCTGTCAAGTGGCAATTCTTGCAGTGAAAGGGGATACCCTCATAGTCTAGAAGAATATTCCAAGAACCAAGAGGAGAATTCACCGAAATCATATTCGAGAGTCCCTTAGAAATGTTGATCTCAAATAGAATGCGAGAAAATTTTGATTGATACAAGCCGACTATATCCGAGTTAGATTTCATGAAGTCTCCAAGCACATTCCCCACCTCCACCAGGAAAGGTTCTAGCCAAAGATGAAGGGGAAGGTTCAACAGCCTTACCCACAGAGGGATCTTATTAAAAGTTTCATTTGAAGGGTTGAAATCCTTGTGCCAAATTTTTGCCATCAAGGGAAACTTCCCATCCCAAGATAAATTATTGCTAAGGATGGCATTTCTATCATCTGCAATATCAAATTTCACAACAAAAAAACCCCTTGCCATAGGGTAAATCTAGGCACTCTTCGAAATGAATGGTTCCCAACATTGGGATATCCATGCATGCAAATCTGAAAGAGAGGGCCAAAAACCCTTAAAGCAAAAGATAGCAGTAGAAACCATGAAATCATCCAAATTAATAGAAATCTTATCAACTATAGAAGAATTTAGATGAAGCCTTTTTGGGTTGCATACCACAACTAACATAGTAGCACAAAACCCTAAATGTACGGCATCACGAAACCTTGAATCCATAGTCTGACCACCAATACCAGCCTCAAATGTAGCCACATAAGCATAGGAAATGGATGAACCACCCACAGCTCCAACAAAAACCATAGCCCTAATAGCAAAAGCAGAAGTGACCACCGCAAACCTAGACACAAGAGAAGAAGCTGAAGCAACCATCAAAAAGAAGCTAGACACAGGAGACATAATAGGATAGGTTGGGTGAAAAGCTAGATAGGAAGCTGAATCTAGACACATGAGAAAGAACAGAACTTAGGCCCAAGTTGAGCCGAGGCGCAGAAGCTGAGTCTAAAGCTGAAGCTAGGTGCAGTAGATGAAATGAAGCCAGGGGCCGAAGCTGAAGCCGAAGCCTGGTGCAAGGAGCTAGGTTGGACGAAAATAAAAAAAATATTAGCTTAAAACAAGGAATCTAGAATGAAGCCAGGGGCATAAGCTACTATCAAAGCCAGGTGTAGGAGCTTGGTTGAAGCTGAAGCCGAAGCCAAGCACATGGAGCCAGGTAGGAAGAAAAATTCAAAAATTGTTGTTAGCATGAATCCTAATGGTATTTGTTTGGGGGAGTATCCTCCTTCTACTATCCTTTTTCATTTCAACACATCTCTTTATTATATCTACATTTTATTTCTTATCTTTCATTATAGCTAGGGTTTTCAAGGACTTTTGCATCTTTTCCCTTATTCTAGACACTAGATTGCAACTTTGCATTAGTGCTCCTTTATCACTTGGCTAGCACTAATATTTCTAGATCTAGTCATTTAGATTTGGGATTAAAAGGATAAATTTACTTTATTTCCCCTTTGAGTTGTGTAGGTGTGATTCTGTGATGAACTTAGGATTATCTTCCTTGATTCACATTTCCCCCTTAATAACTTAACAAATTTGTAAAAAAATAATGAGACCCATGAAAGAAATTAACACATTAATGGCATATGATAATTTGGTTTAGTATTTATCTATTCTTTAGGTATATTTTATTACTGAAAAATTAGAAAATTTACCAATACCAATAGTCATTTCAATGAGCATCGATTAACAATCTATAGTCAGGGCCAAGGGGAAACATAGCTCATTTTTAGCTGACTTCCTTTGGAAATAAAACATGTATCTATTTTTGGTGTATGTGGGAATTAATTATCTATTACAAAATCATTCACTTATTTTTGAAATATTTATGATTGTATAATGATGTATCAGGCAACTTGGCCTAGAACAACTAGCAATGAATATCATCGACTAGCAAATGAGAATAAAGAAATGGTCTAATATGTATTTTGGTCTAATTGAAGGAGGAAAACATTTTACCAAAATTAACCCACGTGTCATTTCCTACCATTAAAATTAAATAATAAGCTAATTTATATGTATAATGAAATAAAAGTGACCTATCACATGTGTGAGAGTGACACATCATATGTTAGTTTTTAGAAAGAAGTGAATAGTAATCAATAAGATTTAACTTCTACTTGCAACTCAAATATCAAATTTTCAATATTTTCTCTTTACTTTTATGTTTTTAACTTTATGAGAGTTTTGAATAAATTTGAGAGATTCAAAAATGAGGTCTATGCTCTAGCCTTCTATGTTAAAAAATAACCAATGCAACAAAGTTTCAACTTTCTCATCCTAGTCATAGTTTGCTTAAATTGAGTTTCTACGTAAAATCTAGAAAATCAATTCCCATGTTTTATATTTTATATCTTTGCAGTTTACTATTAAGGTTGTAGAACTAGAATTATGGTTTTACCATTCATATTGAAATTGAGGGACATTTAATTTAAAGCCTATAAGTGTTAATAACTCAATTCTTAGAACTAGTTTTGACTTTTCTATTGTGTATACAAAAGCTGTCACATTTTTATAGACCATTATACTTGAAAGAACTCATGGTGAGGATCATCCCAAGATGCAGCCTATAGCTTCCTATCTATGAATTGCAAGGATTCAAGATAGTATGGTGGCTCTCAAATGAACCTAGTTAAGAAACCCTTGCAAGGTGCACCATAGAGGAAAATATTCAAAAGGACTAGAGGCAAGAGTGCCAATATCCAAGAATCAAAAGTATGCATTTCCAAATGTAAGCTAGAGCTAGGTGAATGCAAGATCTAAGCTAAGAGATACAAATGAAAAAATAATATAACGAACATGAAAGAGTTACAAAATCCCTATTTAGACAATGTGAGTTAAGGTAACACATAAAGAAAATCTAAGATAAGAATGAAAATAAGTTAAAATACAAGTAAAGAAAACTGAGTGCAAATGTTCTCAAGAGAGTGAGTAAACAAAATGATATCATAAGATTAGAGTTCAAGCATGAGATATGAGAGAGTGGGGAGAGAGCCTCCTTTTAAAGAGAAATATATGGTATGTAATAGGAGGTAAAATCTATGGTGGAGAACCAATATCAAGTTGACTTTGTGCAAAAGAATATCCAAGAGGAAAAATCAATGGTAGTGTTCAAGAGAAAAAACTATTAGAAATAGGAATTACTAAGGGGGTGGGGGTGAATCAACAATCTACAAACTTTAGTCACCAACTAGATATTATTTATTACTTTGAACCATACATAAGAAATTAAACAAGTAATGTTGAATAGTAATAGTAACCATGCACAAAGATAACTCATAACACCATATTTTGTTAACTAGGGAAACCCTAGCCAAGGGAAAACTCCAATGAGGATGATACCCACTAGATAAATACTGATATATATGTTTCTTGCTAAAAGATGGACCCTGTTAGGAGTCAGTGAGAAAATTTAGTATAGAGAGTCCTTGTTAGGAGACTTTGAATCCCTTCTAGGAGATTCCAACCTTGTTTGGAGTTGTAGTTTAGTAGATGCAAGAAGAGCTCACTCCCCAAACATGCACTTTCAATCAAAAGAAGAGTTCATTGCCCAAACAAGTAATTAGTCCTCTGGTATATAGGTTTTGTAACTTCTTTCTTGACTACTCTCTAATCTCAGCTCAATCTCAGATAACAAAATCATGTTCTCATATATCGTTTCACAAAAGTTTGCATATCATTTATCACAATACAATTGCACACTTCTTTTCACAAGATGTCCTTTGCATAAATACCATTCCTTTTCACAAATTTTTGCTAGGTCAACTAAGACCATAATATACTTTTCCAACTTAGAGTAAACATCTAGGATGTTGGCCCTAATTGATCAAGTAATTATTTTGTAAACAAAATAATTCCTTTACGTTTAATTCTACTATTTTGTTTCACTAGAAATACATGAATATCTCTATTTTGTACAGTCTGTACTGATGTCTGAGGTTATGAACATCATCACCAACATGTATACTCTCTCTATCTAACTTTGATAATCATAATATGATGTCAATAACAAGTTGCATACAAAACAATACACTGTTGTAAACCAATTTCATACTTAGACAATTTTCTGGGTACCAAAAGCTAATTATCTTTCTTTCAAAGGCTTTCTACAAGCATGCACATAATGTGTTGCCATAAATTACAACAATTACATAGCTTCATTAGCCAATTCTCAACAATCTCCCCCTTTGGCATTGATGGAAACAAAATAGGGAAAATTCACTAAGTAACAAAAACTTGTCCAAATAATTATAGTATCAATACATTAATCATCTTTTACAACTTACACATGCTCCCCCTTTTGCTATGATTTCATACCTTACCTTGCTTACAATTTTCTTATGCATCTTCTCCCCCTTTGATGTCAATGACAAAGGTTATAATGTCAAAAAAAAAATTGTCAAAATTGTTCATCTGCTATCAAAAACTATGTTCATCTACCTTAAGCTGATAACATCTTCATGCAATCATCAAACTTGTATTGAGACTGTTCAAACCTTTTACCCATGTATCCTTAGTTGTTCTAGTAGAAGTGAGGATTTCACATAGGGCATATGATGCAATCTCAACTGCATTGAGATCAAAGTATAAGAAATTTGAATAGGTATCCTTGGCTTTGACACATTCCTCCAACTGTCTCTCAATAGTTGTTATCCTAAGAGCAATAGATTCTCTAAATTCTAATAATCTCTTCAAAAAAAATTATTTCTCAAGTTCTAGTTTCTTGATATCACTATGAATACCAACCACTTTTCCTTCAAAGTCATCAACTTTGTTGGAAGGTTGTTGTATCTAGCTTGATAGAGCTTCTAGCTCACTCAATTTTTCTTCAATCTTGCTATCAAAATCCTTGGTCAACTTATGAGATAAAGTACACTTGATGTACAATACCTTTCTATCTTGTTGACATCTATGAAGTTCCTTGATACAAGTATCAAGACTTAGAAAACCATTCTTGATATTCTGACAAATGGTGCTAAATAGATTAGCATCATGAGAAATCTAGACCTTAGAATTTGCAACATTCAAGAAATTTATAAATTCCCCATTAAAAGAATTTAACACTGCTTGTGCCTTCTATTTGGGATCTGCCTTTGTATGCTTGACTACTAGAGTACTGTGTAATATGTTAGTTACCTCCAGTAAGGTTCTTTGTGATCTCTTTACTTTTATGTTCTTCTCAATCAGTTTTGTTGGAGATGAAATCAAGTTAGTTTGATCATCATCATCACTTGTTAGGCTAGCAAGAAAAAGTGGAGTAGATGAACTAGATGGTTTATTTTCATCTTCCCTTTGCTTCTTCTCTACTACCTCCTTAGTTCTTCTCTCTTCTTTCTCTTTCTCTTCCTTTTCTTTTCTTTCCTTCTCTTTCTTTTCTTCCTCCTCTATTCTTTTCTTCTTTTCTTCCTCTTCTCTTCTCTTCTTCTCTTCCTCTACTCTTGTTTTCATTTCTTCTTCAAGCAATTTCTTCTTGGCTCTTTGATCTTTCTCTTTTCTACCTCTAATTACCTTTGTTTTTCTTCAATTTTTTTCAATTGATCTTGTATGACCTTAGCTTGAGATTAAGGTTGTTCAAAACTTTCATAAGGGTTAGTGTTATCAATGTTAATGGTAACATTGGTCTGGTCAATCTACATAGTGTAACCATTTATTGACATATCCAAAGTTTTAGGTGCTAGTGTAGGTGTTGCCTTTGAATCTATCATCATCTAACTGATAGTTGTAACTATTTCACTCCTTATTGTATCCTTCTCACCCACCATAAACATAAATGGTCTTGTCTTGCTCCTCAAGTAGGGTGCCAACCTATTCAATAATATCTTAACTTCTTCCTCATCATTTGTTTGTATATAGTCCTTAACATAGATTTCCAAAGTTGCATATCCTCTTCCCAAGATGGTGCTTTCTTCTCTATAAGTCTATCATAGACTTTTTGATTTACTGTATCTTCAATATACTCAACTTTTAGATTGTTAGCAATCATATATCTCATAGTAGAGATATCAATCTGATATTTTTCAATACTATTATATAAATCATAGAATTTGTTCATCTAAAAAAAGTTCCCTTCATTTGCAATGTCTGAGTTGATCTTCTTAATCTTTGGCTTCCAAGGTTGCCTTTCTTTTCCTGTTGTTTATTTTGAAATAGTAACTTTTTTCTACCTATTTTGCTTCCCGCTCTTCTTCTTCTTCTTTGCTGGATTCCACAATTGTCAACAAGGATTTCTATCTTTTTCCTAGTCTAGTAGCCTATTGCTTGACTCTTTTAGTCTTGGTAGTCATAGCTTCCACTAATCTTTTAGATTTTCTCTTCAATTTGCTTGGTTGTTCAACTAATACCACAACATATGGAATGCTTTATTCTAAAGGAGTTTTTGCAATTGACATACTAGATGGTTTCCTAACTGATAGTGGTTGCACATACATTATTCCTTGTTTCATTGTCTGTCTAACTGCCTATGATTCACTTTCTATCATACTAGCCTCAGTTAGATCTTTATTTATTATTGTCTCAATATTTTTGTGAGATGCTTTCTTTAAGGATGCTTGATAAGCTGATTTTGTAATCTCTTCATATGTCCCAAATCTATACTAAGCTTGATCCTTTTAGAATATCAACAATAGATCAATATATCAAATTGCTACATCATCACTTAACTCATAACCTAAGGGATCAAGGAATATTTCTCGAGGTTCTACTACTTGAATATGAGTTAAATCTATATCAACCATAACACATATATCATTTTTGAATCTTTCTACAATTGCAGGTGCAATTCTGAAGCTTTGTTTCATCCCATTCTAAAAAATTTCACGATCAAATTTCCACTGTCTAAGATTTTGTCTACTGGATGTCTTCTACATACATCTATAATCTTTTCCATTGTACATTTCTCACTACTCATAATCTCTCTAACTGATAAGTATGAAAATCTTTTAAGTACATGAAAGAATATATGATTGATCAGTGAGTAAAATCTAAACACACCATTCTTGGTCCTCTTGATTTTCTCTAAGTTTTTAAGGAGTTGCACTCTCAGAATTTCACTTAGGTTTACTTGTTCTTTCTCAACAAAAATCTTATAAGCTACATAGATGAATCCTACTAATAATTTTTCAATCTTAGAACTTGCACAAATAGAATAGGCAATGATTCTGCAGAGGAATCTTACGTCATCTTGTTTAATGGTGTTGATCACCATGGCCTTCCCATTATAAATTGCCTTAGTGTAGCTCTCAACCTTCTTCTTGACTAGTTTCTCACCTATAAGTACACTGCCTTGTTTGTTAAGGCTAGTTACCTCATGAATAAGGTCAGCTGAAATGTCAACTACATTGTCTTCCATCCACAGTTTTCCATCATGAATTCTACTTAGTATAATCTGTGTCCATTCTTTAGTGTATAATTCTTGGTAGAAGTGATATTTGAATAGGTCTAGATCTTTCAAATGTTCAAATCTAGGCTTTATTGACAAATCATGGCTAAAGACAACTTCCATATCTCTGTTCATATACTCGCTTCCAATTGTTTCAAACTTACTATTAAGATAACTTCTTACATCTTCCAAATACACTACATTGTTTGGAGTAATAGATAATATTGAATTAGGGTTTCCTTCTATGATTTTCATGGAAAAAACCTTCAATTTTGGTCTCTCCTCATTCTCAACATTATGAACTACTGACATATCCTTGATTTTATCAAATATAAACTTTATTGAAGAAATTTTGCAAACACATAACAAAATACCTCTTTCTAAAAAAAGGTTTAGTTCAAAATCACCTTGTCAGGTTGCTTTTGAGTTCTCTATGCTTCTGATGTGATCATAATGAAGTGGTAGTCACATCTGTACTCCATTTTATTCATTTAATTTGAATTTGCATTAATTGCATACTTTGCAAACATAAAAAAAGCTATCAATTACATTCTAAAATCAAATATTTGCTCGATATCTTTGTTTGATCATTAAATGCTACCCAAGCTCTACCATAGCTTCCTTGTATCATGACAATTCTCTAAGTAACTTTTCTCCATGAAATTCTTTGTTAAAACATAGTTTTCATCTTCTATAATAAAATTAATTTTCATTGTCATAACAATAACCCTTAATTCCTTCGTAACAAGTTCTGATAAGCTCCAAATTGCAAGCAAGCTTAGCTATAGTCTAGACTTATCTCAATACACCTTTTCCCAACTTCACTACCTGTAGTTCTATCTCTAAATGAAGTTTCAAAATCTAGTGCCGTGAACAATCTTAATTCAACTTGGTTGAATCAAACTTGATTATTGACTTTGATTACCCTGTCTCTGCATCATCTAACTTTTCTTCAAAAATATTCAATCCCTTCAAAAATGCCTCATTAAGTTCTTCTCAAATTTCATTGACTAAATTTGTTTGATATTCATTGTCTTTCTTAGTTTTGGAGTTCCTTTCATGGTTCCTTCCAATGTTTCTTCCATCATTCCTTCTATTTTTGAAGTTTCTTCCATTGTTCCTTCTATCTCCAAAGTATCTGTCCATTCTACAATACTTTTCTGTATGTTCGAAGTTGCTGCATAACTAACATATTGGGGTTCTACTTCTAGAATTCTATTGATCAATAGGTGGATGAAAATTTTGGGATGTGTCCAAAGTTATTACTCTTATAACACATGATCTACCTTCTTTCTTTATAAGGCCTTCCTTCTCTCGATGTCCTCTCTTTAGATCTTCTTCTATCTATAGGGTTAGTATTTCTAGACATTCTACTATTCCTTCTATCATTACCATATTTAGGTTTCCTAGAATCAATTTCTTGATGACCCATCCCATGACAATAATGCCAATAAAAATCTATAACATATTTAAATGACTTATTTATATAATCTCTTTTCATATGAGCTATTTCATTACATGAAAAACACTTATCTCTAAATTCATACCTGGTTTCCTTAGGAGATTCAACTTTCTTTGGTTCATCCAATATGTCAACTTCCTTGTCTTGTCCAAATTCTTTAGGTTTATCAAAAGATTTATTGGGTTCAATCTTATCATCAAATTTATCTTTTTCTTTTAGATTTCATTTACTTCAAGTTTCTTCGTACACATGTTAAATAAATAACCAAGACCAGTCTTATCATAAGTAGGTCTCTATATTGGAATTGATTCATCAAGCTTTTCTCTGCTAGAATAAAGCTTTTCAAGTTGTTGCTTGCATTGAGTTAGGTCACCTCTCTCAATAGTATTGTACTTATGAAGTTCTTCATGATCTTCTTTCAATGTTTCAAATTTAGATGTCTTCTTCACTAGACTCACTCTAAGATCTATATTTTTAGTCTTCGAATGAGATTCAATTATGCTAGGATCATTCTTCAAGGTCAACTTTAGATTGGTAATTTTCAATTAGGGCTTCAAGCTCTTGTATTTTGTCTTCAATTTTGAATAATCATCATCACTAGTTTCAAATTCAATAGATTCAGGCTTGGATTTGAGATGTTCAATCTTGTCCTTCAATTGTCCAATATATATTTTGGAGTATTCATATCTATGTTTCAGCTTATCTCTTTCTTCAATAAGGAGATCAATTTGTTCAAGTTCCTCTTCAAGGTTCTTCATTAATTGTTCCATATCCATTGCAATCTTACTCAAGCTGTTGAGCCTCTTCTGAGTAACTATTCTCTGATACCAATTGTTATAAATAGGAATTACTGGGGGTGGGGGGTGTGTGGGATGGGGGTGAATTAGTAATCTACAAACTTTAGCTGCCAACTAAATATTATTTATTACTTTGAACCATACATAAGAAAGTAAACAAGTAATGTTGAACAATGATAGTAACTATGCATAAAGATAACTCATTACATCATATTTTGTTAACTAGGAAAACCCTAGCCAAGGGAAAACCCCAATGGGTATGAAACCCACTAGATAATATACTAATATATATGCTCCTTTTTAGAGGATGGACCCTGTTAGGAGTCAATGAGAACATTCAGTATAGAGAGTCCCTGTTAGGAGACTTTGAATCCCTATTAGGAGATTCCAATCCTGTTAGGAGTTTTAGTACAGTAGATGCAAGAAGAGCTCATTGCCCAAAAAAGTAATTAGTCCTCTAGTATATAGGTGTTTTAACTTCTTTCTTGACTAATCTCTGATGTTAGTTCAATCTCAGATCACAAAATCATGTTCTCATATATCACTTTACAAAAGTTCACATATCATTTATCACAATACAATTGCACACTTCTTTTCGCAAGATGTCCTTCGCATAAATACCATGCCTTTTCACATATTTACACTAGGTTGGCTAAGACCATAATATAATTTTCCAACTTAGAGTAAACATCTAGGATGCTGGCCCTAATTGATCAAGTAATTATTTTGTAAACAAAATAATTCCTTTACCTTTAATTCTACTATTTTGTTTCATTAGAAATACATGAATATCTCTTTTCTATACGGTCTGTACTGATGTCTAAGGTTATGCACATCATCATCAACATTTATACTATCTCTATCTAACTTTGATAATCATAATATGATATCAGTAACAAGTTGCATACAAAACAGTACATTGTTGTAAAGCAATTTCATACTTAGACAATTTTCTGGGTACCAAAAGCTAGTTATCTTTATTTCCAAGGTTATCTACAAGTATGTACATCATGTGTTTCCATAAATGAAAATAATTACATATCTTCATTAGCCAATTGTCAAAAAAAATATGCATGAAGGATGAAGGATGTTCCAACCACCTTGAATAGTGTGCCCTCACATGTATAGATAAAAATGATTTTCTTTTTATTTTTAAATTAAGAATAAACTTGTTCATGTGCACACATAGGATAAAGAGGGAGTTGGGGGATTTTTATTTAATTAAAAGTGAACAAACCCTTTTAATTAAATAAGAACTTAGGATAAGGTGGTCAAATATAAAGTATTTCAAATTAAATCAAGATGATAGATAAAAGAGATTTAGTCTAGCATTTAGTAATTTAAAAATGTAGAAAGGAGCCTCATAGTTTACTAGACCATTTTTGGGTGATTATATTTTCCCCTCTTTGACTAATGTGTGAATGATCTAGGAACACATGAGGTCAAACAATGATGATGTCAAGACAATAGAAAAAGGTAGGATGAATCAAAACCCATAAGATGAGCACTAATACGTTGAAGATAGATGGATAAGTGAAGTCAAGATGAATTAAAACTTATAATAATAAAATGAGTACCAATCATCAAAGCAGATAACTCAAGAGTAAGTAGATAGATCAAGTTAAGACAAATCAATATCCATAATGATAAGATGAGCACTGATAAGTCTCAGATAGATGTAGTCAGAATCAGTTTGTAGAATTGTATATATAAAATTTATCCCCCCTTGGGATTGAAATATAAATGAAGTAGAGGAGATTTAGAAATGAGATAGATTTGATAAAATCAAGATAAGATAAAGCTCATGAGGAAAGATACGAGATTAATACCAAAGGTTGACCACCGGGTGGTGATATTATGCCCCAATTTGACTAATTTTGACTAGAAAGATAAAGTGTAATAATCAAGTTAAAGTAAGAAGAATCATGATGAAATAAGGACTAAAGATAGAGGAAAATCATGAGGAGGAAGAAATGGTGATTGCCTTAGAAATATTTGAAGATCAGGCCTCACAAAGTTAGTCAACTACACTGAAGAAGGAAAAAATTTAAATCACAATTTTGACCATCAAGATGAATCCAAATTTTGATTTCAATCATGGAAATAGATCTAGGATGTTGAAATTATCCAAGGGTGCAATTTTTAGAAATCCAAAGTGATAAAAAATTAGGTCAAAATAGGTTGAAAAAGTATATAAGGGACCCACAATGTCATTTTCAAATCATTTGTCACATTTAATTATTAGAGTCTACATCATAGAGAGAGTAGCATAAGAAGAGAGATGAATGTTGACAGACATTAATTCGAGCTCAACCGATTGCACAACCAACCTCGTCAATACCTTGCCCTAGTAAGTATTCAACATTTGAGCTTGGTTTGAGTGATTTTGAGCATTTTTTTCATAATTTTAGTACTTTTACATAAAAACTCATGCGATACTCTTGGGGTATCTTACCACTATATTTTAGTCCATTTTACAATAGTTTTGGTATATAAAAAGTGTCATCATGTATTTGTATAGTGTGTCATTTCAACAATACCCATTAGTCATATAATTGAGTGCAAACTATCATATTGGCAAGAAGTATCATACAGGTACTATATGAAGTATCATATGAGACTTGTTCAACCAAAATTGAGTCATACTTAGAAATTGAGTCTTTGAGCATCATCAAGACTTATTTGATTTCTTCTAAAGCCAAATATCAATATCCTTAGTTTCATTCTTGTTTCTCATTGACACATATTGATACTTTTCCTATGTCTATGATGTAGGTATCATTTCTATATTTTTCTATCCGATCACTTAAAGTAGTTTGTTTGAGACTTGTCCCTCAATTGACCTTTGATAAGAGGGTCACTCTAGGAGCTATGGGTTTTGGACATCTATTAGAGTTGCCCCATATTCAAGAAAACTATGGATTTTCAACAACTTTGGATGAGAGATGGCATAGTGAGCATAATACATTTCATTTACTAATAGGTGAGGTGATGATCACCTTAGAGGATGTATATAGGATCCTTTACATTTATTATACTAGAGATATGGTAAGTATCATTGATAAGTTCCACATGTCACTATAATTGCATACTTAGTCTTTTGAGACCAGTTATGATGCCAAATCTATGTTATAGATATAATTTGATCAGTCTCCAAAGGATGGTTGAGTTGCATTGCAGATAGTTTTTGGAGATGATACCACACTGGACATGTTCATCTTTTGGGAGTGTATGATGGAACAATGTGGGGATGAATTTTTGGTGGCTTGCATTGCTTTTACTCTAATTGGGTAGTTTTTGACTATCGGTAGGAGCTAGAAGGGGTTCCACTGTGGTTAGGGGAGGCTAGTGATGGACTTGATAAATCAACCTAGGAAGATGGCATGGGGACCTTCCATCCTAGTAGACATGTATCATGAGCTCCACATTATATTTTATAGGAAGGAAAAGAGTTGGGAATCTAGAGATATATTGGCATAGGTGTGGGCATGAGAGCACATCATTGTGGTGTGTCCCAAGGTACAATTGAGCTAGAGGGTGAGACCATATATATACAGGTACTCAAGTTTTATAACACAACCACATATTGTGGAGACAATGTATTTCTAATGGATATTAGACAATTTTCATTCATTTTAATAGAGTTTGTATATAGGATGTAACAATTTTGTGGAGGCTATAGACAAGTTAGCATTCACGTTTTGCAGTTGGCCATTGTTGGGTAGGCATCTAGGGGTAGTGGAGAGGTTTTTTATCAGCTAGGTCTAGAGATAATTTGGGTGGAAGAAATAACAAATATTATTGCATATGATAGGTACAAATATGATGAGGGCCATGGATGGGGGTTGATGTTGAGATATGGAGTCTTCTTATAGGAGTCACAATAGTTATAATGAGTAGTGTGGGATTTTTTGCTAGTAGTGAAAGATGTGGGGGCATCTCCAAATTATATGAGATAGATGAGGGAGCATCCATTATCAAGGTTTACTACCCTAGACATAGCGATGGTGGAGAGTGGTGAAGAGGATGATGGTGGAGAAGATGGAGGGACAACAGACATGAGATGAGGTGGGACTAGTGGGTCTAGAGGTTGAACCCTATCTAGTAGCTAACCAACCACCTATTCTAGAAGTAGGGGGACAACAACAATAGAGGAGGAGGATGAGATAGATGAGGAGGAGAGGGTAGTCAAGAGGCCTCAGGTGGAGATAGTGTAGTGATAAGAGAAAAAATTACTAGTAAGAGGAGATGATGGACTAGCATAGAAGGTTAGAGTCCTACTAGAAAAGCTACATCAAGCAAAACCACCATCATTGTCAAGGATCAGTAGATCATAGATGAATGAGAACATAGCAAGGGGTACCAAAGGGAGAGGGATACAACATGAAAGGGGATAGAGAAACATGGTGCCAAGGCAATATACTACTATATATGAAACATATAAAGCTACAGTGCTTGCAAGGTAGGGACTCCTTGACTACTCATAGTGTGGGAGGAGATAAGAGGGCACTGTTCCACCACCAGATAGGACCTAGGATCCTCCACCTCCACCACCTACTCAAGAAGAAGAAAACCATTCATAGATTTTTCATAGGGCTCCTTATCATGTTGACACTTGATGTACTTTTAGAGACATTGATGTCTAGATTTTGATACTTGTGTTGTACTTACACTTGATATTTCACCATATATATGAGATACCAGATTTAGATCTATTATTTTTTTGCACTTGTCTCTTTTCAAGCTCATATGATGCAATATATGTACCTTTACTTTTTAGAACTTTTATTTAAGTATCCATGTGATTTTGATAGATATGTGTAGGTTCTTTACTTTAGCTTCCATGATGTGATGTATGCTCTCATAGATGTCGATGTCTCTTATGTAAGTCTAGCTTTGTTATGTGATATGGAATCATGATTTGGAAACTTAGTATTTGGATGTATTAGATGTGATGATGAGACTAACCCCTTGTGATGAAATGATAGAAAAGGGATGAATGAGAGAAAAGAGGAGGTAACAATACATGACCAAGAAGAGATAAAAAATAAGATGATCGAGTGCAGTTGAAGACCCATCCAAGAAAGATGAAGGAGACTTTTTGAAAACTCAGGTGAAAAACTAAGATAGATTGAAACCATAGAAATGCAAACTAGTATGTAAAGTGATATTGCAAGGGTCACGTAGGTAGGTATGAATTTTTATCAGTGAGCCTTATTAGGCACATTGCAAGATCCTACAATCCTCACTAGTGTTAACTATGAAGATATGAATATGATCTATATTAGATAGCATATGGGAATTCAACACATGCATCAAAGACATAAATGTTAAGATGATAGTGCAGTTAGATTCCCTAGGTTAGTGTAGCAAGATTATGTTCACATTGAGATTCAAAAAATTGAGATGGCCATAAGAAAAATCTTGCGAGAGAAAATAGAATGAATAGACAAGGATGTACCTTTGAGAACTCAAGTGTTGAAGGATTCAAAGAAAGATGCTCTAGACACCTAAGATACACATAGAACACCCACAAACAAAAATCAAAGGAAAACATACCACATGCCCTAGTCTTCTAGTTAGTGACATACTAAGTAACAAGGGAAGGAAATTTAACAAAGAAATCTCAATAAACATTACATAAAGAAAACAAGTCAGACTAGTCTCAATCATTTTTGGTTGAAGTGTTTGTGTGAAAGTTAAGTTTTTGTCTTCCTAGGAATCATGTCTACAAGTAAGAAATATTGCATCATCCTAGACTATGGACAAAGTGTCAACTAAGTGTAAGGTGTTCATTAGGTGTTGAGAAATACTTGATGTCAAGTGGAGTGTTGAGAAACACTCGATGTCAAGGGGAGTGTCGATAAACACTATTTGGAGAGATGCCAAAGAAACACCAATGAAACCAAGAGACCTAGCAAGCTATATAGTTTGTGGCCCCTAGACTTAGACAAGGATCCATTCCAAACTAGAGAAGGAAATGAGATATGAGATGGATTTAGTTCAAAGGAAAAAGTGATATACTAATAGACATAAGTGCTAGAGTCTTAAGTAGTGCCTTTGTAAAGAAAATTACAACAAAAAATATAACTGTTTCCACATAACCCATAATAGATCTAAAATAAATATGCAATTAAAATCCACATGCAAAAGAATAGACAACATACCCACAAAAATTGTGATACAAGATATACCCTGGAAAACTATCATTGAAGAAAAAACACCAACCTCCAAAAAACATCCATCACTATGTATTATTCAACAAAATTACCATTGCAATACAACCATGGAAGCTTCAAAGCCACAGACATAACCAAGAAATCCATGTGAACAAGCATGAATCCATACATCTAATGCCATTCTTCTAGCCTTTACAAATTCTCCCTTGGCTAACCTACCAAGGTTTGTCTTGCTCAACATTTTTGTTTCTTTTTTCTTTTTTTTTCATGTCTCTACAACTACCCTTATGGCTGTTTATATAGTTGCAAGTCTCACGAAACAACCAAGTGGTATTACATAAACTATGTGTTACCTAAATTATTTTACCTACATTTAATATTTGACATTAAATTATTTTCCCCAATATTAAATAATTACATGAAATATTATCAAAATGTTACAATACAACTCATCAAGTATATCCTAAGGGAATGTCTACATGTTGCATGTCCATCTAGGTGCTCCTAGGTGCAACATTACATAATAAAAAACAAAACAATATAATAATATTATGCAATGTGTGCAAAACACATAATCTCAACAATCTTGCACTTGTTGTATACATTACATAGGGTCAATCCATAGCCACATAAATGAACAAGAGAAAAATCCCTCCTAGCACATCCACCATCATGGATCAAAGTACACTAAGTGCTTCATCCTAGTTCTTGCAACAAAATCAAAGAATCTAGTATTTCAAACATGAATGATCCCACCTCCTATTATGCCACTGCCACTAGACATACATAGAAGCCATCCAAAAAGAAATCCACCCAACTTGTCACATTAGAAGATCATAAAATCCTATACCAACTAAAATGCCAAGCATAAATACCTAATCCAAAGGCAATCACATGTACCCATAGTTATCAAAATCTATAACTGAAATAACACCCATAGAAAGTTCCAACCCATTCAACTACCCACACCTCCAAACGTATACCAAGTGAATCTCACATCATCAACATATCCAAAATGTAAGCTCCAATGACAAGTCTCAAGAGAATACCTGCAACATATACACCAAGAAGCTCTTATTGCAAAAGATATGTTGGAATTATGAAATATTTGTCATTAGTTACAACACTTATTCGATTTTGAATGATTACCAAGCTCATCACTCAGTCTACAGTTGAAACCGAGCATTCCTTTGTAAATCGAGCATATGGGCAGTTCAACAGTATTTACCGAGTTCATAATGGTTATCGAGCAGAAAAGTGTTCTCCAAGTAGTTAGTGGTTACCGAGCTTCACAGTGTTTACCAAGCAGTCAGTGCTCACCGAGTCATTAGTAGAACTTAGTGTTTACCGAGTGATCAAGGTAAAAAAAGAACTTAGTGTTTACCAAGTGATCAAGGTAAACAAAGAACTTAGTGTTTACTGAGTGATCAAGGCAATCAAAGAAATTAGTGTTTATCGTGTAAACAAGGTAAATGAAGGAATCAGTGTTTATCGAGTAAACAAGATAAATGAAGGAATCAATGTTTACTGAGTAAACAAGGTAAATGAAGGAATCAATTTTTACCAAGTAAACAAGGTAAATGAAGGAATCAGTGTTTACCAAGTGAAGAAGGTTATCAATTGATTCAGTTTTTCAGTGTTTACCAAGTGAAGAAGGTTATCAATGGATTCAATTTTAACCAAGTGACACAATATTCACCGAGTCACCAACGGTTACCGAGTTCCAAGCTACTTAGAATGATTAGTATGGACCATGCCTCTACTCTTACCGAGTGCATGACAATGCAATGTATTGTAGTGGGTGCCAAGTATCAGAAGGTCACCGAGTCAATTTGAGGAACCCGAGTTTTCTACTATTTGGCTGACTCAGTAATGTTTGTTCACTTGTGATTGGCCGACCTTGCCAGTGTAAATATTGGAATGATAAATATCATTTGAAATAATGAAATATCGATCATCATTGGTGTTATATTACAATATTTTGAAAAGAGAAAAATCGAGTCACCAACAGAACAAAGGAATATAGTAAGGTCAACAATTGATGCAGAAAAGCTATATCCATCACATCAGGTGATCAGAGCACAAGGGATCTTATCAGCAATTAGTTGTAACCAGATCCACTGCTTCATCCTAATAGGTGAACCAGTTTGTAAATCCTTTAACAAGGTAGGCTTAGTAGTCTTTTGTAAATCTCCTAACAGAGTGCATACTTCATTGTATGTTTGTAAATCCTCTAACAAGGTGGATCTAGCAATCCTACTTGCTCCTAATAGGGCAGATCATCAGAAGTGATCATTGTAAGCCTTAACCGGTCAACTTTATACTGCAGTATTAAAGTTTTGTGGGCATCATCCCCACCCCAATTTTACTTTCTAATTGGAAGGTTTATGGGTCACCAAATTAGTGTGTTCATGTGTTTTCATGCATACAGTAGATTAGATGGATGAATGGTGAATGTGTTATTATACAGAATTGAATTAAAGTTTTCGGGTTACTGATTCACCCCTCCCCTCTCAGTAACCTTGTTAGTTTGGATTATTTTCAAAAATTGGTATCAGAGCCTTGTGGTTCTCAGGATAAAGTTTGACAGCTTGAGAAAAGATCAAGGACAATGGAGATATTCAGACTTGACAAATATATTGAGACTGAAAAGCTAGATTTGAAAATGGCCATGACTCAACTCAATGAAGCAAAGGAGCATCTTTCTCAATCTTTGAAAAGAAGGAAGGAACTTGCAAGAAAAATGAATGATCATCAGTATATTGAAGAAAGGATTGAAGACCTTTTACCATCAAGCAGTTCAAATGAAGCTAATGAAGCAATCAAGGAACTCCTAACAAAGAATGGTTCTTTGCAGGAAGAAGTAAGAAAGCTCAAAAGAGAACAAGAAATCCAATCCATTAGGCTATGTGAAGTTTTGGAATAGAGAAACAAGGAAAATGAAGACTTAGAGGTAAGAAATAATCAATCCCTTCAGCATGAAGATCTTGTAGGGCAACTATCTGATGCAAATGAAGAAATTATGAATCTAAGATCTGAGAATGAAAGTTTGAAAAATGATTTAATCACTGAAAGACAAATCAATGCAAGCTTACAAAGTGATCTGAGATCTGAAAAAAAAATCAATGAAAGTTTGAAAAATGACTTAAATGTTGAAAAACAAGTCAATGAAAGGATGATAAAATCTCAAACAGCAATAGATCAATTGAATTTGCAAAATGAGCAAAATTTTCATAGACAAAAGGGTAAAGCAGGCCTTGGATACAATGAAGAAGGTGAATCTTCCAAACAGGTACCCAAAAGAATCAAAGACCTACTTGCAATCACTGTGGTAAGTTAGGTCATACATCTAACAGATGTTGGAGCAATGGTAAAAGAAAATTCAATGGTAAATGCTACAATTGCAATCAACATGGTCACAAAGCAAATTAATGCAAAGAGAAACCAAAGTTTGAGGGCAAATGTCACAAATGCAAGAAACAAGGTCACAAGGCATCTAGATGTAGATCCAAAGCATTCAATCCAGTAGAATAGGTTATCGAAGCAATATTTGGTTGGGACTACAATACTTGGTGTAGATGTCACTATTGTGGAGACTATGGACACATTGGAATAAACTGTGCAAGGCATCACCTAAGAAAAAAGGATACTACTATAAGATGTTATACATGTACCGAACTTGGTCATATATCCAAGAATTGCATGAATATAAGAAGAATTGAAGATGAAAAGAAAGCCAGAGCTGACAACATTCAAAAACAAATGAGACAATAGTGGATTCCAAAATCTACTGAGCCAAAAAATTCAAATAATGGCTATGTCACTCAAGAAGTGGGTGACTCCACTTCTAATTAGGCTCATCAAAAGGGGATCAGGGACTGCATCTTCAAGCAATATCCTAAGCAGTTCCAGAATAAAGGAGTGCAAAAGACAAATTAGTATTTCAAATATAAGACATAGTTCACTGTGGTGCATCTACCAAGCAAGGTTGGTTTTAGACTTAACTGAGCTAGGTCGGGAATATGAAAAGTTTTGTTTGTTCACCGAGTTGCAAGGTTTATCGAGTAAGTCGATGACTATCTGACAAACCCTAGGTCATCTCAGCTACCTTTGTACCTGAGCATTAATGGCAGATTTTTCTTTTCAAAAAGGCAAAATTTGATCTCATTTTTCACCACGAATTTAGAATATACAGAGCGAAGAGATCTCCAAGAGCATGAAAGTGAGTTCAAGCAATTTGAAGTGATTTTCCAGTGAAGAATTTGTTTAACAAAATCATTCACTCACCGAGCAGCAATGGCATCTGCAAGCACCAACAACAGCAAGGCAAAGAGAGGCTCTGAAATGCTTGTGAAGGGAGTAGAATGGAAAGCACCTAGCTTCAAGCTCGTTCCTGCCATAGCTGAATCACTCGACCCGCATGGAGCCCAATCACAAATTCCACCAAAGGTACTACTTATAAATGACATTCGTACTCATTTCAAATGCACTGTTCAAGAAATAGGGACACTAGATATGGATAATACCCTAGCCGAGTTATACATGGATGGAACCCTCAAACTCGAGTTCAAACATCTGGAAACCAAAGGTTTGACTGATATCCCGCACTTGCCAAGGAACTTTCAAATGAAATGGATAAGATACATTTTAAGCCGTGTGCATAATGGTCAAATGTGGTTAGAGAAACCCATCCTAATAACAAAGAAGATGATTCATAAGATCACGAGTTTACCTATGTTAAGCAAATCCAAAACCACTAAAACCCTAAGTCGAGATGAACTTCAAAAGTTAACCCTAGCTGAATGGGATGGCAGAGGATTGAAACCTAACAATGTATCTGATGCAAAGCTAAGATTTGGAATTTATTTAATTGCATATAAGATGTATAGTTGCAGCAAATTGAATAGCGTGCCTTGTGAGGCTGTAGACTTAGCCTATAAGGTCGTGAAAAAAAACATGGAGTTTGACCTAATAGATGTGTTGTTGAAACAACTTAATAAGAACATGGACAGTATAAGGACCTCAAAAACCAACTCTTGTAAATTTGGTTCTTTGTTAGTTTGTTTATTGTTCTATGTACAAAATTTTTTCCCTTCAAAAGGTACAGTTGTATGGAGAAAAGATATTCCGATTTTGTATCAAATAAATGAATTTGTAGTAGAAATGGGTGAAAATTTTGATAGTATTATGGATAATTATTTTGAAGACTTCAAGGAAAGAATGAATAATAGATTCAGAATTCCTCCAAAACTTGTTGAAGATTATAAGGATGATGTATGCTTCATGGTTAACTGTGACAAGGTATACATTCAGGCAGTCAGACCCCGAGTTGCATGGGTGAAACCTCTTCCCTATGAAGTAAATATTGATGAAACCAGAGATATCATAGAAGCACTGGTAAATGAGCCAGTAGAACCAAGGCAACAAATTTTTGGAACCTATGATGAAGCTAAGGCCAGAATTGAGCTTGAAATCAAGCTACCACAGGCCATAAGCAAGGGCAAGAGGAAAATAGCCAAATTAAAAACTTCTACCAGTCCTCTTATGCTCACCAAGGGAAAAGGTGAAGATGAAGAAGGTGAAGAAGAAGAAGGAGGAGAAGAAGAAGGAGAAGAAGAATCTACAGAAGAACATCCAAAGAAGAAAGGTAAGGTAATCATTACCAAACCTAAGAAGAAGCCTACTGCAGTGTTTTCCAGAAGAACCAGGAAAGGTAAGCAGGAACCTATACTAGTCAGGCCTACACCCTCATTTGAGCAAAGGCTCAAACAATTGGAGGAAGGAGTTGGCATCACAAATTTCAAAGCATTGAAATTTGAAACAAGAACTGATGCTAAGAAAATGTAGATTAAGGAGCTGGTACTCAGTAAGATGGGTAAATGGAAATACTCCCCAGACCAGATTGCTCCTCAAATCTCAAAAGAACTACTGGAGAGATTGCAACCGAGATGGGAGTTAGCCATCCAAACGGTAAAAGATATTTATGAGCAATCCCTGAAGAATCTCCAACCAAGTCTCACTGGAGCAGAAGTAAAAACTAAAATGAAAAGCCATGAAGGTAAAATGATGATTAGATTCCACACCTGTTTGATTTTGATTAAAGACATTGAACATGTTGTAAATGATGCTAAAAATATGTGGAAAAATATCTATCATCTACATAAGCCCAGTGAAGACCTAGTAGAAATTAAAGATGGTGACAACAGCAATGATGATGAGCTTGATAGCACTCCATCCATCATAGTCTCACCAGGAGAATTGCATGCAATGATGGAAAATTAAGAGGAAGAAGACAAGGAGGAAGAAGCTGAAGAGGCAGATAAGGAGGAAGATGATCTAGTGAAAATTGCAGCAGCAATTATTGCATCCCTTCCTCACTCTCCACCAAAATTTGTTACTATAGAGATAGCTTCCACTAGTGAGATTGTGAGCACTACTGCCACATCAATTTCTCAATCTTCACCAATCTACTCCCAGCTCCAGGTATTCCCAATGCAAGTGCCAAGAATTTCATCTACCGAGCTGCAGGCAACTTCTTTAGTTATCGATTCATCCACTGCAGTAGTCACTACATCAGAAGTATCAATTCCTCCTACAGTATGTACAGTAAGTTTTCCAATTTGTTCTCCAATTTTGTCAACTTTAGCTACATTAGCACCAATTTTTGCACCAGTAAGCTCTTCAATTGTAAATATTTCGATATGCACATCAATTCTGGGAAGTATATCAATTTTGGATACATTTAGCCCCTCTCTCAGTGTTCCTTTAGTTGGTCCTATTCCAGTTTTCACATCCAGTCCAACCTCATCAATCATTGTCTCTTTTTTCAAAGACAAAGATGTTAGTACAACAGAAAAACCAAAGACTCCATTAAAACTTCTGCTTATAAGCAAGACAATTGATAAGGATGTAGACCTGGATACTGAAATTTCCATTCCCAAGATAGATACGGATACTGCTTCAGTTGATGAACTAAGACTACTTAGTCAGTGCATAGAACTGAAGGCAAAGCAAAAACAACTAAGGAATGAGAGAGATAGAGAGTTTAAAATTATTGATGAAGTGAAAAATATAATTACTAAGGCTATACGTGTTGATGTTGATACTTCTCAACACATTTTGCTACGATTAGAAGACGCAATCAATAAATTCAATGAGGAAACCTCCGGTCAAGAAAAGTTGATAGAGAAGGCAGAAAAGAAGTTTGATAATAAGGTGCTTGAGAACATTGCTCAGCATATAAAAATAAAATAGGTTGAATTAACCACAGTTTTGGCCAACATTGAAAATTATTTTAACAATGTAACATCTCTTTTTGCTAAGCTTTGTGATGTTACCGAGTATACTAAGGAAATAAGAGAGAAATTGAATAAGATAGATGAGGATCTGAAGGCAAGCACACAATACCTGAAGCTTGACCCCAGTTCAACCTCATCTCATCACCTCAGGATCAAATTTTTGTCAGAGAAGCAAGCAGAATTACTGAGAGAAGAGTCGAGGATCTGATCTACATTGTTAGATATTTAGAATATGATCCTTCCCATCATGGACACAATGCAGAAGTACATTGCCCATTCAAAAACATTGATCCATGACAACAATTTCTCCGTTACAGACCATGTGATTGAACTCTCTGCAGAAGTTCAAATAGCTCTATCCACATGTAAAATCTTGCAAGAGAACTGGGATAAGACTCTGCAACTCATTCTCCAGGTACATTCAGATTTTATCTCACATTTTGGAGTCTCTATGTAAATACATTATTTTATTCTTTGGCATTATTGTCAAAAAGGGGGAGAAAGAGATACTCAGGAAAAAATATTGGTGAGATAAATGTACAAAGGGACAAAGAGATACTGTGAATAAAAGTCATATAACTCATGTAAATACCTTGTTTATATTGTATGGGGGAGTTATATGTAAGGAAGTCATGTATATTCAGTAGAATTAGTCATTAGTATGTCAGATATTGTATATAAGTTTTGGCTCATAAGTGTTTTTGTCACTAATGCCAAAGGGGGAGATTGTTGGAATTATGATATATTTGTCATTAGTTACAACACTTATTTGATTCTGAATGATTACCGAGCTCATCACTCAGTCTACAGTTGATACTAAGCTTTCCTTTGGAAACTGAGCATATGGGCAGTTCAGCAGTATTTACCGAGTTCATAATGGTTACTGAGCAGAACAGTGTTCTCCAAGCAGTTAGTGGTTACTGAGCTTCGCAGTGTTTACCAAGCAGTTAGTGCTCACCAAGTCATTAGTAGAACTTAGTGTTTACCGAGTGATCAAGGTAAACAAAGAACTTAGTGTTTACCGAGTAATCAAGGCAATCAAAGAAATCAGTGTTTACCATGTGAACAAGGTAAATGAAGGAATCAGTGTTTACCGAGTAAACAAGGTAAATGAAGGAATCAGTGTTTACTGATTAAACAAGGTAAATGAAGGAATCAGTGTTTACCAAGTAAACAAGGTAAATGAAGGAATTAGTGTTTACCAAGTGAAGAAGGTTATCAATGGATTCAGTTTTTCAGTGTTTACCAAGTGAAGAAGGTTATCAATGGATTCAATTTTTACCAAGTGACACAATATTCACCGAGTCACCAATGGTTACCGAGTTCCAAGCTACTTAGAATGATTAGTATGGACCATGCCTCTACTCTTACCGAGTGCATGACAATGCATTGTATTGTAGTGGATGCCGAGTATCAGAAGGTCACCAAGTCAGTTTGAGGAACTCGAGTTTTCTACTATCTGGCCGACTCAGTAATGTTTTTTCACTTGTGATTGGACGACCTTGCCAGTGTAAATATTGGAATGATATATATCATTTGAAATAATGAAATATTGATCATCGTTGGTGTTATATTACAATATTTTGAAAAGAGGAAAAGCGAGTCACTAGCAGAACAAAGGAATATAGTAAGGTCAACAATTGATGCAGAAAAGCTATATCCATCACATCAAGTGATCAGAGCATAAGGGATCTTATCAGCAATTAGTTGTAACCAGATCCATTGCTTCATCCTAACAGGTGAACTAGTTTGTAAATCCTTTAACAGGGTAGACTTAGAAGTCTTTTGTAAATCTCATAACAGAGTGCATACTTCATTGTATGTTTGTAAATCCTCTAACAAGGTGGATCTAGCAATCCTACTTGCTCCTAACAGGGAATATCATCAGAAGTGATCATTTTAAGCCTTAACCGGCCAACTTTATACTGCAGTATTGAAGTTTTGTGGGCATTATCCCCACCTCAGTTTTACTTTCTAATTGGAAGGTTTATGGGTCACCAAATTAGTGTGTTCATGTGTTTTCATGCATACAATAGATTAGATGGATGAATGGTGAATGTGTTATTATACAGAATTGAATTAAAGTTTTAGGGTTACTGATTCACCCCTCCCCTCTCAGTAACCTTGTTAGTCTGGATTATTTTCAACAAGATAATGTCAAATTTATAACCAATCCACTCACAACATCTCAAAGAAGTGAATCCATATAGTATCAAGGACATCCACACCACATTAACTAATAACCTACAAGAATTAGTCTCATACTAAGTCTCCAATGCTCTCCCAAGTTCTTCACAAATTACAAATGATAGAGATAAAGGATTAACCATGTTGTCTCTCACATAATATACATGAACACAAACTAGTGATCACAATATCCAACCAATCTCAAATCAAATGTAAGTGAATCTAAACATCTAAGAATATAACCAAGACCAAAGAGAAAACCATGCAAATCATAACTTGTATCATGTCCTTCCACACACACCTCTAGATGTAAATTGTGCAAGTATGAACTCCATAAAACCTCTACCAAGAATCAACAACAAAACCCAAATCATACCATATAACCAATCATGAATGTCAGCCTCTCACAAGATGATCAAAATCATAAACCATTCCTAACCCAAGAAATATGCTCAATATAAACCATCTCCCAAGATCAACCAACATAACAATAACATATGAATGAGGAGATAGCCAATGTTAAACCATCTCTCAAATGAACCCTCCAAAATTAACTCATATACCATAGCTCAAGATATATATCCATAAAAGATAAGCATAAATATAATGCACCTAAGAGAAACAATAGGCTATACCTTTCAATTAACGAACCACCAAGTAGACCAAGAGTAGGGAATGAGAGTTCTCATCAAGATATGAAAGTCTCCAACCAAGACTTATCTAAGAATAATCTCTTCTAAAGTCCATAATAGGTGAATGCCCCTTGGACTTCCTACTAAAACCATCAACTATCCAAAAAATAATTCTCTAATCCAAGAGAAATTAGCATCACCATTGTCTCTAAGTATCCACGAGAACCTGTAACTAATCAATCCATGCCAACTCCAAATGCAACATAGTAATTATAATGAAGTATCCAACAAATGATCAACATAATCCATACAAAGATACTAAACTAAGATCAATGTAAAAGTTCCAACCATGGCCTAAGGAACAAAAAACAATGACACCATGATCTAAACCATCTAATCCAAAGAGATAATATGCTCCATATGAACATACTATAAAATGTAAAAATTCTAAATGCATATCAAGAGTATACATGGAATAATAATGAAACCATCCTAACACGAAGGATAACATCTCAAATGAAAGCATAAACCACACCTTTACCCAGAACTCCATGATTCCTCAAGATGGAACCATCCCCAGAAACCATGAAGAACCATCTCCACACACCATGAATATAACAATTGCACCATGAAAATGTAAAAGACACTTTTGCAACAACATGATCTAAGACAAACTTCCAATAGTTGCAAACACTCAATAAATATATCAATGCCAAAAAATCTGACTCAATCATGGTACTGAGTCATCCATGGCATCCTAAAATCCATCTCCTATATGAAGATCCATAAAATCATGGTACAAAGAAGACAAAAACCAAACTAGGAACTAGTCCTACACTGCCACCTCATCACCATCACAAGCTTTCGCTAAACCATATATCCAAACTATCCATGAAATCATGTTGAAAAAATCATCCTCTAACCATGATAATTAACCAAACCATCAAGAAACTCAAAGTGCATATCATGTGATCCTCAAAACAAACCAAATAACCACAATCATGAAGTAGGAAGTTATATACCACCATAACTAAAGTAGTAATCCAAGCCAATGAGCACCAAGGATGTACCTATATACCCAATCATGTCATGAAAAAATCTATAGCACCATGATCACATCCATAAATTGAGCAAATAACTCTCAAAGTGTCCAACTTGTCATTATAAAATAGCCAACCACAATCCCCCACCATGACTCTACCTAGTAAAAACACTCATCCGTTCTACATGAAGATAAATTAAAAATTATGTGACCAAGGACATATACAACCCAAATCCAAGCCACCAATCTGAATATGCATCAATAATGAAAGATCAATGGCAAAGACAACCCATATCCAAGCCAGAAATGTAACCTGTAAGTATAGACCACTTACAATATTGCAAAACTTGTAGACCTAACAAGTCATCATACATATCCAAGCACTAATGATAACCATATCATCATGAGACCAATTTTAGATATAAGTCATGTGTATAGTGACATCAAATCCAAATCTCCAAAAATATAGAATGTCATAAACTCACAATGTTACCATAGTCAATATATATCATAAACCATTTAGATCAATATATCACCAAATAAACCATGCCAAACCTGCATCAAATCTGAACCAATTTATAGAGCTCTCTAATATATTTTTGCTGACTATATGAAGTCCAAAATTTGACTATGTGTTTCCAAGTTATGCCCAAATTTCTACTCAAAATAAACAAAATCTAACTTTTGAGCTCTTAAAACCTAACAAAATTTCAAAATCATAGAATAAAACCTACACCAAGTTGTAGTGCTCTAAATTATCTTTCCAACAACTATAAGAGGTCCAAAATATGACATCTTGAGAGAAAGTTATAGATATTTTATCACGACAACATTTTTACCTTTTTCATTGCAATTTTTTTTTTGTGACAAACATTCTGACGGGATTAAATTTGACGAATGTCATGGAATGAAACTAAAAAACCTTTGCATTTTCTATCAACATGGCCAATCTAGGGTTATGATAACAAAACCATAGCTCTGATACTAATTGTAAGGAAACTTGCAACATAAAATATAACTAATTTTTCATAACCCATAATATATATGAAATAAATATGCAATTAAAACCCACATGTGAGAGAATAGACAACATACCCACAAAAATTGTGACACAAGATATACCCTGGGAAACCCTCATTGAGGATAAAACCCATCCTCTAAAAAATATCCATCGCTATGTATTATTTAGAAAAATCGCTATTGCAATACCACCTTGGAAGCCTTCAAATCCATAGCCACAACCAAGAAATACATTTGAACAAGCATGAATCCATATATCCCATGTCATGCTTCCAACCTTCACAAAAGCTCTCCAAAAAATATAACCATTTCCACTAACTCATAATAGATCTGAAATAAATATGTAATTAAAATCCACATGCAAGAGAATAGAAAACATACCCACACAAATTGTGACATAAGATATACCCTGGGAAACCCTCATTGAGGGAAAAACCCAACCTTTTGCCCTTTTGTCTTATGTTTACAACTACCCATTGACCCCACATTTAATATTGGACATTCAATTATTTTCCCACTATTAAATAATTACATGAAATATTATCACAATGTTATAATACAAATCATTAAGTGCATCCCATGAGAATCTCTACATGTTGCACCTCCATCCAGGTACTCCTAGGTGCAACATTACATAATAAAATAATATAAAAATATTATGCAATGTGTGCAACACACATAATCTCAACAACCTTTTTCCAGGCTTTCATCACTTGGTCTAAGATATTTATTTTTTGAAGACTTGTTTTGTTTTTTTTTTGGGAAAATTTGATCTTTATTGGATTTTTTAAGGATCATTAAGTATGTACAAATCTTAGAGCAGCAAGATCATCAAGCATAGAACTTGTTTAGATGTAGGACATTGATACGATGATAAGCATCAAACCCAAAAGAAGCATTAATAATATATGCACCCAACTAATTAGGTTTAAATTTCCCTTTTTGTGCTCGATTTTGTAGCTTTGAGAAATTCTTTTATGATAAAATCTAATGTAATCAAAAGAGGCGTTTGGACATTCATCTAGAAGCTCTTGTTGGCTCCTAATTTGATAGGGTTTTAATTACCTTTCTAAATGTAGAATATACATAGGATTTAGCAACAAACCACGACAAGTATACCCAATTAGACCGATTAGACCAAATGACAAGATGATATAGTCTTCTTCCCTTTGAAATCTACAAAGTTTAGGCATGTACACCTGGGATTAGTATAATTCTTTATCAAATTTACACTTATTCTTAATCCCCACAAAAATAAGATAACAACCCTTAATTATTGTAATTACAAGACAAACCAAGGAATGAAAGACAAATAATAATTCATATCCTAAGGTTCCCGAGTCAAGTATGGGCTAATTCCTTCATATCCAAATTTCAACATAAAATAAAAGGTTTTTGATTAAAGATTTGAATGCTATGTAAGTTAGAAGATTTCTCATAACTATAACATGACCAATGTTTTATCCATTAGTCTTTAACTTATAAATTTGAAATTGAAACCTCATATCTACTCCTTCACTTTGTGAATAATATCACTACTCAATCAAAATCTTATACTTATCAAAATATTTCCATAAAACCCTTCAATTCTCTCATAGCACATTGAAAATTTAATTAACTAATTTTATTTAAACAAAACATGATATGAGATACATTTATAAATGAACTATAACTATAACTCAGTTTATTTTCTATTGAAATACAAAAAATTGAAGAACAATATGAAAAGAGACAAGATCCAGATTGCACAATTTCAATGACTTCTTCATTTGTATTAATTTTCTTGAAATGATACAATTAGAGTATCAGATCTATGAAATACAGCAACTCAAGGTGGACTTAAAATATTAGAACTCTACTTTCTTCTATTCATGAGAAAAACCAAAAAAAAATCAATACATAGTACTACATTGCAGCAAGCTTTAGGATGGAAGAAATAAAACATGTTACATTTTGATTGTACATAAGACTTGTTATATAAAACACAAAATAATAGAAAGGAATATTAGAGATAGTTCCCAAAATTAAACAATTAGCAACATGAATGTTCAAGATCATTTCTTTGTTTGTAATGTAGGCATATCCATAGCAGGTGAACCACAAAAGTAAAATATCCTATTTTGATGACTGTCCTCTCTCTTTTGTCTCTTCATGGTTTGTTCCAATTATGTTCACTAGCTTTCTCCAACAACAAAGGCCTTTATCTCTACTACAACTTCCCTAATAGTGATGTTTTTTTTCCTTATGTGGCTATGTACCTTCCCTATCCACATTCAATTCATTTAGACTCTTGTTCCACCTAAAATATATAATGGCCCTTTTATACACAACAAACTTGTTCATATCCATCTCAACTTTAAACAAAGCATCAATAACCTCATAGATAACTAATACATCCACATTCCCATTAAAATATGAGAGAAACTTTTCATTATTCGAAATTTTATCAAAGGATGAGGACCATTCCTTCCACTCTTTTAAATTTCTATCACTATCAACAATAGGAGAAACAAAATCCTAGACACCATCAATAAGAATTTTTTATGTTGTTTTGAACTAACTATAATTTACCATTAAAGAAACCATATAATTATTTTAATCTTCCAAGAATTTTATTGTGGTAGTAATTTCTCTTCGCAAGTCCTTCTGAGCCATCATTGGAATTCACTTATCAAAGAATTGGGAATAAAAACCCCATTGATTAAACAAAAGAGTTAATATATATAATGCTTACGAATACTGGTGTTATGTGCCTTGGAGAGATATGAAAATTCTATGGATATCCAGAGATATATTATTCAGTATACTTATCCTATAGAGTAGCATACCTTTCATTGCATCTATCCCTCAATCTCTTCTTAGTTATTTTATGTCAACCTCCACATTCACATGTTGATATGTTGTCATCATTGATCATCCCCTTCTGTTTGCACTTCTTTATCACTCACCTCTAGTAAAGGCTTGGAAACATTTTTTAAAGGTTTTAATTCTCCCTCTAATTCTTGAATCTTTAGATCCATTACATAACTTCTGTTTAGTTCTTCCTCATATTGATTCCCCTTGGGAGCATAATCCTTAAATTTGTGAGCCAATCGATCTTCAAATTTCTCCATTTTGTCTTTGTTTAGTGGTGTCACTCCACTTATGATGTAGGCAAGGGAGGAATAACTAGGTCTAGAGGCTCAACCAACTATCCAAACCACCCTGCAAGAGTTAACACAATGAAAGAAAATAGGAAGGAACAACACCAAGGAGAGAGAGAGAGAACAAGAATATCTTTATTGATTCACCAAATATTCAGCATACATGCCCAGTTGTAAGGCCTTTTGGGTTACAACCAATTACAAATAGATTCAAATCCAGACAACCAACTTCAAGTTTGCATCTTCTACTTGATCCTTTAAGTTCTAACTAACTCTCTTCTAACTTACTTACTCTTCCTTAAACTCAAACCTAAACCTCTTTAAATATTTGCTAAAATGGCTTACAAAAGATTCTAGAACATAGAAAGCCACAAGTCAGCCCATAACATATATTAACTACCTATAACAAAATTAGATGTAAGCCAAGTCGGCCCAAACTGGAACCAAACATAGATAACTCTACAAATGAAGACCATGCAAAAATTGGCACTTGGCACCCACACGAGCTCGACATCCAAAGGAATCACTCGACAACAACTATGAATTTGGCATCCTCCAATGCTCGACAACCAAAGAAAATCACTCGGTAACCAAAGGCACTCGAAAAACAAAGGATTCACTCGACATCCAAAGGAATTCACTCAGCAACCAAAAGAACTCGGTAGCAACTAAGAATGACTCAGCATCTGAAGAGTTCACTCAGAAACCACAGGAACTAGGCAATCAAAGGAATGACTTAGCATCAATTTAATGCTTGGCATCCACTAAGAACTTGGCACCAACAGGTAGAAAGAACAAAAATGTAGGATTACAAGGAAACCCAGGATGCTTTTACATCAACTTAGTAAACCAAAGACTTCTCCAACATATGTAGATGACACTCCAAAAAATCATACTTCCTTGAGCCATTTCCTTTATCTCCATTAACTTTGGCTTGTTGGATTCTAGGGAAATACTCCAAAATTCCATAGTATATTCATTTATGTTATATCCAGATCCTCTTTGTAGACCTCCAAGACCAAAGGCTTCATAAGATATTGATTTTTCTTATTTTATATTTTGATCTAACATAAATGAAGAGCTCAAATCCCACCTAGGGAGTAACAACATTCCACTTCTCTTCACCAAGTCCCTGGTCTCTTCTATAGTTAGTGTATCACTATCAGGATCATAAGCTTGCAAATCACCCACAAGATCATTGACTTTCTCATCTAATTATCATGGTTGCAATGTCTTAGTTAATTCATTTTACTTTGACTTCAATAAGAAAATTTTAAATTCATCAATTTTGACAAAATTTTCATCCTATAAAAACTCTTGAGCTTGGATGACTCTATCATCCAACATCTTGGCAGCCAACTCTAGTTCACTTGGAGCATTCTTACTCTCTGCAAGTTCTTATATCAATTTTTTTTGCCTCAAGTTAGAAAAGTATTGTATTTTTCTATGCAGGATTTTGAAGGCTTTTTCTCTAGCCTTTTGAGGTATATCCATCAAATTTTATCTTTTAGGACATTGTTAAGCCCAACCTGATGATTCAGGTTCCTCTTCCTCTTCCTCTCCCTCAAGAAAAACACCAAGTTTAGGGGAAGTAGGATTTAATCTTTCATCCTCTTACTCATGAACCTCATTAGGTATACATGACATAATCTCCTAATAATTTGTAATAAATTTGTTAAATCTATCCAAATACTTTTCCTCGGTGTAAAAAATAGGAAATGTTGAATCAAATCTCCTCATCTCCAGCTCCAATCTCATTATATCTTTCCATTTTTGGCTCCTATCACTACAAATATCCTCAAATAAATAGTTTTTGATCAGGTCCTCCTCCCATAATAGCTTACTTAGGGTAAAATGATAAACCCTCATGTTTCTCTAGGTAGTCCTAACCACATCTTCAGGATCATAAGTCCTAGCAATAGAGGATGGCAATTTGTAGTGTCTAAGGAATACATCAATCAAGCATCTATGTCATCTTTACCAATCATAAAGTCTCCTATTTTGAAGCTTCTACATAAGAATTTCCTTTTCACCTCTGAGAGCCTAAATTCTCTCTACCCATTTAGTGAAGTAATCTATTGCTACTAATATCCAAGAATGAACACAACTAGATTTGTTGGCAATTTTACCTATGAAGTCTACTGGTATTAAAGGTAAATTTATAATAATAATAAATTTTCCTACCAAACCTTTGGGAGGTATCACATTTAATTAATGGTTCATGAACATCCTTGAACAAAGTGGGCCACAAAAACCAACCCTTATCACCTCATGAGTTGTGGTCTTTTCCATGTAATGGCCCCCACATACACCACTATGCATTTCACTTAGAATCTTAATTGAATCCTCTTGGTCTACATATTTCAAAAGCACACCTTCTTTATTTATGCACCATAGTTTTCCATTAACAATAATGTATTTGTTGGATTGAAGCTTTAATGCTCACTTTTCTTTATCATTCATTGAATCATTATGGGAGGAGCGCACATGTATTGTAAATAATGAATGCCATCTCTATACTAGTCACAATAATCTATGCCACATACATATGGCCTTTGGTCATCATTCATGTGATTTATCTAATTTTCATCCAAATTTGACTGTGCCATTGACTTTTCCAATCCCTAACATTTAATACATTTTATAATATGTACATCAATGTTCAACTCTTGGATTCAGTTAATCCATCAACACCTTCTACTTGACACCTCTTGTTGAAAGAAAATGTCTTTAACATTAGCACTAGGGACAAAAGCCACCATTTTTTCTCCTATCAAATAGCATCTAAATGCTTTAACTACTTTTACCAAGGCATGTGATTCTTTCTCATTTATATCATACTTAAGCTCTTCTTCTAGAAGGGACTTACTAAAAAAGGCTCTTGGATATTCAAAACCCTCCTCATTTTTCTAGGGTAATACTATTGCAACTATGTTGAATGAAGAAAAATAAGTTATGTGCATGGGTTTATTGTAATTAGGAGTTATCAATATAGGTGCAATCTTGATTGCTTCCTGTGGGGCCCATTTGTCGTTGCACCAAAAGCCATGACTATTAGTGAACATGGAACACCACATAATTAACCACCTGTGGGTAGGGGAGCACGTCGCATCACCCAACAATCTCCCCCTTGACGCGCATACCAGGTGCTTACGTAGGTCGGGAAGGCACTGGGGAGATTTGAACCCATGACCAAGCCAAAACCAGGCTTTGATACCAATTGTAAGGAAACTTGGCAATAAAGAATATAACCGTTTCCACATAACCCATAATAGATTTGAAAATAAACACGGAATTAAAATCCACATGCAAGAGAATAGACAACATACCCACAAAATTGTGACACAAGATATACCCTGGAAAACACTCATTGAGGGAAAAAACCCAGCCTCCAAAAGCATCCATCACCATGTATTATTCAGCAAAAATACCATTGCCATACAACCATGGAAGCCTTCATGGCCATAGCCAGAACCGAGCAAACTATGTGAACAAGCATGAATCCACACATCCCATGCCATGCTTTCAACCTTCACAAATGCTCCCTTGGCTAACTTGTCAAGCCTTGTCCCGCTCGACTCTTGCCTTTCTCACTCTTACTCTCTCTCTCAATTCTCTCTACAACAACTACCCTTGTGGCTGCTTATATAGTAGCAAGTCCCACAAAACCACCAAGTGGTATTACATAAACCATGTGCCAAAACCATGTGCTACCTAACCCACTGACCCCACATTTAATATTGGGCATTTAATTCTTTTTCCCAATATTAAATAATTACATGAAATATTATCACAATGTTACAATACAACTCATCAAGAATATTCTATGGGAATCTTTACATGTTGCACATCCATATAGGTACAACATTACATAATAAAATAAAATAATAAAATAACAATATTATGCAATGTGTGCAACACCCATTATCTCAACAATCTCCCACTTGTTGTATACATTGCATAGGGTCAATCTGTAGCCACATAAATGAACAAGGGAACAATCCCTCCCAGCACATCCACCATCATGGATCAAATTACACCAAGTGCTCCATCTTTGTACCCACAATAAAATCAAAGTATCCAGCATCTCAAACATGAATGATCTCACCTCCTATTATGCCACTCCCACTGGACATACATAGAAGCCATCCAAAGAGAAAGCCACCCAACCTGTCGCATTAGAAGATCATAAAATCTTGTACCAACTAAAATTCCAAGCACAAATAACCTGATCCAAAGGTAATCACATGTATCCCTAGTTGTCAAAATATCCATAGCTGAAATAGCACCCACAGCAAAGTGCCAAACCCATCCAACTATCCATACCTCAAAGGTATAACAAGTGAATCTCATATCATCGACATATCCAATCTATAACCTGCAATCACAAGCCTCAAGAGCAATACCTGCCACATATATACCAAGAAGCTCCCACTGCAAAAGATAATGTCAAATCTATAACCAATCCACTCAACACATCTCAAAGAAGTGAATCCATGTAGTATCAAGGACATCCACAATACATCATAACCTGTATCATGTCCTTCTACACACACCTCTAGATGTAAACTGTGCAAGTATGATCTCCTCCATAAAACCCCAACAAGAAGCCTCAAAAACACCCAAACCATACCATATAACTAATTATGGATGTAAGCCTCTCACAAGAAGATCAAGCTCAATAAAACCATTCCTAAACCAAGGAATAACCATTCCTAATCCAAGGAATATGCCCAATATAAAACCATCTCCCAAACTCAACCAGCATAACAACATATGCACATGGAGATAACCAATGCTTAACCATCTCTCAAATGAACTCTCTAGAACTAACTCATGTACCATAGCTCAAGATCCATATCCATGAAAGACAAGCATAAATATAATGCAACTGAGAGAAACAATGGGCTATACCTCTCAAGTAGCAAACCGCCGAGTAGACCAAGAGTGGGGAATGAGAATGCTCATCAAGATACCCAAGTCTCCAACCAAGACTCATCTAAGAACAATCTCCTCTGAAGTCCATATCAGGTGACTGCCCCTCAGACTTCCTGTTGAAACCATCAACCGTCCAACAAATACTTCTCTAATCCAAGAGAAATCAGCGTCACCACCGTCTCTAAGTATCCATGAGCACCTATAACCAATCAATCCATGCCAACTCCAAATGCAACATAGCAATATCATGAAGTATCCAGCTTATGATTAGTGTACTCAATACCAAGAAACTAAACCAAGATCAATGTCCAAGTTCCAACCATGGCCTCAGGAACATAAACATGACAACATGATCTTACCATCTCAACCAAAGAGATAACATGCTCCATATGAACACACCATAACATGTCACAACTCTAAATGCGTATCAAGAGTATACCATGACATAATAATGAAACCATCCTCATACCAAGGATAACATGCCAAATAAAAAATATAAACCACACCTTTGCCAAGAACCCTGTGAGTCCTCAAGATGCAACCATCTCCACACACCATGAAGAAAACCATCTCCACATACCAGGAAGAACCATCTCCACACACCATGAAGATAACCAAGAACTCCATGAGTCCTCAAGATCTAACCATCTTCAAACACCATGAAGATAACAAATGCACCATGCAAATGTCAAAGACGCTTCTGTAGCAACAGGATCTAAGACAAACCTCTAACATCTGCAAACACTCAATAAATATATCAATGCCAACAACTCCCACTCAATCGTGGTACCAAGTCACCTATGGCATCATAGAATCCATCCTCTCCAAACCAAGAAGATATAAACCAAACCAGGAACTAATCCTGCACTGTCACCCCATCATTGTCACAAGCTCCCACTAAACTGTGTATCCAAGCTATCCATGACATAATGATGAAAAAACCATCTTCTAACCATGAGAATCAACCAAGGCATCAAACTATCAAAGAACTCAAAGTGCACATCATGAGCTCCTCAAAAAGAAATTAAATAACCATGATCCTCAACCAAGAAGATATACCACCATAACCAAATCAGAAATCCAAGCAAATAAACATTAAGGATGTACCTGTATATCCAATCATGTCATGCCAAAAATCCATGACACCATGATCACATCCATGAATCGAGCATTTGGCTCTCAATATGTCCAACTTGTCAGCATAGTCAACCACAATCCTCTACCATGACTATACCTGGTAACAACATCTCATCCCTTCTACATGAAGAAAATAGTAAATCATGTGACTTAGGGCATAGAAAACCCAAATCCAAGCCACCAATCTGAATATGCATCAATAATGAAAGATCAATGGGCAAAGACAACCCATAACCAAGCCATAAATGCAACCTGTAAGTATAGACCGCTTACAACACTGCACAACTTGTAGACCCAACAAGTCATCATGCATATCCAAACCAAATACTAATAACCATATCATCATGAGACCAAACTGAAATATGAACTGAGTATACAATGACATCAAATCTTAAATCTCCAATGCCATAAACTCACAAGTTACCATAGTCAAAATATACCTATAAACTCTTCAGATCAATATATCAACAAATAAATCATGCCAAACCTGCACCAAATCTAAACCAATGTGTAGAGCTCTCCAAGAGCTTTCTGTTGACTACTCAAAGTCCAAAATCTGACTCCGTATGCCCAAGTTATGCCCTAATCCGTGCTCAAAATAAACAACGTCTGAATTTAGGGCTCTTAAAACCTGACAAAATTTTAAAATCATAGAACCAAACCTACACCATGTTGTAGTGCTCTGAATTAGCTTTCCAACGCCTATAAGAACTCTGAAATATGATATTCTGAGAGAAAGTTATGGCCATTTTACTAAGACAGTCTTTTTACCATTTTTAGTACGATTTTTCATTTTTAAATTTTTTTCAGTGACGAAAATTCCGACGGGATTAAATTTGACAGCCATCATGGGCTGAAACCAAAAAACTCTTTCATTTCCTCTGAACATGGCCAAACTAGGGCATATTATATATCAAAATTTATGAAAATGTTGACCCGGATCCAATGGTGAGGTCTGTTTTTACCCAGGAGGTCATTTTTGCAAGCTACCCCCCAAAAACCCTCATTTAAATGAAACATCCGAAAAAATCCTTTTTGTCCAACAATTTCACATGCCCAAATCTTTTAACATCCCATCATAACAGCAAACCCAAAAAACCCTCAGATCTGCAGTAAATCATTCATATATCTTGCTCTTTTCTTTTATCCTCTCATGCATTCCCATGGATTCAATCTAGGGTTACAATAATAAAACCATAGCTCTGATACCAATTGTGGGGCCCATTTGCCGTTGCACCAAAAGCCATGACTATTAGTGAACATGGAACACCACATAATTAACCACCTATGGGCAGGGGAGCGCGTCGCATCACCCAACACTTCCTTAATATTCTAGAATGCAATTGTTGGTTCTCCATCCGACTTGATCTCTACCCATTTCTTGAGCATCTTTGATATAGGCCTACAGATTTTAGAAAAAATTGTTACAAATCTCCTTAAAATTTTTACTAGTCCAAAGAAAGTCTAGATTCCTTTTACATTCTTTAGTTTGGGAATCTTATCTATTGAAACAACCCTTTCTGGATCTATTGTCACCCCTTCCTTGGATGCTAAATGACCTAGGAGTTTTCCTTTAGTCACTCTAAAGAAAATTTTCTTGTGTTAAGAGAGACACAATATTCCAAAGCCCTTACAAAAAATTTTTCAAGATGTTTGCAGTGATCTTCTTCCTTTTTTGAAAAGGGAGTAAGGTCATCTTGGTACACCACCATGAATTTATCTATAAAATCACAAAAGGCTACATCCATGACTCTTTGGAAAGTTTCTCCAACATTAGTGAGTCGAAATAAAATTATCACATATACATATGTGCCCAATAGTGTAGTAAAATTAGGTTTTTATTGTTCAACTTCATCCACTAATACTTGATTATATCTAGAAAAACCATCCATCATTGACATCAATTCAGAACCTATCACTCTTTGCAACAAGGCTTCGATGTTGGGTAATCAAAATTTTCTATCAATGATGAAATATTTAAGTTCCTTAAGTCAACATAAAGTATGATATCTCCATTTTTCTTCATAACAAGCACTAAGTTTTATGCCAAAGTTGAATGTCTAATTGGTTTTATTATACCACCATGTCTAAGTTTCATTAACTCTCCTTGTATCTTAAGAGCCAAATCATGATTTATTGGTCTTTTCTTTTGTCTGAATGGTTTAACATTCACCTTTAGAGGAATAACATATTTGAAAAGGTCCTTCCTATAGGCTTTCAAATCATCATATGACCATGCAAAAACATGCCTATATTTTTTATACTCAATTAGGGATTTTCTTACAATAGGAGACAATTTTTCACCTATGCATACCTTCTTGGGAGCTTCATTTATGCCCAAATTTATCTCCTCCATCTCCTCTAGCGTCTTAAATTTAATGACATATTTTACCCTATCTTGGTTGTCAAAGATTCTTTCCAAAACAACTAATCCTTTGGGTACTTTTTTAGTCTTGAGAACTATTACCTCATTCCCAAAAATGGTATCCCTTCCATCCATAGTCTCTACAAGTTCACTACAGTATAACTCTTGACCATGATTATTACCTTCATAATTCAAAAAATTCAAAATGTCTAAGTCATCTTCAAACACCTATAAACTTTCAACATTATCTAGAATTAAAGGCCTAGTTTTCACTTCAACATTGAATACCCTTGCAAAAGTTATATTGTTAGGTTTGATAGCTACATTTGCTAAATGATCTTCAATCTTATTATTTTTCCTATCCATCCATGTGATATAAAAAGCATTAAAGTCTTCAACTTTATCCCATACAACATTCCTATACTGCTTGAGTCTCTTGTTCTTTGATGCATATCACACCTTAATCTATGACAACACTAACTCTAAATCCCCAATCACATGTAAACATTTAATCCCATATTTTGTAGCCAATTTCAATCCTATAAGTAGTGCCTCATATTCTACAATATTATTTGTACATGTGAAATCTTGTGAAAACAAAAATATAAAAGCTCTCTTTTCAGGTGAAATGAGAATTACTCTAGCACTGACTCCCTCTTTAGAATTTTCTCTATCAAAATACATGGTCCATAGATCTCCATTCTTAGAACTAATATTAGCTTCTTGTGACATAGGTGGAGGCATTCTTTCCTTCTCTAAAGAAACAAATTCTTTAAAATAATTTATACATGTTTCTAGAAAGAATGTAGCATCATTATCTATGCTTTCCTCAATCATGTGAATGACCCTGGGTTCTATGTTTACTTTCACTACCTTATCATCTATGTGAAAAGTGGAAAATTGTAGATCACACTATAGGTTACCCCCATAGAAACACTCCACTTTTTGTATTACAACATGTTATACTAAGGGGGAATTTCTACTACCAATACACTCATGGTCAAGTCTCTTTCAAGATATGCATCTAACTTATATGGTAATGCACTATTAGTCCCTATGATAGGAACTGCCCTAGATTCAAGGGAACAACATCTTCCTTATTTTCTAATCAAATATTAAGCTTAAGGAATCCATTATTTTTAAATGAATGATGGTATTTTAAGAACCTAAATCAATCATACAACTCTTTACTATCTACCCATTTATGATGAGGCTCAAGAAAAATTGGTCAATATTTTCAATGTAGACAACTACAAAACTATCCAATTACATAGAAGGGATCTGAAATGCTATCCCTTCCCATTATTTAATCTTATGTGACACTACTACTTCATTCCCTAAGGGATTTGTATTGTTAGCAATATCATGTTTTCCAATGGCTCCTAGCCATGCTAACTCTTTATTCTTATGTTCCTCTATCATAAAATTTTTGGATAAAGGGACTTTTAATGTGATATGTGAAATCATGGATAACATATCTATAAACATATAAGGAGGAAATTCAGAAAGCATACCTTTTTCCTCCTTATATTTAAATGCAACATTCTCAACTTGTTTATTGATCTTCATTTCATATACCTTTTCTTCAGGAGCCTCCATCTTCTTTTCAATAGTTAGTGTGACCTTAGGCTCCCACTTCTTTGCCTTTGTATCATTCACCTACATTACCAATGGGTCTCTAGATTTGTTTGCATCATATTTCTTATGAGTAGTATCCTTAATGAATATTCTAGAAGGTTTACCACAATCACCATTGACTACACTATTTCTCAAATTATATGTGTTTTGAAGTTGAGAAACCATGTTTGCTATAATTCTATCAATTTATTCTTTTTATGGTTTCCTCAAATTCATATGACTCACATTAGTTGGCTTGGCAATTGCACAATATTTAGATGAAGGAGGTGATTGACATGTTATACACCAAGGAACATCCTTTGCAACAATTATAGAGTTCCTCTACAATAGATATGGTGTAACTTTCTCATTATTACCCTTAATAGTATTAGTGATAGGTTTACCATCCTTCCATTGAGTATTATAAGTGATATTATGTAACCTATTTTGTCTATTGAATTTATTATTAGAAAATTCTGGTTTATCACTAGTAGACCCTTTATTAGTGTTACCAAGAGTAGGTTTTAAATCCTTTAACATGTTCAAAACCTTATCCATCTTGACTTCCTCAGGCTTTTTGTTCCACATAGGCTTGTCACTTTCTCTTTTTTTTACCTCATGAGTTGAACAACTTAGGATCATCTCTTCTCCCTAACTTACCTAAGGACCTCCTATTATTTTTATTATTTACTGCAACCCTAAAAGCATATATTAATGTCTTGGGGTCTTTATATCTAAGTATTTATGCCATTTTTCTATCAAATGCATTGAAATAAATTTTTATATACACATTTTCATCCAACTTCATTACTTGGAAGGGGTTATGCATTCCCTTTTGAAATCTAACATTGATGTTAAAGGTAAACTCATTTTGGTTTTTCTTGATGTTATTAAACTCATTAAATACAAAACCAACATTGGTATTATGTCCATATTGATTCTTGAAAAACTCCTCAAGACCATCCAAAGAACTAATGTTGTCATCAAGGAGTCTCCTAAACCAATCTCTAGCATCTTTAGTGAAGGAGTGAACAAACAATTTCATGACTATATCTCCATGTTCTACTTCATAATCATTCAACATGTCAATAAAGTTTCTAAGATATTCTTCTCCACTAATAGCATTATTACCAAAAAAAAATCAACCTTATCCCTTAATTCATCAGGTACAGGGTTAGGACATCTAGGAATCCCTACAAAGCTTATTTTCTTGTATCTTTCTAAATATGCAGGTCTTCTTTGAAAGCCTAAGCTACCACTAGCACTTGGTCCAATATTATTGAATATTACCCCTAAGTATTTTCTTGTTGTCTTTAGACACATTTTGGCCTAATGCGGTAGAACAAACTAGGGATTCAAGTTAAGAAATAACCACATTACTTGTTAAATGATCACAAGAAACACCAAGGGATGTACCTTGAGAAGATGTAGCTTGTCCAATGGAAAGGCTAGAAGAAGACTTGAGGAATTGGATTTTCCTTCTCATTTTTGTTATTGGAGGTTGATTCTCAAAATTTTCCAATTCCTTAGCAATGTCTTCACACTCTTTTCTATATTTTCCTAAATCCAAATCAATTTTGGACATGGTAAGGGTTCTCTTTAATTTCACCACAGGTTCATTTATTTGAATACCCACAACCTTTTGCTTACCTTTATTTGCAACCTTATTTGTAGGCTTTGTGGTACTTGTTTCAATCTTAGTTTCCTCTACTAATTTATATGGATGGATTTGTGCTATGATAGGTCCCTATTTATCTTCTAAAGGAAACTCCTTATCTTGAATATTAGATTTCAAGTTTTCAACATCACCTAATAGATTTGTATGTAAAAATGTAGATCTCTCTTCCAAATTCTTATTTTGTTTTTTCAACAAGGCCATCCTTCTCAACAAATTTTCTCTCTCTACAAGAGAATTCATGGTTATCCTTTCTTTCTCCTCCTCCAAATGTATACATTTGGCATCTTCCTCTGTAACTCTCTTTTTGAGAAAATCTTTTCATTAAAGAGATCATTAGGATTTACATTATAGATTTTGATTATGTGGTATCATCCATATCTATAACATTCCTATTAATAAAAGGAATATTTTCTAGATGAGATCCTCCAGGTTGGGTTCTTCTTGACCTACCATGCTGATCCATTCCTTTGGAACCACTTTCCCTGAGCACAACATCTCTAGTGGATGAAACTATCTTATCCTAATAGATCTCTTCTTCCTAAAAAGGAGTAGTGAAAAGTTCACCTAGAAGCATAGTATTCTCAAATCTATAACTCAAGGATGAGGACTCCCTCTCTTCTATAGGTTGATACTGGAGATTACCTTCAATATTATCCCCAAGTTTTTAGGTATAATTACACCTCCTTTTTTCTTATGCCAACTCTTTGTATTACCCTAGGGAAATTCAGTTTTTTGTGGGACCTTGGTATGTGCTCTCATGTAAGACCTTTTTTTTTTCTCTTGTTATCCATTTAAAATGTAAACCAAACACTGGTTGAGAAACCTTGATTGAATCACCACCAAGGGAAATATGGCTTTTCTAATGACAAACCTTGAGAATCTACAAAGCTTGAAACAAAACAATAGGAGCAAACCATGACACCATGAAAATGTAAGTATTTTCATTGGATCATGTTAACCATAAAATAATCCCACCAGAATTTAAGCACATGTAATAACCCGATCAAATGATAATGCACTTCATAGAAAGATAACTCTATTTCATGACCCAAGGACACTAATATGATACATATGTCATACATCTAATGTAACATTTACATATCATGTCCCCACTAGAGTTTCTAATTTGTAGGCTCTTGATTTGATAGGGTTATAAAAACCTTTTGTAATGTGGAATATACCTAGGATTTAGCTACAAACCATGACATGCATACCCAATCAGAACAATATGACCAACTACCAAGCCAATATAGTCTTCTTCCCTTTGAACTCTACAAAGTTCAAGTGGGTATACCTAAGATTACTATTATTCTTTATCAATTTTACACATCACACAAAGAACATAACAAACCTTAATTCTTCTAACTAAAAGACAACCCAAGGAATGAGAGATAAACAATAATTCATATCCTAAGGTAATTCATATCCTAAGGTTCTCGAGTCAAGTATGGGCTAATTCCTCTAGATTTGGATTTTAACATAAAAGAAAAGGTTTTTGATTAAACATTTTTATGCTATGTAAGCCTAGAAGTTTTTTTTGAACTATAACTTGACCAATTCTTTATCCATTGATCTTTTACTTATAAATCTGTTACTAAAACCTCAAATCTACTCCTTTACTTTTTGAATAAGATCACTACTCATTCAAAATCTGATACTTATCAAAATCTTTCTATGAAACCCTTCAATTCTCTCATAGCACATTAGGAATTTACTTAATCAATTTGATTTACAGTAAAACATGATATGTGATACAATTCTAAATGAACTATTACTAGAATTCAATATACTTGCTATTGAATTACAAAAAATGGAAGAACAATATGAAAAGAGACAAAATCCAGATTGGGAAACTTCAATGTCTTCTTTATTTGTATTAATTTCTTTGAAATAATACAATTAGAGCATCTATAATAGATATTTTTAGATATGATTAAGAGATATTTTTAGTTCCCACTTTTTGACCAAGTTTGACACTAAAATAGATATTTTAAACAAAAAATTCATTTTCAAATGCATATTACTAAAAAACCATAAAGAATTTGATGATGATCTAAACTAGTGATTTTTCTCATTGTCTATCTAGTTTCTAAAAATATTTCTTAATTTTTTTAATTATTTAATTTGTCGTCCATTTTTCCATCTACTTTGAAAAGTGGTTTATATGAAATTGATATTTTTAAAAAGTGATGGGTGTTTTGATCAGCATTACCTTTTTTAAAATATTATAATTACAAAATTCTTTCAAGACTAGAATAGTAACATCAACATCTAGAAATTTTTTTTGGTTTTGTTCAATTTTCTCAAAAATTATAGGTTTTATTTAGTGAAAAAGTAACACTAACGATAATTTAGACATAGGTTGCTTTTGATCAATATAACTTGATTTCTGTATATCGAAATGAATTTTTTCTTTACTTGATAGAAAGATAACACACATAGCTATGATGATCATATTTTTTTAAAAATAATTATTTACTTATATATTTTTTTCAAAGCTTCAAATGCAGATTTCTAAAATGACAAAAAAAACCTTTATTTAATAAAACTAAAAATAAAACATCACAATAAACTCAATATATTCTAAAGATATATTCATTGAAAATATTATTGAAAGGACAAAATTTTTACAAATTTAGTTTCAAAATTTAAACTTATTTGGCCCTTATTTGAGCCCTCCAAAGAGAAAACATTGACAAAAATTAGAACAATTTTGGAAATTTCTATTTTTAGAGACTTCTCAAAGCCCTTTTTTGGGTCTTTGCATGAAGAGGATTTGAACAAAGTCACCAAGGTGGTCTCCCACCTTTTGATCGAAACCTGCTATGGTTATTTCATAGCCACAATGGTGGTTGTGTGGGAAGGCCCAAGGGTGCATCAAATGAAGCCCCCTATGTAGTCAAGGGGCTTTAAGAAAAGTCCCTTGCTACTCTTTTGGTAGGAAAGGGGCTTCACTTGAAGCCCCTTTATGCCCTATAGGTAACCAAGGCGCTTCCCTCGAAGCTCCTTGGCTACATTGTTGGCTTCGTAAAGTAGGACACAGTGGCCAAAGGGTATTCATACGAAGCTTGTCAGCAATTTTTTTCTTTTAAAAATTGTTTGATATAAAAAATAATATTTTCCTTCATTTTTTAAATCAATACAAAACAAAATTACAAGGAATTCACTATTTGTGAAGAAAAAGGAAGAAGACTAAAGAAAATCTGAAATATTTTGATAGATTTTTGAAGACTGAAGATAATTTAAAATATTTGTATAATTTATTGAAACTCAAAGATGGAATGACAACAAGGAAGACAAAGTAAATTTTCAAGAAATAGATGAGTTGATGAAGAACAGATAAATCGTGAAAAATCTTTAGCAAATTATCACAAAAAAAGAGAAGGTATGTACATGTGTTAATTCATATGGACGTGTATAATTTCAATTTATAATTAAGTTTTAAAATTTATTCATTTTTATGCATGTGGTCTTAACAAACAATCAAAAGAAGAGAAAATACATGTTGAAGAAGATTTGAGTCGTGACAATCAATGACATAATAATTTAGGACATGACAATTCATGACATGAAGCAATGGAAGTTGGAGAAGAGTAAGGATGAGTTGCCCAAATTGGTATGAATGAATGTATAAGACTAGCCACAAGTGTAAAGAAAAATATCACTCATATAAATTTAGATCATTTACTTACAATGGATGTGGATAAATTTAGATTACTTGCTAATATTAAATCATCAAGTCTTTCCAAAAAAGAGAGCCTTGGATAAGATAGTAAAAGAAATAACAAGTAAATTTGATGTTTTAGAATCACTTGAAAAAATTCAAGTACTTGCTCGTGTTCTTTTATAGAAAAACTTGGAAGAGTCATTAAAATTTCTAGGTGTAGACACAACATCATAGAAAGAGAAAATTTTCTAACATGCAAAGTAATATTATTTAAAATGTTAACATTGCTAAGAAAGGCTTGAGCTCTATAGCGAAGAAAACTCAAAGTAAAGATAAGAGCACTATAAGAAGAGTTATGTTGCAATCTATTCTTGGTATTAGTATGCCCCAAAACAAACAAATATCCTCAATTCCATCACATATTTGTTTTAGTAGAAAAACCATATCAAAATATATTAAGAGGAGAATGGTTTTAGATGATAGTACTTTGGAAGGAAATTGGGAAATTATGTGTAGAGCTCCTCGTTATGATAGGATTAATGATAGAATAAATTTTTTGGTGATACCATTTTGGAATGATAATACTCATCCTTCATCAAATACTAGAGATGTTCTCAGACATAGGGTTAGAGCTAACCTTTACAAACATCATACAAAATATTGGTTGGACATAACACAACATGAAATGTATCTCTCATTTTGTAGTTCAAATCCTGATATAAAGATTGGGTAGGCATTATTTGAAGTCGTATTATGTTAGGAGAAACAAATTTTTAAAAAAATTTTGTTGTAGTTATCATATTAAATTTGATATCCACTATCAAGTTTATCAAAAATTTATAGAAGAAACTTTTGGTTATAAAAATGCCCCTCCAAGTAGACAAAGCAAGTTCAACTCATCTATTTTAAGTGACAAAATAGATGATCTTGTTGGTCAAATCAATTTGATTAGAGGAACATGTGACACGTGTTAAAATTTGGCTCTTTTTCCTTTGAATAATGAAGATATTGATGTCGCAAAATGATAAATTGCAAGTGTTACAAGTATGTAAGGAATGAAACTAAATTTGGGAAAGGATAAAAAATATTAGAATTTCTTGAAGAGGAGATGATTGTTGGAGCATTTATGAAAAAATTTAAAAGTTTGATACAACCATATATTCATCATGCTTTTTTTCCAAAGTGGAAAGCACAAAAATTTCAAACACTTGGAGATAACTTTCCACTTGGAACCATTTTATTAGTTGTTGACTTTTATAGACAACTATTCATTCATTCATCAAAAGGCTATTCAATCATACTACTATTTTTCAAATCAAGTTACTATTATGGTACAAGGATGTTATTGTCATGCACATTTAGATTTGGATGGTATTCAAAGAACAGATGAAGCGCGAGTTATCAAAAAAGAATATCACTTCTACATAAGTGATGATAAAGAACATGATATTTATTATGTAGAACATTGTTTCAAGAATTTTTTTGCATATATCAAAGAAATAGGCACAAGTATCAATAAACATTATGTTTGGTCAGATGGGTGTGCTACACCATTGAAATCATCTCAACCATTTTATGCATTTTGTCGATATCATTGTAATGAAAACATACCACATGTATGGAGTTTCTTTGAAAGTGGACATGGAAAAGGTGAACATGATGGTGTTGGAGCTTGTATCAAACATGCTCTATGAAAGTATCAAATCAATTATAAAGGACTTCATATAAATAATACGCATGACATTATTGAATGGTGCAAGACAAATTTTGCATCAAATGAGGTTGGCACATCATCAAGAGTGAGTCAAATAGTACCATGCAGAGTCTCAGAGTCTTTTGGGAGATATCACGTAAATGTACATGCACGTGTATATATTTTCTCTTATCTAATTTAAGTTATGTACACACTTGTGAATATATATTTTTGTCTCTAATTTCTTTTGTATATATTAAATATGTGTCTTCAGGTGTTGATAGAAAAACTGTGCATGGCTGCAAGAAGATATAAAATCCACAATCCTTACACACTATTATGAGTATGAAACATCACAATTGAACATTTACACAAGAGACTATTCATGCTTTTGTTGTTATTTTAATGTTGAGAATTACAATGAATGCATCAATCAAGACCATGGATATGTAGGTCTATGAACTTTGGTGCCACTTTTTGTTACTAATATAGTTAATAGAGATGAAGATGAAAACTTTGATGACATTCCTTTGATTTCTACAAATTATAACCATATATCTAGACTAGTTTGAACTGGTAAGTAAAATTTAAAAAAAACATACATACACACATACATACATACCTACATACATATACATATACATACATACATACATATTAAAGTCACAAAGATATTCTAGAGCTCACAATATACATGTATGATATTTATTGTGTGTAGGTGAAATCTTTGAAGTTATCCTAAGCTTATAAATGTAAGAGTGAGTTACTATTTATTGTGTTGCACTACAAAAAAGATGAAATTAATTGAACTTGAAGAAAGTGATGAAATATTATTCTCTACATGTATATTTTTAAAATTTTTATATAAATTATATATGTTTATTATAAAATGATGAATTTATTTATCACATGTACACATTAAATTAACTTTCAAATGCATGGTGTGTAGGTTTAGTTGTTTTGGAGGGAACATATCTTAGCTAATACAAATTAGTGAAACATGAAATTCACTTTATTGATTACCACCTGCCAATAAAGTGCTTCAATATAGTCACCATGTTATTGCTACATCCATTTCTCTATATCCAGTTAAACATAAAGGTGGATGTCACAGGTGGAGATTAGATACTAAGGACCAAGAGAGAATATTAAATATTCTCCATGAGCATGTGGAACCACTTGGAACCGCTTAACGTTTTTCATATTTGTAGCACTTGCTTAGATATTCCATATTTCCAAGACTTGGTACATTTAATACTTCATATTTCTAGCACTTTCTTAGATATTTCATATTTCATATTTCATTTAATACATTTCATGTGTGTATGTTCATTTCATGTAACTTAGGACAATTATATGTGTAGACATGTGTACATGTTCATTTCATACATAAACTGTATGACTTATATCGAGTGCATGTATATGTGTTCATTTCATTTAACTTAGGAATTGTATAATATGTGTAAACATGTGTACATGTACATTTCACACATAACATGTAGGACTTATATCGAGTGTATGTATTGTTCATTTGATGTAACTTAGGACTTATATGTGTATACATTGTACATGAACTCATTTAATGCAACTTAGGACTTAATTCAAATTTTACATGAACTCATTTCATGTTACACATGTAGGACATATATTGAATACTTACATGTTCATTTTATATTAATTTTAGGAGTTTATATGTGTAATTATACATTTTCATCAATCATGTTTCTTTAAATAATTTTCATCATGTGTTTTAATGTTGAATCATGTACATCCAAACATAAACTAAATACATATATAATGTTTCTAATCATAAATTGAACCAATCATTTACATGTCTAACCATAAACTAAATATATCACATGGACCATGAACTAGAAACATGTCTTTCACATTTCTAATCATAAATTAAACCAATCATGTATATATATCTATAAACAAAATACATATATCAGATGGAACATAAACTAGAAACATGTATATCACATTTCTAATCATAAATTGAACCAATATGTACATCTAACCATAAACAAAATGCATATATCACATGGGCCATAAACTAGAAACATATATCACATGTCTAATCATAAATTGAACCAATCACGTGTCTAATAAAAAATAAATCATAAACACACATGTGCAAATATCAATACGCATATATAAATGTCAAATCATAAATGTATATGTCTCAATAAGATGAATGATAAATTAAACATGTGCATGTGTCCTAAACTAGAAAGTCATCCAAATGTATACAGATAGAAAGACCCTTTGATTGAGACTCATGAGGATCATGTATCTGTGAAGTATCAACAGAGCCCTGCAAATTAAATATAACAGTGTGTTAGACATATACCTATATATATCCATGGGAACTAGTTTCAAATATTTGTACAAATTTAAATGCATTGATGCAAGTGCACATGTATCTAGTATTGAATTAATTTAAATTTCTAGTTAAAAATTACCTGAGTACTAGTGGGTGACACATCCATCATATTTGTACCCCCATGAGTAGTAGGTGTCTTATCGAGAACATCTCTTCTCCCACTATGATTAGAGCACACACTAGAAGAAGCATGCTTTGCAACCCGTGCCTACAAAATATAATTCATTTGGAAATATGACTACATAATTATATATTTGTGAATAGAAATTTGTTATTGTAAAAATGAAACTTAAAAGAGGTGTACCTAGGTTTGAGGGGCAAGAGGGTTATTAGTGACATGTACTAAGGTGTCATTAACAAAAACTCCATCTCTAATAGTCTCAATCCTTTGTAATAGTGAGGAATGCAAAGGAGTAACAAGATGGGATGGAAGTGGTGTAGAATCAATAGATTGAAATAGCATGTCCATGTATGATCCATCTTAGTGGGAGCATGAATCTAATTCAAATCTCATATTTTTTGATCAAGCATGTCAAATCCATTAGTAGAAATATAAATACCTTCACCAACTCGCAAGGTCCCCTTAGGTGGAGTTGCAATAGACTACTATGCATCTAAGTGTTGAGTTGAGTGTTGAGCGCTAGACTATTGAGTGCCAGAGTGTTGTGTAGACTACTCAATGCTAAAGTCATGTATAGAGTGTTGTGTACTCTAGTGTGCATGACCTAATGGCATGTCATGGGTTTCTTAAAATATAGGCCTCTATGAAATTGTCTCTGTGACACTATGTAAATGCATCTCCTATGTATATGTGATGTACAAATACGTGAAACTCTATAGACCTCATTAATGGGTAGTGTAGTGCTCGATGATGCCTCAAAAGATGATCTGCACTAACTAGGTCTACTCAAATGATATCTACCCATAGTGTTAGATGTAATGCTCCTAGTTGTATATGCAATGTGTCCTATCTAATTAATTGCTTCCCTCTGAGAAGCAATGACAACTCTATTTGTAGTAGCAGCCATCATTGGAGTCACTACTGGTGTCCTAGATCCCACCAATATATGATGATGAGGAAAAACATAAGTTGGCTCATGGTACACATCATGATCAAAAACTCTATTGAGTCCTTGACCATCATATCTTGGAATATCTAAGTTGTTGATGTGGTGCCCCAAATAGATCTCCATGTACAACTATTGGGTAAAACATAATGGAATTTGGTCATTATTAGGATCACAACCATGTGCTACTAGAATCGAGGGTATATCATACAAGAAATTTTTGGAACAATACATCTAGTAACTTGATATGCACTCACCTTGGTCTTCTCTTCATAAAATGGGAAGACCTCTTGTTTGATGATCACCTTAGAAACTAGGCTTTGAACCTAGTCTAAGGATATACCAACCAAGATATCCACTCTAAGCTTAGAAAAATCCTATCTATAGACCATGGTGCAAATACAATCTATGATCTAAGTTATCAATAAGCTCCTCAACACTAGTCAAAATTTTCCGACATATACCTCTATATATATGATCCTGAGATCTCTCAATAGCCGAAGTCAATCTAGTAGTCTTTGTGGTCACAAACTGGAATATAGTCATCATATTGGGAACATGAGGGTGAACAAGTGGTACATGAACATGTGGTCCCTCTTCCTGTCCATGAGCTTGAGCTCGTCCTTGTCCCTGTCCCTACCCCTACCCATGATCATGTCCCTATCCTTGACCCTCTCCCTGTCCCTGATCCTAAGGTTGAGGCTAAGGCTAAGGCTAATTGTGGGATGTCATCTATGAGTACAACATGTGCAAACTAAATGTTAGATTTAATATTACAAGAACATAAGGGGTCAATAAGGGGATGCCATATAATTACAAGAACATGTATTCAATAAGGGGTCCTATTAAGTCTTATAAGTATTTCTAAGGTCTTAAGAGGTCATGTATAAAGTCCTATTAGGTCTTATTAGTAATCTAAGGTACATTCATAAGTCATATTAGGTGTTAATAATAATAAATTAAATGTAGGAGAGAGAAAGTAAGAAGTGGGAGAGAAAGTGTGAGGAAAGAGAAAGAGATGAGAGAGTGAGGAGAGATAAAGTGAGAAGAGAGAGAAATGAGAGAAAATGAAAAGGGAAAGTAAGGAGAGAGAGAAAGTGAGAGGAGAGAGAAAGTAAGAAGAGAGAAAGAGTAAGAAGAGAGAAAGTAAGAAGAGAGAGAAAGTGTGAGCAGAGCTTTGAGAGTTCAAGAAGAGAGAAAGTGTGAGGAGAGAGAAAGAGATGAGAGTGAGGAGAGATTAGTGAGAAGAGATATAAAGAAGAGAAAATGAGAAAAGAGATAAAGGAAAGTGAGAAGAGAGAAAAATTAAGGAGAAAAATGGGGAAAGAGAAAGTAAGAAGAGGGAGAGAAAGTGAGGAGAGAGAGAAAGTGTGAGAAGAGAGAAATAGATGAGAAAGTGAGGAGAGATAAAGTAGGAAGAGAGAGAAAGGAGAGAAAGTGAGAAGAGAGAAAAAGTGAGAGGAGAGAGAAAGTAAGGAGAGGGAGAGAAAGTGAGGAGAGATAAAGTAGGAAGAGAGAGAAAGGAGAGACAATGAGAAGAGAGAAAGTGAGATGAGAGAGGAGAGAGAAAGTGAGAACATAGAGAAAGAGAGGAGAGAGTTCAAGGAGAGAGAAAGTGTGAGTAGAGAGAAAGTGAGAAGAAAAAGAAAGTGTGGATAGAGAAAGTTAGAAGAGGGAGAGAAAGTGAGGAGAGAGAAAGTGTGAGGAGAGAGAAAGAGATGAGAGAGTGAGGAGAGATAAAGTGAGAAGAGAGAGAAAGGAGAAAAAGTGAGATGAGAAAGTGAGGAGAGAGAAAGTGTGAGGAGAGAGAAAGAGATGAGAGAGAGAAAGTAAGGAGAGAGAAAGTGTGTGAGAGAGAGAAAGAGAAGATGGTGAGACATTGAGGAGAGAGAGAAAGAGAGCAGACGGAGAGAAAGTGAAGAGAGAGAAACTAAGAAGAGAGAAAGAGAGTTTTCTAGATATCAAGTAATTTTTAAAAAAAATTAATTCACCTAGACTTTTAAATTATTTTTTGTTTTCTATATCTAATCCTATTTTTGGTTTTCTACATCTAATCTATTTTTTGCTTTCTACATCTAATCATATTTTTTATTTTTATTGTTTATCTACCTAACATTTTATATTTCCAAATATATTATTTTGTTCCATTGACTACAATTTTTACTATGTTTTTCAACATTTTCTAACATTTAAACTAAAATACAACATATAAACATAAATCTAATTAATGTATACTAAAAATAACAAAATACCCAAAAAAATTCCTAAATATTCATCAAAACCAACTAAAGATTCATCAAAAATAACTAAATATTCATCAAAAACTACTAATCATTCATCAAAATCAACTAAATACTCATTGAAAACAACTACATAATCATTAAAAATAAAAAAATGAACATACCTAGTATGTTACATGCTCAAAGGAGGAAGAAAATGGTAGGCTAGAATGATGATGCAACTAAAGATGCCACGGAGTTCGCTCTAAGCCCTGCTGCAAAACCATCACCATAATAATGAGCTCAAAAATGGTAAAATGACACTTATAAAGAATATTTTGGTGGCATTCTAGGGTTTGAAGAGGTGGCCTATTGGGGCTTCACACGAAGCTTGACCCACATGATTTCATGTGAAGCCATATGGACACTTCACACAAAGCCCCCAAAAAGAAAAATTCCCACTTTTTATCCACTTCTTTCATGATGAAAAGTGGGAACTAGTTGCATGGCCATCCCCCTCTTGTTCATGAACCTCATCAAACATATGTGACATAATCTCCTAATAATTTGCAATATATTTTTAAAATCTATCTAAATACTTTTCCTCACTGTAAAAACAAGGAAATGTTGAATTAACTCTCCTCATCTCTACCGCCACTCTCATTATATCTTACCATTTCTTGGTCCTATCATTGCAAATATCCTCAAATAAATAGTTTTTGGTCACATCCTCCTCCCACAATGACTTACTTAGGAGAAAGTGACAACCCCTCATGTTTCTTAAGGCAATTGTAACTGTATCTTCCAGATCATAAGTCCTAGAAATAGAGGATGCGAATTTGTAGTGCCTAAGGAATGCATCAATATCATCTATTTCATATTTACCAATTGTAAAGTCTCCTATTTTGAAGCTTCTACATAAGAATGTTCCTTTTCTCCTCTAAGGGCCCAAATTTTCTCTATCCACCAGAATGACTTGCCACATAAATTCAACAATTCCCAACATCTCTAGCACATATCCTGGTAGAATATGTAGAGGATGTGTGCACTCGTATACCCTCATTATAGTGTATTTCCAAATAAAAATATATCCCCCCAATTATGATCTAACTTAACCTCATCATGACACAGAGTTAGCCTATGAAAATTCCTCACCTCATGTGGAACTCTTTCCAAATTATGACCTAACAAATTCATGATTGAAACAAAAAAATCGGTGAAAAATCAAATGGAATTGGCATAAGGGAAAAATTTGTTTCATACCATATTCCATCATTGTATATGGAGTGACTCTCCCATCTCCTTAGTCTTCTCAATGAAATCTAGGTTGATATGACCAATGTTTGTTTACAAGATCAAATGCATGACCAATGAGTAGATGGAACTTGAAGTTCCCCATTTCTCTATTTTTTGCAGTCATAATCTCATTATGCATCATAGTGATTATATGTTTCACATAATCATATCCTACATTTGTATATTGATCTTGTATGTTTATGACCATTACATAAGAAGCTCCAGTTACACTCATGGTCTCATCCACTCTCAACACCTTACACCAAAACCTATGTTCTAGAAATATCTGCAAAAATATTCCATTGGCATGAGTTTTTCAATCTTCTTAGGGATTTCTGCCACCTACTTCTTAGTCCTTGGGATATAATATTTCATGACCCTACCCATGAAGAAAATTTTCTATGCTTGAAAGATCTCCTAAAAAATTTCCAAGTTGATTTCCACACCCATCGGTCCCTGAAGCTCAAATGCTTCAATAAATGTTTCCTTATCCAATGTACACAATATGCTCCTATCCCTCTATTAAAATGGGTGAGTAGTAGGGTTGTAAGCCCTAATCAGAGCTTTAACAAGGTCTACACCAAAAAATACCTCTAGTATATATAATTAATTTTCCCAAATTCCTATACCATGGATTTAAAGAAGGAGGATCCTTCAATTAGTTATTATAGAAAACCCATAATAGCTCATTTCCATTTGTTTCTAGGATAATGAAATTTGTGTAGAATGTGTATGGATCCCTTAATTTATGTTTGTTAATAGACTATAAATTTGAAGAGATATTAAGAAATTCTAGCCTTTCATCCATATAAAAACTCAAATTCTTTTATTTAGTGTGACTTGTAGGCACTGGATCAACTTCCTCTACTTTAGCTTTATCTTTTGGTGTGCCTTATCCCTCGATCTCAAATTAAAAAATAAACTCTATGAGTCTAAGAAAATGTATTATCTTTTTAATTTTTTTGCTCTAAAAGGTTTTCAATGGCTATATTTATGGACAATTGAATATTTTTATTAAGCTAGGAAGATCATTAATCACAAGAATTTCCTCATGCACAAATTCTCCTTTTAAAATCTTAGAAAATATCGTTAACATAGATCTTGGTAGTGATTATGCTTGAGTGTACTTCATGTCATCATGGAGCCAATTAATTGGTCAGGACCCCACCTATCTATCATTCTTAAGCTTTTATGACTTTTCAACTATAGAGTTACAATGCTACACTTTAACTATTTCATTAACCATTATTACATCTTCACAATAGTCTATCTCCTAACCCTCAAGCTCCTCTACAAAGGTACACTCCTCTTTTAATGCTTTTCACAATATCTCTAGTTGTGATAAAGCACTAATTGTAAACCCTAACTATTTACCCTTGGTCAGAGCTTCCCTACCCTAAACTATTACAACATGAATGCCCTTGTGAAATCACTCTGAATAGACCATCTTTTCTTTGTAATAGTTATCCTTTAACTGTATAAGGAGACCACAAACTTGTGCTATACATCATTCCTTACCTCACACAACTTCACAACAATTTATCTTAACTATGAGGCTCAAACTGCAAAGTCACACTAAACATTGGATCGTTGAATCACAAAATTTTTATCATCGTCATCTCTTGGACTACAAAGTTATACTTAAGCTTAAAAATTTTCTATCACCACATCTCAATAGTTAATGCACCATCATGACTTCATCACTTAGAATGTTAACTATTTTCAAAGTGTTGCGAATACACATGGTAACCATGAAAGCATGGCCCACACAATTCAATAAGCACTAATATCCACTGTTGATTTACAATTCCTCTTTGATATTCTTCATCCATGTGGCAACAAACATAATTCTTATATCAACTTGTAAAGTAATGCTAAAAGCTCCTTTCCACATTGCAATAGTGTAATTCTAGCTTATGCACTCTGTAGTGAAGTAGTGCAGTTCTCTTTTATTATTTTATCAAAACATCTCCACTTCAAAATAATCAAGGGGTTAACCTTGAAGAAGTCTCGCTAGATACCTACAATGTGATACCACCACTTTGTATCTTTCTAACATTACATCTACTTAACCATTGAGAAGTTGCACTCTATTACAAAAACATTTTATCATTACTTCACAACCATCCACTTCACATGATCATTTCCCATAAAGAAGCCACACTCCTTTTGATTTCTATATCACAACCTTGAAATGGTTAAGTGAGAACAACAAGAGATGTTACAATTCCACCATGTTCTCTACCTTGCAATGTGCTTATCTATAAAAGTCAACAAATCTTGAAAATTTACGCTTCCCATAAGATCACTAGATCACAACACTAGATTTTAAGATTTTTAAAGGACACAAACTCTTGAAACCTAGAGCATCTCACTACTTTGCAACCTTTTCAAATACAAACCCTAAAACTCATGTGAAGTTGTGAACTAGGAAAAAAAGATAACACTAAAGTATGGGCTTAAAATTTATAACATTTGAGGATTAATATGAAACATGTGATAGAACTAGGGTTTTATACTCAAGATAAAATTTACGATAGTAATATCATATGAAAATTAAACCCTTCTAGTGAAAATCTTAACATTTCTTAAGAATAAAACCAAAAAAAATAGCCTATTGAAAATTGGGCTAACAAATCTAATTCTTGGATTCGCATAGCTCTAGTCTTCATTAGGGATTAGACCCTTCAAAGACACCTATAAAGAAGGGATCTCAACCTCAAGTGATAAAACAACCCTAAATCCATATACTAATGCAAAAGGCATAGCAAAAGTGGTGTGTGAATGCTAATCCTATAAGCCCTTAATGTAGGATTGTTATGTAAGTGCTAATCCCTTCCTGATTTGTGAACAATACTATGCAATATTTTTAGGAGTGTTTCTTTAGATACTTAAGCCAAGCCATTTCCTTGAGGATAGTATATTGAAGAAGAGAATTGTTTGATTTTAAACTTCTTGTATATTTTCTTGAGATTTTTTTTTAACTATCCTCCATTATCAGTGACTATAGATGAAGGAATGCCACAGTAATAGATTATGTGATTTAAGATAAATAGGGACACATGTTTTCATATAGCAATAGAAAGAGGGATGAGCTCAACCCAGTTCTTAAAGTGATTAGTTGTTGTGATTATGAATTTATGTATGCTAGAATAATTATGATGAATTTGGCCCAATAAGTCAAAATACCATTCTTGAAAATCCCAATGTGTAATGGAAAGTATCAATTTGCATCTAGGTGCATTAATCAAGTTACCACAAAGTTGAAATTTCTTTAAAAACTTAGCATATTGCATGAAATCAGTCTACATAGTAGGCCAATAATAACCATCCCTAAGTAATTTTTGATCTAGCACAAGGCCATTAGAGTGAGACTCACATATCTTGTCATGGACTTAAATTAATGCCCCTTCATACTCATCCTTTTCTAAGAATCTAAGAAGTATTTTTTCTAGACCCTTCCTAAAAAAATCATCATAGGTGACAATATAACGGGAGGTATGTGAATGAGTTGTCATTTCTCATTGCAGGTTAAGTTATTAGGTGTGATTTGGTCACATAAAAAGGAGTGCATAGTAGCATAGAGGGAAGAGTCATGATCAACAATAGCACAAACAAGTCTATCATTAAGGGAGTCATAGGTTGGATAACATAGCTCTTCCTCTAGGAATTCAAACCTAGATTCATGTTCTTGTAGTTGTAGAATAGATGCCAAAGTAGCCATAGCACCCACAACCTTGTTCTCAGCTCTAGGAATATGATTAAAAGTGACAAAATTGAAGTAATTCCTTAAAGCACCAAACAATTTGTTAAAAGGGATCAATATATCATATTTGGTTTGGTAATCATTAGTGAAATTATTGATGACAAGATATGTCTCCAAAGATGTGTGATTCTATGATTCACCATTCAATAACAAGCTTACTTCCATTTGTTAGAGCCTCATATTTAGCTATGTTGTTGGTGCAAAAAGAAAAACAACTTGTAAGATTTGGGAATAATGTATCCATGAGGAGTAACAAAAAAGATACCACCACTAACACCATTCTAAGTATGAGATCCATCAAAGAAAAATTTCCAAGTTCTCTTAATTACATACATAATAGATGAGTTAGGAAAATCATTTTGATAGGAGCATCATCCTGTAGTGGAAAATGAGCTAGTTGGACAGTGATGTTCTACCATTTGATACCTTTATGATCATTATATTGAATGTCAAATTCTAAAAGAATCATCATCCACTTAGCTAGTCAACCAGTAAGGGAAAATTTACTTAAAAGATACTTGAGAGGATCAATATTAGTAACTAGGCATGTAGTATGTGCAACCACATAGTATCAAAGTTTTTGATATCAAATGCTACAACAAGATAATTCTTCTCAATATTGTTTTAGTTGACCTCATAAGCTACTAATTCTTTTCTAATGTAATATATAGCCCTTTCTTTTCCATTTTCATCTTTTTGTGAAAATAATGCCCCTGAGGAAGTGGTCCTAGATGAGATGTAAAAAATCAAAGGCTTTCTAGGGACAGGAGGCATTTGAACAAGAGGTTTAGCTAAGTATTCCTTGATTTGATCGAGGTTTTTATCACATTCTTCATTTCATATGCATGTGGTTCCCTTGTGTAAATTATTATTAAAAATTCATGACCTCTTTTCTAGCTTAGATATAAACCTCCTTATTGGCGGAAGGTGTCCTTAAAGGCTCCTTAGTTGACTAATGTCATGGGGAGGTGGAATTTCCATAATATCTAGGACCTTCTTTGGGTCAACCTCAATCAATTTTGTAGATATTATGTATCCAAATAGTTTACTTGAGGTAATACCAAAAGAAAATTTCTTAGGATTTAGCCTAAGATGAAATTGTTCCATGTCATCAAAAATCAAGCTCAAGTCTTCTAAATGAGCAACCCTTCTTTTAGATTTTTCCAAGGTGTCATCCACATAGTCTTCCATTTTTTTGTACATCATGTCATGGAAAATAGTTGTCATAGCTCTATGATAGGTAGCACCAATGTTCTTCAATCTAAACAACATGACATTCCAATAAAAAGGTTCCCCATACACATGTGAAAGTATTTTTGTCTTGGTCTTCTGGATTTATTTTAATATGGTTGTAACCCAAGAATCCATCCATTAGGAAATACATTTCATAGCCTGCAGTCATATCCACTATCATGTCAATGTTAGGAAATGGGAAATCATCCTTTCAGAAATCTTTGTTCAGGTCTTAGAAATCTATGCATACTCAAATGAATTTGTCATGATTGGATATAGGTAAAATGTTGGAAATCCATTCAACATAGCCTATAGTTAGTATAAATTTAGCACTTAGGATTTTTTCTAATTCAACTTTGACCAAGAGGGCTACATGTGGGTGCATTTTCCTCAACTTTTGTTTGACTAAATTGACACTAGGAGCTATGAATATATGATGCATAATAGGATTATTCTCAAGCCTTGGTATATCTATATAGGTCCAAGAAAAAATGATCTTTTTCTCTTGGAAGTATTTAGTAAAGTGTTATTTTTCTTCTATCGACAAAGATTGAGCTAGATGTATGATTTTAGAAGTCTCTTTGATTCCAAAATTTATAGGTTGTGTAGTCTCTATATTCACTGATGATATCTCCTAGAAGTAACTAGGAATACTACTAAGTCCCTCATCCTCATATGCCTCAAAAAGGTTTTTACCCTTGGATACATCTTTAGTTTTTACTATTTTTGGCTTTGACATCGCCAAAAAGTGGTTTTTGCCATCAGAGCACTTATTGTTTTTCAATTTTATTTTGATTTTATGACTAAGATACTTGATGTCTAATTATGTCATATTGGTAGATAGTTTACTAGTGAAAGAGACTACTAGTTCAATAACATTGAGATAGCAAGGAATTTTGTAGTTGTTGTGGAAAGAGTGTATTGCAGATTGTTAGTTTTGTAAGGACTAGTCAATGAGTTAAAGATACATGAGTGGGATGGAAGTGGAATATTCCAATGAATTGATACTAATGGATTCATCTCCAATGAGCATATATTCAAAGCCTAAAAGGTAGTCTTCAAAGATAGTCAAATTAGGTTGATTCGTTGCAAGGTCAACACGATCCACTAAGTCAGTATGTGTATTCAACTCATCAAGCCCTATGGGTCACTCATCTATCACATCAATTTGGTTAGAATTAGAGTTTATAACATTTAATCCCAATTCATGAGATGCAACTAAGAGATAATCCCATTTATATTCATTCAAATTAGTACTATGATCATGTTCCATAATGGAGAAATATTTCTTCCAATTCTATTTCTATTAGGGTCTTCCACATTTGACTCATCACATTATCTAGAGGTAGATTCTCCAACACTATAATCATTTTGCTTTCCATTTTCTTCCCAAAGGATGAGGGTAGAGAGCACAAAAGCCCCATCATCTTGGCTAGCAGTATTAATAGGTTAGACTTCTTCTAAATCACTTGTAGTAGAAGGTTCTTGATAATAAAAAATGGGTAAGGTATCATCAACAAAAAAACATATAATAATAGTATCTTTACTTTTTCATCCATTAGTGTGGCTTAAAGGTTTAGCAACATGTTTGTTATCACTCAAAGGACCATGACCTAGATATCCTAGATTTTTGAGATATAGCCTTTTCTAGATCATTTGGGAGAAACAAGCATAGTAAGCATGACTTCATTAGGAATCTCTTCTCTATAGATCCAATCTCTAACAATCTAATCCTCTTTCTTATCTTTTAATGGGATAGAGGAATAGATAAAGGTGCCAAAGGCTATCATGGTAGAAGATGAAGGTTTCATACTTTCTAAGGTTTTCCATATGAGTGAGGACAAGCTAGAAGTGTGACAATATAATTCAGTGTGTAATTTCCCATTCCAAGTTCATCATTTTGATTTTCTTCTCACAATCAACAAGAGTAGTTTTATCCTCATCAACATCTCTATTATTCGATATAAAAGAATCAACAATAAGTGTATTGATAGATATGAAATTGTTCCCATGAATAGATACCTCTATACCATTAAAAGGAAACTTAAAATATTGATGATATATAGAAGGAACTACCTACATGTCATGGATCCATGGTCTCCATAATAGAATTTTGTCTTCAAGAGGTATGTCAAGAATGTAAAAGACTACATGCTTCTCAACTAGACTAATTTGGATAGGCAATACCACTAAACCTTTAGAAGATATTTCAAACTCATCAAAATATCTTATTGTGATCTTTCTCTTAGGATCAATAGAAAATTTAGATAGACCCAAATTTTTAACAATATTGAAAGAACAAATGTTTAACCTAAAACCATCATCTATCAGCACACATCTCACTGAGGTTCAATAGATCTAGACCTCAATCTAAAGGGAAAGGTTATGTGGATGGATACAAGATTCATAATATTTTTTTAAAAAATAAGAGGTAATGTGGAGTGTAAATAGATTTGGAATTGATCATCATCAATATAATTTGGGACATTGGTTATGCGCAATGCCTTTTCTAAAATCTCTTAATGTAAAGGTGACAACTCTAGCAACTAAAAGATAGATATTTGTGCAAGAGTACATTGAAGTCAATAAACAATATTGTAGGTAGACTTGACAAAGATAGAAGCTTTTTTGGAAAAGGAAGACCCCACTTTCTTAGGATTTTTTTTTTGGAAGAATTGGGACCTCTAAGGATAACTTTGGGTTGGCTAGTAATAGCATTAATTAATTCACCATGTGAAGTAGAGTTTTCACCTCTTAGCATGATCATGGGTTTAAGTTCACCATAAAGTTTTCTTTGTGTGGAACCAACACGTCTCAAGATAACTTTAGGTCTCTCATCAACATTTGAATCATAGTTAGGCTCATCATATTTTTGTTTCAACATGTGAATTCTTTCAATTATAGGCTCAAGCATGTTTTTGTAAGTTTCTTGTTAGATGTTGAAATTTCTCATTTCTTATAGTTGGGAAGAGGATCTTTAAAATCCTTGTGATCAATATTTTCAACAAGTCCATCAACACCAACCTTCTCGCTCTTAATAAGATCTTGGATGATACATTTTAAATTGATACAATTGTCATTGCTATGACCCTTTCTTTTATGAAAATTATAGTAGTGATCATCTCTCAGCCATGGAGGTTTAATATTAGGTTCATAGAGTTGTGAGTTTTCAAGCAGTGTGATGATCTTATTTGCAAGCAAGGTCTTAAGGATCACATCACAATAATCTCCCAAGGGAGTGAAATCACACTTAGGATTTGACATTCATGTAGATTTGTGATTTTTAGAGTCATTGGTCTTGGAAACCTCTTGTTTTTTAGTAGCTATGACAACACTAGCCAAGTCAAATATGAGTTCCCTAGTCTTAGAAACACCAACCACCCCATCATTGACAACATATTTTTTCATTTCTAGGTTTGTTCTTGTCTTTTCCATTATCATTTCCTATAATGTCCCCTACTTAATGTGACCATCATGGTCAATAGATTAGCCATGGGAGATTTTGTAGGCTAATGAAGTGGTTACGGAGCTCATCTATCAATATTTTTAGGAGTTACTAACTTTAGTAAGTCAACGGGAGTCAAGTTATATGGAAATTTTAGGTGTTTGGCTTGGTAGATTATGATGAGCTATCATACATGGTATTATGATTTTGACTCTTATGTGATTTTAATGCTAAAGTTAATTTACTTTATTATAAAGTGATAATTAAATAAAAGACTTATAAATTAAGTCACTTTATCATAAAGTTGTTTTAAAAAGTTATTTCCCATTTACCCCACATTGCTTATGCAAATGAAGTCGACTTCTTGGGGGGCTTTATATTCTCTTGGATGGAATGAGTAGGGGCATGCTTGGATGATAGTATTATTATACTATTGGATTTTTGGGAAATCTAATTGTTGAGCTTGGAGGACAAAACCCCTCTTTGCTAGCATTCTCTTCACTGTTGAAAGACATAGTTAGGAGGGTTATCAGGTGTTTTCATTCAAGAAATACAATGGGATTTATTGGTGGTTTTCCACATGATTTAAGAGCTCTGAAGTTTATGTTATGTAGCCATGAATAGTGTTTTCTATAATGTGTGTGAATATTGTTTGCTACAATGCCTGTGAATAGTGATTTTGCTATAGTGCGCATGGATAGTGCTTTTGCTACAGTGTATGTGAATAGTGAAATTGCTATAGTACCACAAATAGTGCTGCTATAGTGCATGATCAATGTTGCATTGAGTTTTCTTGCCCACCCTTATTGGTTAAAAGTTAGGACATTGTGATTTAATCTATAGATCACTACTTCCAATCTGTAAGTCTTCTCAAAAAACAAAAAGAGGGTGGTTATTACAATTGTATGAGAGCTTTAAGTCCTACCATCCTATGGAAGCCTTATAAGGAATTTGGAATAACAAAGTGTTAAAACACTAAAGTTAGAAATAAAAAAAGGTTAAGAATGTGTATTTGAGCATGCGACATAGGCCATTAACTTCTATCATACTAGAGCAGGACAACAAAGATTTAGACTCACACGGCAAGTAGTCTAGTTCATCCATAAAGGTGGACATAAAATCTAGTCATATAGACACATAAGAGATATTCTTTGAACAAGACATTAGTATGGGTGACCAAGATGATAGGAATATAGGACTAGGCGAAGGTAAGAATGCCAGACTAGATCAGGAGGAGGTAATGTTTAGATGGTTACTAGGTATGTTAGAGGAGGGGCAATGTATGCAATAGGAGAAAAATAGGAAAATGGATATGATGTTACAACTTATGGCTAGACAGATGGGCGTAAATATTAATTTGAGTAATGCAAACAATGGTAATGGGGGAAATGATAATAATGGAGGGTGAGACAACAACAATGCTCCTAAGAATAACATTAATGGTAATAATAATGGACATGGAAACAATGGGAATGAGGCTGATAATTTTAGACATGTTGCACACCTAGCTCAAATAGAAAACTCGAGACCTCTTCTACTTTCCACCCAAAGATCCGGTTCAACCAGTAAATGAGCCGATAGATTACTAAGTTACAAGATTGATTTAGGATGGACTGGGAGGCTCGTGGACTGGAGTTTTAGGTGGATATTTCCCTCAAAGATTGTATGGATTTTAGGATTAGACACATGCCTAGAGTAGGAGGAAGAAATCAAAACTTTGAGTTGAGAAAGAAAGTTGGGAAACTTTCTTTACCCTATTATGATACTTCAGGGAAGATGACTACATGAGCTTGGGTGTAGAAGGTAGATACAAACTTCCAGTTGAATCCAATGCCTAAGGAGGAGGCTATCAAGTATGTAGCTATTCATTTGGATGGCCCAGTGCATGAGTAGTGGCACCATGGCATGGTAACCTTAGGGCATTGTCAGATCACATCTTACAAGGGGTTCATTGAGAGACTCATAGAGAGATTTGATACTAAAGATCCTAAGTTATAGTTTAAAGAGTTGGCTTAGCTCAAGCAGTGGGGACCAATTGAGACATACATCAATGAATTTTAGAGGTTGGCTATATTGGTTATAGACATCTCAGAGAGGATATTAGTAGTGTTATTTATGGATGGACTCTCAGATCCCTTGAGGGGTTGGGTCAAGGGGCATGACCCAGCTACATTATAGGAGGCCAATAAGAAGGCTCTTAACTTAGCACCTTATTCTTTTAGGAGTAGATTTCAACATAGTGATTCACATATGAAGAAGGATAAGGAGAAGGACAAAAAATCTTTTCATAAGGATGCTTAGCCAAAAAGGGATAATAAGTTGGATAATGACACCCTGAATGAGTTGAGGAGGAAGAAGCTATGTTTTCATTGCAAAGAGCCTTGGGATTTATCTCATAAGTGCCCTCTCAAGGCTAAGGAAAATCAAATGAAGTATTTCTTAGTGGAGGAGTCACAGTCAGAGGGGGAGGATCAAAACTCTAACTCGGATGAGAGTAGCACTCCAAAGGAGAACAACATTCCTAAGGATGATAGGTCATTGGCACAATTTATGGGGGATCAAAGGGCAATCACATTTAGGGTCAGAGGTACTATCTAGGGGTAGAAAGTGATCTCTCTCATTGACTCCAAGGCTACAAATAACTTCATAGATGCACAACTGGTAGCCACGAGAGATTTAAAAACTAAGGAGCATGCTACGTTTAAAGTCATGGTAGCTAATGGTGACAAATTATTTTGCACTCAGAAGATATCTAATCTTCACATCAGGTTTGGAGATGGCTATGAGTTGGAGGATGAGTTCTATGTAATAAAAATGGTAGACTAGGATGTCATCCTCGACATGACATAGATGGCCTCACTAGTTGAGATTACACTCAACCTAGAAAAATTGGAGATGAAATTCCAGCATGAGGGAAGAACTATTGTACTTAGAGGACTTTTTGATGGGAGTTGCATAGTAGTCTTCCTAAGGAGAATGCTGAGACTTTTTTGATATAATGACATAGAGTGGGCAACAATATTTTTCATTATTCTAGATCCATAGGAGCCATAGATAAAGATTCATCCACCAAATATCTAAGAGATACTTGAAAGGCATGCCAAAGTATTTGGTGATATTCCACAAGGGGTCCCTCCTGATAGAGGAATAAAGCATGTTATTGAGCTTAAGAAGAGAGCCAAATTGGTCATGATTACCCCCTATTGTCATCCTTAGAAACACAAGGATGAGATAGAGAAAGAAAATAAGGAGCTATTTGAGATGGGGCACATTAGGTCTAGCAAAAGACATTTTGCTTCAACATTAGTTCTAGTAAATAAGAAGGATGGGATGATGCACATGTGCATCAATTATAGGGCACTAAATAAGAAAATAATTTAAAATAGGTATCGCATTCCTAAGATTGATGAGTTGATTGATGAGTTGCATGTTTCATGCTTCTTCACAAAAATTGATTTATGATGTGGATACCATTAGATTTGGATGAGAATAGAGGACATCAAGAATAAAATCTTTTTATGTCACTATGGCCACTTTGAGTTTATGGTTATGCCATTTCGGCTAACCAATACACCCACTAGCTAGACTTGTATGAACCAGGTATTCAGAAGGTAGTTGAGGAGATTCATCCTGATCTTCTTTGATGACATCTTGGTCTTTAGTAAGACCTAGGAGGAGCTCGAGGACATGTTATTTATTCTAGAGAGAGAGTCATTGTATGCCAAGGAATCCAAATGTGAGTTTGGCTTGACCAAGCTCCTTTACCTTAGTCATATCATTAGTGCAAATGGCATTTGGGTTTATCCTAAAAATATTAGAGCTATTGTGGATTGGCCTACTCCCATAAACCTTACATAGATCAAGGGGTTTTTTGGTTTATGTGGTTTTTGTATGATTTTTTTTAGGGGATTCTCATAGATTGTTGCACCTTTGATGAATCTCACCAATAAGGGTGCCTTCACATAGACAGAGGCAACACAGAGATGTTTTGATCACTTCAAACAGGTAATGTCATCTTGTCTGGTTCTAGCTCTACCTGATTTCATGAGACCATTTGAGCTTCAAGAGTTGGGATAGGGGTAGTATTGATGTAGGAGAGACACCCCATTACATTCAAGAGTAGGAAGCTCTAAGGAGTTTAGAGGAGCTATTCTATCTATGATAGGGAAATGTTGGCCATAATGCATGTGTTGGCCAAATTCTGATCTTATTTGGTAGGTGGGCATTTTATGATCAAGACCGATCACAATAATATTAAATACTTCATGGGCCAGCATGATCTTAATGACTGGTAGTAGAAATGGGTTACCAGATTGCAAGCTTAAGACTTTGACATAGAGTTTGTCAAAGGTAAGAAAAATGTGGTGGCTGATGCTTTATCTTGAAGACCTTACTTATGTGCATTAGTAGAGGTTTTAAGAGATTGGAGAGATTGGATTATAGCAAAGTATGTAGGATATGATTAGGCTTCTAGGATAGTTGCAGGCACCATTTAGGATGATAGGTATGTGGTGTTGGGTGGGTTGATCAAATTTTAGGATAGGGTTTATTTGATCCCTACATCATAGTTTAGAGAGGAGATTTTGAGGGTATGTCATGATGCACCTATAGCTGGGCATCTAGGGGTCTTCAAGACCTATTGGCATATCTAAGAGTGATTCTCATGGAGAGGGCTCAAGGATGATATTTAGAGGTATGTTAGGGAGTGTGTTGTTTGTTAGCAGAATAAGGGAGAGCACATGTTTCCTATAGGTTTTCTACAACCCTTGCCAATTCTGGATGGGAAATGGGAAAGAATTTCTATGGACTTCATCACTGGTTTACCATGAGTGCAGGGGAGAGATTGAATCTTTGTGGTGGTAGACAACTTGATGAAATTCTCTCACTTCTTTACTATTCCATCCACTTACATAGTAGCACAGGTAGCAAATCTTTTCTTCATAGAGATATTTAGGTTACATGGGCTACCTAGATTCATATTTAGTGACTAGGATAGTAAATTTATGAGTGATTTTTGGCAAGAATTATTTAGGTTGTGTGATACAGATCTTATACCCATCACTAGTTACCATCCGCAAACAGATGGGCATATAGAGATTGTGAATAAATGGGTGGAGGGATATTTGAGAAACTATGTGAGTGCTCAACAAAGAGCTTGGGTCAGATGGTTTCATATGGGAGAGTAATATTATAATACTACATATCACATGTCCATCAAGATGAGTCCTTCCATGGCATTGTATGGTTATAAAGCACCTAGCTTCATCGATTTAGTTTTGGGGGATAATAGAATACCCAAAGCTAAAGACTTATTGTAGGATATTCAAGATATCCTAAGAGTGCTCAAGAAAAACATATAATAGGCTCAGAATCAACATAATTTGTATGTTGATCAGCATAGGGTAGAGTGTAGTTTTGAGGTAGGGGATATGGTTTTCTTGAGGCTACAGCCATATAGATAGTCAACACTTAAGAAGAGTAGACTTGAGAAGCTAAAGTCCCCTACAGAGTGATTCATAGGGTGGGCAAGGTTGCCTATGAGATTGAGCTTCTGAAGGGTAGTTGAGTACAAAATGTGTTTCATGTGTCGAGACTTAAGAAAACCATTGGTCAACAAATAGTTCCTTCTATATATGTTTCATCATTGGATGAGGAGGGGAAGCTTGTGTTGGTCCCTAAAGCTATTCTAGATATTTGAGAGGACTCTTAGGAATAGGGTAGTTAAGAAATACTTGGTTAATTGGAGAAACCTGCCAGAGGAGGATGCTACTTGGGAAAAAGAGAAGGTATTACAACATCTAGAACTAAGATTACTTGAGGGCAAACAATTTCAAGGGGGGCAAACTATAATGTCCCCTACTTAATGTGATCATTAGCGTCAATAGATTAGCCTATGATAGGAGTTTTTGTAGGCTAATGAAGTGGTTAGGGAGCTAATTTGGCAATATTTTTAGGATTTACTAACTTTAGAAAGTCAATGGGAGTCAAGTGATATGGAAATATCAGGTGTTTGGCTTGGTAGATTTGGTTGAGCTCTTTTCAATGAGCTATCATACATGGTATTTTGAGTTTGACTCTTATGTGATTTTAATGTGGAAGTTAATTTACTTTATTATAAAGTGATAATTAAATAAAAGACTTATTAATTAAGTCACTTTATTATAAAGTTGTTTTAAGAAGGTATTTCCCATTTATCCCACATTGCCTATACAAATGAAGTTGACTTCTTGGGGGGCTTTATATTCTCTTGGATGGAATGAGTAGGGGCATACGTAGATGATATTATTATTATGCTATTAAATTTTTGGTAAATCTAATTGGTGAGCTTGGAGGATGAAACCACTCTTTACTAGCATTCTCTTCACTGTTGAAAGACACAATTAGGAGGATTATTAGGTGTTTTCATTTAGGAAACATGGTGGGATTTATTGATGATTTTACACATGATTTAACAGCTCTAAAGTTTAGGTGATGTAGCCATGAATAGTGTTTTCTACAGTGCATGTGAATAGTGTTTTCTATAGTATGTATGAATAGTGTTTGATATAGTGCCTGTGAATAGTGATTTTGCAATAGTGCACATGAATAGTACTCTTGCTATAGTGCACATGAGTAGTGTTTTGATACAATGCACATGAATAGTGAAATTACTACAATGCCATGAACAGTGTTGCTATAGTGTGTGAATAGTGTTGCATTAAGTTTTCTTGCCCACCCTTGCCAATTAAAAGTTGGGACGCTATCATTTCTTCTGCAAATCACTACTTCCAATTTGCAAGTCTCCTCAAAAAAAAAAAAAAAGGGAGTGGTTATTACATTTCCATTATTAGGCTTGTTCTTATTCAAATTTATTTATCCCTTCTTGACTATAACATCTTCTATGTGAAAGGCACTCTCAATCATGCCATTAAATGTGAGAGACACTTGCTTCCTAAGGTCAAAATACAATTATGGTATAAGATTGTTGACAAACATGTCAATTTTCTCACTTTAGGGATTTTTTCAAGCATGTCTTGAATATAACTTCCACCACCTCTACAAGAAGGTAACAAAAGGATCACCTAGTTTTTATTTAATGTTTCATAATTCAAGAATTGTGACAAGATGTTGAGTGTTGTAAGAATAAAATTGAATAAATCTTTAGACAAGTTTATCAAAAAGACTTAAGTGTGGGTGCGATTGTTGTGAACTATTCCATAACTTGACCATTTAAAATCATAGGAAAGAGCTTCACAAGGTAAGTATAATTATGCATAAAGTCCATGTTAGAGCATAAAATTTCCTAATGTGGTCATGTGGATCCCCATTTCCATCATATTTTTCATACTTGGGGATCTCAATATCTCAAGGGAAAGGCATCATGTAAAGGCTCTTATCAAAAGGTAATGAACATATAGCTTCCATAGCTGAGGAGGAATTAGGTTTCTCCTTCTCTTTCTTCAAGTTTGACATCTCATTTTAGAAGTCTTGGATCTCTTTAATGGAAATTTCAAGAGGAGTTGGTTCTTTCTTTTGGCTTAGTTTTTTAACATCAAATTTATGTGTCAAGTTCAATCCCCTAGAAGCCGAATGCATGAAGTATTGGTCTCAATTTTGTTCTATTATTTTCAGCATGATTGTTTGAAAATTATCATCTTGCTAAAACTTCAAGAATTCCTCTTCTTTGGCTTCATTATCTACTTCACTTCCATGTTGAGATTTAAGTGAACTTTGAAGCATGTCCATGATTGGAAGATCTTGGTGGAGATTCAAAACTATTAAGATGAGATATTAGAGATATAGGGAGATTATTGTTCCCATTATTTCTATTGTTTCCAAAGGGATTGAGATTAGCATTGTTTTCTCTAAAGATGTTGGCATTAAGCATAACTTCCATAAGGTTTTCTTGTTAATCAATATAGGTCCTTCTCTCTCTTTCAATTTGTCTCACTTCGTCATTAAAGAGGTCATCTAAGAATCTATTTATTTCTTCCTTAGACATGGTGAAAGAAATACCATGTTTAGTCCTAGGGGTTTCAAGTGATGTGTCCAAAGTACTACCAAAGTAGCTAAGTGGATCAAACCAAGTTGTAGATTTATCTTCTTCTACTTTTTCAAAGATAGGTTTAGTGTCAAAGTGTGTATGACATGAATGCCTATTTGGGTAAGGTAATTCATCAAAGCTAATAGGAGGATGACTTACTTGACTAATTTGATACCTAGTAGTAACTAGTATGAAAGAGATTATATTCAGCTAATGAGATAACACAAGATGACTTGATGTCAAAACATTGAAAAGTAACGTGTTCACTTGTCAAAAATGGAGATTGATAGATGATCAAAGTAACTTGTCAAGAAAAGTGCCCAAGATGTTGGTAAATACCTTATATACAACACTTTCCACTTGATTCAAGAGATAAGTAATTTGCTAAATAGCTAGATAGAAAGATAAGTGAGCATGAGTGAATGAATCTCACAATAAACTATGTAGACAAGATGTAATAGTGATATTTCTTAGCCTAAATAGTCCCTAACACAGATTTTAGACCAAGAAACTAGAGTGCACAAACTATATACTCCTTGGATCAGCTAAGAATGATTTTAAGGTAGGACCGACTAAGTTCAAAATTTGGGAGAAACATTTTAGTAAGCTAGGTGATAATAGGTTAGCAATAATTTTCCTTCACAAGAAGCAGTATGTTATTTCAACTCAATACAATACTTTGGTAACAAGTAAAATAGACAACATAAATAGTTGTGTGATAGATCATATAGAAAAATTATGATACTTGATAGGGTCATATGATATTTCTCACTAGTACAACACAAAAATTTGACATCAAAGACAAATTTGTGACTTTTTGTGCTCAAAAGACTTAGTTTGACTCTTTTTTTTACCAAGTAATATGAAGTAACTACTTTAGCAATTTGACAGTAAAATGGTGCTTTAATAGAAAGTTTTGATAAGTAATTGTTGTTAGAGTGGGCTTTCCATTACACCAAAAGATCAATCTCTTAGTGCTTGGTATAATCACTCAATTTATATTACACATGAGGTGGTTAAGCCCTTGTCACAAATCTTGAGGGGAGCACTTAACATTTTTCCACCAATCTCCCCCTCAGCATTACCTAAGGGTATGCGGATTCAAACTTGTGACCAAGCTTTGATAGCCCCTGTTAGAGTGGGTTTGTTGTTGCACCAAAATATCAATTTATTAGTGCTTGATACAAGAACTGAACTTATAGTACACATGAGGATGTTAAGCCCTTGTTATGAATCTTGAGGGGAGCTCTGAACATTTTTCCAATAATTATGATACAAACACTTGTCTTAAAAAAATTGGACAAGTGAAAAAGAAACCTTACTAGTACAATCACTTTTGAAGTTTTCAAAGAAAAACCTTATGAAATTATCACTTGTGTATGTTCAAAATATTTCCATAGGTCCAACACATTTGAAAACACATGAAGCAAGATCTACCTAAGTTTACAACTCAATACTAAATATCCTTGCCCACAAATTAATGGTCCCTTGCCTCACACAAAGTGGTTGCCCACAATAGAAATTGGCATTATCATACATGAGTTAACCACATATTAAGGAACACATATGGTGAGTGTGGATATTGGGGTAATCTCAAGAGTCCACTAGGATTAATCCTTGCACCAAGATATTGAGCAAAAAAATAGGGTATCTTCTAACCTATGGTTCTTAGTAAGGATTCATTCATAACACCCGTCTTGGATTTGATATGGGACCAAGGCTTCATAACCACAAGAGTAACTTAAGCATACCGATCCAATGATTTCGTCATGGTCACAATCCCAAAAGTACTCTCACCAAATGGATCAAGTGTTATGTCTCCCAAGGCTTTCATCTTTGTTAAGGGCCTTATGATTATAGTAGGCCAGAAAAATTAATTTTTCTTGTTCCCACTTGGATCATTCCTATTGGTATTTTTCCACCAATAGAAGGCTCTCTAAAGGAATAAATCTCATTAGGAGATTGTAAATAAGGTGAGTCCAAAAAAAGAAAGAGAATTACAAGGTCCTCAAAGAGAGGCAATGCCACAACTCTCAAGATCCAAATGATTCTTCAATACACACCAAGAAAGTTCATTAAGATCTTTAAAGAGTGAAATATCCCACCCACTTTCTTTATCCATGAAGGGTCAACAATTATGATCTGCCACAAGGGAAAAGAGAATACTCTCCTACCAACAAGGATCCTTACTTGTGAGTTTTATGTGCCTATGAAATGAAAGAGAAACTAGTACAAGAAATCACAAGAGAATAAAATGAAGACATAATGAGTTTTTTTTTTTTTTTTAATGCTTGGGTAGCCCTACAAACAAGTGTTAGTAGCCTTTTTTATTTGCAATTTTTCATTTAGCAATAAAAAGAAAGCCCCTACAAAACCACAAAATTAGGACATCAAAAGATCATAAAAACTCAAAGTAAACCTTACAAAACCATTGTTAGAAGCTATTAGAAGACTAGGACATCCAAAATTAAAGCTATAAAATCAAACTAGACCCCTAAATTTAGATTGTATAAGTATGTCAATCTGAGTGATACTTCATCAGGTAAAAAAGAGTCATATGATATACCCTAATGAAGCACGATGATAGAATAATCTAGTGCGACATAAGATATCAAACTAGTATGATACTCTAGAATATGCAAAATGATGGACAATAGAGAAGGAGTATAATACACAACAACCTGTAAAGTATCACACTCTAGTAGAATAACTTACCATACGACAATACAATAAAGGGTCGTACAATATCTCTGGCTACAAACAAAATCCAAAACCTCCAATAGAAAAATCTAACAAAATGATGAAGGGTGACCCCCTTAATGTCACAAACACATTATAAAAAAAAAAATAACAACAATTTGTGAGAACAAAATATGGGCTTCTTATTATCATAAAAATGTAGAATTACAAAATTTTGAAATACAATATTCAAACCCACATGGACACCTTTCATACAATAATTTACAATATAGAGTTGCAAACTATCAACCTATATCTATCTTAGACAATGTATGGACATTCCTTATATAGGCATTTTTACACTGCCCAAGAAGTTTCTAGACATCAAACCCTAACCCTTGAGATTGACTAACCCTAAAATAACATATAGATTTAGCCTGAAACACTTTTGACACTTATTTTGGAATTTTTGGTTGGCCCAACTTTAGAAGGCTATAACTTTCAAACCATTTCTCTGATTGGCTATTATAACTCCTTTTCAAAATCCTCAACTTCTAATTTACAAGACCCAACTTGTGTAAGCTCCAGTCGACCCCATTTTGGAGCCCATAGGGGTTTCTAAGGCCTTCAACAATGAGCCTAAAGTTTTTATACCAAAATTGCACACCAAAACTCTATAATAACTTCACGAATACTCATGATATGTCTCTAAGCCTCAACTGACAGGATGATATATCCAAGATTAATATCCACCTCTAAAATTATGATATTTCCAATCTTGTATGAATGACTTACTAAGTAGCAAGCCTCAAGAAACAAAAACTCTACATTGGGAAAAAACCTTACTCAAGAAACAAAAATCAAATATTTGGGTGATGCAAGATTTTCTTACACCTAGGATGCTCATAAATCATAAAAAATAGAAAAATGGAGCTAAACCCTTGAGTCTAGGTCCACAGTGGGTGCCAAAAATGTGAATACAAAAGCTGCCAGACTTCTATAGAAAATTATATTTGAGAGAGCCCATAATGAAAAGCATCCCAAGAGGTGGCCTATAGCTTCATATATGTGACATGAAAGGATTTAGGATAGTATGGCTACTCTCAAATGGAACTAGTTAAGAAACCCTTGTAAGGTACACCATAGAATGAAAGATTCAAAAGGAGTAGAGGCAAGAGTGCCAATATCTAAGAATCACAAGTATATAGTTCCAAATTCAAGCTAGAGCTAATTGAAATTCAACATCTAAGCTAAGAGATGCAAATAAAAGCTTAATATAACAAACATGAAAGAGTTGCAGAACTCGTATTTAACTATGTGAGTTTAGCTAATGCATAAAGGAAATCCAAGTTAAGAATGAAAGTAAGCTAAAATGCAAGTAAAGAAAAGTGAGTGTAAATTATCTCAAGTGACTAAATAAAATGACAACATAAAATTAGAGTGCAAGAATGAGGAATGAGAGAGTGGGAAGATAGCATCCTTTCAAAGGGAAATGGATGATAGGGAATAGGAGGCAAAATCTACAGTGTAGAATCAATCTCAAGTTGACATTGTGTGCAAGAATATCCAAGAGGAAAAATCAATCATAGTGTTTAAGAGGAAAAATATGTGTGGAGAATAAAGGAGATTTTTCCTACCTTGAAATGTGTGCCCTTACATGTGTAGATAATTTTTTTTTTCCTTTTTAAAAAAAAAATAGGAATAATCCTTTTCATGTGCGCACATAAGATAAGTGGGACTTGAGGGATTTTTATTTAACTAAAAGGGGACAATTTTTTAATAAAATAAGAACTTCGGATAAGGTGGTAAAATATAAATTATTTCAAGTTAAATCAAGATGATGGATGAAAGAGATTTAGTCTAGCATTTAGGAATTTAAAAATACAAAAAGGGCCTCATAGTTTACAAGACTATTTTTGGGTGACTACATCTACCATTTATCTAATCATTTGAAAGGGAACTAGAAAAAGTTAAGTATCAAATATGGGTAAAAAAAAAGCTATGAGTACTAGCAAAAATAAAATCCAAGAGAAAGAGAAAATTGACTCAATGTAGTTAGTTAAAAAAAGAGGTTTTATTGCTGAATACCATGATACTTATGATCATGTTATCTATGGAAAAAAGAGAATCATGAAAATTAGAGAATTGTTTAAAAAGAGGAGAGATTCATAGAAGGGGACAAAATATGTTTCTTTTAATAGATCAATATATGTACATAAATAAAATTTATTAATGGGTTGTTGGATTGGAACACATGTCATTAACTTAAGTATTCCCTTGCCTTGAACTTGTCATGGTCAACGACCAAAATTTTGATGAAGATAGAAAAAAAAATGTCAATAAAACTACTTAAGAGGAAATTTTATCCATAATTGAGAGTGAATGTTCTCATTTGTTGGACTTGGAATATAAAGCACAAAGCTCAAATGCCCACATTGACCTGGGAGAAATAGTAAAGACTTGTGAGAAACTGCAAAGTGATCATAAAAATTCATATATCAAAGGTATAACACAACAATGCACTAAATTGGATCACACTCATAATCCTCTTTATGATTATAGTGTTTTTGTGCAATGGGTTCAAGATATTCTTTCCTTGCTAAAAATTTTCCTGGGATTGGAAAATAATAGTGAAGTGGGTGCCAACATTCTTGAAATGGTTTTTCATATCCAGTATGTGTGTGAACTAGTAAGATATAATTTTATTGGACTTATCATTCAATCCATGAAATTATAATTATAAATGATTAAAATAGGTTATCATAAGACATTTAGATTCAAAGCCTACTTATGTTATCTTATTTTAACAAAGCATCATGGAACATTTTAGACAACATGTTTCAAATTTAGGTCTATAAGTTTGATGAGAAAACTAAGAATAAAATAGAGTGCACAATATATGAATAGACACCTAAGATAGGGATGCATGATAACAGAAGGAGCTACAACCATTTTGTATATTTATTTTTGGAAAGTTGATGTATCATAAAATTACAAGCACTCCAATGCATAGATTGCCTGTGTCTTTTAGAGATTGCATTAAACTCAAAAGTCAAATACAATTGACAGATTGGTACTTCATGGAAGAATTACATTGTCCTAATATTTTATGATTTAGCAGTTCAACCCTACAAACTTCCAATACACATGGAAACTACACTATTTTCATTGAAGTATGTATGGAACATGGAGATCATAAATGTACTCTTTAGTGGTCACCAAAATAAAATGATAATTCTTTTGTTTCCTTTCTCATGTGGAGGGTTTACATTTGAGAGAAGAGGATTAAATGTGGAACTTGAAATTTTGGATTTTTTAGATGTTTGATGTTGACATTTACTAGCAATATGATCCATTAGACATCATTCTAATAAGGCTTAGGGTGAATGGGAACTTCAAAAGAAAATTTTAACATAAAATCAAGTCATTTATAGAAAAGTTTAAAGACACAAATGCATGGAATGAGATAAAGAAAGAGATGGAGAAATGTGTTGTTGATAATAATATTTTAATGTAAAAATTATCATCACAAATTATGGTATTACATAAATAGACAAAAAAAGAGAAACCTAAGATATCCTACATTTTCTACCAAAAAGCTTCTCGACCATCTAAACAATCTATTACAAAAAAAACATTGGAACAATGTAAGGATGAAAATTGGGCTTAGACAATTTATTTTTATTTTTGGGAAATAAGGAAGAATCTCAATGACCCAAACAACTACCCAGATCTTATGAAGTTGACAAGGATTAAGAGTTTATCAAATTATGGAATGCATAAGATTCAATCGAATCATATGATGATTGTATACATGAAAACGAAAATAATCAATATAAGGTGCATGTTTAATCCAATTATTATAGCCACTCCATAATGAAAATAATCAATATGAGATGCATGTTTAATCCAATTACTATAGCCACTCCATTAAGTAATAGATAATCATATTTTCTAGAGGTTGATCTATTGATATCAAAAATATATATAGCAAAGGGTAAGAGATGATAGAAAAAATGGGTTTTAAATGTGACATTTTGGTGGTCTAGCTCCCATAGAAAAAGGCCTTTGATTTCCATTTGAAACACCACCTCCACCAACATATTGTAATGAACTAGTCCCTGGAGCTGAATAAATCGATTCATCACAAAAAAAATAAGCTACTAATCAATCACACAATGTTGAAACATCATTTTTCCATCTACAAACCCAATTCCACCTTTTATAGGCACTCATATTCAATCACAACCACTAGCACAAGTTTCACAATAGGCTACTCCATTTCCTATTACTTTTCAATCAAGTGCCATGGGTACTAATAGTAATACTAATTATCCTCAACAAGAACAAGTACAACAACAAAAACATATCTCTTGCAAAAGTCCACTACTAGTAGATTCTATAGGGGATTCTAGTGATCAAGGCATTATAAAGAAGAAAAAGGTTGTGAAAAAATGCCAATGGTGAATACAACTCCAACAATAGATACTCGCAATAATTTATTTGCATATTTAAGACAAAACCCTCAAAATAATCCAAAGACTCCACTTTCTAGTGATAGTGGGACATGATCAAGAATGGGTTTTCATAATCCTCAAAATGAAGCACATACATACATGGAAGGTTGTACATCACTCCAACTATTATTTCACCTTTCAAACATTCAGTTGTCTCAGAAGCCCCTAATTTTAAGTTCAATGACTTTGGTAGTAAATTTTTTGAAATACAAAATTGAGGAATAGAAAAAATAAGAAGAACTTGAAGAAGGAATATTTTTTTTGTAACTAGTGATGAAGAATCTACATCAAATATGGTAATTCCCACTATGAGCCAAACAAAGAAATGATGGATTTTACATTTTTTATACCCCCATTTAGAGGTAATAATCCACAAGAGAGTTAAATTGATCCCTCTAAATTTCTTGTTAGCAAACTAGAAATGGATATTTCCAAAATAATTTTTTTTGATAGAGTCAATGTACCAAAAAACAATAACCAAGTGGTCTACACTTTAGTGTTCAAGGTGGAGAGAGAGAAAAGAGAGGTGGGGAGATATTTGAAAAGTTATAGGTAGACTTTCAAAATGAAAAGGAAAAGGAGAAAGTAGTAAGTAGATAATGAGTGAAATTAAGAATTCAAAAAAGGATAATTATTTTTTCCTCTATAGATGCAATTGTACAGCAAGAGCGGGTGGAGGAAGAACTAAAAATACCAAGGGAACAATTGGATGAGAGTGAACAAATACTTGAGAATGAAAAATCCACTTCAAAAGGTTTGTATAGAAATGTGGAGTCTACCATTGGGTCCAAAAATAAAATAAAGGAGGAATTAGAGAGTTAAAGGAAAATTTTAAAATAGTGGAAAGCTAAAGAAAAGAAATTAAGTAAACATAGTGATGACCAGTTGTCACATTTGAGACAAGAACTAAATAAGGAAAATAATATGATTAAAACTTCCCCAGACAACTTGAATGACAAAATGAAAAATATTGTCAAGCTTATAAAATAAGATGTCTAGGATCAAATGTTGCAAAAAAAATAAGAGGTTGTTTCAATGGTTTAAATTGATTGAAACTCAGAGAGAATATTTTTGAAAGTCAAAGAGCACATTAACAATAACAATTGTATATAGTCTAGAGAAGACATTGCAAAACATATCTTGCAAGAAATCCATAAAACTAGTGATAGGAATTTCATATCCAAGGAATTGATAACCACATTTACGTCTCACTAAAGGCATCATCTTTCATTCAAAAATATATGACACTAAGGGGAGCAAAGGAAATTTTGCAAAAAATTGAGGGAAAGATTGACAAGATGAAACACAAGACATTGAAATTGTTAAATCTTGGTTTCCCTAGTAATCCAAAGTCGTCAATGAAGTTCAATGAAAGTGAGGTTTACAAAAAAAGGTTGGAGGACATAATGATGACTGAATTAGGTAAGTTTCCTAAGGACTCAACTGGTCATTTTTTTGCAAATTACAACAAAACATTGTCATCTTTGAATGGTGTATTAGATGAAACATTGGATTCAAATCAATCTTCAAAGTATGGATTCCTGATGAAGTTGCAAGTATTGTACTATAATCTAAAATATATTGAACTTCCATTAGAGGGAGATTGTAATGTCCTACACAAATTGGTAGAAATATCTCATCAATCATAGTATGCAAAATTAATTTCAAGGTTTTGTGATATAGTGATATTCTCTTATTTTTTCATGGGATTGACTAGGGGTTTAAGTTTGAAATCTATTTTTTGAATAGGTGAAATGTAGTACTTGCTACTGTTCTAATCCAACCCACAAAAACTAGCACAAAGATCTCATAAATCATAGAATGTAAAATAAATTTCAAGGTTATGTAATATAAACTTATAAATATATTTTCTAATTTTTTGTAATGGTTATAATAAGGTTTTAAGTTTAGCTCTATTATTTAACAGGAGAAATGTAGAATTTTTCAATTTGATAATTTAACCTAAGAATCTCTGATCATGATGGTCATACACTCATTTCAATTCTAGAATTTTACAATCTAGAATTGTATTGAGATTGTGATATTGATTTTGATGTCAAGTCTTCACATTAGGAAAATTAACCTAAAAGTGTTTTTGCTCCCTTCTTTCTATAAAAGGGAATTTAGGGTCATTTGATTTGGGTTAGAAAATTGATTATGGGTATTGACTTTTGCAAATCTAATCAAACAAAGAATATGATTCTCTACTTACTACTAGCAAAGCTTGAATCCATTGAATTATATCATATTGCAAATAAAGTAATGAGAATCTCTACGAATTGTATATGCATTGCTATATTTTCAAAAAAGTAATGATAGTCTTCAAGATTTGTACCATATCATAGAGCTAAATAATGCAAATAAAAATTAATATTAATGGCAAAATGATTGATGGTAATATCAACCACACATATTTTTAACATTGGGACATGCAAATAAAAATCAATATTAATACTAAAATTTGAATGATTGATGGAATTATCAACCACATACATGTGTTTTTGACATTAGAATATGTTATAACTTATTATGCATGATAGATGATGAGATACAAATAATAGTCTAGAATCTAGACAATAGACTATGATAATAATTTTAATAAATACCTAGGACCAGTTGTTTCTAAAACTATTAGAGTTGTCACATCATCTCATCATTGGGACTACCGAATTCCTTGCCATGAAGTTTAGATCTTCCTTCATTATTTGGTATGTTTTATTTAGTCTGCACACCTCTACTTAACATGATCTCAAGTTTAATGCTACCAATACTATTACTTGAGTTACTAATATCATTATTCTTGGAACTCTTAACTTGGTTTTAAATGTTGTCCACCCCTCTTATTTGACATTTCTTCCTCTACATGTTCAATTTCCTATCATAAGAAAAATTATGAACATCACACCTAGATGCATAGAGCCTTGATAATTTTTCCGAATTCTTGTCTAGTTTATTTCTTATCTTTGACTTCAGGAACCCCAAAGCATTGAAAACTCTCTCATCCAACACTGACCCTAATACCATGGGCAAACATAAATCAACAAGATTGAAATATTTTGGTATTGAATCCTTCAATATTTTTCTCTGAGCTATATTTTTCCAAATCTTGGTTAGCAATCCTTTTTCTTTGGGCTTCCAAATAAGTTCATATTATTCCTTCATTATCTCTATAAAGTGAAATGACTTCTTTCTAAAACAAGATTTATATTAAATTCCTTTTAGATTTTTTATTACGTAAAATAGGTTTTAAGGACCAAAAACCTTGTACAAAGTATCATTGAAAGAAGAGCAAAGAAGCTCAAACAACAGAAGGCCTCATAGCCAAAAAAGAAAAGACAATACAAGCCAAAAACAAGAGGCTAGAATACAACTATGCATAAAAAGATAGAAAAAGAAAAGAAAAAAGATAGCCCCATGATAGCTACAAAATCTTCAGAAGGTACATTTCTTGGTCTTCCAGGATGTTCATATTTTCTACAAATGTTGTCATGTCATCCAAAAAAAAATTTGTTGCACCTTCATTCTTCTTGGAATTGGCCCTTGTGTGCTTGCTCAAGCCCTGGTCCTCTTTCATAGAATTAGAGTCTTGGCCTTTACTCTGTTCCATCTAATTTAGCAGGGTGTTAAAGTTGTCAACCATGGTCTTCAATATAGTGCAATTCTGATCTGCCAATTTCTTAACCATTTTTTCCAAGTTACCCACTGTAGTATCCAAACCATCCATCCTTTTTTGAAGATCTTTTCCTAGCTAATCTAAATTTATGTTCTTGGCTTCAAGTGGTGGTACATGCTTCATCAAATTCTTTACCTCTTTTGTGTTGCCTATAACCTTAGAAAGTCTATCAATGTGTTGGCCTAGTGTTCTCTCCCCCCTTGTTGTCTTGTTGAGCTAATCAAAATTCCTTGAAATACCATGCATTAGCTACTTTAGGGTGCCAATATCCTTCATCATTATACCTAGGTTACCAAAGATTCTCTTTAGAAACCCTTGGTCATCCTTATCCCTGTTACGCTGAAAGAATTCCTCATGCTCCCCCTGTTTGTTCCTATCTAGCTCCATCTCCTTAAGTTCTTTCTCAACATCCACATCCTGAGCAAGCACTCTTTTCCTTTTTATTTCCACCCTCTTAATTAAGAGTTCATCATTAGAGGGGACAAAATATCTTTCAACATTCTTCCCCTTGTTTCTTGAAGCCTTGCCAAATGTTCTTTTCTTCTCAATACCCTTTTCCTACTCCTCAAAATCACTATCTTGTTCTGATTCAATCTCTTTTCCCTTCCTTTTCTTCTTGGATGAGCTCCCAAGATCACCTTTCTTCCTCTTCTTCATTTCAACCTCATCCATTTCCTCCTCTGTATCCTCATCAAATTCCTCCTTTGTTTCACTTCCCTCCATCTCACAATCTAAAGATTTCTTGCTCTGTCAAGGCCTATCCACTTTTTTGGATTTGAAAAGGTTCATTATTAAAACCAGTAACCCCTCATGATAGGCATGATCATCCTCTAAATCATTTTGAATGGCTAAAATAGAATTACCCTAAGATTTTTTGAGGTAAAAGGGTAAATTTATCCTTACCCTATGCCTAAAATGGTTAGCCAACATGAAATGGTGACCATATATCTTAGTAAAGCAGCCATCTAAAGCAAGATACTCTATCACCACAAACATAACAAATCTCTAGGGGTAAGAAATGGAGCCAGGGCTAAAGTAAGAATTACCAATTTCTACTAGCCTGTTGCATTCCTTAGCCAAGTTTTCAAACTCTTCAACCACCTAATCTGAAAGCTTTCTATCCTAGTAGAGGTTAATACCCTCTGTGTCAAGTCTCGTTGCTTCAACAATGATATCTTTAGAAACCTTCATCCTCTGATTCCCCACCAGAATACTCCTAACTTTCCATGTTTTAACAAATTACTAGGTAATGGCAGGGTTACAGCCTTTCAATTTCTCCATATATCCTATAAAATTCCCTTGCTCCAATATGTCCCAAATCTCACTCTTCTTCTTCCACTCTTTGTAGCTTGCCAGTTCAATTCTCTTTCTCCTTCCTCCCATGTTCTTCACACTAAAACAATGGCTTTCACTTCTCAAAAAAATCCACTGCAAGAGAAGACCAGAGTCAAAATCGTAGCCAAGGATTTTAGTGGGAAAAAGGACCCACAATCCATGTGGTATTGAATGATAATACACTGTCCTTGTCATAATAATCTATCACTTCTCAATCATGCCCATATCATTATTACTCCTTGATGGCATATTCATTATTAATGAAACATTGTTGTTTACTTCTAGTTTTCTCATTCTCAATCAATAAAAGCCCCTTGATAGGGAAAATATCACTTTGATTCCAAATTATATTTTCATCACTCTTGCATGCCACATTAGTTGCCCAGTTAGCAACTTGATTAGTTTCTGTATAGTTGTGAGTGACAACACAATTGTCAAATGAATTAATAAGATCAATGGCTTTGCCTATACTATTATTAATAGTCCAAGAAGGAGTAGTAACTTTATTAAGACAATTAATTATATTAAGGGAATCCCACTCAAGCCATATATTATTCAAATTCAAACTTTTGGCATGGCTAAGACCATAGAGGGTTGCACTTGCTTGTGCCACATGGTTATTTTGAACCCCAATAGGAATGGTCATTCCTCCCACTCTATCCCCATTCATATTCCTAATGATGATACCATAGCCTGATGTTCTTGGGTTGCCCTTTGAGGCCCCATCAAAGTTAATCTTATACCAATCTTTCGGAGGGCAATCCCATCTTACTATATCCTTGAGGTTAGGACCATTTTGCACCAAACTAAGACCATTAAAATTCCAATTATGAAACACTGATTCTTCCCAAGAATTTTGAGGTTGGTGCCCTTTTGATAAGATCTGATATTCTCAGACACCATATTCTTAATCTTGCTAAACAACTAACGTAGATTAGTTTCCCTATCCCTAAACACCCTATCATTTTGTTCCTTCCAAACGCCCTAGCAAAGGAATGGAAGGATAAAATCCCACAACCTCATAACCAAAGTATTAGTAGAGGGAGACTTCCAACCATTGAAAAAATCTTGAATTGTAAGGAGGAAAACCCAAGTAATATTCAACAAGCCACAAACCTTTTCCCATAATCTTCTAGTAAAAGAACAATAAATAGTCATATGATTAACTAATTCATGAGCTTCCTTACAAAGATAACATCTATTGACAATGTTAAACCCTCTCTTCAACAAATTGTCTATTGTCAGAATTTTATCCTACAAAAGAATCCAAAAAAATATGTTAACTTTGGGAGTCATACCTTTAAACCAAGCTTTGGCCCAGCAAGGCTCTTGATGCTCTTCAAAAGCTTTAGCATACACTAGAGACACATATAATGACCCATTAGGATTATATTTCCATATTAGAGCATCCTCCTCTTGTCTTAAAAAGACAACATTCAAAATCTTGTTCAGGGATAACTTTAAAAAACCCCTCTTGAAAAAAAAGCCTAAAATGCTGGCGAATCCAACATCTTGGTGGCAAGAAAATTTTAATATCAAGGGTGATTTTTTTTTTCCATATAGGGAAATAAAATATTATATGTTGGTGATTTGTTTCTTGCCCTAGCAAAAATCATTTTGAATGTAGCGAATTAATTTTTTTTCACTGATAGATATATAAATGATGGCTATTTTTTCCTTTGCCAAAAATTAATTAATAATGTCAGAGGTGAATTACTTGTTTTGTAGGAAAATGAATAATAATGGTCTTGGCTAATCTTCAGTGGTAAACTGAAAAATTGTTTAATCTGAAAGCGAAATTTGCACATGTATTGGTTAGTGACTGTACTGACTGTTGAGTAATCACTTTCAAGTTTCAACTTGTGTACTATCTTAGGTGTGTTATTAATAATGTCATAACATCGTTACGTTAGTGTCACAATTGCCAAGTCGACTATCATCACTTTTGTTATGTTAATAGTAAATACAATAGTTTTATTGATTGTTGATTAGTTAGAGATCAATGATAGTAGATGCATCTCAGGGCCACTCACTTGACTTGGGGTCACACGTAATTTTTTGGAATGGAGACACGTGGAAAAGTTTACATGGAAATCATTAATCATGTCAGGCACTATTGACTGTCTGACATTAATGTCAGCACATTTTGACATTTCACACACTTAAAAATTAATAGGAATACAAAAAAAAAAGATATGGAAGATCTTGAATGCCACGTCGCCAAAGAATTAGATGCAACTGCAGTTTGCCATTAAATAGGCTCTTCAATTCCTCTTTCAATATCATTTCTCATATTCTAATTTCTTTAATCTAAATTTGGTTTGTAGTTGCACTTTGCAAAGTTTTCAATTTCTTGAATCGTAGTCATGGATACACCAATTCGCCTAAAATGCACTAATATGACTCTGCAAAAGCCTTTTCTGGGCAAAATTCTTGATGATGTCATTGCCATGGTTTGCAAGGTAGATAGTCAAAGTCTTTTTATCTGCCATGCTATATGCATGGTACTCAGCCATGAATTCTTGAGAAATAATAAGAGGTACCGTGTGTCCACGGATATTACCTCTCGCGACCACAATTCTGGATGAATCTAGGCAGATGGGAAAAGATTCTCCAAATCGGCCCGAAATTCCTCTCAAATCGTCGATGACTCGATGTTCATACTCATTATTATTATTATATTATATAAATATTATATGGTTTAGGGTTTAGGGTTTCTCCATGTGTCACGATTCCAGATGAATATGGGTAGATGGGAAAAGATTCCCCAAATCGGCTCGAAATTCCTCCTGGGCCATCGATGACTCAATGGACATTATTATTATTATATTATATAAATATTATATAGTTTAGGGTTTAGGGTTTAGGGTTTCTCTTGGGCTGTCGATCTATCAGATTGAGTCTGAGATAGTCATTATATATTTTATTAAATTTATTATTATTATTATATTATATTATATTACATGGTTATATTTATATTTTATTATATGGTTATGATTATATCATATGGCTATAATTATATTATATTATATTATATTATATGTTCTATTATATAATAAATAATTATAAATAATAATATTATTATTTTTATAATAATAATAAATCTTAAATGATTACATAATATAAGTAATATTATTTTTAATTGAATGCCAAAAACCATATTATAATTTATAAAAAAATACATTATTAAAATATAGAATATAAATCAATGCACTTACATTAAAAAAATTAAAAATATTTAACAACAATAATAATTTAATAATTTAATTAAAAATAATAGAACATATGATATAATTATTTATACTATAATATAATATAATATAATTACAACCATATGATTTGATATAATCATAACCATATAATATAATAATAATAATGACCATCGAGTCATCGATGGCCCGGGATGAATTTTGGACCGATTTGGAGAATCTTTTTCCATCTGCCCAGATTCATCTGGAATCTAATATTATTTTTAATTGAATGCCAAAAAACATATTATAATTTAGAAAAAAATACATTATTAAAATATAAAATATAAACCAATGCACTTATATTAAAAAAAATAAAAAATATTTAACAACAATAATAATTTAATTAAAAATAATATAACATATGATATAATTATTTATACTATAATATAATATAATTACAACCATATGATATAATCATAACCATATAATATAATATAATTATAACCATATAATATTTATATAATATAATAATAATAATGACCATCGAGTCATCGATGGCCCGGGATGAATCTCGATCTATCAGATTGAGATGGTCATTATTATTATCATTATATTATATTATTTAATATAATATTACATATAATATTATATAAATAATATTACATATAATATTATATAAATAATATTAAATAATATAATATGATAACAATAATAAATTTAATAACCATTTGATAGTCTATAGATCGACAGCCCGAGATGAATTTTGGGTCGATTTGGGGAATCCTTTCACATCTGCCAAGATTCATTCAGAATCATGACCTGTGTAACTTATGTACATCACTACATTATTTAATATTGACTTTGAGTCTTGACAATTTATTACTATTAGATGTACATTGTACATAAAAGTTAAAACTATTAATTACTTATTACTTTCGTTTTAACTATTAAACTTCAAGTATTACCTTTTTAGAGTATGAAGTTGAGAGTTCTGGAACTGTAAGACGAGAGTCGATACAATAGCCATAGGGTTTTCAAATTTTAAATTTTCAAAGACTGGCATAATTCCATTTTGTGTTCTGATTTTTGAAGACTGAAAGTGTGATTCGTGAAACTTGGGTATCAGACGACAACACCAATTATCCAATCTCAATTCCAGGTATTTAATTTTTGTCAAAAAAATTCCATTGCAATTTGAAACAATAGAAATCTTGATTTTAATTACCTTAGGTTTACACCTTACAATTATTTTGAATAGGGTTTGAAGTCTAATAACTAGTAGCAGCCAGGCATGGGCAAAACAAAGTCAAAAACCTCCCAAACGAGTGCACCCATAAAGGAAAAGAACTCCATTATACAACTCAGACAAATGCTACAAACTCCAGGTTTCACTAATGAATGTCATGATATTTTTTATCCTATTATCCATGGAGATTCTGGAATCATGGCAATTAGACATTCACTATTTAGTAAGTGGAAAGATCCCCAGAAGGGGAGAATTTATTACAAATATAACAGCAGTATTGGTGCATATACAAATAAACTAGCTGCTTTGGTTACTGGATTAGCAAACCTCACTGTACTCGAAGTATTCCCTTGCCCTGAAATTTTAATGTTATGCACTCAGAATTATGATGAAAATAGAAAGGCAATTGTAAACCAAAACACTTAGGAGGAAATTTTATCAATAACTGAGAGTGAATTTTTCACTCTGTTAGACCTAGGGTTAGGGTTTAGAATAGAAAGCTCTAAGGAGCGCATTGATTTGGATAAACTAGCTTAGGCTTATGAGAAGCTAGAAAGAAGTTTTCAAGATTCATATATTAAGGGTTTAATACCCTTAGAGTCCACTACTAGTGTTACTGTTACACTAGACAAAGACCATAAGCCTCCTTATCAATATGATATTTTTGTGCCATGGCTTCAGAATACTATTTCTTTGTTATCATTTTACTTGGAATTGGACAGTAACAAGGAAGTGGGGGCCAGTGTTCTTGAAATGATTTATAATATCTATTGTCAAGGTCAGTCAGCTGACAATGTAGCAGTAAGATATGATTTTGTTTGGTACATTATTGAATCTATGCAACAACAATTACTAATGATTAAACAAAGTACAACTACAGGCAAGAGGAAGACATTTAGGTTCACAAGTTACTTGTGCTACCTTCTTTTAGAAAAGTATCGCCCAATATTTGAGACAAAGAACAACAAGCTTGATATTGAGGTCTATAAGTTTGATGAGAAAACCCAGAAGAAATCAGAGACACCAAGTCCAGTATATGAGTGGACACATAAGATGAGGATGACTGCTAACAATAAAAACTACAACCATTTTGTAGACTTCTTTTTGGCACCTATTTACCAAAGAATCGCAGGCACTACAATGCCTGGATTGTATGTGTCTTGTAAAGATTGCATTCAATTGGGAAGTCAGATTCAATTGGCTGACTAGTTCTTCATGGAAGAGTACATTGTCTTAAGGTTTTACGGTTTAGTGGTTGAACCCTGCAAACTTCCAATGCATGTTATAGAAAAAGTTTTTGCACTGGAATATGTAAGGAAGATGGAGAGTGTAAATGAACTTTTCAATAGACAACAAAAGAAAATGATATTTCCTTCCTTGCCTTTCACAATTGGAGGCCTCACATTTGAGTAGTGATTTTTTTAGTGGCGAATCTTCGCCAATTGGCTATTTCGTCTCTTTGCAAAATCGCAATTTGGCAAATAAAACCTATATACAGGGTCAACCATATCGCCAAGATATTAAATTATTTGGGTCAAAATCCAAGGCTAATCACTTATTAGTTTACATATAATTGGTTGCAAATCCCGGTCCAATCGCTAATGTAATCTACATTTAAAACACAATTATTTTAAAAATTTTGCTTGTGTTTCCCTAATGTTTTCTTATTGGACAATGTTATTTCGCCCTTAAAATAAAATAAAAATTTCCCTACGATTGCACATCGCCCACCATTTTACTGACATGTGTCTCAACTATCCCTGTTTAGCCAACTATTTTATGTTTTAGTCTTTGGCATACGTGTCCTAATTTCGAGAAGATTGAGACTTTATTGTATGTCGTTTAAAATTAGGCCCAAAATAGAATGAAGCCATTGATCTATATTAAATCAATGGTCCAAATTAATTCTTTTCACCATAAAATGACAACATTAAAAGTGATGAGGACCAAGTTGGCAATAAAAAAAGGGTACATTATTAATTGAATCTTAATGGATTGGCATACTACAAGTACACTTTATAGTGTACACTTGGCATGTGGGCCATGGACCACTTTTGACTCTATAAATTCACCGAAAAATTAAATAATCTCCCTTTGAAAATTGACATATTATCCAACTATATTAATATTTTGTGTTGTATAAAATAATTAATTTGCCTCTTACATTACGAAAATATTTATGACCAACAAAAAAAATAGCCTACATTTATTTGCGTACCCAAAAAAAAAAAAAATTATTATTAAATTTTGATATGGAAATGAAAATTTCACCAATAGAAAATAATTTTCTCCCTTGCCTCGAATGAAAAAATTGCCCTCGGTTAGAAATTTTTTTTGCATATTTAATGTTGAATTCGCTAGCATTTTACATATTTTTCTCGAGAGGGGTTTCTTAAAGTTATCCCTGCATTTGAGAGAAAGGCTTTCAAAGTGGCAAATGAATTGGTAACTTTTTTTGGCTTTCATTTTGTTAGTCACTAGAATTATGATCCACTGAACATAATAAAAACAAGACTTATTGCCAATGGGAACTTTGCGAGAAAATATCAACACCAAGAGATGTCATTGATAAAAATTTAAAAAACAAGGATTTGTGGGATGAGGTTAAGAAAGAGATGGAGAAACATGCAGCTGAGAATAATATTTCAATGCAACAATTGTCATCCCAAATTATGACATTGCACATATTAGAGTCACACAAATAAGGGCCTCTGACATACTTAAATTTCTATGAGAAAGCATCTAAACCTTCTAAGAAGTCTATGCCAAAAGCAATTAAAGAGGCATGCATATTTGAAATGTGGTGTCAAACCAAGATAACTAAGTTTTGGAAAATGAGGAAAAATTTGGGTGAACCAAAGACATCAGCAAATTTTGAGGAAATTGATGAGGATGACCTTTTCAGCACTTATTGGGATAAAGAGCATCCAACTATACTATATCAACTTAATAGTTGTAGTGACAATGATATTCAAAGACAGGAGGATCTCCAGTCTGATGCTGACATTTAAGGTATTCAGGATTCTGGGTCAACCAGGGGTAGAGATATTATTAAACTTCAAATGAGTGATTCTACTAAACAAACATATGGTAAAGGAGCAACTATGATACAAAAAAGTGGTTATGTAGGTATAGGGCCCATTGGTGCAAGTGGTGATGGGATTTGGAATCCAGTTCCACTACCAAACCCACCCAAAAGAGGAAGTAAACCAATCATTGGAAGCTCCGAGATTAAAGACGATTCATCTAAAAAGGGAAAAAAACATTATACTTCTGCTTCTGAAGGTCATCCCAACACATTATTTGTTAAATCTTCAAATCCAGTTGTAGTTGATCCCACTGACACTAGCACTAGCATGGATGAACCTTGTGCAAAAAAGAAAAAACTTATGACAATTACACTGCAAGAAATGTCAGCGATTACTTTAGCAATGTATGCACCAGTGGCTTCTGTAAAAAACCCTAAAAATAGTCCTAAAATGCCAAGATTTGGAATGGGCCATCTTCAGTATGTTGGCAATCCTCAAAATACAATTGTAGGTGGAGTAAGTTTAGCTAGAGATGGAGGAGCATCAGCATTCAATGATACAGTTGATAATTCACCTTTCAAACACTCAATTGTGTCAAATAACCCAGATTTTAGTTTGAAAGAGTTTGCATCAAAGTTTGAACAGACAAGCGAAAAAAATAGGCAAATTATGAAGACTTTGAAAAGTGATGTAGTTTTCAAATGTTAGGGATCTACTAACAGAATATTTCCAACATATGATCCAAACAATGAAATGATGAACTTCATGGCTTTTATGCCCTTTGGTAGAGATAATAATCCACCACAAAATGTAATAAATCATAATGATATACAAGTTACCAGTCTTCAAATGGATTTGTCAAAAGTGAAAAATATTGACAAAATCAATATATCAAAAGAGAGCAACAGAATGGTCTACTCTACACTTCTGAAAGTGGAGAGGAAAAACAAAAGGCTTACAAAACAAATAGAAAAGTTACAGGCAGACCTTGATAATGTGAAGGCGAAGGAGAAAGTAGCAGACAATAGGTTCAAAGAATTGCAAAACAGGATAAAGAAATCTTCTCCTACAGAGGAAATTTTCCAGTAAGAAAAGATGAATGAACAAGTGCAACATTTGACTAAAGAATTGGATGAGTGCCAAAACAGACTTAAGAATGAACAAGCATCTACTGCACAATTGTTCAAGTCTATAGAGAGTAGTGCATAGGTCATTAATCAATTGAAAACTGAGCTGGAATCTACTGCCAAGGAAAATAAAATTTTGAAGGATGAATGGGAGAAGGAAAAGAAAAAAGTGGAGTCTAGGGAAAGTATGATTTTTAATTTGCAAAAGGAATTGGGGAATGAGAAAAAAAAAGAGGAGTCTACTGCAAACACAATCCACAATTTGAATAACCAATTGGAGAATATGAAACAAAAATATTTGTCAACTGTAAAAACTATCAGTGATTTGAAGGAGGAATTGGAGAATGCAAAGAAAATGGAGTCTAGTGTTACTGCAAGCACTAACACAATCCACAAATTGAGGAGGGAATTGGAGAATGCAAAGAAAAAAAAGGAGTCAGCTGCAATGAAAAACCTTGATTTGAGAAAGGAATTGGAGAACACAAAGAAAGAGGAGTCTACTCAAATTCTTCATGATTTGAAGAAGGAATTGGACAGTGCGAAGAAAAAGGAGGAGTCCACTTCAAAGACAATCCATGATTTCAAAAGGGAACTTGAGGAAAACAAGAAAAAAGAGGTAACTACTGCAAATAAAACCAAAGATTTGAAGAAGAAATTGGAGGATGAGAGGAAGAGAGCAACTGATTGGCAAAGGCAACTAGAGGAAATGTAGAAAAAGAGATTCTGAAATGAAGAAAAAGGTGGAGAATGTAATGGCAAAAAATAGAACGACCTCTTCTGAAGAACATCATGTGAAGGATACTATAATAAACATAGTTAAGCTTATCAAACAAGAAATTTGGGACAAAATAATGATGATCAGTGATGGTTTGGTTGAATGGCTTGATTTAAATAGCAATCTCAGAGTTGTCTTTGAAAATGTAAAAATTGATTTTCAGGCTAAAAGACAAATCTTCACCAATTCCTTAAAAGATCTTTTTGACCAAGTTCTCAATAAACTAAAGAGATCCAATGATAGGGATTTGGAAAGCCATGGAATAAACAAAAACTTGGATGCCTGTGTAATGGCCATTAATGTCTCTCAATATTGTGAAGAAGTAACACGAATTGGTGAATCACTCAATTCTGCTTCCAAAGAGTTGATGAAGATGAATAACACCATAGTGAAATTGTTGAATGTTGGATTACCAAATCCAGCTAACTCAGAAAACACATTCATTGGAAATGAAAATTACATGAAAAATTTGCAAGGCAGGATGAATTCTAATTTAGGAGAATTGCCTGAGGAATTCACTCTAGAGGGAATTGCAAGTTACATCAAACCACTGTCAACAATGAGTGATGCTATAGATAGATTCCTCCTATCATATGATTCTATCTCTCAGAAATATTTTTTGTTGATGAGACTACAACTAATTAGCTATAACCTCAAAAAAATGGGGCTTCCAAATGATGTAGAATGGAGTGCCCTAAAGAAATTCAGTGAAGCTGGGTCATCTTCTCAAACTGTTACTATTGCTATCAGTGGTAGTCATAGTTGATAGCACTAAGTAGTAACATTGTAACAACTTAGTAAGTGATAGAACTATAATCGTTTTGTTATTTTTTGCTCTTTAATTTCAAATTTTGGATTTAATTTCAACTTTTTTTAATGTAATTGTTACAGGAATCAAGAGCCAGCATATCAAGATAGTTGGGCAGCCAAGCACTAGCATACTATGGCATATTAGGAATCAAGAGCCAACATATTTTATCATATATACAATTACAAACTGACCTACAGCTATTGTTTCTCCCTTGTATCTGCAAAAAGGAATTGACAGTCATTGCAATTTGACATTGAGTCATTTGCAAAGGGTTGTAGTTGTTTGTAAATGACAATCATTAAATGTATTATGTTATAGGTTGATTTGTAATTATAAATTATAATACATTTTTTTTTTTAAATGGAGCTTATTCTATTAAATGCATTATGTTACAATTTCTTAAAGAAACTAGAATCAATGAAAATCTCAACATGTTAAAAAAATACAATCAATGAAAATCTCCACATGTAAGTACTATGTTTGTAACATCAACATGTTCAAACTTCAAAAATAAATAAATAAAATTAAGCATCTATAAAAGGACAGTGAATGAAGGCTATAAATTAACTTCTACAACCATGTTGCATAATTAATTAGTATGTAGAGTCTTATATCAGAGCTACTAGCCTACTACTTGACTCACATAGAAGGTTGAGAAGCTGCTATAGTTGCCATTCTGCCTAGACTAACTCAACATCACTATCATCAGAATCCTCCTCATTTATTGCATATAACATTTCATTGTTTTTTGTGTTTTCTTCAGATTTACTATCAGTGTCAGACTCACTATGCATGCCAAATTCAACATCATCTTCATTGCTTTGACTTTCAATATCACGATATGAACCACTGCCACCGCCACTACCACTACCACTTGTGTTTGAAATGTTGGCAATCCCTCTTCTTTGACATTGGTTTCTCCAAATGTTGACAGCCCTATCATAAGGGAAACTTTCTACCTCATACCTAGAATTATAGAGCCTTAGACAATTATCCAATTTTTTGTCTAATTTGTTTCTAACCTTTGACTTAAGGAAGCCCAAAGTACTGAAAACTCTCTCATCCTCCACTAAACCCAGTATCATTGTCAAACATAAATTGGTAAGCTTGAAATATTTTGGTATTCCCTCTCTCAACTAATTGCTCTCACCAAGGTTTTTCCAAAGCTTTGTTACCTCTCCCTCTTCATTTGGGTTCTCCATAATAGCATATTGTTCCCTAATTATGTTTGCAAAAGAGTATGATTGATCTCTCAGTCGAGTTCCATCTAAAATTTCATTTATGGTGACTCCATTGATTACTTTAGGTGTGCAAAAATGTTGAATCAGAGTCGTCATCCTTCTTCAAAAATCATTTGGACTGTTTAGAGACCAATATTATGGAAAAATAATTGACATTGCTTCCAACAGTTCCTCTAGAGGGAATCTGAATCTGATTTCTGATGATAGATTGTAGCAAACTTGCTTGACAAAGTCAAGCATAGAGTCTTTGATCTTCTTGAAGGCTTTACTTGTAACACGTGAAAGTACCTTCTCTAGTTTTGATTCAACTTCACTTCCTACTTCATTGGGGTTGGAGTTGGCGTTGATGCGAGCATAGTACTGCATTGGTATGTCAACTCCACGTACCCTGGCATATACCTCATCGTTTGCACCAATATGTAAAAAGTTCCTAGGATTGTTCAAATCTGAGATTTCTAACCACTTTGCAAACTTTGTTTCATCTAATGGTAATAATTGGTATAGAGTATCCAAGCTACTACATGTCATTTTACGCAACTTATTATATTCTTCAATGTACATAGCTCTTTGTTGAACCTTTTTTATAATATTTCTCATGTCTTGTAGCATGGGGAGAATAGCTACTAAAGTGAAGAGTACCTTAATATTAGTTAGGCTTGAATATAGCTGAGGGAATCTATCTCGCACAGAGTGGATTAGTCCAAGCAATGATGGGTATTTAGACATTACTCAATGCACTGATCCATCCAAAGAGATCCATCTGGTATCATTGTCTTTAAGAAGCTTCCTCCCATTAGTAAGTCCTACAGCAAAGTGTTGAAATTCTCAAAGCCATTTTGGACTTCGACAGAAGTATTGGTAAATCTCTTTGATTAGAGATTCCACTTTACTTACACAACCAAAATTGTTGACAATTCCAAAAGCTAGATTCATTCAATGGGCCATGCAATGAATGGGAATAGCGTAGGGTGCCAAATCATTCTTGATCTTTTTGCAAAGACTTCCTTTATGACCTTGCATAATCGAAGCACCATCTACTCCAACACACACCAACTTTTTGGCAATCTCCATGCTATCCAAATTTCCATATTCAATTAGAGTAGTCTTTAATAATTCATATAAGTTTTCAGCTGTCACACTACAATTCAATTTAACAACAGATAGTAGAAATGGTTGACGAAAAAGATTATTTACAGTATAAACATGCATGCACACCCAAGAAGTATTATCAATTATTGTAACTTTATCTAGAGACAATGCAATGAAATCTAAGTTTTTTATAGATTCCTTCATATCTTCTATTTCAACCTATGCAAGACATTTAGCCCATTCTCACCTACTGTTTACTAACCAATGACTGTTAGGATGGTTTCAAGTTTTCAAAAATGCAATAATGCAATCATTGTAGGGTAGTCCATCATAGGGCATCCTCTACTCAATATATAAAAGACCACACCCAATTGAACTACTTTTCCCATATTTTGCACTTTTGTTGCTTTCCCAATGGAACCTTTTACTATAGAACACTTCTCTCGTATTTTCTCGTGTAACTCATATATTTTAGCATTCCTGATATGTAGATAGTTCTCCTTTGTTTTCCAAGTTAGCTCAAATTTTTTGACTCCATCTATAATTTCCTTCTTGTAAACTTTACCGACATGCTTTTCTATGGTATCAATTTTAACCTGCAACCTCTTCTCCTCCTTTGTTATCTCTGTGCAAATCTTACATCTGCATTCTGTAGGAGGCTCACCATCATTTGGATTGGGCACCGGTTCAATGAACTAGTACTTTTCCACCCATTCTAATTGAAAATTCCTTTTGGACAGATCCTAGCAAAATTGATCTTTCTTCGATTCCAGTTTTCTTTTCCCCTTTTGTGCATGAACCTGATTTATGGAATCAATTTTGGTTTTCTTAATTGACTGGTCCGAGACTGACTCCAACTCTATAATCTTAGTTTGTGACTCCCTACTCGGGGGAAGTTCCTCCAGATCTTGTTTAAGTTCATCCTCGACTGAGATATCAGATTCACCAACTTGAACTTCAATACTGTTTGAGGGTTCAACTTGTGATGAATCTCCTTTTTTAATAACCGCTAGAGATCTAACTTGTGAATCTTGTAGGTTGCCAACATTTCCACCACCAAAATATGCCGCTATGGTTCTACGTTTTGGTAATAGTGGCCTCTCTTGGATTTCAGATTTCAGGGATCCAACCCCTCTTATTTGACATGGCAAACCGATAAAGGCTGCAAAAAAATCAACTTAGTTGTTGAACAAGAGACTTAACTACTTAGACTATGTATAATAACAATAATATGATTCATTCTTAAAAAAAGGGTGCTACTACTATAGTACTATAGTCTATGGTACTACCCAATATAATTTGCAAACCTAATACCTATAGGCTATCTTAGCATGTGAGATGTCTAGTCACCAATGAACACTGGATAGTGAAACTAAAAAAATAACCAGTACCACTTACAAAATAATTTAAAAATCACTTTCCTTTTACAAAAACTAGTGTCTACGAGTTAATGGCCAATGAACTCAGCACTCTAAAAGTTTGGCAGCAATAAGAAATGCCAGTCTCCAGACCAGAAAATAGCGAATTGTGTAGAATAATAATCTCTTATAGTCCAATCTAGGTTGGCAAATTAGGTGGGATTAACAAGCAGGAATGTCAAATGCAGGTGAAATACACCTTTCGATGCAAGCCTATAGTAGGAAACAATTGGCTAAATGGGGCGGGTGATCGACACACGTTGGTAAAATGGTTGGCGACACCCAACCCAAGGGAAAATTTATATGGTTCTAGTAATGGCGAAATAACATCGACCAATAAGAAACAGCATGCAAAGGCTGGCGATATGTTTAAAATAAATGTATCCAAACTGTATATCACATTGGCGATTGCACCAATATTTTTTACCAATCATGTGATAACTAATGGGCAACCACCCCAGGCGTTGGACCCAAATATGATAAATATTTGCCAAATGATGATTGCCCCATCAAACGGGATCGCCAAAAGGTGAAGATTCGTCGCTAAAGTAATCCATGATCTTGTTGAGATCATTAAGATTTTTATCCACTCTATTGAGGTTAACCCAATTATTCTCCTCCCAATAATCTTCAACAAAAATTTCGAAGAGATTCTTGCACTACTCCATAAATTTGTTCCATCTTTGATCATAACTGAGGGGGCGATCAAGAATCCAAATATCATCCCCAAAAAGAACAATCCTCCCATTTTCCACCTTCCATCTGACCCCTTTATTAATAATCTACTTCTTTTCTTTAGCATGTTCCCAAATCATTTAACCCCCTTGTAAAGTCTCATTGTTAAGGAAGAGTTTAAGATCTTGATTCTCCCTATTATATTTATCATTCCAAATATCTTGCCATTCTCCTTCCTCTTTATGCCATCTCCATATCAACTTGGCAAGCAAAGAATCATTCATAGAGGTAGTAACTCTTCTAAGACCAAGGCCACCTTTATTGAAAGGCAAGAAAACTTTCTCCCATGCAATCAAGGCCAATCATTTCTTTTTTTCCATACTCGTCCATAAGAAAAGCTTCTGAATTTTTTCAATTGCCAAAGAAACTTTCTAGGGATCTTAAAAACACTCAACGAATATAGCGAAACATTCTATAAGGTGGATTTGAGAACAATAACCTTACCAGCTTGGCTGAGGAGGGACCCTTTCCACCTTGCTAACTTTGAATGGAATTTTTCAATTAGCGAACAAATTCCTTTTAGAGTTACTCCATTAATTCCTTTAGTTTTTAAATAATGGTCTATCAAAGTAGCTCATTTTTTTTTAAAAATGGGTGTTTGTAATTCCAATAATGAGGAAACATAATAGACATGGAATTAGATAGTCTAATTAGAGGGAATCTTTCTCTAAGCTACAATGAAAGATCATAGAAAATTTCCTTCACAAAAATAATTATAGAATCAACAATATTGGGAAAGACGTCATTTGTAACACTTGATAGTTGCTTCTTGGATTTATTTACTAGTTCCCCAAATTCGACCCTAGAGAAGTAGTGCATTGGTATCTCAAAAATGCATTTAATGGCATATAACTCCCTGTTTACACTGATCTATAGAAAATTATCAAGATTCTCCAAATTTCTAAGTCTCATCTAATTGACAAATTTTGCATCAACAAAAAATTATGTAGATATTGATAGAGATGATTGAGGGGCACACATGTAAATCTATGTAGTATAGCATTTTTGCAATATACATAGTTCTTTTTTGGGCCTTGTTTATTGTACTTCTCATTTGCTCAAGCATGGGGAGAAGACTTACTTATATTAAGAGTATCTCTACATTACTTAACTTTCAAAGTAGATACAAAATTTTGGTGTTCCTTCATCGTCATGACTTGAGTTAATTAGACTAAACAATGATGGATTTTCAAAAAAAAAACTTGATGCACTTTTCCATCCAAAGAGATCCATCTAGTATAATTATCTTAAGGAACTTATTCTTGTCAGTTAGTCCTTTTCCAAAGAATTGAAATTCCCTAAGTCATTTTGAACTTCAAGAAAAGTGTTGGTAGATCTATTTGATTAAAAAATCAATTTTGTTTTTTTGAGGATACTTGTTGACCGTTCCAAAAGCTACTTTCATTATGTAGGACATGAAATGAATGCCAACAATGTAAGGTGCATTAATATTTTCTATTTTTGTGCAAAGATCATTCTTGTGGTCTTGCATTACTAAAGCTCCATCTACTCCCCACACAAAGCAACTTTTTTGGCAATCATCTTGTCATTTATACCTCCATATTCAATTAGATAACTCTTTACTAGGTCAAATATGTTTTCTATTGTTGCATTGTTCTTCATTTTAATAATAATTAGTAGATGATATTGCTAGAAAAATATTTGTATATAAACAAGCATGAATACCTAGGTAGTATTATCTATTTTTTAACCTCATCTAAAGACAATGGAAGAAAATTTGAGTCTTTACTTCTTGCCTTTACATGTTCTTTTCCAACCTCAACAAGACAACTACATATTCTCATCTATTGTTTTCTTACCAGTGACTCTTAGGATAGTTACAAACTTTTAGAAAGTGTAATAAAGAACTCAAATATGGGTATTTTTTCATAGCATGCCCTTTTCTCAAAATATAAAAGAAAAACCTTAACTGAAGAGCTTTTCCCATTTGTTCTAGTTCTTTTGCTTTTCCAAGAAAAACTTCAATTAAACCTTTTACTTCAACAAGCTTCATTTGTATTCTCTCTTGAAATTTATATAATTTTTTTGTTCCTAACATGTTGAGATTCCTCCTTGGTTGTCTATCTTATGAACGATTGTTGAACTCCATATATGATTTTCTTCTCGTAAAATTTACCCATATGCTTCTCTATGGCATCAATTTTTAGTTGCAACCTCTTTTCCTTTTTATTTTTCCTTTTTCATATCTTACATCAACATTCTACCAAAGGTTCACCCTAAATTGGATTGTCCATAGGTTCAATTAATGTATATTTTGAGGCCCATTCTATTTGAAAATTCATAATCGATAGATCCTACTTTGGATCTTCTTTTTTATTTTGTACCATTTTTTTATTTGTATTTCCTTCCATTGTTGTGCATCATCACCATCTTTGGCATTCTCATCCAAGTTGATTATATCATTTTGGCTACTCTAGATATTTACCTAAAAATATTCTTCAATTTTATCATGATTAGAGCTATTAGGTTCACCAACTTCTTCAATATGTGGGAGTGGTATACCAATATTTTTGGGTTGGAAATCTTGTAAATATACTTGTGATATTATAGCTTCTTTATTTTGGCCACAATATTTTCCACAACTAATGTACAATGATGAGGTTTTGCATTTTGTTGGTCTTTCTTAGCGTTTCCCAAATGCATGATTCTTACCCTTATTCATGTTCAACATCTCCAACAAAATTAATGTTGCAAAAAAATATTAACTTGTTGAAGAAGTGACAATAGACTATCAGAAATATTTATCTAAATATATTTCATTCTTCTTATACCCTACAATATAAAATATAGATTTCATCATGTTTGAGGTCTCCCAGGAAACCACTAACTACTAAGTTGTACCCACTAAACAATAATGAACTCAAAAATGTAGAAAGATATAGGTGTAACCTTTGGTGAATTCTGAATAATATTTTAACACACTACATAGTACACTTCAAAAATTAATCACTCACCTTTGAGTCTATTGCAATCACAAATGCTCTCAATAGTTTGAGACTCACTATCAACCAAAATTGAGCGAACCAACTGGACTAAATTGTGTAAAATAAAACATGAACGCATTTAAATACCAATCATTTTTTTGGAAAATTCAATGGGAAGCTTATAGGGTATACAAATATTTGGTGAAGCTCGCGTAATAATAACACGTGTTATCTCATGTTTTGAGAAGATTTTGATCTAATCAATATATTTTCACAAACAAAAGAGTTGGTGAAAATGACATTAGTTAATGACAGGTATTGAATCTTGACCCTCCTCTAAATAAATCTTCATAAATCCATGGGCAAATTTAGGTCATCCTAAAATTTCCCTTTAGAAAATCTAGGTAAATGTTTTCAATTTTTGTGTCCAACCAATAAATTTGATGGTTATATCATGCAAAAAATGGAGGAAATTGCATAAATCATGGGGTGATGGGCTTGAGCATTCAACACATTTTTTATTAAGTTCAATCAACATGCCATATACCATATATATAGTTTATTCACCAAATCTCAGTTTGTCGACGTGCAAAATTCGCTAATTGGTCAATATTCACCATTAAAATTTCCATGTGTTGGCTTCTTTAATCTTTGGTTTTGTAAGTTTGTTTAGGGTTTTGATGTTTAATCTTTCTTAATTAATGACTTCTAGTTAATTTTTCTCCTTGTATGATTGTTTATGTCTGTGTGTTTTCCATATAACTCCTTTACTTGGCATTCTTTAGGCATTTTAAGTTAAATGTCGTTAGACCCTTTGTATAACTGATTATGGATAATGCACTTTATTTTCATATGATAATGTCAAATAATGATAAGTAATGCATTCTTAAACATTTTTTTATCATAATAAAGTTGTCATGTCTTCTTTAGAAAATGCTTGGCCTTTTTGTCCAAGGGTTCCTTGGTGGGGCATTATAGTAACATGATGGATAATTAGAAGCTCAAAGGAAAGGAGTCAAGTAGAGTTGTGCTTTATTTGGTTACATTCCTTGACTACCATGTATTACTCTAGATATTTTGATATGAATTTGGTATGATTTGATGAGATTTTTCAAATAATGATAAGTAATGCATTCTTAAACATTTTTTTATAATAATAAAGTTGTCATGTCTTCTTTAGAAAATGCTTGGCCTTTTTGTCCAAGGTTTCCTTGGTGGGGCATTATAGTAACATGATGGATAATTAGAAGCTAAAAGGAAAGGAGTCAAGTAGAGTTGTGCTTTATTTGGTTACATTCCTTGACTACCCTGTATTACTCTAGATATTTTGATATGAATTTGGTAATGATTTGATGAGATTTTTATTTATTTTTTAGACCTCATTTTTAAGTAATTGTAATTTCTCAAATTAAAAAACACTCAAGTTGATTAGCGATAGTCATATTTTAGAATGAGATTGGATTCAGGGATAATAATGTGGGTAGTAATCAAGGTAGGAGGAATTATACCAACAAGAATATCTAAAATATTGAATGACATAAATGATTTTGTCTAGGGGATAGATCACAATGGGTAGAAAGGTGACTAATACAATGGGTCCAAACTGCTAGGAACTTAAGGGGCGAAGGTAAAGTTGAGACGAATCTTGTCAACTAGCACATTGAAACTCTTAAGTTAGACACTAATGTGAAATATTTGCTTACAAGGTTAAAGGGAACACACGAGAAAACAAGAAAGAGTGAGGTATGCACTTTCTTCTCTATAATTATATATAAATATAATCATTTAAAATTATGAAGAAAAAGAGACAATCCACACTATTAGATTTTTGTATCTTTATGAAAGAAAACCGAATAAAATCTCTTCCATGTAGAACCTAGGGTAAAGTAATTCATAAAGCATAATTAGATATTACCATAAGAACAAATAGTATTTAATAGAAATATCTTGGATGAGACATTGAGATAAATGTGTATACTAAATAATTAAAACAAAGATACTTAATCATAAATCTTGTATTAATATATGATGTTTGATGATTTGTCAATATGGGGAAAAAAGAAGAATGTCAAGATAAATGTCTTGGGATTTGAAAATTCATTTGTCATAATGGATGGTTTTTATGATTACAGCTTTCTACACCTCAAATTTGAATTTAGAACTTTAATAGTTTGAGAGCTTCACTTCAACAAATTGTACAAATAGTTAGGGCACTTATGCAAACCATATATTTGTAGTGAAAAAAATAGAAAGATAAAGAGGAAGACCATTCCATAAAAAAGAGTGCAAATGGGTCGTATAAATGATTAAGTTACTTGCACAAATTGTAAATTTAGACTAAGATTGAAAAAAAATGAATAAGAGTGATAGTTGATTTTGAAAGAAAAATTCAAATAATTAAGAACATGTGCAAATGATGATATAATTTATTAGATCATTTGAAGAAAATTGTACATCCAAACTTAAATGAATAATAAAAAGAATAAAAATCAACACCAACCGAAAATATAAATTCAAACAAAAACATTAAAAAATTCGATTATAAACTATTGTTTTAATAGAAATCACAACACATCCACATTTATAAAAAAATTGAAAAATAGAAATACAAAACTTTCACCATCACAATTGATTTTAACAAGCCATGAATATTAAATAGACATTAAAACAAACAAGTAAAACTTTTCACCAATACAAATGAATTAAACAAACCATCTAATTCTCACTAGACACAAGTCATATTTTATGGCTCTACCCACTAAACATTCATACCTATCAATGGTCAAAAAAAAATCAAAAGGCAAACTTTGAATGTTGTAAAGTAAGCCATAAAAAACATCTTTACCAATCCCCATCACCTCATCCACCAATTTCATGAAATGACAAAAGGAAGTGTCAATACTTGGACATTTTTCATGCCTTACCCATCAAAATCTGTCTTAAAAAATCTTAGTGGGTGCCTTCATTTCTTCATGGATTGTGGTCGTACAATCTATGGAGGCCATGGGAGATGGTGAAATCTGAACCACTGATAATCTCTCTCACCTTCCATGGAAGGCAATGCAATGCAAGTGTCCATCACTTTCAACCATTGATGGAATCCATAATCAATTGTCGTTGAATTCCCCTCCATTGCATTGGAGCCCACGGCAGCATTGAATGAAGAGGTATTGTTATTATTATTATTATTTTAAATTTGGTTCTCATTCAAACCTTTTCTATTGGGGCACCATTTTCAACACTAAGGGACCTACAATGGCTGTCTGGTTCATCTCTCAGTCAAACTTTTACTTCCCTCCATTCACACCTCTCTCTTTTCTTGTTCATTGCTTTCTTTGCCCATGTCATTAATGTGGCAATGGAGGACTGATTCACAATCAATTGTGGGTCATAATCAATGTGAGGATTTTATAATTGAATTGTGGGTCATATTCAATGCCAACTTTCAATGCTTGAAAACTATTGAAAATTGTAGAATATAGTATGGAAATTGACTAATATGGGATGTGTTTAAAGCTTTGTTAAAAGAGAGATTGTGAGAGTTCATGAGGGAGAATATATCTCAGGGTTGAAATCATAACTGATTTGGAATATATTTTAATCTTTGATAAAAGTGAATGGGAGAGAATACTACGTGGAAGCTTCTTTTCCTTGTGTTTATCTATTTCTATGTTTTGACTTTGTGTTAGATGGTATATTTTATGTAATAGTTAGTAAATGGTTTTATCTTAGTATGTCTTTGTCATTAGTTGTTTCCAAGATATAGATTCAAACTAGTCATCCATTTATTCATCATTTTAGTTCTAATCTGTCACCACGTAATTGACCTGCGTTATTTATTTGTTTATTTATATGTGTGCATATTTGGACTCTAATTTTCAAATTTGGATTAATTTAAAACTATTAATAATATAATGCAATTAATCAGCTACATGTAATCTTAGACAATGGATATCATATAATCATATTTAAACATATTTTTTAAATAAATGAAAACTAAATAATAACAAAACCTTTAAAAAAATTGAAACATATGTATTAATCCAATTTCTTTGTGTCATAGTATTTAATTTTGCTGAAGTTTTTGCTGACAAATGCAAAATTGAATTAATAAGTCTTTTTCACTTATCATCCACGAGACTCATTGGAAATGTTTACTTTTGACAAATGATGCATGTAATAAAATAAATGAGAGGAGAATGGGAGAACAATGTGTAAATAAATGATTTAATGTAAAGAAAGAAAAATGTATCTTAATAAATGGGATGTTGACATGGCTACAAACTATTGTCATTTGGAATATTAAATAATTTTAAAATGGTAATTTTAAAAATCACAAAAATAAATCAACTGTTCTTATGACTATTGATTTCAAAAATCAATATCTTTTTTTTCAAATATGTAATGATTCAGTCCTATGTTTTTGTTTGTTATTAATCATTATGAGTTGATTACACCACAACTTATTTCAAATTAAATGTAAGGATGGGACATAAGGATTAAACCTAATTTCATTCAAATACATGCATGCATGCATATATACATATATTATGCTTGACCCCAATGTGTGTTGATTACTCCATTGTCTCTTGTGGTGTACATTGACCCAATGAAATATTTTTTCTCGGCATGAGTTCAAATGGTTATGGGACGATTCAATGAAGAAAATCAAATCAAACTCAAGTAACAACTTTAACTTGGACTTTTTCCTCAACAAGGCCCAATATAACGTGGTAACTTGTTAGACTAAATCCAATCCTATATATCATTGACTTAGAGAGCTTATGTCTTCATTGTCTCTTGAGTGTACATTGATCTTATGAGCTATTTTTTCTGGACACAAATCTAAGTGGCTAAGGGATGATTCAATAGTGTCTATCAAATCAAGGCCCCATATAATGTGGTAACTTGTCATACAAATCTAGTATATCATTGATTCAGAGAGTTTGTGCCTTCATTAGTTCTTGTTGAACTCTCTCTCTCTCTCTCTCCATATATATTTGCATTTACATGCATGCATGCATAATGTATGTATATGCATATGTGTGCATATGATATACATGTACACACACACACACAATCTAGGGTTATAGAGTTGAACCAAATGATATATATGGGTGCATATTTATTAAAATTTGAATTTCTTAAGTCATTTTTGTGTCTCTTAATAACTTTTATGATTTGACATGCAAATAACAACGTATTTAAATAATATAAGAACTTATGAATTGACTTATGAATTGAACCATAGTACATTATCAAGTGTCCTAATTGCATTATTAGATTGTTCAACAAGTTCCATATCATTATAGGTATATTGTGTAGTTGATTGTTCTCTTTAATCTAATTCATTATCGTTGTATCAATCCATCTAAGGGTATTGACTAAAGAGAACATGACCACCTCATAATTTATCAAACTCTCTAAAGGTGTTTGTAAACATCACAAGTTCCTTACTGTATTTTGGACAATAAAAGCTCAAGGTAAATGGATTTCAATACCTATTTTAGTCAATTCATTCTAATGGGTATGAATTCTATTATGCACTCTATTCCATTGTTGCTGGCACAATTCTAAACCATATGAAGTATGCTTTTATTTTTTCTCGATAAACCTTTCCTTTCTATTGATTTATATTTTAAAAATTACTTGAGTACATATTACATGAATACATCTATTTTCAAAAAAAAATAGCATGATTGTCTGTCTTTTAACCCCTATCCACCTATCATCTACCAAAAAGTACAAAGTATACTTGTCTTTCATCATACATTTCCCAAAACACCCAAGACCTATACAGAAAAACCAATTTTTTAATAACCCTGTATAATACGAGTTGATTAACCATCACAAACACACTTTAAAAAACTAGCAATACTAGGTCATAAATCTTGGATACCAAAGGAAACGAAAAACAACAAAAACTGATCTAGACACATACACGACTCTATATCATTCATTAAAAAGGTGTTTTCCCTTGGGCTAACCTTGTGACAATTATTCATTAGGCCTTTTCTTACACACGGAGATTCCTCTTCCTCATCCAGAGCCATGGAGTACATAGGACCCCATCCCCATCCTCTACTATGTCTTGATCTCCTTCCTCTCTAGGAATTTGAGCTCTCTCCTTTCTCACCCAATACATCTTTCTAGTCTCCATCATTTGTATCACCAATATTCTATAAGGTGAATTTGTGGAGGGAATTGTTGAAATTGTCCTTTGGTAGCCTAGATTGCACACACGATTTCCAATCCTTGGTGTAGTCAAAGAGATTTTTTCACTCATTTTTTCCTTTAACTATTCTCACCTCTATAATTTTACTAGTTTGCCATAGAATGAAGGGTTCAACATGCTTTGGGTAATCTAACATATGAACCCAATCACCCAAATTTGTGATGAATCCTTGACTCAAACGAAGTAGATTCAAGAGAGCGTCCAAACTTCCTCTCCACTTCATTTTTACACATCTCTTCACAACCCTTCTAGTTTGTTTTGTATTGTTGAATTCCAATCCCCTTGCACAAAACATGGAATCAATGTCCATGCTTGTGTAATAACTATTTTCAGCTAGTATGTACTGTATCCCTAAAAGTCATGAACTATAATCAAGAAAAATATATTATTTTGGGTGAAGATAATATTCATCCTCTTGGGTGACACCTTGCTACAAAAATTCAAATTTTTAAGGTTTTCATGAAAATAATTTCTTCCATTACAACATTTTTCATTGTATTTCTTCACCTCTATTGGTTTAAATGAATAAGTGTTGCCATAGATCCCTTTGAAGGGTTATTTTGGTTTACTGAAACATCGTTACACAAAATAAAACTTGTATAAAATCCTTCCAACATTTATTCCATTATAAATGACTATGAATCTTCTCATGTACATCTACCTCCAATATGACTGATGTGACATTTATCATTTGTTTGTTGCATCAAATTGGATTAGATATACAAATGTGAGTACCCTATATCCTGATGTGTCAGCATCATTATAGTGGTCATTTTATTATATACTTTGACAAAGAGTTTTCTAATTTGTTACCTTCCTTATACACAAGATATTTTAAAGTTTTGAAAGGTTGTCTATTTTTTTTAAATGATTGGTAAAATTTTATCAATTTTCCAAGTTGTGAGTTAAATTTAATTTTGGTGGTGCTGCAAGAAAGGAGGGTTCGGTTGGAGGGGGTATGGTTAGAGATAGTGAGGGAAAAATGCTTCTAGCCTATGCTAGTAATCTAAGGAAAGTCTTGAAAAATGTTGCAGAAGCCATGGCACTCTTTTAGGGATTGAAAATGGTTATTGATGTGGGATGGGAGAATGTAGATATTGAAGGTGATTCAAAAATTATTATAGAAACATTGAAAGGAAACATGAAAGAGGAATGGGCGATCAAAAGGGTGATAGAAGACATAATGCATAAATTACTCATTGTAAAAAGATTTGAGCTGCAGCATATTTTTTGGGAGGGTAACATGTGACAAATGAGATGGTGATGTTAGGTCTGAGAGTGCATGGCTTACGTTGTTGGAGATATTTTAGAGTGTTACCAAATTTGGTAAGACTTTTAGTGAATAACGATATTATCCCATGATTAAGTACATTTGGATAGATTTTTTGGATCATAGTGACAACTCAGTGATGAGTGGACTGATGGGGCCAGGTCACTATGGACAGATGACAAGGAATGATGAAATAGGTACTTACAATAATAAATTTGCATATTTTGAAAGGTCTCATATCAAAGTACAATATGGGCGTATTATTTAAGATTTTTTTGTGCATATCTTCGTACTAGGCACTCAATAATTTATTCAAATTTTAAAAACTTTCAGATTATTATGAACGATCGAAAAGAATGGATTTGGGATAATGACAGTTAGCACATGATAACTAAGCCAAGAAGTGACATGGGAATTCATGAGAATAAAGGCCTTGAGTACTTAGTGCAACTCATTTTTTTGCATAAGTGTGACTGGAATTTTAATAGTTGCCTCTAGTTTAGAGTTCTTAAAGAAGAGAGAATTTTGGTGAAGGTTGTAGATATGGGGGGAGATCTTCTACATATTGAGCCTACGATTATTTAGGATAGTTCTCGTAAACCCTTAATTTAGTGCATGCTTAAAGTGGGGGGATTGGTCCCATTAATGGAGGCACTGAACAACTTTGATGAGAGTTGTTCTCAGCAATTTGCTAACTCCTGGGAAGATAGGAGGGTTACTGTAAATTGTATCACATTCCATATTTTTGAGGAAATTATCTCCTTGGTGATAGGCCTGGAAATGAAAGGGAGAATGTGGTAGAAAGTGACTAGGGTGTCTGATGAAGCTAGTTGAAATCACTTCTTCCAAGAGTATGAAGAACCCGTTCACCATCGAGTTTTTGCGGGAGAAACTTCCAGAGCCTTGGAATGAATTTTTCTTGGTGCTGATGAAATATTTAACCCTTGAAGGGAGGTATAGTGTTTGTTGCTATTATCATTTTCCTCTCTTAAATAACTTTTGTCACCATGATTATATTTCTATTCCATTCATCATGTTACATGAATTAGTGGACACAGTTTCTGATGTTAAAGAGAAGATGAAAAGGGGGATTAATTATACTATCCTCCATGATGGGTTGATGTTCTAACTTTACCAATTCCACCTAGGTCTATTACCCTCTAGGACTATGGAGGTTGATATCCTGGCTCTCCATAACCCCCACCCCCACCATATCCCACTAAGAATTATTGGTTCTAGAGCACCTACCCCCCAACCTTCACCAAGTGGGTCCCTGAAGGAGAGGAAGATTTCCAACCTAGTAAAAAAATGAAAACAGAGAAAGGGAAGTAGAAGGAGCTGGAGGACTCAGATGATGAGGTGAGAGGTGGAAGGCAAAGATCTAGAAGAATTGCAAAAACTAATGCTAAAAGGAAGTTGAGGTCCACGACTTCATAGGAGGAGGATTTGGATTTTGAGTAGATGGCCCACCCCAAACAAAGAATAAAATAGAATACTTCAAACTATGGCTTGGGGAATGAGGAGGAGAAGGAGGTGGAAGTCTCAAACTCTTCAATTTCTAGCTCGGGTGGTGTGACCAAGGGAAGAAAAGAGATGACCCATGTCTCAGCTTCAATTACTATGGGGTGTGTGGACCTCACGTAGGACCAATTCCATGATATGGTGGAAAGAGCCCCCTCCCTTGCGATGAAGTCTTCGCCTGCTAGGGTAATTATCTAAAGATAAGATCATCTCTAACCCCCTAGTTTTGTAGGAAATTGACAAGGACATGGTGGATGGCAATCTAAGTGGAAAGTAGGAGGTCCCTTAAGAGACTCTTAAGCTAGCTAACAAAGAGCTAAGGGAGCAAGTGAATACCCTTGAGTAAAGAGTAAGACTTTTGGAAAAGATCACCATCAAGGTGACACCCGTGGTGGCCACTACTCCACACTTGCTAAAGGATAAGTAGGAGGGGGACTTGACCCATGAAGACTCCAAAATGTTGTTTTATTTCATAGTAGAGGATTGGAACAACATCCTCATTAAAAAGGAAGAATGAGAATAAGCCCAATTAGGGCTTGATCCCCTTAGTTTTCTATGTTTTATGGTTTGATGGTTCTTGAACTTAGTATGTTTTAAAGCGGTTTGGCCTTTATTTATAAAATATTTTAGTTTAAGCAGTATTCTTTTAGCCAATAGTATTAAGATTCCTTGTAAGACATTTTATAATGATTCTTCGAGTATTTTTTTTGATGGATTGACAACAGGAGGGGGTAATTTTGTTTGGTGGCAATCTACTGGTTGTTGGCCAATTTGTCTATTGTAAGGGTTGGCCCCCTTGTTTTGGTTGCTTTTTAATTCAAAAACATTAATGATTATTTTTGTTATCCTTTTAGGTGCAATTTATTTATGTTGAGTTTAGTTTCTAAATCTACCACCAGAAATCAACTTGATCTTTTTCTTTATTATTGGTTGTACTTGCCTTTCCTTCAACATCTTTCTCAACATAACTCATACCTTAAGAGGCTAAGTAGCCCTATGAACCACCATCATTTATTTGTCTGCCATTTTGCAAGTTTATCCCATTCTATTTTTTAATATAGGATTTGGAGAATGATAAGCCCTTGGAATCTCATTAATAATCCATAGTACCATACACATACTTTATAGATTCTTAGTCATTTATCTAATAAATTCAAGTTATGAGTGTACCATCTTAAAAAGTGTACACTTAATTTTTAAGAACTTTTAGTCATCCTTTTAATGATCTTTTAGAACATGGATTCATTTATGATCAATTTTTCACCTATTTTCAACTTTATGTGTATCTATCCCAAATATCTTGGAGATCATCCCAATGCAAGAGTTATCTTAGGTCGAGGTCGATATCGATCTTAACCTTGGGTTGAGGTTTAGGTTTCTATCAATCGAAGGTACTTAGCCTAAGGATCCTGAGCCCATATCTAGGGTTTTTAATTTTTTTCCCACCTATTGTAGTTAGTCCTTTCAATTTTGATCTTTAAATTTCTATAAAAGGAGGACCTTTCACTTCATTTAATCATCCATTATTCATATGTGTGAATTTTACCCATGCTATCAGCTTGAGAACAAGATTGCCACCTTCATTCAATTCATCAATTGAAACAAATATTTCAAGCTGCATTCAAAGAGTTCAAGCCAAGTAAGAAAGGATTCATTGAAGGCCCTAATTTTATGTGATTAATCATACATTTCCTTCTCAAGCTCTAGCTTATTTCTTCATATAAAGGAGATAGTGGAGTTGGCCATCGAGGAATGGGATCTACATTCATCAACATTGCACATGTGTTCTTTGGTAGCTACATGTGACATGACGTACTAAGAGGGGGGAGGGGATGAATCAATACCTAATTTCTTTTTGAAACACTTCTTTTTCACTAACCGATGTCTGTTAAAATACTTCATCTGATAGCTCTCCTTGTAACCACTAGTATTATCGATAGTTAATTTAATCTTGTGAATAATAGCAATGTAAAATAGAAAATCAAATCATAAACTTGTAACATTTAACACACTAATTTTGGTATCACAAATAAACCTTGGTCAAAAGAAAAAAGTGTGCTGGGGGTGATACCCACAACTCATCACTCTAGTAACATGGTGCTTAGTTAAAAGCTTACAATAGTGTTATCTCTTAAATGACTACACTCTATTAAAAGTATTTAATACCCTACTAAGAGTATCAAAAGTCCTATTAAAGAATACTCTGCTAAGAGACTTAATCCCACTAACTCAGTGTTCACCCAATTAAAGGATTTACAATAAGTTCAAAATACAAACTTTTAAGTCTTTTTAAATACCATGCATATACTTTTCCTTTCTTTTTTCTTGATAGGTATGTTATTCCTTTCACTGATTGTTCTCCTTCCAATACCTTGTTGTCTTGTTCTAATTCTAATAGCTTACTATACTATTTTTCTTCTGAGAGCCACTTCATCCACTATCTCGATAATCTCCCTACTACTCTTTTCTTCTTCTTCTTATTGCATGTCTTACTTTCTTTTTCCCACTTCCTGGCCTAATTAGGGTTTCTAGAACATTTCATTAACTATCTTTTACTTTTATTTATTATCATTTTGGTAGACCTTATCAGCTCTAATAAGCTAAAACTTATAGGGTTTCAATAACATTCAAACCTCCAATAGTGTTCTATAATCAATAGTGTAACATAACATGCCTTCTTTAGTCTTCATAACATAGATTTTTTTCCAGCAATTACAATAGTGCACAAATCATACCCACAGGGGTCTAGGATTTTGTCAAGGTAGCAATACCCCACTTTGGCATTAGTGGAAAAACTCAAACTCATTTTTTCTCAATACTCAACTCTCCCTTTGATGTTACTTCATTCTTTTCACATCATATATATATATATATATATATGTCTCCTTCTTATATGCATAATCTCTCTCCCTTTGAAAGCAATGCCAAAGGCAAAAAAGAAAAACTTGATGTGATCCCTATTTATCTCTCTCAATATACTTGATCTGACTCGCTATACTCATCAAGACATTGTTAGCAATTTGGTTAAGAGGATAGTATGGATATACTTTAGTGTTTTCATTTATAGTAAAATATAACCTATATTAAGTCAACAAGATATGAAGACATGTTTTTGGTATGAAGACTTAGAAATTTGTCTAAGTGTTATGAAGATTAAATGCCACCAAAGACACCTTTTTAGTTAGTGCACTTCGCTAATGGAATTTCAACACATGCACACTTGATAGAAGGTAGTACAAGGTATACCAAATCTATATCTAAGAGAGAAAGTTACAATGAGCCCTACGATAATAGTTATTAGAGTTTTACTAGTTGCAGTCATGTACATGCAGAACAAGACAGAGAAAAGGAATTGGTAAATTATGTTAAGAAATTATTTTGATTAACAAAATAATTGCTTAACTATTATGGGATGACATCCTAGATGTTAACCCTAATTTATCATGAAGTGATTTTATATTTTGGGAAGCATAAAGACTTGAATATCATCACAACAAAAGAATCAGGTATAAAGGAAAGAGTTTTGTATGCAAATTTGTGTGATGTCTTGATGTAGGAGCATCATGGATGCAAGGGAAATCTTGCATCACCCAAAAATATTTTATATTCAGTCTTTTCTATTTTAATAAGGACTAGTAGATAGGGTGGTTACTATTTATGGGAACTTACTATTTTTAGTAAGTTTGTCATACAAGCTCAAAATGTTCTCATTTTCTACAGGAAGGTTCATTTTAGAGTTGTATGCCTACTATAAAAATCTCATTGCTCAAGCATTAGTAACAGAGAAGTTATTATGGATTTTTAGTGGAAAAAATTACAAAAAAAATCTTCAAGCTCACTGTTGGGGGCCTTAGAGTGCTCAGATGAGGTCTAAAAACTCGATGGAAGGGTGTTGGCACCATTCCAAGCCTGTAGATCAAGAGCTGGAATTTCTAAAAAGTGGTTATAATAGCCAATCATAGCAACGATTCATGAGTTATGGCCTTCAAAAGTTGGGCTATTGAAATTTCTAACATAAATTGTCAAAGATGTATTTGGTCGACTCTGTGTATTTTTAGGGTTTTTTGGCCCTAGGTATTAAATTTAGGCATCTACAAACTTTTTAGGTGGCATAAAACTACCTATTTAAGAAAGGCTCGAATATTGTCTAGGAGAGCTCTGGGTGATAATTCGTAGCTTGTGTTGTAAATTATTATACTGAAGGCACCCATGTGGGTTAGCATATTGTACTTATGAATTATGTAATTTGACATATGCGATGCAAATAAGAAGTCCATATTTTGTTCTTGCATTTTTTGATGTTTCTAGTTTTCTGTTATGAGTTTATGGTATTAGGGGGAGCACCTTGTATTAAGTGGTATCAGAGCTAGAGTTCTTGAGTGTGTGGATACATCACCAACTATGAGGTAGTCTGCAACAGGACTGTGGTTTGGGATGAGAACATAGATAGATTTTTGATTGTGAGGTAGTTTGCACTAGGGTTCTGGTAGAAGCACAAAAATGCCTCCACGAAGAGATTATGGTGAAAGAGCCATAGGTGTTACATTTGAGGGTTTCTGAGCCCTCCAAAGACAAATGCAAGCATTGAAAGAACAAGTGCATAGAGGAATGAATCTTCCCATAAGATATGGAAGTGATGATGAGGATGAAGTAGAAGAAAATGCTGAAGCAGAGGCAGTTCTATATCCAGAGGAAGAAAGGCTTTTAGGGCCATCTCCAAGATTGGAAAAAGACCTAAGTTTGAGGTTCCTACATTTTTGGGAAATCTTAACCTAGAGGAGCTGATAGATTGGATCAATGAACTAGAGGAGTGCTTTGAGTATGAAGATATTAATGATTTTGATATGATCAAGTTTGTGAAGGCAAAACTAAAGAGACATGCAAAGATCTGGTAGTAGGAGGTTCAGTTGGAGTGAAATAGAAAGGGAAAGGACAAAATCACTAGATGGGATTAGAAAAAAGATAAATTCAAGTGACAAATCAATCCTATGGATTATGAGCTTGATCTATTGAAGAAGATGCAAGGGTTGAAGCAAGTAGGAAAATCTGTTCAAGAGTATACCAAAGAGTTCTACCGAGTTCTCATTAGAACCAACCATGTAGAATTTAATAAGGAGAAAGTCACCCATTATCTTAATGGGTTAAGGCCCAGCATTCAAGATGAGCTAAGTTTGGTTCAAATGAGTAGTATTGATGAGGCATACTAGTTTTCCCTGAGTTGAGGAGAAATTGAGCAAGAAGTTTGACAATAAGAATAGTGGAAGAGATCATGGTGGAAGATTTGGTAGATGATCTTATGGTGGTCATAATGATGATAAAAAGAACAAGGATGAAGCTGGTAGTAGCAGTCAAAACTAGAAGGGATACAATTTCAATTATTTCCATGATTAGAATAATAGCAATTAGAGAGGAAGAGACAGAGGACAAGGATCTGGAAGAGGAGGCTTTTGTGGAAAATGTTTTCACTGCAGAGAAGAAGGACATAGAGCATTTGAATGTACCCAGTGCCAAGGAAGGAAAGATCAAAGAATAAAAGGTTAGGCGAGAGTTTCACATATTGATGAAGATGTCAGATCCTCACATTCTAAAGATGTTGAAAGAGGAGAATTCCTGGTTAATCAAAGAGTCCTGCTGAGTGGTGAGAATGAACCTAAGCAAAGAAGGAGCTTGTTTCACACAAGGTGCAGATGTGAAGATAAGTGTTGTGATGTGATAATTTATGGTGGAAGTACTGAAAATCTAGTATCAGAAATGATGGTCACCAAGTTGAAGTTGAAGAGGCGAAAACACCCACATCCATACTGTATTGCTTGGGTCAAGATGACCACAAGGTCATGGTCAATGAGTAGTGCTCAGTGAAGTTCAAGATTGGAAGCTACTAGGATGAGGTACTATGCGATATCATACCTATGAAAATATGTCATATGTTGTTGGGTAGGTCATGGTAGTTTGACAAGCATGTTGTACACGATGGGCAAGAAAATACCTACACTCTAACTAAGGATGGAGTGAAACATAAGTTGAAGCCATTGAAGGATAAAGAAGAAAGGGTATGTAGTGCTGCCAAAATATGTTTTGTTGATGGAAAAGAGCTTCTTAAAGGTGTGAAACATGAGCATATGTGTTTTTCTATAATTCCTAAAGATAGTAAAGAAGAAGTAGAGGAGGTACCTATAGTAGTTGCAAATATGTTGGAAGAGTTTTCTGATATTGTAGTAGATAATGTACTTGATGGATTCCCCCCAATGAGGAAGATCAATCACCTGATAGATTTGGTTCCAAGAGCTAGTTTTAAAAACAAGGTAGCACACAAAATGACACTATTAGAAAGTGAAGAGTTGAATAGGAAAGTTCATGAGTTGTTGCAGAAGGGGTTGATTCGAGAGAGTTTGAGTCCATGTGTTGTACCAACAGTATTAGCACCTATGAAGAATGGAGAATAGAGCATGTGCATATGTTCTCGAACTATCAACAAGATCACAATAAAAATATATATTTCCACTACCAAGGATGGATGATATTATGGACTATTTGAGTAGATCTAATCATTTCACAAAGATAGATTTGAAGAGTGGGTACCATCAGATTCATATCAAAGAAGGTGATACGTGGAAGACTACTTTCAAGACAAGGGAAGGACTATACGAGTGGTTAGTCATGCCTTTTGGGCTAACCAATGCACCAAGCACTTTCATGAGGCTCATGAATGAGGTATTGAAGGAGTTTTTGGGTAAGTTTGTCATTACTTACCTAGATGATATATTGATCTTTAGTAAGACATTGGAAGAGCATTTGATTCATATTCACAAGGTGTTTGATAAGTTGAGGGAAGAAAAGTTGTTGATAAACCTAAAGAGGTATAGTTTTGTAAAGAAAGAGTTGGTTTACCTTGGATTTGTAGTCTCAAGAGAAGGTCTAAAAATGAACCCAGAGAATGTGAAGGCTATCCTTGAATGGCTTACTCCAAGGAGTGCGATAGAGGTAAAATATTTTCATGGATTGGCTACATTTTATAGAAAGTTCATAAGAATTTTTAGCAGTATTTGTGGACCCTTGACTAAAACAATGAGAGGGGATAGGAAAGAGTTTAAGTGGACTATAGGAGCAGATAAGAGTTTTAATCTGTTGAAAACAAAAAGTTACTAAGCAGCTTGTTTTAGCATTTCCTAATTTTAACAAGGTGTTTCAAGTAGACTATGATGCTATTGGTACTACAATAGGAGTTGTTTTGAGCCAAGAAGGTAGACCTGTTGCTTATTTTACTGAGAAGTTGAATGATGCAAAAATAAAATATTATGTTTATGATCAAAAATTTAATGTTATAGTTCAAGCATTGAAGATGTAGAGACACTATCTTCTTCCTAAGGAGTTTGTTTTATATAATAATCATCAAGCTTTGCAATATTTGAATAGTCAAGAAAAATTGAACCAAAGGCATTTAAAATGGGTTGAGTTTTTATAGAGTTATACATTTGTTTTGAAACATAGGAGTGGGAAGTCTAACAAAGTTGTAGATGCTCTTAGTAGAAGACAAATTTTGCTGATAGAAATGCAGATAGAGGAGGTTGGGTTCAAGGAACTCAGTACATTGTATCTAGATGATCTTGATTTTGATGAAGCATAGAAGGCTTGTATAGAACCTATTACACGTGATAGGAAAAAGTGGTTAGGTTTCATGATCCTGGATAATATGTTGTTCAAAGGAATCTAGTTGTGCATTCCTAGAAGTTCAATGAGAGAGAATCTCATCAAGGAGAAGCATAGTGGGGGATTGGTTAGACATTTTGGCAAAGATAAAACCATAGCTTTGGTTGCTCAAAATTAATACTGGCCACAGTTGTAGCAAGATGTGATGAAGTTTGTACAAAGTTGCAGAGTATGTTAGATGGAAAAAGGAGTGAAGTAGAATACAGGGTTGTATCAGCAATTACCTGTACCAGAGAAGTCATGGGAGGATATCAGCGTGGATTTTGTTCTTGGATTACCGAGGACACAACACAAATATGATTCTATTTTTGTAGTGGTTGATAGGTTATTAAAGATGGCACATTTTATTCCTTGCAAGAAGACTAGTGATGTTGTTCATGCAGCAGAGTTGTTTTTCAAACAAGTGGTGAGATTACATGGTCTACTAAGGAGTATAGTTTCAGATTGAGATACCAAATTTGTTGGGTATTTCTAGCGTACATTATGGAAGAAGTTGAAGATAGATTTGAAGTTTAATTTATCACATCATCCAAAGACTGATGGATAGATAGAAGCTGTGAATTGCAATTTGGGAAAATTTGTTGAGATGCTTGGTTGGAGATAAACCAAGAGGATGGGATATGATTTTACCATAGGCAAAATTTGTATATAATAATTCTATCAATAGGAGTATTAGTAAATCACCATTCTAGATTGTATATGGGAGTAGTCCCAAAAATGCTTATGCTTATGAATTGAGGCAATTGGATAAAGGGGAGATAAGTAGTGTTGAAACACAAGATTTTGTTGAACATTTGAAGAACATCCATGAGGAGGTGAGGAAGCACATCATAAAGATGAATACACAGTATAAGGCTAAGGCACATGTGAAAAGGAGATATAAGGAATTTTAGATTGGAGATTAATTCATGGTTTATTTGAGAAAGGTTCATTTTCCAGTGGGTACATATAATAAGTTGAAGACGAAGAAGTTTGGACTTTGCAAGATAGTGAAGAGGCATGATTCTGGCAATGCGTATGAAGTGGAGTTACCCGTTGAATTGAATATTTCACTAGTATTTAATATTTAATATTTGATAGAGTATTATGAAGGAGGTGATGGAGATGAAGTTGTAGAAGCATAGTGGAGCATTCCAATAGCTAGTTTAGCTACAAAGAAGATTGAGGAGATACTAGACAGTCGTGTTGGAAATAGTACCAAAAATAGAACATATGAGGAATATCTTATCAAATGGAAAGGGAGACTAGTTGTATTCATCATGGCTAACAAAATAGGATGTTAACCATCTTGGTTTTCCTCTGAACACCTAAGATATGAAGGGGTCACTTCTCAAACTACCCCAAGTGTTTGATGCCGGAGCATCCTGGGTGCAAGGGAAATCTTGCATCACCCAAAAATATTTTATTTTCAATCTTTTCTATTTTAATAAGGACTAGTAAATAGGGTGGTTACTATTTATGGGAACTTATTATTTTTAGTAAGTTTGTCTTGCAAGCTCAGAATGTTCTCATTTTCTATAGGAATGTTCATTTTAGAGTTGTAAGCCTACCATAAATATCTCATTGATCAAGCATTAGTATCAAAGAAGTTATTGCAGATTTTCAGTGGAAAATTTTATAGAAAAATCTTTAGGCTCACCGTTGGAGGCCTTAGAGTGCTCGGATGAGGTCTAAAAACTTGATGGAAGGGCGCTAGCATGGTTTCAAGCCTATAGATCAGGATCTAGCATTTCAAAAAAGTGGTTATAATAGCCAATTGAAGCAACGATTTGTGAGTTATGGACTTGAAAAGTTGGGCTATCAAAATTTCTAAAATAATTTGTCAAAGATGTATTTGGTTGACTCTATGTGTATTGTTAGGGTCTGTCGGCCCTAGGTATTAAGTTTGAATAAAATTACTTATTTAAGAAAAGCCCAAACATTGTCTAGGAGAGCTTTGGGTGATAGTTTGCAACTTGTCTTGCAAATTATTTTACTAAAGGCACCCATGTGGGTTAGTATATTGTACTTATGAATTTTGTAATTCCACATTTGTGGTGCAAATAAGAATCCATATTTTATTCTCACATTTTTTGTTGTTTCTATGTTTATGTTATGAGTTTATGGTATTAAGAGGATCACCCTGCATTATGTCTTTTAACATTGTATTATGATTAATATATGATGTGAACATTATGTTATAGCGGAGAAAAGGTAGTATATGTGAAGTTTTGTGAATAGATCCACCAAGGAAAAATCAAATATTGAAGATATTAGCACTATCAGAAAGGTTCTTCTATCTATACCTTTTGTGTATAGAATATATCATTGTATATGCATGTTTGACTAGTGGGATCATCTTTCTACTTTTTGTATTTGTAATACCAACTCTTAATAGGGCTGAGGCTTCTAACAAGGCCTAGTCCTCTAACAATGATAGATACACTATACATATGTAATAGACTCCTAAAAAGGTCAATATCTTTAATTCACAAAATACTTTTGATTAGTGGATCACTTTGTGGGTACCATCTACACTAGGGTTTCCCTAGTTAAAAAATAATGGTGTTATGTATTGCATTCAGTTACTCCTATGTTTACTTTTTAGTTTGATCATATGGGCATGGTTAAAAATTTTTAAACATATCCATAGTTGGGCAAAATTTTGTGGAATATTGATTAAACACCCCCCCTTCTCACAGTAGTTCCTATTTCTAACAATCATTTTTCAAATGATCTTGTGAACTTAAAATACTAGAACTATGATCTTTTATCTATATTATTTTTTCAATGATATCTCCATCCATTGTTGTCGATATTAGTGCACTCAGTAAAAAAAAAATTGTTCCATATGTTGCTGCATGAGTTCCATGTCCATTGATAACTGATAAGAATGAACAATCATAGCATCAATCACTAGTAGAATTGTCTCCATATCCTTCAAACCTTCTTTTATTGTGTCCTTCAATTTTCTCTATTTCTATGATAGTATTGTTGTAACTTTTAGCTGATCTATCTTTGTTGATTTCTTTCTACAACTTTGCACTCAATTTCTTCTTAATATTATGATCATTATTTATTACATCCAAAAATCTTTGTAAATATTTTCTACTTTGTTTCTTCTTATCAATCTTTATTTCAAGTAGCAAAGGAGATAATTATTTCAATGTTCTTTTTGCAATCCTTGTTCTCTTCTTTTATTCCAATTTACTCAATAAGATTGTCCTTTCTTACAATCTCTTTGCATATTCTTTATATCTTTGTGAGTAGTTCAACATAAGGCCTTTTTAATATTTAAAATTTGACTATGTTCTTAAGTTCCTCTTCTTCATCATCAGTTTCTCTTTCCCTCTTTTATGTGGTCTCTCATACCCATGTTATTTCTTGGAAGATTCTTGTAACCTACATTTGGAAAGATTCTATTTTTTCTTCAAAAACTATCATTTTGGCTTTTGGATCCTCTTTTGTACTTGTGTTCCATATCTCTCTTATAATGGTAGGCTTATCGATAAGTGTTTCTCCCTTTCCAGTTACTTCCATACTTAGTTCAACTATATATTCTTTTAGCTTCCCTTCTGATACATTATCCTCTTGTTCTTCATATCTCTTTTCTATCTCCTTATTCCTTCTAGCTTCTTCTTTATATTTTATCACCTAATCCTATAACACTCTCATAGTCACTCTCTACTTCTTTTTTGATTTCATCACTAGTTAGGTCAATATGCTCACTTCTTCTTGATGTTGGTATCTGTAACCATTTTTGTCTATTAGTGTTAAACACTTAGTCATTTACAAGGTAGAGTGATCCTATAACACTCTCATAGTCACTCTCTATTTCTTTTGGGCTTTCATAATCAGTTAGGTCAATATGATCACTTCTTCTTGATGTTGATATCTCTAACCATTTTTTCCTATTAGTGTTAAGCACTTAATCATTTACAAGGCTAACTTAGATGGTCATCACTGTGATCGAGCTACTCTATATAGGTCAAGTCATGTACATAACCAACCATGTACCGAGCTCTATAGGAGTCAAGTAAGTTTATGGTCATCGAGTATTTTCTATAAGAGCCAAGCTCAATGATGACTAAGAAAGTTTCAAGAATACAAGTGTCAAGTTACATAGTATGTGTCAAGCACAACATAGACCGAGCAACATCAATGCTAACCATTAGAAAATAGTAAAGGTCAAGCAATGCAGAGTTCACATAAAATTTAGGAATGGAATAGGTTTTGAGGTAAAACATTTTTCAAGCCAATTTGGATAGAACATTTAATATTTGTAGAGATTGTTACAGATATTTTTATGCATTAATAATGTGGATCACAAATATCTATGTTGTGTGGTCAATGACTCAGATAAAGAGGAAAAATATGGAAGCATCTAGATACAAGTTTCAAGCATACAAGTGTTGAGTTACATAGTATGCGTTGAATACAATACAAACCCAGCAACATCAATGTTGAGCATTAGAAAATAGTAAAGGCCGAGCAATGCAAAGTTCACATAAAAGTTACGAATGGAATAGGTTTTGAGGTAAAACATTTTTCAAGACAACTTAGATAGAACATTTAATATATGTAGAGGTTGTTGGAGATATTTTTATCTGTTAATAATGTAGATCTGTCATGTCCCCTTTTCAAATAATTAAAAATAATAATCTTTTCTAAGGCAGGCAGGCCCAAAAAAGTGAAGTTTTAGAAAAAGGGGATAATCTTTGGAAGCTAATGGACTAATAAATGAAGATTATTATTAAAATATGTTTTATTAACCCCTCTTGGACGTGAGTTAGGGTTATGCCCTCTTTTAAGGGGTTTGGAGGCATTCTGGGCTCATTCCAGAATTTGATTTTTGCTCATTTTCTTTGTTATTCTTTAGAGGCTGCCAAACCTGTGGAGAAGGAGACCCAAGAACGGGAGTTTGCAGGTCTCTAGGGACACCCAAGAATAGAATTTTTAAGGTTTCTAGGAAGGCTAAGGATGGGAGTTTGAAGCCATTCCATGTGCATGCTCATGCAAAGTTTGCCTTTGTGCTGAACAGTGTAGATTTGTGGGTTTTCGGGTGTATATCTTGTAAGAGTTTGGTGTTTCCAGTTGAGTATTTCATATCAGTTTGGGTTTCTGCTGTATATCAGACTTTTAAACATTAAAATAGAGCAAAATATATGTATTTGGATATCATTATACTTCTGTGATATATTATTAAGTTTTTGTGATGAATCTGGGCTATTTTGTGCTATTTTTGAGAGCCCGATGAGCATTGTTTTTGTCCTCCATTTGGGAGCTATTGTGTGCATGTTATATAGATATTGAAATGAAATTTTATAGGCTATTATGCTGCTCAAATTTTTATAAAAATTTCCACTTTCATATTTATTAATAATAGGTGAAGCCGTGAAGCTTTTGGCACTATTTCTAGCATACCCGATTTGGGGTTTATTGAGAAATTGGTGGATGTTTGAAATATTGGTTGTTTGATCTTAAAGATCTGATTAGAGGTTGGAAATATCATAAAAAATCAGTAAAGGGACATTTCAGTGGTATCAGAGCCATGATCTTGCCAGCCTGAGGGTTTGTAGAAGTTTGCATGTTAGTTTTGACAACTACCCAGATCTTGCATGTCATAATTTATGGTTGCATGTTGCTTCTAATCAAATGCATGTAAAAATCTATGGTTGCATGCAAATTCTAATCATTTTCATGTTAGTTCTTGGTGAATTTGGTGGTTGCATGTTGCTTCTAATCAGCTGCATGTTGAAATCTATGGTTGCATGCTACTTCTAATCAATTGCATGTTAGTTCTTGGTGTTTGAAGAAGTTATAACCTATTGAGGTTACACTCTACTTTATCCAGAATGGACAGGTATAGTACAGAGTCTTAGAGGACACGATCTTGGACAATTGATATCCAGAGTCAGAACAGTAGAAAGGATGGTTATTTAGACATTCGAGATAAACTTAGGAAAATAAGCCATGACATGTCTGAATAGTTGGTTAAGCACCACCGTATAATGAATGACATGTTTTTTGACCCAGCTAAGGTGGATAAGTTGACTAGATTTCTATTTGGCAAATTTTCTCACAGGGTAGATGACACAATTACCAAGAACTTGCATGAGGACTTTGAGAAACTAGCTTATAGCCAGGCAGAGGTCTCAGATTCTACTCCACCACAGGAGGTAGTGAGAAAGGATATTAAGAAAATTGATAGTAATGGTCAACTTGATACTTAAAATGAGATAATTATATACAGGTTGTTAAAGGGTGATATCACAGGTATTCAGGATGGTATAGTTACAACAGGTAGTGACTACAGCGTAGTGGGTTCAGATGATGATTATGAGGATGTTGTTGTGCATGATGGTGAGATACCTGGTAGAGATGAGTAGACATTGAGCATTCATGACTTTGCTGAGAAAGAGTACCAGGCACAGTTAGATGCTTCATCACATGAGGTTGAGGCTGGTAGTACTTCACACAATTTGTTCAGCGAGCTGAAAGTGAACAAAGACAGTATTGTGACTTCATTATCTCATCATGACAAGTATGTGGAGTTAGTTGGTACTGTTCATATTACTCAAGTGAGGATTTTGGTTGAGTTACTAGCTGATTCTAGTTTATAGATATGGACTCAAGATTGTTATATTGATTCAGTTGACTAGAGATCTTTAACACTTTTTGGTAGCAGTGTTTTTTTGGGTGCTATCATGGATTTAATTAGTAGATTGTACGGTGTTGTCTTTTCTTGTGCTAGCAGCTTGTCTGATGTTGGTATTAGTTTTTATACATCGGTGTTGGGCTTTGTTCATATATCTAGTCGACCATACTTGCTGGAGTGTGTTGATGATCTTTCATATTTGGCAGTGTGTACAGATGAGTCCCAACATCATATTGGCATTGATGACATTCAAGAGGATGTAGTGGGCAATTTTGAAGACTTGGTTTCCTTGGCAGTTTCTTTTGGTACAGAGGAGTTGGATAGTAGTGCTACAGTTTTTGATACTCCATTTGTTGATATGAGCTTTGGAGTTCATTCACAGGATATGGATGGTAATACTCCTGAGACTAGTAACTTTGAGGATACTCCTTTAGATAGTGCATCAGAGGAGGTTTGTAGGAGATAGTCTAGCCAGTGTCATCATGTGTCTAATCAGTTGAGAGTTAGTGAATGAGACATTGCTATCGCTTTCTAGCATTTTGATGCTGCTCGTCAATTGCTAGCCATTTATGGATGGGGTTCTCCTACTAGTGATGAGCAAGGAGGCAGTTATCTTTCCTTGATAGAGTTCCACTCTTTATGGGAGGCTATCCAAATTCTAAGATAGGATTATATGCAGTTGGTAGCCGATAGAGATTATCTTATGGAGTGGGGCAGTACAGCATACGATGCATTGTTGGCCAAGGAAGATGAGGTGAGTGAGCTTACTCAGCAGCTTGAGGTGACTTTTGAGATTCTTGAGAGTACACAGTTGGCTTTCAAGGAGTCACAGTTTCATTTGGCTAAGGTGACCATGGAGTTAGAGAAACTATAGTCTTTACTAGATTCTATACAGTCACAAGCTATGGTGTCTGGTGATTCAAGGATGTCCATTGTCGAGATTGTCAAAGATAGTGGAGATGGGGATGCATCCATCCTTGATACTAATATTGGCATATCAGATTTGTCCCCACTAGAGTCAGGTTCAGTTGAGTTGGGTGCTGCAACAGATTGTTGTGGTATGCCTGACATGGTGGTGACCTCTAGTACTAATGGCACGAAGACTAGAGATGATGTATCAAAGACCATGTGTGATGTTGGTGAGCCGACAGTTGGCATGGTTCTGACTAGTAATACTACTCCCTTGGCGATGCCTTCAGAGGTAGTAGTCAATTCCAACTTGGCTAGTGATCAATTGCAGTTAGTTACATCTGGATTGCAGTCTGAGCCACTGATTGAGATTGGTTCATTCTATCGACATTACATTGTGAGATATGCTCATGACCATATTGATGAGATGATGATATAGAGATGTACTTTGGTTCCTAGTGCTTATCATTATTTATTGGATAGTTTGATGCCTCGAGATGAGAGTTGTGATGGGCATGACATGGCAATAGGTCCTGTAGTTGATAGCTTGATAATACATGACTTAGAGCAAGAGTTTTGGAGTGATGCTTCAGCAGGTGTTGTTATTGATTCTACTCCTTTGGCTATGACATCTCCTAACTTAGGTGGTGAATAGTCATAGTGGGTTGTATCACTTGTTCATGGTGAGCTGTTGACTGAGGTTGGTTTTTTTTATCAACATTATATTGCAGGGTATGTACATCAGTTAGCATTTGATCCTTGTGCTGAGGAGTTGATGGCAGACAAACTTGGTTTGGGTTCCATTTCTTGCTCTTTATCTTGTGATGTCTTTTTACCATCAGTAGTGCATGGGAGTTATGGTTATGAGATAGTGGCTAGTGATTTGCAGAGTTGTGTTTACTGCAAGAGTTGTATAGTGTGTGGATTCTCCATACTTGGTACAATTTCATTCGAGAGCGTTCACCATTGTTGCAGAGTTGGATTGTACATTCTGTATAGGCCTGTGGGATACGTTGATGGTATTTACTGTGTTCGCAGTTTGATTTGTGCCCTTTACTTGGGTTCTGATGTTTTAAGAGTTTGTGTCTCATGGGTTTTTGATTGTGGTAGTGGTGATTTTGGAGTTTGGTTGAGCTATAATTGTCAGTTTGATTATGGATTCCTCTTGGTCATATTGCAGAGGATATTGCAGGAGCCTGTGTTAATTGGTAGTAGTATAGTTCATGACTACATTTGGGATCCAAGTAGATTGATTGGTTTATTGTTCAGCCATTTCTTGAGGACAATCAATGTTTGGGAGAAGAGGACTTGTCATGTCCCCTTTTCAAATAATTAAAAATAATAATCTTTTCTAAGGCAGGCAGGCCCAAAAAGGTGAAGTTTTGGAAAAAGAGGATAATATTTGGAAGCTAATGGACTAATAAATGAAGATTATTATTAAAATATTTTTTATTAACCCCTCTTGGACGTGAGTTAGGGTTATGCCCTCTTTTAAGGGGTTTGGAGGCTTTCTGGGCTCATTCCAGAATTTGATTTTTGCTCATTTTCTTTGTTATTCTTTAGAGGCTGCCAAACCTGTGGAGAAGGAGACCCAAGAATGGGAGTTTGTAGGTTTCCAGGGAGACCCAAGAATAGGAGTTTGTAGGTTTCTAGGAAGGCTAAGGATGGTATTTTGAAGCCATTCCATGTGCATGCTCATGCAGAGTTTGCCTTTGTGCTGAACAGTGCAGATTTGTGGGTTTTCGGGTGTATATCTTGTAAGAGTTTGGTGTTTTCAGTTGAGTATTTCATATCAGTTTGGTTTGCTCCTTTATATCAGACTTTTAAATATTAAAATAGAGCTGAATATATGTATTTGGATATGATTATACTTCTGTGATATATTATTAAGTTTTTGTGGTGATTCTGGGCTATTTTGTGCTATTTTCGAGAGCCTGATGAGCATTGTTTTTGTCCTCCATTTGGGAGCTATTGTGTGCATGTTATATAGATCTGGAAATGACATTTTATAGGCTATTATGCTGCTCAAATTTCTTTAAAAATTTCCACTTTCATATTTATTAATAATAGGTGAAGCTGTGAAGTTTTTGGCACTATTTCTAGCATACCCGATTTGGGGTTTATTGAGAAATTGGTGGATCTTTGAAATATTGGTTGTTTGATCTTAAAGATCTGATTAGAGGTTTGAAATATCATACAAAATAAGTAAAGGGACATTTCAAGATCACAAATATCTATGTTGTGTGATCAATGATTCAGATGAAGAGGAAAAATATGGAAGCATCTAGAAAACTCTTTATGAAACTCTTTAAATTACAAATATCTTAACCTAGATCATATAAGAAGAGAGGAGAGACAAGAAGAAATGTGTGTGTATGTGAAAAAGGAGTACTATGAGGTTGAAATCAGATCAGAAGTTAGTGAAGGGTGAATTGTTATCACTTAACAGAAAATGTGACCTAATCAAGTAGTGAAAGAGGAAGACAAGAATTATCATATCAGAGGAGAGGACCAATTAGCAAGGAGGAGAATCAAGATAAGCTTATAGAGAAAACTTAGAGTTAGGTACTAAATCAATTCTAGTAAACTAAAATTGGGGTAAATCTCTTAATAGAGTGGTCTTAATAGATTTTTGCAAATCTCCTAACAAAGTCCTTACTTCATTGTAAGTGTTGAATCCTCTAACAAGGTGATACCTAACTGTCTCTTAAGCTTTTAATAGGATAAACCTCTCAAGGGGTAGATCATATATTATGATCAAACATTATAACCATATTAGGTTAACTTTATTACTACAATAGTGAAGACTTGTGGGTGTCATGCCTGCCCCTGTTTTACCTTCACCTTGGAGGGTTTTTGGGTAATAAATATTGTGTTATGTGGTTATTTTTGTGCATGTGATAGATCAAATTTACATGTTAAGTTTACTGATAGATTTGAATGAATTGATCAAAAGTTTAAAGTGTTTAAGATTCTAATTCAAACCCCTCCCAACATAGTATATTGTTTATCCTATTTATAACTCCATAAACCAACAATTAGTATTAGAGAATTGGTTCTTTGAGAGAATCATAATTGCTTGGAGATTAGATCTTGGAGATGGAATCTTTTAAACTAGACAAGGTTATTGACAATCAAGTGATTGGCATCCAAATCATATTGTAGAAACTTGAGAAAGAAAGACAAGATCAAAAGGATTCCCTATAAAGGCAAAAAGAAATTGCCATCCAGATAAAACAATTTTCCTATGAAGAAGTTGAGACTAAAGGTATATTTGAATTGATCAATCCAAACAACAAAGCATCTATAGATCTACTTGAAAAGAACAAACTCCTAAATGAAGAAATAAGAGGACTAAAAGGAGAACATTAAATCCAATCAGTAAGACTAAGTGAAGTGACTAAACAAAAGAAAAATATTGAAGAAGACAGGACTATGGATGAAGAGGACAAAAGAATAATGGCTACCAGACTTGAAGAAAAGATATCAGATGTGCAAAATCTTAAAAATACTTAACTAGACATAATGAATCAACTAATGCTTTCAAATTGGGAATTGAATCACAAGGATATGGAAATTGTAAATATCAAAACATAGAATGGCATGTTGAAGAATGAACTAAAAATCGAGAAAGAATCTATCGAGCAATTCAACAAACCAAAAGAGGCAATGAAGTACTTTGAAGAACTTATGAAGTCATCTAGTTGTTCTAATGGGTTAGAATATTCATGCACTAAGCAAGGAAAATCATTTAGGAATGGAGAACTAAGGAATGCAAAGTCAAAGGATAAACCAACATTCTATAACTATGGAAAACTTAGTCATATTGCAAATATTTGTCAAAGAAAACATGGTATGCAAAATTCTGAACCTAAGTTTACTGGTTACTTTTTTTATTACAAGAAACAATGACATTAAATACATAAGTGTCGATCAAGAATGAGGAATTCTACACCTAGATTTGAAGGATACTCCTATAACTATTAGAAGTATGGTCATGGAGCATATGAATGTAGATCATAGACAAAACCCTACTAGACAAATCAAAGGAAGAATTATGCAGCTAACAATGTATGCTCCAAATGTCACAAGTTTGGACATCTAAGAAAGAATTGCAAGACTCAAGTACATTAAAAAAATTAGATAGAAGACAAAGAAAAAGTAGACATTGAACAAGTTAGGAAAGAAATGAATCAAAAATGAAAAAAGAGAGTAGAAGATGGAAATAGTGAAGAAAATGGAGCTAAGGTCATCCAATCCAATCGAGAAGGTGATCATGTCATCTCAAACTAAGAAAGAAAGGTATGTATGGAACTATATATTTAATTGATATATCATAAATCAATTCCTTACGTGTAATGTGCCAAATGTTCATATTTGCATATGTGAAGATGCATAAGAACAAATTTGTGAAAGGTTGTTGAGTGTGAATAAAATTGTCTATGTTGAGCGAGCATTACAACATAGACCAAGCACTTTAGAAGTGGAATGGTAGAGACCAAATGGAATGGTAGAGATCAAATAGAATGGTAGAGACCAAATAGAATGGTAGAGATCAAATGGAACGGTAGAGACCAAGTGTTATGGAAGAGATCGAGCCATTAAGAAAAGACCTCATTAAAAGGCACCAATATCAACCAAGATAGTTGGCTTCCACCTACCTAAGTACACAACATTAATGGAGACCATGAATTGATAAAAAGAAGGTATATTTCAAATTTTGAAGAAATTATCACATACCTTGAACATAGATATCAAGAGCACAGAGTGATTTGGTGACTTGAGCGACGAGTAAAAGGATTGCAAGAGAAATTTGAATGAGAAGCTTGAAAGAGTGAAGATATGAACTATACTAAGTATTTCAGAGAAGAAATGGCTTCAAACCCTAACAATGAACATGGCAGCTAAATCTACCAATGGAATGAGTCAAGAGGTTAGTAAAATCTAATTGGTGAAGAGTGACACTTGACCTCCACCAAAGTTTTGTGCTATTCTAGAAATTATGATGAAAGGAGATTCAATAGGTGTTCTATCCTCGATACCACCTAAAGTTATTATAATCCATGATCTTAGAAATTGTTACATGTATAAAATTGGAGAAGTAGGAGACTGTGAGATTAGAGAATCATATTAGAAGTTATGCAATGGAGGAATCTTGAAGGACAAATTCAAAATTATTGAAATGAAAGGGTTAAATCATGCCCTAGAATTCCCAAGAAATTTCAAGATCAAATGGATTAAAGTTGTTTTAAGAAGAATCCATGATATGAAGTATTGGTTACAGAATGGACCCATGGAGATCACAAAGAAAATGAGTCATAGGGTTACATGTTATCCAACCCTAGACAAGAAGAAAACCATGCAATGCCTGAGTCATGAGGAAATTGAGGAAAACACAAGAGGTGAGTGGAATGGACATGGTCTATCCATTGCATTATTTATGATTAACTAATTGAATTTGCAGTGAGATTCATAGCTCACAAATTCTATCAATCAAGAAGATTGAATAGTGTGCCATGTATGGTTGTAGATCAAACATGGAAGATAGTGATGAAAGATCATGAATATGATCTTGCCAAGCTACAAAGCCTAAAACTTGTAGAGAATTTGTCATCTATAAGAAAAATAAAGAATTCAATGTGAATTTTGGAACCCTCATAGTATGTATTTTGTTTTATATCCATATTTTCCTGGTGTTGGTGATGTTGTGTGGGAACCCAAAAAACTAGTGACAAGACAGATTAATGAGTACATTACTTAATTGGGAGAAATTTTTGAGAATGTAGTGGATGCTTATTTTGATGAATTTAAGAAAAGGATGAAAATGAGGATGAGGATACCTGAAGAGTTGGTCAAAAGGTATTACAGTGACAAGTTTTCTTGTAGATATAGACAACACTTTTGTGCAGGTAGTAAAGATGAGGAAGGCTTGGTTACAATTTTTTTACTATGAATTAGATAGTGATTTAGTGAGTGTTAACATTATTGCATTGTTGAATGAGGAGATAGACACTGAGGCTAAACCTTTTGGAAAATAGGAGGAAGTTAAAGAAAGAATTAGTGTAAATATCAAGATGGATTCTAAGGAGAAGAAAAGCAAAAGAATGATTGGAGACCTAGAAGGAAAATTGGACACCATAGGCAAGGGTAGGGAACCACTAAGTAACACAAGGTCTTGGATAAGATGAAGAAAAAGACATTGGGAATGAGGAAGAGGAATAAGGATAAGGGAATAAGGGAAAATCCCTAGTTATTATCACTCCATTAAGAAAGAAGGCTCAAGGAACCAAGAAGAAGCTAGTAGTAACTCCCCTCTCTCCTCCACTAGAAAACAAGCCAAGAACCAAGGAAGCTGCTAGTGTCAAGTAGACTACAAATAAAGTAACAGAGACTACAAAGCCCAGTGCTCCTAAAACCAAGAGAAGAAGATTGGTCAAAGGACCACCTAAAGGGATATCTAAATCTATTGAAGAGGCATGTGTAGACATGAGAAGTTCCCAAGGATTATCCAATTTTAGATTTATAAAGTATGATACATTAGATAATGATGACAAAAACAAAATTGAGGAAGCTATGGTAGATATGATTTCAAATTACAAGCTATCTCCTAGTGAAATAGAGAAGAAGATACACAAAGATCTACATGATAGACTAAAGAGAATATGGTAGCAGGTAGAGGAAGAAAAGAAAAAGATAAGAACTAACACATTGGTCAAAGTCATGCCTAACCTGTCACAAGAGAAATAGGATATATTTTTTGTGAAGTATAAGAGTATATTTTTCCTAAATACAAAATGTTTTTGATCTTATAGAATAAAGAGGAAGTTGTAGAATAGCAAGATGAGTTGCTTTGGAAAAGCATTTTTGGGTATCAATTAAGGGAGCAAAGATAGATAAAGACATTGTAAACATCAAAGATGATTACGATAGTGGAGAAAGTTTAGGTGTATCAAGCATGCAAGGCAGAATGTCATCGGTACATGCTAACACCTTTTATAGTCTAGAGGCCAAGCAATCTAGGCTCATAGATGTAGAGGCAGGAACAAAGGAAAAATATACAAGTGCAGATAGTAAGATTCTTTTAGCACCTCTTATTGAGGAAAATAAAAGAATAAGTAGAGCTAAACTGAGTGTAACTATTGTTATCTCAAGCACAAATGCACAAGCATGACTGAGTGGTGAAATTCCTTTACCAACTCTCAAAGAAGTGTTGAGAAACATCACTCCTTCACCAAGAAAAAAGAGATCAATAAAGGATACTTCACCAAATATTGAAGTTAGTTTGGATGAAATAATTGAGATGTCACAATTAGACCTGGAAAATCTCACCTTGGAGCAAGAAAATTTTGCTACAAGAAGTTTTGACAAAGAAGAAACACCAAGAAGAGCTAAAGAGAGAGTTAAAGCAAAAGAAAGTGCTCTATGATGTGAAAACATTTTTGCTGATGCTTTTGAAATTCACAATTTTGATGAAAAAGCTCCAATCATTACCCAACTTGTAAATATTGTTGATCAAGTTAATGCTAGTAATATGAAGTCAAATGAGAAATTGATGAATTGGTCTGTGAGAAGATTCGAGATTAAGGTTGTGGACAAAGTTTCCATAACCATTGCTAAGAAGAAAGTGCAATTACAAGAAAGAATACATGTTATGATAGAACTAATATAGAAGGTAAAACATTTGTACAACATTCTTTCAAATGTGCCAAGATTCACAAATGATATTCAGGCACAAATAAACCAAATTCAAGCAATGATGATACCTCACTTGGAGGTCATGTAGAGAGAGATGAAATTAGCCTAGGTCCTTATCAAAGAAGATCATAATCTTTCAGTAGCTGACAACTTAATTGATTTAGCTGCAAGACTTTAGTTGTCGATTCATATTTTGGAGGTAGCAAGAATCACATGGGATCATGCACTGTCCATGATTACCAAAGTTCATAAGGAATTCATTAGCAAATATGGTTTGCTTGCACCTATTCAACCCCAACAATAGTGACATAAGTGTTCAAAAATAAGAGGGAAATAAATCCTAGTACATTTTTGAAAATATGTTACTATGTGACTAAAAATTTTAGTCACACCACTAAAATTTTTAGTCATGTGACTAAAGCTGATCACTTTCTACTATATTTTTGTAATTTACAACTATAGGTGACTAAATAAGTGACTAATTTGATCATCAGGTAAAACCACAATATCAACCAAATAAAAATGACTAAATATACTACCAAATAAATGACTAAATAATAAGTCACTAGTAATTGATCACCTAAAAAAAAATGACTAAACAAGTGATCAAATAAATGACTAAATAGTTAGTTAATAATAATCAGTTACCCAAGAAAAAATGATTAAATACATTATTCTTACTCTTTTATAATTATAAAATATAACCATTAACTAATATATAATCACAGTACTAAATGAGATATATATTCAATCAAATTCAAGGTTACATGAGCTTATATTCATTTTATGTCACATCTACTATGTTCCTTCTAAAGATAAATTATTCAATAGTTCATAGCTCATCATTAGGTGTTGAAACCTTACCTTAATTTATTTTCTTTAACTTTAATTGAGAATAAAGCATAATTCTTATAGGTTAAAAAAAATTAATAAATATAAATATAATTTATAAAGCTCTTTATTATTTAATCTTTGTCTTTTTCTATGATAAATTTTATTGTTTTATCTTTATACTTTTTTTTACCTTAACTTTCTTAAAAGTTTATCTTGATTTTATTTAATTGCTATTATAATTGTTAATTCTCTTTTCAAAAGAAATTGAATGATAGAGAGAATTGAAATTTACATAAGGGAAGATATCTAATATAGTAATTAATAGAGGGTTCAATAATTATGATAGTTTCTCAATAGATACTTCTCAATTGTCATTCTTAAAGGAGCCCCTAAAATGAAAACACCTGTATTAACTATACCTAATCACACATGTACTAATAGGTGATCATTTTTAACTTTTGAAATATTTTTTGTTAGCAATTGACCAATTAATGCACCACTATTTGGACATTTCATAATGATTATTGGGATATTTAATCACTAGATATTTTTCAAGTGAGTGACTAATAATGCATGAACATAGGGAATATCAAGTGAATGTATTGAAATGACACTACTTGACCACTTTGCACTCCATGATCCATACAAGAGATTTTTTGAAAACCCAAAAGACAAAAAAAAAAAACTAGCTTTAAGTTGTTCACTCTTCTATGAAGATACACCTAACAAATTGGTAAAATTTGACTTATGATTTAGAAATTCTATGTTTACAAAAAATATTGGCACAGCTATTAGAACATTCCCTACTACAAATAAAGTTATTTTAAGACATCTTTTAATATATATTTTTTGTCTTAAACAACAACTTTTCATTTTACCTTTCTAAACCTTAAAACTAAAATTAATTCTATTCTATTAAATTTTTAAAAAATGATAAATTTAATAGAATGGAACAGGAATGGTGGGAAATAAGTTGGGGTTTGTTAGCTTATAATCTTTTTGATGAGCGACACAACCCATCCATTTCATTTCTTTCTTTCAAACTAAAGAAAATTTTAGTCTATGCCTCCCATTGTTTGCCAAAACTAGAGAGCCACTTCCCACCATTTTAGTATCCACTATGGTATTCAATGAATTAGTGTAATGTGCCATCTTTCTGGGTATCTATTCTTGTACCTCGAAGATGTAGAAACCCCTTAATTCAAAACCCAAAATAGAACAATACAAGGTGTCCATGGAACTAGATTTCACCATAAAGTATTCTAAGGAAAATCTCATAGACATTGGCATTATAGGTACTTCAAGCTTCTTTATCTTTGTTTTAGAGAGAAAATAAAACTTTGTTGTTATAATGCAATGAAAATGTTTTTTTTCTTCTTTGTATATTTTGGACCAAATCCAAGTCATTTTCCATAATCATACTACTATTTCTCAATATAATCTCACCCTTTTTGTGCTTTATATTACACCAAACACTTTGTTTTTCATCCTTTGGGTGTATTGATACACTATTTACCTTGTTCTTAAGAATTTAAAGCCTATATTGCAGCTTGTCACTTATGGTATCCTATGTATTTTTTCTTGAATTTTTTTTTAAAAGACCTTGTATAGGCTTCAATCCAATTCACTATTGTGGGCTTCTTGTCTATGTAGAAATTTCCTAGAAATAGTAACCCATTCACAAAATTAGTCCTCCCATTTTCAAGAACTAACCAATGAAAAAGTAAAACCCTCAAAAAATTAGTGAGGAAAAATGAGAGGAATTGAAGTACCAAAAATGTTGATAACATCTGTGTCAGGGAAGAAAGTTTTAAGATAATCGAAGAAATTTTGAACACCCTTGGAGACCATATTCATTCCCATGGCATCTCTAGTCAAGCATGAGAATCTCATATACAAATCATATATCCTAGCAATTGCACATTTTATATCTTGTAGCCTAGCAAATCTGCTTGTGTTGAAAAAAATGAACCCAAAATCATTTTAGTAATCATGAAAATATATCCTTACTTCACTACCCATTGAACTAGTACCCACAAAACTACATGATCAAGTTTGCATGCACTATGAAAAAGAGCATGTGGAAAAGAAACATATATACTTGTTAAATATGTCATATATTTTATCGATTTTGACTAGATCCTCAATATAGAACTTGAGCTTTGTAGCCCTCTTGGTAGTGTGGAACTTGACAATAGGGCCCTGGTCATGCCATCTCTGAGAAGAATATATGTAGCCCCACCACTCATAGGAATGGCCTTATAACCCCTGTTGGTGTTGCCACCAGACACCCCTTTATGGTGGCCATTTGGCACCATGTACTCACACCCATTCACTAGTAAGGGCCCTAACACACCCATAGGGATTTTTACTTAACCCACAAGGAATCTCACAACACTAACCTAGAATAGACTCATAATCAAACCCCTCCAAGGGAAAACCATCAAGAGATATCCCAGTCATGAGCTCCAATGTACTCCTCCTCACAGAGGAAGCTCTCTTGCAATCCCTAAGGGAGGACTTGAGAGAATAAGAGGCCATATTTCCAGTGCATATAGGAGCTACAATGTCCCCATCCTCATTGCCACCAAGGGTAAGTCCCCTAAGCTTGATCTTAGGCTTCTTAACATCAATTTCTTATATGTCTGCAATCCCACATGTTGTTGGGGAGAAGTTGAGATCCTCCTTCACAAAAAAATCATCATTTTCATTGATAATTTTTTGGACATAATCAATTCCAAAGAATCCAAGAAAATAAATGAAGAAAGCCAGTTGGTCTACAATGGCCACAAGCTCCCCAAAGCTATGAAAATAAAACTATGTTGTTATAGTACCATAAAAATGTTTTTTTCTTCTCTATACATTTTTCATGAACTCCAAGTCATTTTCCAAAATTTTACTACTCTTTCTCAATGTAATCTTAGGCTTTTTGGGCTTTATTGTAATGTCCCCACTATTAGGGTTAGATTGGGACACTAATACTTGTAAAATTAATGTTAGGATTAAATACAAACAAGTAGAAATATATTATTTTCTCCTTTATTCTAGCCATTATCTTATTCTTATCTCACCATTTATATAGGGCTACTCATCTCTCGCACTAGCACAATAGCCATTTATATGAGGATCTCACTTCCTGCACTGGCACTATAAGATTTCATCAATCCCATCTATGCCATTTATGTAAAGATGACTCTTGACTCTATACTAGCATGAAACCATTTATATAGGCGAGTAAAGTCCTTATACTAGCACTATGGAGATTTTATTTAGCTTATATACTTAATCAATATAATTATTTAGATGATCATTATATTGAATTTGTAAATATTTATATTTTAATATACTTATATTTATCATATACATAATGATACACTATAGTTTTATAAGGTGAAGTGTATCATATACACTATATCTATTTAACATTTATAATATTAGAAATGAACAAGTATGATAGAAATATATTTATTCCTATGATCTAATTTCTTACTACAATATAATAATTACTAATTATTAAAATATTCAAACTATACTCTTAAGAGTTTTTACATTTTATTTCTATAATCTAAATTGATAATAATAATAATACTATTATTATAGCAAAATTAGCTTTATACTACACACTTGATGGGATCAAGCATTGTCTCTAGTTATTTTAACACCTTTGAATATCATAATAATTCTAAATAACATCTCTTTAAATTTTAAATAACATTACTTTTATCTAACATTGCCATACCTTCTTACTTGAGCATGAGATATTTGATAGTGTGCTTACTTGGCAGAACATCTCCATTAATTCTTATCTTTGGTCCCTTCCATGGTGGTACACATGTCTCAATCTAGATGTAACTATAGTTTTTTTCCTTGATTGCATGTAATATATCCGTATTTCCTTACTTTAGGGTTTTAAATTTTTGCATAGACTTCCTCCATAATGGGCGATCACTGTCCAATTTCCAAGACCTCACATGTTATACCAGCCCACCTATCCTTCCCATGGTTATATATCTATTTAATGTTGTGTCACATGTTATGTATACCCCTTATTTCCAAGGGACATAATGTGTAGGGGTGTCTAGAGTATCGATTCCATATTGTCAAGTAATTAAGGTTTTAAGGAAATGATTACTTTATTATTTCTTCCATAGTTTGTTATTGTTCAATTTATCTCAATGCATAATATTGATTTATTGATTAATTGTTTAGGCATATCTTTTTATAATTAATTTGATATATATGAAATTGAATTATATTTTATGCTATAATATCATATATTCAAAATATTATATGTCTAAATGAATTATGATTCATAATTCATTAGTTATTTATATATGATTCAATATTTTATTTTATTATTAGAGGGGTTGTTACAATTATATTGCACAAAACACTTTGTTTTTCATCCTTCGGGTGTATTGATATACTATTTACCTTGTTCTTAAGAATTTAAAGCCTATAGTGTAGGTTATTGCTTATGGTATCCTATGTGATTTCTGCTTACAAACTTGTTTAAAAGACCTTGTATATGCTGCAACTAAGGAATGAAAAAATGCATTTTCCCTTATTAAAATTTTCACACCAACTCATTTGTTCTTTTTATCTACTCCATATCATTTCTCTAATGATAAAAACTTTTGAGGAAAAACAACATGAAGATCTTTGTAATCTCTAAGACAGTAATTTACTCTTTTTCTTCACATGATTCTTGACAATGGTTTATTTTGTACTCTATGGTAGGCCATGAGTTGATTTCTAAAACCATCATTGGAATGAGTTTTTTTTTTGTATTCTTAAAATACAAAACACATAAGAAAGAAATGATTATAGCTTCTAAAGTCAGTGAGAGTTCTTTTTCATATTTTTATTAATTTTTTATATCTTGATTTAATTCTAGTTTCTTTAAGGGTTTCTAAATTATTTGATACAGATGAGACACATTCAAATTCTTGAAGCTATTATATCAACCATGGTCTCCATACCTTTTCTTGTATCTCATTTGATGTATACCGTGGCTTTTATTTTGTAGGCCCTCTATATTTTTTTGTTTATCCTGTAAGTTTTTAAATGTTTTCAAGGATTTAATGATATTTTATAGCCAATCCTTTAGTATTTATAAACTTTTTTTTAAAAATGGAACATACTATGAGGGTTTGATACTTTGCATCTCCATGTTATTCTCTAAGTTTGAAAATTTTGATCCAATCTTTATAACAATTGCTCATTGGTAATGCCATATCTCTACCATAATGAAATCTTATGATCCATTATGCCACTTGTGTCTATATGTTTCTTCTGTAGGGAACATGGCATGTTGAATTATCAAGAACTTCTTAATAACAATGGGGTTATCTACTCCTTACAATGATACCATTATTACCTCTAAGTTTTTCACTCATTATATCAATCTATTCATTTCAAGGTATTCTATGTCATCAACATTAAAATGTTTGTATTCAAATCACAGTTTCTTTAGACACTTGAGACCCTTCCTTTTGACCTTTGATATTAACATAAATCCTTGAACGCAGTAGCATGGCTTCCATATATGTATGATGCTTGTTATGGGAGGGAAATATCATCATCACTTATACCTCATTGACCATATAGGAATTGTATCTATATTTGATGCACATTAGGCTTAATTATTAAAATCATTAGTTTCTCATGCTATGATGGCAGAATCATGAACACCTACGAATTTTGTTCCAATAAAATTAATTTGAATGCATATTGGCACATCTATTTCAAATGGAGATATAACCATTCTATCTTATTCAACACTCATAATTTTTTTTCATATATTAGTCCCTTGACACATCTCTAAATATATGCTTCTATGTATATTGTCACTTTGTATTACATCCTCTCATTGCTCCTGGCTTCTTTCCTCATTACAAACATACACATACCCTATTCACATCCTGACCATGCATTATAAATTCTATCCTTCTTTCACCAATATCCATGAGGGGCTTGTGATCCAATAAAACATATTCACACAATGATTCAACTATATTGAACCCCTGAAGTTCACATGCCTATCAATACTAATGATATCATTTATTTTGTTTATCTCAGATGTTTGTCTTTGTTGTGAGATTTTAGTCAACATTCTATGTGTTTCCTTGGACTAATATTGGTGGGAGGATATAATAATTTTATGTGATTCATATCTTTTCTTTAGGAACATATAATGGAAACTATGGAGAGCCTTACCAATAACCTTTTCTACAAGAAAGACTAGGAAATCTTATGTCATGTTCACATGTGAATCAAGAAGTATTATGATTCAAACCTCTATCTTTCAGGGCTATGATGACTCTTTAAATAAAATCAAAAGAACAACTATTTCTTCTAGCCTCCAATTCGTCATAGGCCTGATGTAAAAATCATATGAACTTGTATTCCCTTGGCTCTATATCCTACCAAATGAACCAATCTTACTTTCATTAGGGGTCTTTGACACTATAGTTTGTAATGCACCTACTGACACACTTGAGTACTCATTCCATGGGAAAATATTTTCAACAATCAAGATCCAATGAGTGTTTCACCCCTATGAGCATTGCCTAGATCCAATGAGTGCTAAGTGTTCCATTTATTTTCATGAGACATGAATTCATGTCGAATCACTACTACTGAAACATGTGTCAACAAGTTTGACTCAAAAATCACAAAGTTAAATCCTAATAACAATATCACAATTTGAATTGTGGAAATTATCTCCTACTTATCAGCATGATGAACTCAGATTTTGATTTTGATCCCAAAAATGGATCCAAGACATCAAATTTAGGTTGGGGTGTAAATTTTTTTTGCAAATCTAAGGAGTTCAAAAATAAGGTCAAAAAAGGGTCAAAAGGTTATATAAGGGACTCAAGGGGTCATTTTCAAATTATTTGTCTTGTTTGATTTTGAGAGAGAGAGAGAGAGAGAGAGAGAGAGAGAGAGAGAGAGAGAGAGAGAGAGAGAGAGAGAGAGAGAGAGAGAGATATATATAGAGAGAGAGAGAGATAGACAGATAGACAGAGAAAGAGATAGAGACAGAGAATGATAGCATAGAGGAGAGTTTTGACTGAGACACATCAATTTGAGCATAACTGGCTACACAACTAGCCTCCACTTTACTATCCACCAGTAAGTATCTAACATTTGAGCACTTTGTTAGAGTGATTTTGAGAATTTTAGCATATTTTTATAGGGTTTGAATAGGTTGTACAATAATTTAGAAAGTATCGCATGATAGTGATAAGGTTTTCTACACAATAGTTCTAGTGTACACATTGTATCATATCCCTTCTGTGATTTTTATCATATTCAACCCACCTATCTATCATATGATACCAAACAAAGTATTGCACTAGCAGAAAGTACTACATAGGTATAATAGAAAGTATCATACGGTACTTGTTTAGCCACTTAATGAGTGTTATGAAAAATTTGTGTTGTTTATTTTTTTAAGTCTTAGTTTTGTGCTCAAATAGCTAAGTGGAGATTTTTTTAGTTTCATTACAATTATCATCTAATAGATACTGACATTTTTTCATGTTTTTCTATGCAGGACGTGTTTCTAGCACTACTAATTAAGGAACCTAAGGTGGTAGGGTTGAGAATTATTCCTTAGATAGATAATGTTGTGAGATCCATACTGAGATTCATGGGTCTTAGTAGTTTGTTGTGGTTACCCCATATTCAGGAAAACCATGGATTACTAATAGCATTAGCTAAGAGGTGGAATAGTGAGCACAACACCTTCCACCTTCACATAGGTGAGACTACTATTACACATGAAGATGTGTACCACATCCTTCAAGTTTCATTCCATGGTGATTCAGTTAGTTGATTGAGCATTTTTTTATTGTCATGTTTACTTAGTTGTATAGATATCAGTACTAACATAGAGAGTTTGTGTTACAAGCATATTTTGACCAGTCTTCAGTAGATGGGAGTGCAACATTGTGAGAGGTATTCAAAGATGTGACCATTCAGGATAGGCATATATAGGCTAGGAGAAGATGATATCACATTATGTACACCAATTTTTGGTGTCATGCATTATATGCTCCCTCATTGCACATGCATTGACCATAGACATTAGCCAGAAGGGATTCCCTTGCGGATGGGGTAGACTAGTGATGGATCTTATTGGGAGATTGAAGTGGATGGCTTGGTTCCTGTCTATATTAGTAGATATATACCATGAGCTTCATGAGATCATGTAAAGGGAGGGGAAGAGATAGGGATGTGGAGCTATTTTATCACATGTGTAGGCATGGGACCCCAAGGTTCAGCTGAGAGAGAGGATACATGTGTGTGTGTGTGTATATATATATATATATATATATATATATATATATATATATATATATATACACATATATATTCAAGGTTTATAGCTTAGCCACATAGTGGGGATGTTGCCTTCTATAGGAATATTTTTGATGAGTTGATCTACTTTGAGTAGAGACCATACATAGGATGCAAGGGTTGGTAGGAGGCACATGAGGAGTTAATGTATATGTTATGTAGCCAACCTCTAGTAGGCAGGCATGTAGGGATATTGGAGCAATTCATCATCAACTACATATGGAGATAGTTTGGGTGGAGATAGGTAGTATCGATAAAGATGGCCACCTGTGCCCAGGTTTGAGAGGAGGAGGATATAGGTTGTATTCCCATGTTGAGATATATAGTGTGTCTCCATGAGACACAAGGATTACAACAGACATGGTGGTACTACCTCCTAGTGGTGATAAATATAGGGGTCTCTATAGGTTATGTAAGAGATATGAGGAGGCAATCATTCCCGCTATTCAAAATTCCATAGGATAAAGGAAGATGTGGAGATGACATGGATGGAGGAGATGGAGGGAGAGGTAAGGATAGGCCCAGTGACTCTAGAGGTCCATCTAATAGCCACACTATATTGAGGAGTTGAGCCAAGGAAAATGATGAGGAGGAGGAGGAGCTAGGAGAGGAAGAGAGGTTGATCTAATGGCCTCTAGTAGAGAAGAGGTAGGAACCACCTACGGAAAGAGAGGATGGTCCTGGGGAGTAACATATGAGAGTGTTGGAGGTGGAGCTTCAGCAAGAATGGAATATGATAGTTATGAGGGATCAACAACTTATTGATGCTAGAGGAGAGGTATAGGCAAGAGAATGGGTTCTACAAGAGGACATACTGGAGGCTAAATGATAGGTAGAACAACAAGGGGAAAGAGAAATGTATTATCAAGGTGTGTACATAGCTACAGTGTTTGAGGGTCAGTGGGTGCCTCTATATTCAAAGAGAGTGGAGAGGTCAAAGGGAGAGATACAACCACTAGATAAGACATAAGATCCCCCTCCCTAACATCACAAAACTCAGGAGGGAGGGAGTCAATCCTAGGGTCTAGTCTAGGATTTATGTCTTTGTGAGAATTTTGGTGTATCACTTGGGGAGATACTTATCCATATTTTAGATCAGCAATGTGTACTTGTATATTTTATATGCTCATGTGATAGATGTATCTATGTTTAGTACTTATGTTTTATGTTTCCTTATGATGTTGATATGTATGCTCATGTTTTTGTAAGTTCATCTTATATTTGATATGCTCATGGATGTATTGATGTTGTCTCTCTCATATGTTTAGCTATTTGTTAAGAAATGGACTCATGATTTTAAATCTTACCACTTGGATAGATTAAATGTGATGATGATATTAATCCCTTATGATGATGGGAATTAAAGAAGCATTAAGTTGATAAGACCAAAGATAAGAGAAAGATATGACCAAGAAGAAGTGAGAGAAGATGAACATAGTTAGCTAACATTTCTACAAAAATATAAAGAAGACTCTCTCAATATTAAAAATGAAAAACTAAGCTATAAATGAACCCTACAATTCAAGATAGTATGTGAAGGTGCAATTGCAAGGGTTATATAATTAGGTCCTAGTTTTTTATCATTGAGCCTTATTAGGGACATCAAAAGTTCATACAATCATCACTAGTATAAACTATGAGGATATAAATATGACCTATATTGGATAGGTACATGGAAATCCAACCTACGCATCAAAGATATATAGATCAAGATGATAGTGCACTTAGATTCCCTAGGTTTAGTGTAGCAAGATTATGCTTGCATCAAGACACAAAATTTCTAGATGGCCACAAGCACACACTCGCAAAAATAGAAAAGAATGATATATTGTAGATCCTAAGTGTCAAGTAGGACAAGAAAGATTCTCAAGACACCTAAGGTTGACAAGATATACCCACAGGAAGAAAGAAAAAGAAAACATGCCCCATGCACCTAGTCTTCTAGTCCATGACATCCTTGAGAGATTAATAGGGAGGGAAAATTTAAGAAAGAGAAAAAAATTTAGAAAATCTCAGCTAGTTTTAGTTTAAGTGTATGTGTGAAAGTCACATTCAACTATCTCTTTAGGACTCAAGCTTGCCAATAAGAAGTATCAACACATCCTAGACTATAGAAAAGTATCTGATAATTATTGAGAAACACTCGATGTAAAAGGGAAGTGTTGAAAAATATTGTTGAGTGAGCTACCAAAGAAACACCAATGCAATAAGGGGACCCTAATAAGCTTTTCAGTTCATGCCCCCTAGACTTAGATGAGAGTTAGTTCTAAGCTAGGAAAGGAAAACAATATGAGATGAAACGTTCATGAGTGTAAAGAAAGACACTGATAGACAGGTGCAAGGGTCTCAAGTGGCACCTATTTCTAGGTTTTCACCACTTGGGAAGATTTTTTTTTGGATTTTTTAAGATATTTGGTTTTTTTGGTAATGCATCAAAGTGCCTATTGCTAGTTTCTCACTAAGATGGTCTCTTTTTTAGAATTTTTCCTACTTTTTAGGATATTTTTTATCATATATAATTTATTTATTTTTTCATAATCATAAGATATGTACAAGTGTTGAGTAGCAAAAGCACTAAGCATAGAACATCTTGAAGTGAAATATGTTAATAGGCTCAGAGAGTCGTTCCCCCTCAGGTGTAGAGAGATGATAAGCACCATATCCAAATGTAGTAGTAACTATGTAGAGACCCAACCAATTAGTTTCAAACTTTTCCTTTTGTTCCCTATTTGCTAAATTTTTGAATTTTCTCTAAGGAAAAGATCACCAACTTGAAATTATCTAGGATAAACTTTCTTAATGTGGCTGGTAGAAATGCATTTTTTATAAGCCCTCATATGATCAAAAGCAACTTTATAGCATTCAGCTAGGATCTCAAGTTCATGTATCCTCATAACTCTATAATATTCATTAGTGATTAGCCCTTTTAAAGAGACTCACTAGGAAGGAATCTCAACCTCAATTGGAAGAACAACCTCAGAACCATAAACTAGAGAGAAAGATGTAGCCCCAGGAGGTGGGCGTGTGCTAGTTCTATATGCCCAAAGTGCAAGACTGATTTTCAAATATCTATCTCTCACAAACTTATGTACATTTATTTGAAATATTTTCAGCAATGTCTTATTTGAAGCCTTAGCTTGTTCATTTACTTGAGTGTAATAGATCGAGGAGCAATATTGTCTAATCTTGAACTACTTACAAAATTGTCTAAGGTCCCTCTTCTTTAATTTTCCTCCATTATCAGTAACTATAGAGGAGAGAATGCCATAGTGAAAAATTATGTGATTCAATATACATAAAGAGACATGCTTTCCTGTAGCATAAAAAATTGGGATAGCCTCAACCAACTTAGTAAGTATTATGTAGAAGTGATAATAAACTTGTGTCTACTTGAGGAGCTAGGATGTATTTTACAAACTACATCAAAGGCCCACTATTGAAAAGGCCAATATGTGATAGATAAAATTAATTCATGTCCAAAAGCATGAATTAAGTTACAATGTAGCTAACACTTTTTGTAGGACTTATCATAATGTACAATGTTTCCTTGCATAGTAGGCCAATAGTAACCATCCCTAAGAAGTTTTAGAGCAAGTGTACGGCCTTTAGAGTGAGACCCACAAATGATCATGGAATTTAGCTAATGCCTACTCAAACTCATTTGTCTCTAAGAAGCTAAGAAGTGTTCCATCTAGACCCTTCCTATAGAAGTCAGCAAAGACAAGGATATATTGAAAGGCATTATGAATGAGTTGGCATTTTTTTTTACAAGATAGGTTTTCAAGAATAATTTGACCATGAAGATAAGAGAAAATGGTAGCATAGTAGGAAGAGTCATGACCAATAATAGTACAAATGAATCAACTATCAAAGGAATCATACATGGGGTAACATAGCTCTTCCACCAAGAATTCAAACCAAGATTCATGTTCTTATAGTTATGGGATAGGTGCCAAAGTAGCCATAGCATATGCAGCCTTATTTTCAACCCTAGGAGTTTGTTGAAAAGTGAAAAAGATAAAATAATTCCATAGATGGTATATCAACGTCTTATATGGAATCAACTTGTCATCCTTGTTTTGATAGTCATTTTTAATCTGATTTATGAAAAGTTGGGAGTCTCCATAAATATGTAGCTTAGTTATCCTCCATTCAATAGCCAATTTGATGCCATCAATGAGGGCCTCATATTCTACTATATTATTGCTGTATGGAAACAATAGCTTATAAGTCTTAGGAATTGTATATCCATGAGATGTAATGAATTGAATACCACCACCAGTACCATTTTGAGTATGAGATCCATCAAAGAAAATTTTCCAACTCATGCCTGTGACATACATAATTGATGAATCTAGGAACCCTATCTACATAGGGATAATATCTTGGAGTGGGATATTAGTGAGCTAGTCTACAATAGTTTGTCCTTTAATGAATTTATGTTTGATGTACTAAATTTAGAATTTAGATAGAATCAATATCCATTTAGCAAGTCTACCAGTAAGCACAACTTTATTGAGAAGGTACTTAAGAGGATAAGTTTTCACAACCAAATGTATAGTATGAGCTACCATGTAATGTCACGGCTTTTGAGAGTCAAACACAATAGCAAGATAATCTTTCTCAATGTTATTTAAATTGATCTCTTAAGTAATTGATGTTCTACTAATATAGTACATAGCTCGTTCCTTTCCATTCTCATTGTATTATGCTAGTAATGCCCCTAGGGAAGTTGTTGTATTTGAAATGTGTAGAATTGAGGGCTTTCCAAGAATAGGAGGCATGAGAATAGGTGTTTTATCCAAATCTTCCTAGATTTGAGCAAGTCTCCTCACACATGTAGATCCCTTATGCAAATTCTTATTAAATAGTTGAGACCTATCAACCAACTGAGAAATAAACCTCCTTATATTATGGGGAGCTTCTTCACTTTAGATGTTTCTTGCTCCACCAAGGCTACTCCTATCCTACTTAGGGTTTCTATATCAAACTCTATCCTAGAGGACTCCTTCCCAATCCCCTTACACCAAGAAACTTGCTATCAATTTAGGTTTCTATCTACTACCTTCCATTCACCAATAAATATGTTTTTGACCTAGAGTGCCAAAACTCCACCTAGTTCACCTAATAGGAAAAAATAAAGTTTGAATGACCTCTTTGAGGTTCTTTATACATTTCCTATCATTCTACATCATTATTTCAAGTTTTACTCACCCACAACTCCAAATTGTCTAGTTTTCCCTTGTAGCCCTAAGAGCCCCTATTAGCCCTCCTAAAAACAAGGAACAAGATATAACTCCCAAAAAATATTAAAAATTCCACTTGGTGTCTTCAAAACTTTGATCCCTAATGACCTAATTTTGAATATTTTCTAGGTCTTAAGTTTATGTGATGACCATACAATATGGATTCAAAAAACCCTAGTTTTAAGGGTTTTAAAGGAAATGTCAATGAATCTTTCACCAAAAATTCCAAACTCCACTTCCAACTCCTCCCTTGAGATATATACTCTTATTATTCTCCTCCTTAATTTCCTAAACCATATTGTCACATGTCAATCCACTATTTATACCAAAACTTTAATTCAAGCTTTCATTGCAAAGTGCCAAGCCTTCACTGCTTGCCTAGGGATTTCTTGAAAAATCAACTACTCGCCTTGAAAAAACTCTAAAAAATTTAGTTACATAGTATATAAAGTCTTTTTCTTGATTTCCAAGAGCCATGATGTTTTGACGAAGTAAATTCAAGCTACAGTCATTAAAGTGTTGGAATCACACAACTAGACAGCATGAACACAAAACTTAGGTAATTTTCTAAACCTTGTAAAATGAATGCTTAGAAACAAAGAAACTATACATAGATTCAAAAAATTATCTAAATTCACTATTCCATTCTAAAAAATAGGTTCTTCAATCAAGTTTCTTTATCCAAACCTTCAAACCACATTTACTGTCAAACAAAACTGTCCTTTAGAATGTGTTATCTGTACAATTGAGTGTCCAACCCTTAGAAATGAGTTGGAAAGTGTTTAAATAGGATCCTTCCTCCATTCTATCATTTTTTTCAAGACATAACTACCCAAGTAGTTCATTCTTCCAAACTGCCGAGAAGGTTGCTATGCAATTTTACAAAAATTGCAAAGTTGTCAATAAGCAACTTTTTGACAACTTTTTCAATTTTGCAAGTGGAGCCCTCAAACTTGACAAATTTGTTCTCAAACCTTATAGAATATATCAAATACACATAATGACCACTTTTTGACACATATTACTCCTTTTTAGGCCTTTTTCCATACTCATCCTATTTGAGCAATTTCTAAGGATTTTTTGCTTATCGGGACCTAATTGACAAAACTTGACTCACATTCCAAATCCTACCTATTAAAACCTCCTAATATTACCTAGGGACTTTATTTCTAGTCCTTATTTTCTCCATGGTTGGTTAGACCATTTAAAAATCAAAAATATGTTATGATTTCACCTTTACTCCTAGGTGGTCCTGCACCATTCTCCCCCTATAAGAAGAAGACTAAGGTACTGCCAAAGAAAGAAATTCCTTGCTAATGCCATGCTTCTTGAAATAATTCTTAGAAATCCATGTTGCCTCAACCTCAGGTGTATCTACTTATTTCACCAAATACTCATTGTGAACTTTGATCCTTGTACTCTTCTTCACCCTAGAATCCAATATCCTCTCCGCCTATGGTTTCTTTCTTTTAAGTACTTGCAATTCTAAGATATCTTTTCCCAACTCTTTCCAATACTCTATCTCATCCACCTTAGGAACCTTGTAAGGTATCATTTCTTGAACATTTAAAATGGGAGAGATAGCCATGTCCTTGGTTAAGTCTACTTTATAGAAAATTGGGTCGATACTTCTCAAGTACCTTGCATGACCCAATCCTCTTTATCTGTAACTTGCTAGGAATGACCTTCTGTAGTCTTGCCTTGTTCAGATAAACCATCACCAAGTCTATCACTTAAAATTGCAACCCTCTTCTCCCCTCATCCTTCTTCTCCTTCAACTTTTGATTTTCTTCCATCAAGTTTTACTTGACCTAGTCATGAACTTCCTTTTACAAAGTCATCTGCATGCTTACTAATGTTTTCATGGCTGAGTAAGTCCTTTAGTTCCATTATCCCCCTTGGATGAGTGTCATAACTACTTGAAAAGGGCTTAACCTTGTTGTCCTATTCTTATTGTCATTGTAGGAAAATTCAGCTTGAGGGATGAATTGCTCCCAACTTTTCTCATACTCCTTGGTTAGACAACTTAATAGGTTACCTAGGACCCTATTGATGACCTTTGTCTTCCCTTATGTTTGGGGATGGTAGGCAGAACTATGTGCTAGGTTTTTTCCAAATGACTTCCACAAGGTCTTCCAAAAATGCCCCATAAATTTGACATCTCTGTCAGCAACTATGCTCCTTGGTAAGCCATGTATCCTAACCACCTCCTTGAAGAATAGATTGGAAATATTGCTTGCATCATATGTTGTCTTACATGGGATGAAATGTCTCATCTTGATAAACCTATCCACCACCACAAACACACTATCTAACCCTATCCTAGTCCTTTTCAATCCCACTATGAAGTTCATGTTGATGCATTTCCAAGGCCTTTTAGGGGTAGAGGTTGGTAGAGCCCTACATTTGATGAAGTTCCCTTTGCCTTCTGACATATGCCACATTGCTCCACATACCTCCTAACATCCCTTTGTATCTTTGGCCAATAATAGAACCTCTCCACAAGGTCTAAAGTCTTGTTAAGATCAAAGTGCCCACTTATGCTCCCATTATGCTTCTCTTGTATGATATTTTCCCTCATAGATCCCCTTAGGATGTACAATTGTTGACCTTTGAAAAATAATCCATTTTTCAACGTGTATTCAACAAAGTCACTATGAAAATGATTTGCAAAGTTAGTGCATACCTTGTAGGCCACTATAAAATTAGTGTCCTCCTCATATAGGTCTTTGAATCCATCCAGTCCTATTCTCTACAACTTGACCTCTTGTACTGTCAGCAACCTCCTGCTCAAAGCATTTGCCACCTTATTATTGGTGCCCTTTTTTGTTTGATTATGAAAGTGTAGGACTACAAGAACTCCATCTATTTGATGTGCCTCAAACTTACCTTCTCTTGTGAGTTGATAAAGCTTAAGGTTTGAAGATAAAAAACTACTTAGGTAATAGATAATGCATCCATTTCTTGATAGCTTGGACAAGTGCATAGAGCTCCAAGTCATATGTTTAATACCTTGTCTTAGCTTCATTAAGTCTCTCACTAAAAAATGCTACCGGTCTACCCTCTTGACTTAAAACTACCCCAAATACTATGTTACTAGAATCACACTCAACCACAAATGGCTTTTCAAAACTAGGTAAAACCAATATTGTTTGTGTTTTCACTTCCTTCTTCAATCTCTCAAAACTCACATATTTTTCCTTGGTCCATATGAACTTGGCCTTCATACCCCCCTTTATGGTGTCATTCATTGGTGCATAGATCTCACTAAACCTTCTCACAAACTTCCTATAGAACTAAGCTAGACCATAAAAACTTCTAACCTCTATATTAGATTTAGGAGTGGGCCAACTTAAAATAGCCTCTACCTTACCCCTATCCATTTTCAAATTCCCTTTGGATACTACAAAACCCAAATATACTAGCTCATCCTTCATTAACTCACTCTTCTCTAGGTTTACTATCAACTTTTCCTCTTTAAGCTTCCTTAACACCATTTCTAGGTGCTTCATATGCTCATCCTTTATCTTTTTGAAGATGAGGATTTCATCCAAATACACTACAACAAACACTCCTATGTATTCTTTCAAGACCTCATTCATGATTCTCATGAAGGTACTTGGTGCATTTGTAAGGCCGAATGACTTTACCAACCACTCATAGAGACTTTCAATAGTATTAAATGTAGACTTCCACTCATCACCCTCTTTTATCCTAATCTAATAATATCCACTTTTGATATCAATTTAAGAAAAGTACCTAGCTCCACCTAGATAGTCCATTAGATCCTCTATCCTAGGAATAGGAAATCTATACCTAATTGTGATTCTATTGATTGCTCTAGAATCATTGCACATTCTCCACTTACCTCCCTTTTAGGTGCTAGGACAATTAGTATGGTATGGTACATGGACTAATGCTCTTCCTAATCAGCCCCTAATCAAGCAACTCTTGAACTTTCATTGCAATCTCCTTGTTCTATTCTAGAGTTATCTTGTATTTAGCTTTGTTTAGAAGTGATGATCCTAGTATAAAGTCAATTTGATGACTTATGGCTCTCTTTGGAGGTAATGTTGGTGGTGATCCGTCAAAAATTATATCATTAGATTGATCTAATGAGTTGTGTACCTCTATAGGTATAGGTATTTGTGAAGATGACTTCTCCTCCTTGGGCTTCACCATGATGGCATACCCTACTCTTTCACCTTCCCTCAAGTCCTTGAGGAAATATTTCCCACTCATCAACAATGTCTTAGTAGTTTCCTTTTCCACCTTATATTCTTCCACTGTGGATTGTATCCTATATGTGACCCCATCCTTCTCAAAAGAATACTTATTTTCCTTCCCATTATGTACTACCTCCCTATCATACTACCAAGGCCTTCCTAACAGCAAATGGCAAGAATCAAAGGGAAGCACATCACATAGGATCTTGTACTTACCAATGGTGATGTCTACCCATACTTGTTCATTCACTAGGATATTCTGCCCTTTTTTCAACTAGGTCATGCTATAAGGACACACATGTGGTATCTTTGCTAGTCCAAGTTTTTGTACTACTTCATTGGACATTACATTGTCAATAGACCATGAGTCTATAATCACTTTGTATACCATACCTAGTATCTTGCAAGTAGTTTTAAATATTTCTCTTCTCTACTTGGGTTCCTCCTTTACTATTTCCTTAACTAGGACTCTCCTTAACATGATATTTTCACCCTTCTCTATGTCAACGTTCACTCCACCTAGCTTATAATTATATTCCTCTTCGATGCATGTGATTTTCTTCTCTCCATAGGATGATGGTGCCTTCTCCATACATTTTTAGGTAAGATGCCCCAACTTGACATAGTTATAACACTTCATATTTCTGAAGTGTGAGCTTTTGTTTTTGTTCTCATATCTACCTCTGTCTCTATTGTTGGATCCTCTTCCTCTACTAGAGCCTCCCCTTTGACTAGTCTCACTGGCTTCTCATTCCATTTGAAATCCCCATAGCCTCTACGCTCATTAGTCCTTCCACTAGAACCTCTTTTGAGCCACCTCTGAAGTCTTTACCTCTACCTCTATTCTTGAAACTTGAGTCCCCTTTCTTCCTTGATTTGTCTTCCACTTTCCTAGCCATTTGAAAATAACTTTACAATGTGGTGAGACTAAACAAGCTTAACTCTTCTTGAATAGACCACTTAAGGAAATTTAGATACCTTTCCACCTTGATTCTTTCTACCTCTTGTATCCTTGACCTTAGAGCCAACTTTTGAAACTCCTCAATGTAGGTAACTACATCAAGATCTTTCTACTTGAGATTCTACCTCTACTTGTGAATCTAAATCTCATAGTCTTCTAGAAAATAGGTCTCCCTTATCTTTGCTACCATAACCTTCCAATTGGATATTGGTTTCTTCCTTTTACTCTCACTTTTCTCTTGCACAAACTTCCACCATGTCAATACTTGACCTTTCAATCTAGATTTTTTAAACCTCACCTTTTGGGTTTTTGTTGTCCCCTCACTCTCAAAGTAGTATTCAATCCATTCTAGGACCACCTCTGCATCCATCTTTCCATGAAATACTGACACATTTTCAATATTTTTTCCTCCAAAAGCCTTGAGGGCTTTGAGGAAAGGTTCTTTCTCACCAATTGGAGGATCTGGTTCAAGTATTTCATCCTTCAAACTCACCTTCTCTTTTCCCTTGCTGAATTATTCATCTTCCTTAGCTTGAGCTGCATCTTTCATCTCCTTTATCTTATCTTTCATCTCCTCTATGGCCTCATCAAGAAGCTTGATCTTCTCTTCTATGAGCTTCTTTTTCTCATCTACCTCCTTTTCTAACTCTACATTGGTAACCATCCTTGAAGATCCACTTGACTCAATGGAATACAACATACCACCACAAGTGATAAATCTTATGACTCTAATACCACTTTGATGGGGACCTTCTTCACTTTAGAGATTTCTTTCTCTACCTAGGATACTCCTAGGCTACTAGGATTTCTAGCTCAAAACCTATCATAGAGTACTCCTTCCCAATCCCCTTACACCAAGAAACTTGCCATCAATTTAGGTTTCCATCTACTACCTTATATTCACCAATAAAGCCCTTTTTTACATAGAGTACCAAAGCTCCACCTAATGCATCTAATAGAAAAAAATAAAGTTTGACCCACCTCTTTGAGGTTCTTGATACATTTCCTATCATTCTGCATCATTCTTTCAAGTTTCACTCACCCACAACTCCAAATTGTCTAGTTTACACTTGTAGCCTTAAGAGCCCCTATTAGCCCTCCTAAAAACAAGGAACAAGATATAACTCCCAAAAAATATTAACAAGGCCACTTGGTGTCTTCATGAATTTGATCCCTACTGACCTAGGCTTGAATATTTTCTAGGTCATAGGTTTATGTGATGATCATACAATATGGATTCAGAAAACCCTAGTTTTAAGGGTTTTAAAGGATATGACAATGAATCTTTCACCAAACATTCCAAAATTCACTTACAACCTCCTCCCCTGAGACATGGACTCTTACTATTCTCCTCCTTAATTTTCTAAACTAGATTGGCACATGCCAATCCACTATTGATACCAAAACTTCAATTCAAGCTTTCATTGTACCTTGCCAAGCCTTCACTACTTGCCTAAGGCTCACTTAAAAAACAAACTAATTGCCTTGAACAAACTTTAAAAAAATTATTTACATAGTATACAAAGGCCTTTTCTTTATTTCCAAGAGCCATGATGTTTTGACCAAGGAAATTCAAGCTACAACCATTAAAGTGTTGGAATCAAAAAACTGGACAGCAGGAACACAAAACTTAAGTAATTTTCTAAACCTTGAAAATTGAATGCTTAGAACCAAAATAACTATGAAAATATCCAAAACATGATCCAAAATCACTATTCCATTCAAAACAATAGGTTCTTCAATCAAGTTTCTTTATCCAACCCTTCAAGCCACATTTACTGTCAAACAAAACTCTCCTTCAAAATGTGATGTTCGTACAATTGAGTATCCAATCCTTGGCAATAAGTTGGAAAGTGTTTAAGTTGGCTCCCTCCTCCAGTCTAGCCTTTGGTTTTAGCCATAACTACTGAAGTATTTCATTCTTCCAAACTATCCAAAATGTGCAAAGTTGTCAATGAACAACGTTTTGACAACTTTTGCAATTTTGCAAGTGGAGCCCTCAAACTTGACTAGTTTATTCTCAAACCTTATAAAATGGATCTAAGACACCTAAGGACCTTTTTTGGACACATTTTGATCCTTTTTAGGCATTTTTCCATGCTTAACCTATTTTATCAATTTCTATGCAATTTTTGCTTATCTGGACCTAATTGACAAAACTTGGCTCACATTCCAAATCCTACCTATTCAAACCTCCTAATATTACTTTGGGACTTTATTCCTAGTCCTTATTTTCTCCATGGTTGGTTAGACCAATTAAAATCCAAAAATGATTTATGGTTTCACCTTTACCCCTAGGTGCTCCTACACCATTATAGATTGTAGATATCCTTGAAGACTTCTTAATTGACTTATGTTTCTAGGAGGTGGAATTTCCATTATAACTTGTAATTTCTCAAGATTAACTTTGATGCCCTTAGTGGATATGATGTATCATATCAATTTTCCAAAGGTGACACCAAAATTTTTATATTAAGGAATTATTGTACATACTCCATAATTGCCTCCTTGTTGGTGGTTTGTCAGCGTAGCCCTCGAGAAAAAAAATTTGGGTCATTTTATCGACATTTTTTGACCAACATGTTGAAACTAATTTTAACCCTAAAATAGAAAAGAATACTTGTATAAAAGTGGCTTAGGGTTAGGGATTTCATAATGTGTGATACAATAATAGCTTCTTGCAATTTTATTAAGCTTTAAGGGATTATGGTTTGTATTCAAGTTGTAATCACTAGATAATAAAATATTGGACTCATTGTTGGTGGATGTAGCCTAGGGATTGGGTGAATCAAGTTAAATATTTGTGTCTTGTATTCTCTTTTGTGTGACCTATTATTTTAAAATATTGGTTATATTTTCATGTAGTTTTTATTTCTATCTCTTTAAATCCTAAAAGAAGAAATTTTTTTTGGATTAAGCCTAAGCTTAAATTGTTCCATATGGTCCAATATCAAACTCAAGTCATCCAGAAGCATGTTTCATTATTTAGACTTAGCTAAGGTGTCATTTACATAATCCTCCATTTTTTTGTCTTTCATGTCATGAAATAAAGTTTTCATATCTCTTTCATAGGTAGTACCCACATTTTTAGGACCAAAAGGCATGACATTCCAAAAAAAAGGTACCTGAAGCACAAGTAAAATTTGTCTTTTCTTGATCTTGAGGAGCTATTTTTATCTTATTATATTCCAAGAGTCCATCCATCAATGAGTAAACTTCATAGCCTCAATTCATGTCCACTATCATGTCAATGTTTGGAAGTGTAAAGTCATCCTTAGGGAAAACTTTATTTAAATCTCAAAAATCTATGCAAACTCAAACAAACTTATCATGCTTTGAAATAGGTACAATGTTGGATATGCATTCAATGTAATATATAGCTTAGATAATTTTTTCACTTAGGTTCTTTTTGGGTTCATTTTCCACTAATAAGGAAACATGTGGATTCATTTTCCTCAATTTTTTCTTGACAAGTTTGACACTAGGAGCTATAGAAAGATGATGTATGATTAAATCAATGTCAAGGTTGGGCATTTCTGCATATGTCCAAACAAATTTGATTTTCTTTTCTTGGAAGAATTGAATGAACTGCTATTTTTCTTTAGTTGATAGAAACTAAGCTAAATGTATGATCTTAGGAGACTCTTTTGTACCAAGGTTGATTTTGCATAGGTTCAATCAAAACTAATGACATATCCTAGAAATTTCTTGACAAACTATCAAGTATGTCATCTTTGGGTGCCTTAAAGAGATTTTCACCCTCAGATACATCTTTTTTTAACTATTTTTTTGGCTCTAACACCACCACAAAGTTATTTTCACCATCAGAGGTCCTTTTTTCATTTTTTATTTTTAATTTATGACTAAGGTACTTTATATCTGACTCAATCATGTTAACAACTTGTTTACTGGTGGAAGAGACTATGGGCTCAATAGAATTTAAATAGCAAGTGATCTCACAGTCATTTTGAAAATATGGTAGCTTGGGCCTTTGATTTTGTATAAACAAATCAATGAGATCAGAGTGTACAAGAGATAGAGAAGTGAAAGGTTCTAGATTATTGATATGAAAGGAATCATCTCTAGCAATAAGAGAGTTGTGAGGCCTCATCCTATCCCATAATAACATAGCATAGTAGTTTATTTTCATTTCAAATACTTTATATTTTTGAGACCTTGTTATACTTTAGACTTATTTAGGACATTTATTCAGATTACTAGATACCGTGTGATGATTATTATATGATTCTTATTTACGAAAATTAGGACTCATTATGATGTTTGGTGATTAAATTATATCCATGTTTTTGTTATCTTATTCTATTGATAGATATGTAATAATGTTTTATTATAAATGTTAGATGAAATATATCATTTTTAGTTGAAGATGCACATTGGTTTACAAATGGAAAATGTTAGTTGAAATTGATTGAAAAAGGTTTATGTGGTAATTTAGTTATGAATGTAGAATTGATTTATGATGAATATATGTATGGATATATGTATGTCATTTATCTATCTTAGACTACTGACATAAAGTTTGAGCATGCAAGAAACAAACATGGTAAAAATGGAGAACCAAGACTATACCTTTGTATCATCTGAGAATGCCAAGGCTAGATTTAATGAAGATATCTTAGCATTATTTTTTAGTATTTTATTTATGAACATAATGTGAAATGTGTGATTTAGACTAGATTTAGTTTTGTAAAAGTTGTGTAGACGCTTAAAATCGTCCCTAAACACTATATTAATTAATTTTCAAATTGCCCGTGACATTGTAATTAATCATTAATTAATTAATTATATTGCTCACATTCTTTTACTTATTTAATTAAATTATGTTAATTAAATGAGTTCATTCTCTTAAGTATTTAAATTTAATTTAAATACTCCTAGCCTTAATGTGTTAAATTAATTTAACACATGATCCTCCATCATTCCCTTTTTAAATAAATTTTATTTATTAATATCCTCACATCCTATTAATTCCTCTAAACCCATGATTAAATTAAATTTCATTTAATTTAATCTTAAGCCTAGCCTATAATCGTCATTTTCATCCTCTTAAGCCTACTTCTTCTCTAATCTCACTTAATCATTCATAATCATCTCCCTAATCCCCCTCATTATCCTAAGAGTGTGCTCACACATGTGTGAGATGGCATGCCTACACACTCTTGTCTCCCACTCTTCTTCTCAAGTTTGCTCACACATGTGTGAGCAAACTTTGAGTTCTTGACCATTTGCATGGTTTGCATGTCACCTTATGTGGCATCTACATGGATGCCACCTCACCAAGCCCTCCCTCAAGCCTATAAATAGAGGGCTTGTCTCAAGCATTTGCATCTCCCATTATTGCATTGTTACCATGCCATTTTGAGTTTTAAGTTTTCATGCTAGGGTTTTCAATGTAGTTTGAGTTTTCATAGAGATTTTTAGGAGAATACTAACCATTTGGTAGCTGGTTTAGCTTTTGCATTTGCATGATTCAGCTAGTTTGCCTTTGCATTTACATTTCTTTTGCATTTACTTGTTAATTTAACTTGCATATTTAGTTACTTTCTTTGTTGCATTTCATATTTTCACCATTGAATGCCTTCAAGTATGGCTTTCTCCATAGCCATTTCTTGAGGTGTTCTTCATTTCATTGCAACTTAAGGTCATATTTCATTATTACTCATATTTGCACATCCACTCAAGAGATTCATCACTTTGTTGTGTTTGGGAGAGCACACCAAACATACCCTCCATCTTAACACACCAACAAGGCCTCTTATGGGTGCCTTTGTTGAGCTATAGAGGTGGCTGGAAGATTGGTTCTGTTGGCTACTTAGAGTTTCAAAACTCAAGCAAGCATTAGTTAGTCAATGTTCTTTCATTTTATTGAGTCTTTGATGCATATTTGAAGTTTTAAACTAATGTTTTCTTGTTGATTCATGCTCTCAATAGGTCACATTTTCTAGCACACAAGTTGATTTGTCACTCATAATGTAAAGTATATTTTATAGTGTCACTTGACACTTGTGTTGTTATGTGTATAGTGGCAAGTCAAATTGAGATATTGAAAAAAGACACCCAACCTTATTGAAACCAATTAGAATGTTTAAGTTTAATCCAATTGTGTAGTTGTCATATGAAGGCTTTAACTAGATTAAACTAGGACTTCACATTTAGGGTGACATTAGAGGGGTTTATAAGAGTCATATGGTGTTCTTTTAGTAAAATTAAGTTACCTACATGTTAGTACTATAGGTTAGGGTTCTAATTTTGACCTTATAAATTCACTTTTATGAGCCTTTTAAAATTCCATTTACTGAGTGTTGAGAAAATTGGAGTTATCTCAACCAACTTCCCACCTATTTCACACTTAGTTGGAGTCTCATTCAAGAATGAGTCATCAATGGAGTAAATGTAGGAGTTTAGATGCATATTAGAGTCAAATTGAAATCAGAGTGGTTGTTCACCCACTCTCTAGTTTTAGAGATCTTGTGGAATTGGGAGATTGCCAAGAAAGGAAAAGGGATATCCCTTCTCAAGCTTTTCATTTTCCATAGCTTTAGATCAATTTTGGTGGATTTTTCCATGGAAGGAATCTCATGTGTGGTTATTTTCATTATGTGATTGTAACAAGAAATCTATATGAATGCATATGTCTATTGTGAAATATGTTCATGTTATGTGGTATTGGGTATGCTTGATTTTCTCTTCTTTTTTTCTATTTTGATTTTTGCAAACATGATATTCATGGGTGTACAAGGAAATCACTCACCCTAGAAAGGGAAGTAGTAGACTTCAAGTGAAGGGGTTAGTTAGGCCTTTCCCTAAGTGTAGAGTTTCTTCCCAAGAAGGAAGAGGAACAAGCATGAAATTATGGGCTTCGTGTTCCAATACAATGTTTTTCACTTTGGGGGAGATAAGGGGAGAATATTTGTGAGATATGATAATTATTTTGTATGCCTTGTGAAGGAAAAAAAAAATTCGTATTTGGATTCTCCTCACAGTTTAGGCACACCTTCACCCATTCTATTGATTGCTTTGATAACCTATTGTGTATGCTCAAAATGGGAGTTAAATGTTGTATCCTATAATTTTTGTATTATGTGTTTGAGCTTGATTGTTACCTGATTGGTCTTCGTTATCCAAGATTAATGGGTGGTCTTGTAGAGACCTAGGTTGGGAGGTGAGCTCTCCATGGTTCCATTTGTTGTTTCTACAAGTTTCGGGATGGATTTGTGTTGAAAAAAAATCTTGGTATATTGCATAATATATTGATGTTTTTTAGATGCAATATAATGAGTCCCTATTAAGCTATTGTATTGTAAGAGATCATATGTTGATTCTCATGGTTGTAATTGTGATTTGATGAGATGTTTTCAAAATAAATTATATTATTAGAAGTAAAATTGAATCTTGTATATGCATTTTCCCTCTTAATGATTTCTTGAAAAATGGCTCAAAAGCTATTAAAAGTTTTTCACCTTGTATTCAAATGATAATTGAAATGTGTTAAATATGTATCATGATCTAACAATAATTTGTCTAAATTCTTTAACTATTTAAGCAAATTGATAGTATGTATTTTATGAGTCTTGCTCAAAATATTGGGCATGACAAGAGTTAGGACCTATAGGGAAATCTTCAAAGATACCCAAATTTGAATGAGACCTAGGAGAATTAGTGTGGTCTACTAATGCAAGTTGAGAGTTCAACTCATCAATCCCTACAAAGGACTCATCAACTATGTCAATTTGATTAGTATAGGCATGTACAACATCTACTCCCACTTCATGAGATGCATCAAAAAGGGGGTCCCATAAATATTTATTTGATTTAGTGCTTTGATCACAAGCTAAAAGGAGAGAAACATTTCTTCTTATTCGTTCTCTATTAGGATAAGGATCCTCTATTTTAAACTCATGGAATTCAAGTTGTCTAGAATTGGAAGCCTTAGCAGTGTGATCATTAGATAGCTTTTCTTCTCCCCAAATGATGGAGGTAGAAAGAATGAAATAAGCTTCTAGAACAACACTTGCTATAGGTTGAATTTTATCATCTAAATCACAATCTGTAAGAGGTTCTTCATCATAAATAGGAAGATTATCCTCAACCTCATAGCTAAAGCTTGTAGTGTCCTTAATTTTTCAACCTTTAGTATGACTCATAGGCTCAATAAGAAAATGTTTATTATTATTCAAAGGTCCATATCTAGGGTAACCCATTTTCTTGAGAAACTGATAGACTTTTCTACACTTCTTGAGAGAAATAGGTGTAACAAGTATAAACTTATAAACTATATCTTCTTCTCTATATATCTAATCTCTAATAGCTTGGTCCATATTCTCATCTTCTAATGGGATTGAGTATTGTAAAAATGTGTTGTAAATAGTCATACTTGAGTATAAGAGTTCCCTGAGTTTAGATGATCTCCCATAAGAGCTCAAAGAAATTGGAAATGCAACAATAGAATCTAAAGTATACTCCCCTATACTAATGCAAATCTTTTAGCTTTTTCTCATAGCAAGAAAGTGAGGATCTAGCCTATTATGTGGCACTAAAGATTTAGCATCAGTGAGCATGTTTATTGACATGGAATTAGTTGCTAGCACAACTTGTGTGTCATGTATTTATGTTATCCCTAAGAAAATATTGTATGCAAGTGGAATATCAAGAACTTGGAATACCACATCCTTTTCCATGGGACCAACTCTTACAAGAAGAACAATAAGACCTTTGGAGGAGAGTTCAAATTTATCATAAGATTTTATTGTAATCTTGCATCTACGATCAATAGAAAATTTTGAGAGACTCAATTGATAAATAAAATTGGAAGAAACAACATTTAACCATACACCATTGTATATCAACATTTATCCAACTCAGGTACAATGGATTTGGACTTTAATGTGAAATGAAAGGTTGTGGGGGTGGCTAAGAGCTTTATCATCTTCTTCTAAAAATGTTAGATAATGTGGGGAAGAAATGTGATTAACCATAGCTTGGAACTTATCCACATCAATATTTTTGGGGACACTAGTTGCACATAAAGCCTTTTCTAAGATCTCTTTGTGCAAAGGAGATAACTCTAGTAACTCAAAAATAGAAATCTGAGCAAGAGTTCATTATAATTGGTTCACAAGATCATAGGTAAATGTAACACTTGAGGAAGACCCTATTTTTTTAGCACTAGCTTGTTTGGTATTATCTGCAACCTTAAGGACAACTTTGGATTGACCCCTAGTAATAGTATGTAGTCTTTCAACATAGGACGAAGATTAATATGTAACCCTAAGTGAAACCATAGGTCTATTTTCATCAAATTTTTGGTAGGAATCAAGAGTTCTCAAGTTCACTTTAGGCCTTTTAGCATCAATATCATAGTTAGGTTCCTCATCAAATTTATGCCCCATTGTGTAAACACTCTCCTCAATATGTTCATGTGTGTTTATAACATTGTCAGTGTTGGTGTATGTATAGTTGATTTTTGCCTCATTATTCTTCTTGTTCTCTTTTGAAGTTTCTCCTTGCTCATATTTTTGGATAGGGTCTTTAAAATATTTATTATCAAAGTTCTCAACCAACCTATTAGTGGAAGCTTTCCCTTCATCAATGAGATCTTGCATCACATCCTTTAGCTTAAGACAATTATATGTGTTATGACCCGTATTTCTATGGTAGTTGAAAAAATGATCATATCTCCACCAACGAGGCTTGACAATAGGATCATAGGGCCTTGAATTATTGGGTAGTTTAACGAACTTCTAAGCAAGCAATGTCTTCAAGATAACATCATATGAATTAGCCAATGAAGTGAAGTTACACTTAGACTTAGAAGACTTTTTGAACTTATGTTTTGTTTAAGTTTGGGACTTGTTGAATTCATTCATTCTTGTAGCCTCTTGTTTGTTGGTAGCAAGGATAGTATTAGCCAAGTTGAAAGTGGGTTCCTTGGTCTTAGGCACATCAAAAACACCATCATTAACAACACACTTATTCTTATTCCAAGGTTTTCCTTTGTCCTTTCCATTCCCATTGCCATTTTTTTTTTATTTAAGACTATATCCACCTTCTTAATAGCAACATCTTCAATACGATAAATACTCTCAATCATGTCATTGAACGTGGTGAACACTTGTTTCCTAAGATCATGGTATATCTTGGTACAATAGTATTAACAAATATATCAATCTTCTCATTCTTGGGGATTTTCTGAGGGTACTTAGAGTGTAATCTTCTCCACCTTTTCAAGTATATAACAAAGGTTCTCCTTGTTTTTTCTTGATATTTTATAGGTCTAGCATGGTAACACGATGTTATATGTTGTATGAGTAACATTGGATACACCTTTGTGCAAGCTTGTCAAATATCTTAAGAGGAGGCAAGAGTTTAGTGAACCATTTTATGGCTTGTCCATTCAATATTCTAGGAAAGATGCTCATCAGATATGTATCTTCATGCATAAAATACATGCTAAGAGCATACAAATTTCTAACATGATCATGTGGGTCACCATTATCATCACATTTTTTGTTTAGGAACCTCTATATCCCTTGGAAATGGCATCATGTAAAGAATTTTGTCAAAAGGAAGAGCACATATGATCTCAACAAATGAGATTTCAGGTTTTTCCTTTTCCATTTACATTCATTCAAGTTGGTTTTGTAACTCTTGGACTTCTTTCTTTATGAGTTCTCTTTCAATTGGTTCTCTCTTTTGAATTATTATTTTGATGTCAAAATCATGGGGTATTTTTCAACCTCTATTTGTCATATATGCAAAGTACTAATCCCCATTATGTTCTAATGCCTTAAGCATGATTCTTTCTAGACATTCATCTTGTTGGAACCCAATGAGTTATCTACTAGTAAGTTTAGTGTCCACTTCACTCTCATGATGTGATGGTTGTGAGCATCTAGGTGGTGATGTGTATCCCTCAAAATGTGATCTTAGGGTTCTTGGAGGGGTTTTATTACCATTGTTTCCAAAGTGTGCATGATTGGAAAAGGGGTTGCTAAAGGTAGCATTATCATTTTGATTCTCAAAAGCATATGCGTAAGTGTTTCCAAATCCTTGAGTGTTGTTATTGTAAGAATCATTTTCTTCATGAGCATGTGTAGCTATCCTATAAGATATGTGTCTAGATTGTTCAAGCCTCTCTTGTTCTAGCCTCACTTGTTCATCTTGAGTAGCCTTTTTTTTCCTCTTTCAAAGTCCTCTCTCCTAATATGAAAGAACTCATCTAGGCGACAAAGTCTCTTCTCCTAATTCATGGTGAAAGACACACTATTTTAAGCTCTAAGAGTATCAAGTGGGGTATCAAAAGAACTACCAAAGTGACTAATGGGGCCGTACCAAGTGGCAAACTTATCTTCCTCAAATTTTTCAAAAATAGGTTCACCGTCAAAGTTTTGTTTACATGGATGCCTAGTTGGAGAAGCTAATTGTTCAAAGCAAAATGAAAGATGACCTTCTTGACCAAATTATAACCTACTTGTAACCAACATAGAATAGCAAGTTTTTATCTTAATAAGATGGCACAAAGCACTTGGAATTGAAAAATTTGAAGTCAAGATGTTCACTTGTCAAGAAATGTTGCAATGGTAATAGCTTGTAAAAAGTGTCCAAGCAACTTATGACACTAGTGACTCAAGTTGGGAGCTAGGCAAGAATCCCAATAGAAAATAGCCAAAGAGGTTGAAAAAATGGGTTTGACAAGTGAACAATCTATGAAATCAAGTTTGCATCGAAGAATCCAGGCTAATTTTTTCAACCTAGAACATAGCCAAACATGTAAGTTTTAGACTAGGGACATAATAGAATCAAGTTTGGACACCCCTGTTAAGCTAGAACACAATAAAAGTTCAAGTTTTGCAAGTAGTAGACCCAGGTGATAGAGTTCAAAAGCCAAGGTGATACAAGTTCAACAAAGAATTTTGTACAACATATCTCAAAATACTACAATGACAGTATGTAGTAATACGACAATTCTAAAGAGGCGATACAATACAGTTCATAGTAACAACATGATAAAGTTTATATCAATGTGTGATTTTTTCGCAATCTAAAAGTATTGTACGATACTTCTTAAATAAGAAGTATGATACAAGTTTAGCAGAGACCATTTAATTTTGTGACTCTGTGCCTATGAGACTTATGTTTAACTTCAATTTTTCACTGGTTTGAGTAACATCATAGTTATAACAGACTTTTTTCTAGTTTTTAATAATAATGTAATGTTTTGAAAGAAATTTGTGGCACAAACACACTTCTTCAAGCAATTGGACAAGGTACAAAGCAACCTTGCCAATACAAACACTTGGGAGGTTTTGAAGAAAAATCCCTATGAAAACTACTATCATGTGTATGTTTAATATATCCATGGGTCTAGCACAAATTGAAAACATGCCAAGCAATATCTACTTGAAGGTCATGGTTCATTACTCAATACCTTAGCCCACAACTTGATGCCCCCTTCCCTCACACAAAGTGGTTGCCCACAATGGCTATTCGCTTTTTCATGGAAGTGTTATTAACATAGCCAAAGGGACACATATGGTGAGTGTAAATCTTGGGGTGATCTAAGTAGTCCACTAGGATTAATCCTTACACCAAGATATTCAGTAACTAAAAAGGGTGGCCTCTAAATCCTAGAGTGTCTAGTAATAATCTCATTCGCAGCACTCCCCCCACTTGTTGTTGATGTGGTACTTAATAAAGAACCCTGCGGCCATAAGGTACCTTAAGCATACCCACCTAGTGATTTCCTCATGGTCCCAATCCCACAAGTAATCACACTAAGTGAAGTAAAGTGTTATGCCCCCCGAAGGGTTTGGCCTTTGTCAAGAGGTTTGGTATTATAGTGGGTCGAGTTAGCTAGGTTTTGTTTGTTCCCACTTCAATTCATTCCTATTAGTATCTTTCCACCAATAGTGGGCCCTTTAAAGGTATCAATCTCACTAGGAGATTAACAAAATGGATCCACACCAAGGGGGTAAATATTTTTGATTCACCTAAGAGGTGCAAAGCATACTCTCCTACTCCCTAATGTTTCCCCCAAACACAAGTAGATTAATTAAAACCACTAAAGAGTGGAGTATCCCACATAGTTTCTTGATTCAATGACTGGTCAAGATCTCTTATTCACCTAAAAGGTGAAGAGAATATTCTCCTACCAATAATAAACCCTTATTTGTGAGTTGTATGTGCCTATGAAATGAAACAACTAGTAATATGTTGCACTTTGAAATGAAAAGAAGACACATCAAGAAAACTATTTTTTCTTTTTTTCTTTTTACCTGGGTATCCTAGCAACAAATGTTAGTAGGGTAAAAGCACAAACCTGTGTCACTTTTTATAAAGAAAAAGGATCTCAAAATGCAAAATTTTCAACTTCAATGACATAAAAATAGTATTTTTGTTTAGAATTTGAAGATGATGTAAACTGATGAAATGTGTGAAATTGGATGAATTTTATGCCTTTAATTTTTGAATTTTTTTGAGCAAGAATTTACTCATTTTTTCACTTTTGAAGTCCTTTTAACTATGAAAAATCAAGGGTGTAGTTCCCATCAAACAAGTATATGCAAGTCATGTTTTTCTGCTCTGATTTAAAAAAATGTTATAGATGACACGTATATCTAGGGCACAAAAAAAAAAAATTAGTTTTTGATGTAAATTTTTGTTGTTATAAGTACACAAGTTCAACCTTATGAGAAACCAACAATTTTTTCCTCCTATCAAAACTTCCCTATTAAATCTACACCTTTTTGAAAAAAAAAATTACATATTAATTAAGAGGACTCTCTCCTCTAGGGATAAATATAAATTTTGAATTTTTTTGATATGATTTACCATTTTTTTCTCTTTTTTGAGGGAGCATCTTCTAAAATGTTAAAATACCTACTTATAATATTTTGAATTTATAACATATTTGAACTACTCAAAACACTATGAAATTTATATAATGATGATATTGACTCTAAGATCTACAAAAGGGTATTTTTAGTTTTTGAAAAAAGTTGAGTTTTGATAGAGAAATGAGTTTTTACCAAAATAGGTTTAAAGGTTCTCAAAAGTGACATAGATATATGATTTTACCTAGTAGCCCTTTTGATTTGGCATTGTTTCCTTGGCAAATGAGTAGGCAAGACAACCTACAAAACAACAAGGGTTGGGCACAAAAGGATTAGTAAAATCTAAAAAATACCCAACAAAACCACTTGTTAAAATCTATTATAAAACCAAAAACCCAAAATGCAAAACTTTAAAGATGAAAATTCAAATTAAAAATTAAATTACCTAAGTGAAATAGGTTGGGTGATACTTCTAGCTACAACAATATCATACGATACTTCCATGTATACCAAGACGATAATTATGTCTAGTGCAATACTCTATATCAGATAGTGTGATAGGTCGTAGAGCAAGAGTGTGATAGAGTACACAAACTAGTATGAACAAAAAATTTGCATTGTATCATATCGCTATTATAGAAATATTGCATGATACCAGTAAAGTGTCGCATGATATTTTTGTCTATAAAATAAAAACTCTAAATAACAAGCTAAAAATGTGACAAAAATGCAAGAAATTGAGCTAGACAAAGTTGTCAAGCCCCACGGTGGGCACCAAAAATGTATACCAAAATGGGCACACTTCTATAAACCCTTATACTTGAGAATTCCCATGAGAGAGAGCATCTCAAGAGTAGGCTTATAGCTCTCTATCTATGATGTGCAATGTAACACCCTACTGAACAACCCAAGAAAAATAAACTAACATGATTCAATATTTACTGAACTTTAAAAAAAAAAATTAAACAACACAAGATAGAAATGCAGAAGCAATATACACATAAGAAATTACAAAAATAGTTTTCCATTCTTCAAGGGTTCCTTCATGTTGAATTATGTTTAAGAAGTTTATAATAATTAGCTTAAATCTCAAGTAAAATGTCATGATCACTAGGAAATAACTAGTAAAATGTCATGAGCATGGAACCAGCTGGGAGGATCCTCAGAAAGAGACTAGAATCTAGGAAAGTCAGGGGGACCAGATGCATTTCCCCCCCACGATCCAGGAGGAAGAGGCCAACTAGAAGGAAAGTGACGCTGCAGAAACCCTGCAGGCAATGGAGAAGAAGGAATGCTAGTCTGCCCGCCAGGCTCTGTTCCTAGCCTTTGTTTCCCAGGCTTCGGGTCTTTTTATTTCTGGCCTTTTGAGGCAGCTATTTTTCTGTCTTTTATGCTTTAAGTTGTTTTATGCTGTAAAACTTTGAGTTTCAGGATCCCTATAAAACCTATTTTCCTAATAAAAAACAAATACATCATCTCATAAGAAAAATGATAAATACATCTAACACAATACATCTAATGAATAACATCCACTGCACATGTTACAAGGTATGTGAGAATAGATACAAGTACATCCAAATACAAGATACATGTTAGCATATATACATCAACTGAATAGAAGTCTCCAAGATATAAATAAGAATGATAAAGGGTACAACTACACTAACAAGCATCCAACATCTGCAAATTTGAGTGGGGCCAAAATGGTAAGAAGACACTACCTCCCAACCACATGGTGTCCTAGTTAGGATCTCATTCCCAATGTAGATAGAAGATAATGAACTATCCAAAAATGGATATCAAAGCTTAAAACAATCCTAGGCAAGGAAATATAATGGCCAAATCTACTTCAAGGGTAATAAACTATCAAAAAAGGAAAGACAATCCAAATCAAAAACACACTCAATCTAATACCATCACCACATACCAAGTCAAATTACAAATTCAAAGTATAAATCAAGTATCAAAAATCAAGAGATAACAACAATGAAAGATATCCACTTCAAATCAAAAGTCACATGTCAAAAGTACAACAACCAACGGATCACCAATTATCATCAATGAAAGTAAATCATCCATAATAAATACATCCAACAATAAAACACGACCAATAAAAACACCACCAGAGGAAAATACAAAATATGTGGAGGAGACTCGGGCTACATACTAGGGAGTGTCATCACATGGTCAAACTACTTGAGTTACCTTGGACTGGTTTCTTATTAAACCCTGGATCCTCAACATGACACATGCGAAATTAGAATACCTTCTCATGAAGATGAGATAAACCAAGCATACCTCTCATTGGGTATCATCTCATTCCCATCCTTAGCCTATAAAAGTACTCAAGGCATGGGCAAGGCAAAATCTCTAACTTATCTTTTTAATATTTTCTAAATATTTTAATTACTATGTTATCACTCATTACACAACTTATAGTGAGTTGCCCTAGTAGCCACTTTGGGCCCTGACCCCCATTGCAAGTCACTCCCATAGACATGCACCTAGAATACCTTCCCAAAAATCATAAACCATAATTGTGTCCCATACTACAAAAGTAATGCTGATCAAATTTGGTTTTTTAATAAGCAACCCAAAAAAAACATTGGTTCTCAAAACTCAAGTTCTCATAAATGCTTATCAAAATAAATCGCATAGAATAAATCTCAATTAAAATCATTAAATACATCATGACATCCAGTCAAATAATCATAAAATAAATTTTAAAAAATAATCCTCTTGTGCACATCCTAACTTGGCCAACTAAACAACTCACAAAGAAAACCATCACAAAAATAAACAATATCACAAGACTATAAATAGAATATAAGAAAAACACATAGTTTTCAGCCATATGATTTAATTTCATCATTTTATATTGTTTAGTTTGGGCCATAAAGATGTGTTTAAAAATAAAGTAAGTGTGTGTGTGTGTGTGTGTGTGTGTGTGTGTGTGTGTGTGTGTGTGTGTGAAAATATAAATTGTTATGCTAATATACTTATTTAAATCATTAAGTATTTAAATGTCAAATCTCTTTGTACATATAAAATATCATGCATTATTATTGTGTTGTTAATTTAAATAATCTTAAATTATAAATAATTTAATTAATACTATTAGATTAAATGTTAGTATCAAATTTATTTCTAAAATATTAATTTCACTTTTATTTAAGTCCAATATTAATATTTACTTTTCCTTTAAGTCAAAATGCAATGAGAGATAACTCAAAATTGAAATTATGATTTTAATTAAGTTGTCTACAATTTCTCTCATAATAATGAATATTCATAACTAGAAGATTATATAGTGAACTCTACTATAAATTCTCTTAAAATATAACTAAATCACAATTATATATTTATTAATTTGTAACTCTACTTACATTAATAAACATATAATAAGTTATATCTCACTAAGAGTTTTAAAAATAATTGATACTAAAAACCCACTTATAAGAAAATAAATAGTATTTATTTATTTAATTTTTTAAATAAATATACAGATAATTTTTTAATTTAATTTTTTTAATGCTTGAAATTAATAATTAAATATTTTATTTTTTTTAAATTCAAGAATTAAGTTAGATTTGTATATAACTAAAATAAACATGCAATTAGTATTTTCGTATGCCTTTGCTCTCTCAAATCATGTACCCATAATATACTTAGTTTTCTATCTTTAGTATATTTGTTTTCACATGCATGTATAAGTTTAGTTACAACACGATTTCCTCTCAATTAATCCTTTATTTTTCCAATAAATTCTTACAACCAAATTATTTTAGATATAAGAAAAAAAAAATTATTTAGAAAATACATATAATCACATGCTTCTAATGGAAAATTTAAAGTTGAAACCCTAGCTGTTCAATTTCTTGTTTTCATCCAATTTTCTATAATCAATTTTTTCCTATATTAGAAAGGTTTTTAAAATAATACAATCATAATAATTTTCTAGTTTTTTCTATAGTTTTTTATAGTCAAGTTTTATTGATTAATAAGTTTTTCTTTTCAAAATCTACAACATAATTCTTTGTCCAAAATCAATACAATAACTTATTGAACATTATGCAAGCACCCACAAAGACATGATGTAAACAAATCTTTACGTAAAATTCAACAATGGGTTTTCAAACCCTACCTCAAAACCACAGCTAAAATCTGAGACAATCTATGAATGCATACAATCCAAACTCTCTGAAATATTCAACAATTCTTTTGATCCAATTATAAATTTTGCTCCCCAAAACTTGTGTGTCCCTCCAATGAATTACAAACCATCTAATAAAGAACCATAACACTAACTAGGGTTTCTATTCTTCATTTATTAAAAGTCACTAGCTTTATTTAAAATATTAATATTTTAATTATTTAATCCTTTCATGCACACTTTAAAACTTTTTAATTAAAATATTCTTTTATTTTATTTTCCTCCACTTTATTAATTAGTGCAAATACTATTTAAATCGTAGTTTATTATTTTAATATATAATAATAATTAAAGCTCATTATTTAAATGCAACTCTAATTTAATTATTATTAATTAAATGTTTATAATAAAGTAATATTCTTAAATATTTCAATCCTTGCTTTATCCAACTTCTTAAATTAGGCTTTTAAATTAAATATTTTCAATGTAAGCACATATTTAATTAATTTCTAATTAATTAAATATCATCATATTTTAATTTCTCTTTAACCAATTTTCTATATTAGACTTCTAAATTAAGACTTTTAAATTAAAGCATATATTTAATTAATTAAATATTTTCATATTTTAATATTTTTTCAAATCAAATTATATTTTATCATTCTCAATATTGTATGCCCCCTAAAATGGCCACCTAGACTATGGGCCCCCATTATTCAATTTATCAATTTCGAATCAATGGTTTGCAATATTTTATTAAATCAATTCAAATCAATTTTCTTAATCAAATTTGATTATTTATTTTTCTAAGGTTGATCATTTTATCCTAAATCTTATTTAATTTTAAAAAAAACTCCTTTTTCATTAAATAAAATAAGTCCCCATTTAATTAAAAGAAAACCTTTCTTTTAATTAAATAATTCATCCACCTTTAATTAAATTGAGAGAAAAACTTCTCTTTTAATTTAATTAAATATTTACGATTAAATTACAAGAACTTGCTCCCTTTTAATTAAATAAAATTTCCACTTAAATATCTCTTTTTGATGAAAAAGGAAATTGAATAAATAAAAATTAAACCCACTTGAAAAAGGAAATAAAAATTAAATAAAAAATTAAATAAATCTTTTTTTATTTTCTCTACACTTAAATGCACATATCTCTAAGTGGGAGTCCTCTTTTTCCTCTTTCCACTTCCTTCTCAAACACTCCTCTTTTCTCATTGGTGAAATTTTGTCACACGTGGATCAAACTCTATTATCCCATATTGGTTGTGAGAAGCCTCTCACCTCCATATTTTCCTTTATAAGGAGGAGTCCTCTCCTCATTTTGGACATCCACAATTATATATCCATGATTGATCCACAATTATGCTATTGTTATGCTTTAGAAAGCGATTTTTTGGAGGAGTTTGAGCATTAAAGCTTTTTGTGGAGAACTTCTATCTTCTTGTCTTATTCTCTCTTACATCTATGGCTTCCATCATGATGTTTTATCATTGCATTTTCATATCATATTAGAGTCATATTTATTTTCATAGATTAATATTGCATTTTCATTTCCTTTCTTATATTAAATTTCCTTTCTTGCATTGCTTTGCATTGTTATCATTTTTATTAGTTTGCATCTTCATTTGCATTCATATTTTTATCCTTAAATCTCTTATTTCATAGTGTACTTGCATGGACACAAACTAAGTCAAACTGAGGGCCTCCATTACAAACCCTTGCACTCCATGAATAGAGAGCTATGAGCCACCATTTGAGACCTCATTCTTGAACAATCTTGGATATAATGACTCATAGAAGTGTGCCCACATTTTAGGCATACAAATATTATATGATTAACCTAAATATTATAATTAAATCATTTACCTAATAAATCACATAGCCAAATCCACATAAAAGCAACATTACCAAAACTAACCAAAACTCAAAATCAAACAATACAAATAAAGATAAACTCATGGGTTTTAAAAAGGTAGGTAGTCAAATATATGTCCTTCTTAGGACAAGTAATTAGGCTATGGTTGGGATTGGACCTAAACATTATCTCATCATTCTTACCATCTAGTTACTGCAATAGGGTACGTTCATCCTGGTGATTCAAGGAAGTCAGTGCCCAATGCCTGCAATCTACATAAAAGACAAGCATGTACATGTGCATATATATCTAAGCTAAGTAGGCAATGGTCGGGAGTGGTACATCATGTAGATCTTGACTAACAAATGACTACTACTCTTTCTCTTAACCATATTAGGCATGTCAAACATAAATATAAAGTAGACACACACACCATACAAATGCAAGTATGAGGTAAGTATAACAGTAAATCTTAAATATAAATAACATCATATTCTAACATGAACAACTCATCATCATGAGGACATAGTAAATATCTTTCTAAGACACACCATATGACAACATCATAAAAGTAATATCATTAACTAACTAAGAGCAATTAAAGCATCATCATTGCAAGTAGGAAATTTTTTCAACCTGACATAATCAATTACTCAAGATATCAAAGTATTACATTTCAAATAACAAATAAGGGCTAACCCAACTATAGAAGAGTTATGTAGAATTTTAATAGCTAAGTCTACAATGATTTAAAATGAGGGGTATTACATGCAAAGGTGCCAATAGAAGTATGGTGGCTCTCAAATGAACCTAGCTATGCAAGCCTTGCAAGGTGCACCATAGAATGAGAGATTCAAAGATAAGAGCAAGACTAGTAGCATCAAGGAATCACAATACAAATGCAATGCACACTATACTAACATGAAATGAAAGATGCAAGATAAGATAATCAAATATGAAGAATTAAAATCATTCCTACTTAAGTTATATGAGCTACTCTAAAGCATAAAGAAAGCTAAGCTAAGAATGTCATAATGCAAGTAGAATGAGAGCTAAGCTTGAATGCAAGAGTGCAAGAATGCTCCAAATATTCAAAGCTCTGAAAGCACCTAGAAAACCTATAGCATAATGTTAGTACAAAAGCATGAGGTTAGAGAATGGGGAGAGCACCCTCTCTTTTAAAGATAAATGGGCAGTTGAGATTAAGAGGCAAGAGAGGTCTAATCAAGGCTGGTGAATGCATCTTGATCGATTCATGTACACAAGAATCTCACCTAAGAATGATCTATGATTGAATCTAAGAGGAAAAAGATGTGTGGAGGATAATTAAAGTTATTTTAAAAATAAAGATTCCTCTCACATAGAAAATTGTACCCCTCATGTGAGACAAAAAAAAAACACACTTAGGATTAGTGGGATTTGGGGATATTTATTTAATTAAAAGGGAGAAAGTTTTTTTAATTAAATAAATGAGTTAGGATAAGGTGGTCAAACCATAGGTTATAATAAAATAAATAGCAAAATGATGATTTGATCAAGAATAAGAAAAAATTAAGTAAAATGCTAGAAAGGGGGCTCATAGTCTAGATGACCATTTTTGGGTGATTATAATGCCTCGATTGAGAAATGAAGTAAATGGAAGGGTTTATATAAAGTTTAGAATTGAGTAACTCTCACAGGCTGACCTATGTAGGAATTAACACCCTGAATATTCTAGAACACAAGACCTGAAGAGGAGACTTAAGCTAGGGCCTCATTAGGTGTGCATTGCACCCTTGATTGGCCCATTAGGGGTGAAATGTTCCCTAAATTGGTCAGGGGTGCATTGCACCCTTGATGATAGGCAACACAAACTCCTAGGACTATCTGGGGACTCCAAAATAGGTCTTGAAATCTAGAAATCAAGTCCAAATACTAAGGAAATCTCATTTCAATGTGAAGATTATATTCTGAGAGAATAGGTAAGTCAAAGCTGAGATTTAGGAGGAAAGATCCTACCTCAAGCTTAATGCCATGAAAATAGGAGATTTAAAGAGGACATTTTAGCTTTTACTCTGATTCCATCTAAGAGGAAGGATAGAAAAGGGAAGAATGGATGAAAGACACAAGGAGACTGACAATCTCACATTAAATAGGTGCTAAACCTTAATTAAATTGGAGGGAATCCAATTTAAGACAGTACAACGTGAAATTTATGGCATTTATAATGAAGGAAACTTTGTGTTGATCATGCAATCTCATATGAAAAAACATCTTATTTGACATTTTATCATATGGGACCACTATTTTGTCATCTGTTATGTGAGAATCCTTGTATGAGGTTTTGGTAATGCTTTCTTCATATGAGAAACAATGGGTACTTTTTTGCACTTCCAAAAGGTAAAAATTAGTGTTTCAGATACCCTTTTTAGTGTTACACATTAATCCATAACTAGGTCAAATATCTACACCATCATGTGAATGTTCTTTATGATTTCTCTTTTTACTTATATTTTAGTTGGAAATTAACTAATTTAATCAACTATTTGGAAAGTATGAGATTAGTGGTGACACTAGGGGATCTTTGGCAGTTTGGTGTTTTAATCTCCCATTATGATTTGTGTATGATTGTATGCATGTTGTATCTTAATCCTTAACAAAAATAAATATATTAGCCTATATTTATCCTTATTTCCAAGGATCACCAGGTGAACCATTACATCTAGCATTAGATCCCATGTTTTAACTTTGGGAGTTTTGAGTTATGCTCAACTATGATAAATGGATATTGAGCATTATATGTATCGGAACTTGTATTAATGGTTGATGAATTTGATATATATATATACACACACACTTTTGTGAGATTCTAAGTTGTGTCTTGTTTTCCCTTACAAGATGCCTCCTACAAGTGGGTGTGGTAGAAGTTGTGGTTGAAAAATTCCCAACAGAATGACCAAGAGAATGAATAGCATGAGGAATGTCATAAGGAAGAATGTCACAAAGAAGGGGAGGAATAGGGAGAGAATTAGGGTAGAGTTGAGGCATTAATGTCTTTGCTACAAGATCTTATAGCTTAGTTAGGACCTCAAGTCAAGGTTTCTCAACATGGTGTTTCAAAATTATAGGGATAATAAGGTGGATACTCCCACATTTTAGAGCATAAAAAGGAGAGATGAGAGTGGGTACATGAGTGTGAGTGTTCTTTTATACCACCCGACGGAAGAAGGTATCATAAAAGAGGTAGAGACTAAGGTGGTGAGGACACCATCTAGTTAGATATAATGAGACACCTTTAATAGTTTTATATCATCTTAAAATGGAAGTGCTTCCATCTTGGTAGGTCTAGCACCCTTTATTCGTACATTTATCATGATAGATTTTTATTTCGGATGCATTCTGCTCTTGATTCCTTCATTCTAGGTGAACTAAGGGTCAGGATCTTGAAGATTCTCCTTAATTTCCCTCCTTTATGGCTCTATTTTCTATGTAGGAATTGGGCATAGGTCCTCTTTCCCTTCATCTTATTCATCATAAAATTTTGTGCCTATTCCTAGCATTTAGTCATGTTCTTATATCATTTCTAGATTTATGGGCATCCTCAGGACCTCCTATTTTCTACTCTAGTTGGATTTGGACCCCTAGGTCAACCTTGACCTAGGGAAAGGTTGAACAAGTTGACCATGACCTAGGGTAGGGTTGAGGTCATCCTTGACCTAGGTTAGAGTCGAGGTCATCCTTGACCTTCTTCAGGATGTTATCCCCCTTTTCAAATTTTGGCCCCAAAGGGCACCAAAATCAATGTCAGGCTTTTAGATCCAAATGTGGAAGGGTTTTAATTTGATATTCAATTAATTATTTTCCCTCCTTAGGTAGTTATTGTTATTGGACCATAATTTGAGGTGAAATTTGAATTATTGGTCCTCACATTACTCTAGGAGCCTCATCTTGAAACCTCTATATAAAGACTCTCATTTGCATCCATTTACAACTAGAATCAAGAGATATCAAGAGAACAAAATGATGCTATGAAGATGCAATATTGTAAGAGAATGATATAGAAGATCAAGCTATTGTGGATATCAAGCATTTTTATGAATATACCATTGTGAACATCTATTTGGAGCAAGAGAGATCCAATCTTCCTTGATCTACCATTCTCAATGTTCAAGAAGTTGAAGGTACAATCATGGGGCAGAAATTACTTATTATGATTTTTTTAGAAATACTTTAGCCTTGGGGGCTTGGTATGCTTTCTTATCTTATTCAAGTCTATGCATTTCTTTCTCATACATATTCATGCTAGGGTTTCAGTCTAGTGGATTAGATCTTGGCATTACACATTCAATACACACACATATTCTATTATATTTGACTAGTGGTGGAAGTGGAAATCACCAAAATGAAGGTTTTTCTAAGGTAAAACCCTATACAGCCACCCCAAAACCCTATTTTCAAATATATGTAGGTGTTATTTCAAGAATTAGAGTACAAATTTGGATACCCTCTTTGAAAAACTTCTAAGATAATGTGAACAGAATTTTCATCAAAGTAGTGTAGGTCAAGGTCAACTTTTTGGGGCACAATTGTACCCTAAGATAAGAGTGTGCTCTACTATCTAGGTCAAGGTTGACTTACCCTTAGAAGGATAAGTTCTTTCTAAGTTTTCCCCATCTCAACATTTCTAGTCCAAATAAGGTTGCAAAATTTCCAAAACCTCTTCATAGGCATCAGAAAATAGGTATTTCTAGATTAGTTCCATCATGAGGTATGTATCTTATATTGTCTAATTTCAATCATTTCCATTACTTATTCCATTTCAACTTTCAAATGACAAATGAATAGTGGTGAATGTTAAGGGCATTGTTAAAGCTCCATTTTTACCCTATTCAACTTGATGAACCTACAATAGACAAATCTTCCTTTTTGGTGTTAGATTTAAATCTTGCATTAGATTTAATTTATTTATATGTTTGAAAAATATTAAAAATTTGTTTAAAAATACAAAAACATTTACATTTTCATCCTTTTAGTATTTCAATATGTATGATTCTTATTTGGAATACTTTGATGAGGCTTTTATTACAAACGAGGATAGATTCCCTAATGAGGTACATGGTAGTGAGGATGAAAATGGTCTAGATAAGATCTTCATTGGTCCTATTCCTATTTCACTCTCCTCCACAAACTCTTCAATTGACCTTTACCATAGGGTGCGTGCATGTCTACCTTCATATTCCACTATATGTAAGATTGATAAACCTAAAATGATATATCCTAAACCTTTGATGATGGTAAAAGGATGTCCTCAATTAAAAATTAAGGGTAAACCTAGATATCCTTTAGATTCCTTTGATAACATTGATTTTGTTTCACATGCTTATTGCACATAGAATAACCCTAAGCCTATTATTCTAGTTTCTTTGCCACCTTCTCAACCTATTCTTCCACAAACTCCTAAGTTTTCTTCTACTTTCAAGGAGATTAACTTAGTTGATCAATTACATGCTACTCCTACTAAGATATCTTTATCAAACATATTATTAGGCATTGGAAAAAAAATTATCCACTCTTTCTGCTTCACCTCCTAATCAAGAGAACATTCATTCTATTTTAGATTGCATGCATGATATGTTGGAAATACAATGGGAAAAGTAAATGATGAGAGGGGGGGTAAATCACCACTTAAAAATTTAAACTTAAAATCATTCATCACACAACCATCTCATAATTTTCATGTAAACTCAAATAGCTAGCTAAACATATTCATCCATAGTATGAAAGAAAATGCCTTTCAACACATGTATGACACAAGATATTTAGTTACCCAAAAACCCGCCAATGAGAAGGTAAAATTGGGGTGGGGATGACACCCACAAATCTCCACTACTACAATAATGAAGTTTATCCAAAGAAGGTTACAATGTTTGATCATGAAACATGATCTACCCTACAAAAGATATGCCCTGTTAAAGGCTTACAAGATTGTTAGATATTACCCTATTAAAGGATTTCAACACCCTATTAGAAGTGTTCCTAGTAAAAGGACTTTAACTTACAATGAAGTAAGCACCCTGTTAAAGGATTTACAATAGCCTTTTAATACTACTTTGTTAAGAGATTTAATTAATTCACCTAATAGAATGTCTCAACAATGATCTTGCACTTAGCACTCTACTTCTAGATAACATATCACCTCTTTCCTAATGTGTGCTTGATCCTCACTATTTAGATGTATCTCTTCTATCCTTTAACCTTCTTTCCTATATTTTCCTCTAACTAATTCTATAATGTATCTCAATTCACAATACCTTAGTCACCATGAATGCTCTTTTTGTGCATGCAAACTTCTCTCTTTTCTCCTTCTAAATTCATAAAAAATTAGGGTTTGTCCTCCTCAAGAAGACCTAAATGACTTAGGGTTAGGTATGAATCAATGATTTTGATTCACCCATATTGCCACTTAATCCTTCCATTTTTTTGATTGGCTACATGTACTACATAGGGATTCTCAATAAAGATTCATCCTTATCATCTAGGATCACAAAACAATCCTCAAGTTAGCTCCCAAATGGTTTACATAGAAGTTTGTGTCATTACAAACAACTATGTCAAAACTGTATTACTTAGCACTTGAAGTCCTTGATGCTTGGAATCAACTACAACTTAAATATTGTATCTCAGCCTCTGAATGACTTGGCATCCATTGATCACTTTGCATCTAAATGACTTGGCATTTACTATCTTCTTGGCACCTAAGTGACTCAGCACTTACTATATATCTCTTGCTTGACATATACTACCTAAAAACTTATGCTCGACATGTATTACTTGTTCAACATGAACTAAGTAAATGACTTAAGTATATTGTCACTCATATGTCAAAACCAATCTGAGATTAAAAATCTCCCCCTTTGACATGAGTGGAAAAATACTTGGTCATGCATGAATAACCTTACCCTTTCAAGCATAATTCAAATAATATCCATTTAGTATGTGTCTTACATAAAAAATTTCAAAAGTTCAAAACTTTGCAAAACTTATGACTCATTAGGCATACCTCAAAATTCAATAACTCCCCTTGAGTTGATTAGTCTATTCCAAACTAAAACTAAATACTCCCACTAATTAGATCTATTGTGTTGACTCTATCTCTATTTAGTCTCCCCCAAACTTATCTATCCTTTCATGTATACTCCCCCTTTCTTCATTCTCTCCCTTCATTTATTCTCCCCCTTTTTACACTTATGTCATGGGTTATACATGAATTATGTGTTTTTCCAAGAAAGTTTTATGGACCTCAAGTATTATCTTTAGAGTTGCATCCTAGTTATCAAAAGCTACCTCTAATGATTTTATTTGGATGGTTAACTTGGCAGTAACATGAACTAAACCTTCAAGTGTAGAAAGATGGGGATCTTTCTAAATTAATGTCTCTACAAAGGCTAGCTCCTTGTGAAGTATTTTCATGTGTGGGGTCAACATCGATTAGATGTTGATCAGTGTAGCTTGAATATTTCCATCTTGTGTATGCAAAGTTGCCAACTAGCCTTGGGAATTTATCAAATTCTTGAAGTGTTTTTGATTTTGAGCTAGAGAATTTGGTAGAGAGTACCTGTTAGCTTCATATCTCCCTCTAGATTTGTAATATGGCACTACATTCTTGTGTGAACAGAGTTGTATCACACAACTTGGTGTAAAGTGAGAAAATACTCTCTAAGACATTCTTTACACTTTCAATTTTGGTTGCTAACTCAACCTGACTAAATGCAATAGAAATTGATACCTTTTCATTGACTTTTCCTTGAAATTTTCTTTCAGACCATTCAAGTAATTTTATATTGGAATCTAGGTCTGCATCATTAATCTATTCTACAATGTATACCAACTGCTCCATGACGGGCTTGTCTTCTTCAAGTGGTGGTAGGCTAAATTCATCAAGAAATATATCCTTGATGTCTTGTAATGCTTTCTCTTCCTATGCTCCCTTTTGATCAGTTCTTGATGCTTTTTCCTTGCAAGTGCTTCTTGTAGTAGTCTCATTTGTTCAATAGTGATTATTGCAATGTCAAACTTTGGTAAAACAATCACTTCATCAAATTTGACATCATCAAATGATGTAGCCTCATCTACGTTGGATGTTCTAGGACTAGGATTTAATAACTATAGTGGTGTAGCTTCTACACGTGGCCTATGAAGTGCTTGACTTGGAGGAGTAGTAGTTGCTGGAAAAGTAACGAGTGTTTGTATTGCTAATTGCTCCTCAGGATTTGTAGTCAAGTCTAACTCTTTAGTCCTCTCCTCTTCTTGCCTTTTAATTTCAATTGCACATTGAACTTGTGTTGTAGGTGTAGGACTGACTTCTTGACCTATTTGAATTGATTGCCTTTCTTTTTCAATTATTGTAATTGCACATACCTTGGTGCTAATATGTGAAGGCATGATGTCCTTCTTGTGGTATACAACCATAGCCATGACAGGTTGCTCCTCTATAGATTGAGATGAGATATTGGATAACGCTTGTGGTTTCTCCCCTATAGAGGCCAATTCTACCTTCTCAATCTCATACACACTCACGAACATAAGATGACTGCACAATTCTGCATTGGTGGTGGAATCAGTCAATATCTTCTACATATCCTCCTCTATTAGAGGATTAATGTTTTGAATGATTTTCTTAGACACATCCTTAACCTTTACTATATCTGCTTAAGAACTAGCACTCGACATTGGTACATTCAGTTTTGGTTGTTTTTCCTCTTCAACTATTGCCTTTGTAGTGTCTTCCCCATGTACTCCTATCATAGATTCATCATTTTTTTCTTCAATTACCTCTACCTCTATTTTTTCTTCACCTACTTCCTTAGGTTCTTTCTCAATAGCCTTTTATGTTGTTAGCCCATAGATCACCTTCCATACATGTGTGCTCTATTGAACAACCTCTTCAAATTTCTTCTATAGGATATTAAAGGCTTGATAATTTGGAGAAAATCTCCCCTTGTACTTATTAATAGCTTTTGTCATTTCATATTTGTCCAAATCTTGCATCACTCTTGCAAGTGTTGTCTCTCTAATATTTCTTTCTATTGTGAGACTATATTTCCACCTTTGCTCAACTTTATCATATAGGTTCTTTGGTAGAGAGTTGGTAATCTCAATTGTAGTCATCTTAAATATTTCCATCATGGCATATACTAACTCTTCTACCTTATCCATTTCTATATTTTCAAACTTATCAAATTAAATATGTGAAAATCCAGTCAAATCTACATTATTCTTTATATTTTCACATAGATTACCCAAATCAAAAGGATTGTGACTTACCACTTTGAATTTCCTATTAGCATCAGATTATGTCCTCTCCTCATCTAATTTGGCTAGAGAAATGTACTTTCTCCTTTGTCTCTTCTCAAACTCATCATCTTCTATAGCTTTCTTGGCCTTCTCCTTTGGCTTGTCCACTTCTTGAGCTTTCTTAGCTGTAGATCTTGTGCTAGTTTTGGCAACTGGAACTATAGGCTTAGGTTTTACAACCTTCTTCAATTTTCTAATTATTGGAGCTTTAGCTTTCCTCTTCTTCTTCTATGTGGCTATAGGTGCTTCACTAGCTTCTTCTCCCTCGACACCTTCTTCAAGTTCAACTTTTTCTTCACCTTGATCTTCTCCTTGGCCTTGGGTTAAGGCCAGTGGTGCTTGATCAGGGTCTTCTTCTTCTTCATCATCTTCATTTTCTTCCTCTTCTTCATCTTTCTTTGCTCCTTCACCAAATTTTTCTTTAAGCTTCTTAACAATTTTGTTCTTCTTTCTCATTACTGATGTTGTCTTTAAGTCCATAGTTATCTTTGATTTTGCAACATCATAATTACCAAAGGTAGTAGCCTTATTATCTACTTCTTCTGCAAGAAAATTTGTAATTTTTGTAGATGATTAATCCACATTAATCTCATATCCTAGTGGTCTTAACCATCTTACCCTTGGAACTACCACTTGTACATATGTAAAATCAATATCAACTAGAAAGAAAATATTATTAAAATGTTTCTCAACTAGTAACACTGGAATCCTATGTCATTGTTTCATTACCTTCTTGAAGTCCTCAAAGGAACTAGTCCTAATAGACTCAAAATTATCTCTTATTTACTCAATGAATTCACCTATTTGTACTGCAATAGTTCTATTTTTCTTCCATGTAATTTTACATACAATTATTGATCCAAACTTGCATTGTGCACTCTTGGTTTTCCTTATGGCTAGCAATTTTTCTGATAATTGTTGCAACTGTAGCTTAGCAAGGTCATAAGAATGATCTTTTTTTCACTATGTTGTAGCCTACATCAACAGCAATACATGGTATGATATTCAACCTACTTGATTGAAAGAATTTGGTAAAATAATCCTTACTGCAAAAGTAATTAGGGGATCTATAATGGTATCAATTTTCATTCATCTCTTGTTCCATACTACCCCTATGTTTTTCTACATGACGTCTTTTGCATCACTTCTCATGGTTTTGGGTTTGTCTAGGGTTGAATATTTGATTACCCTCTGCACAATCTTCTTAATAATCTTGATAGGTCCATTTTCTAACCATACAAAATTTTCAAGAATTCTTCTCAAAATGATCTTTATCCACTCTATTTTAAAAATGTTGGGAAATCTAGGGCACAAGTTAACCATTTTCTTTCTACAATATTGTATTCCTCCTTTAATATTCTATTTTCACATAGTTTTCCATATAGGTCTTTGATTTCCATGTCACCTATGCTACCCACCTTACATGTGTAATAACATCTCACATCTTGAATCATTAAGACTTGTGGTGGTATCATGGATAACGCACCAGACAGGTATTGTTTATAAGAAATGTCATGAATTTCCTTGAAATTTGATTGTCTAATCTCATTTTGATTAATAGAACATTTAATACTTCCTTTCCTTCTTTGACCTTAGTAGCAAAAGAACTAGACACCATATTTAATACCTACGATTTTTACAAATTCAAATAGTGTAACTTGGCTTATGATAAATACCTTCACAAATCTAATGAATAGTGTTGAACAATGGTTGAATTCACTCTACAAACACTTGGAATGGTCTCTTCAATTTTCCTTTAGCTCTTCATTCTCTCTCCAAATTTGAATGATTTCAAATGAGTCAAAAATTGATCATATAGACCTTAAAACTTTGTAACTAATGCCTAGTGCTTACATAGTTGTAAGCTTGTCTTGAATAGAAATTTGGCTTCCATGTATTTTTCTTTACGTTTGACAACCACTATGAGCTCAATCAACACTATCACTTGTAATAGCTTAGCATCAACTAACATCCACTCAGAAACCACAGTGAAACTTTTCATGCTTGGCAGCAACATAAAAAGTAACAAAATTTAAAGATTTCTTCTAGATTCTAAACAACATTGTATCTTTCTTCATGTAAATATGATCTTTTTAGAACTCAATCCTTGGAACTTATGTATAATTGAACTTTGAAATATCAGTCCCATAGATACCTCTTAATTGACTAGTTGGAGATGGTGTGATCACCTAATCCATTGGATGAAGTGATCTCATATGAACTTTATGTGCTACAATCTTCCTTTCTAATCCATGTATTGTTAATCCCATCCCTAACATTCTAAACATCTACCTTTCCTTTTCCTTTATAGAACTCACTGCTTGGTGCTCTTGACCTTGTTGGACAATTCCTTCTTGCGTGACCAGTCTTTAAGCAACTAAAACATGTAGTTTGACTCAACCATATTTTTTAGTCACTTCTAAAATGTGTTCTTATGTAGTTCTTAAAAAAATGTCCATAATCTTGACAGTAGTGACAACTATACCTAGTATTATAATCCCAATTATAAGAGTTGTCATTGTGCTTTACCTTTGTCTGCTCATTTGATGATCATTTGGGCTTGGATCTACATTCATATTCTCTATGTCCATACTTCTAACACTTATAGCAATATCCTTCAAATATTTTTTTTCTCAAGGTCTTGGTTCTGCATTCATGTGCCTGATGTTCGTTTGTTGCACTTGTGGCAGTGACCCATGTATTTCTGCTTAGGATTCTAATTTGTAGCCTTTCTCCTACAAACATTGGTAGTATGACCTATCTTACCATAATTATGACGAGTAGGTTCAGAGTTCTTACCATTGATATTCCTTTATTCACCACTTTAACATGATTCTCCTTCTTCAGCACTGGTATAGCCTAATCCAATAGTATCACTGTTGGATCTAGGAGATCTCATCAATTGCTCAAAATATTTGATGACTTCACTATGTTTGTTGAAACTTTCAGCAAATTATTTTTCTCTTTTCATATCATCTCTTAGTTTTTCATTATGCAACTTCAATGTTGTGATCTCAATATCTCTTCCATTCAATTCATTATTTGCAATCATCATTTGATTCAATATTTCCAATTACATGTGAGAAATCATATTCATCTCTGATGTCTTCTCTTCTAGTCTTTTGGTCAGTATTCTTTTGTCATCTTCAATCATCACTTTGTCTTCTTCAACTTTCTTCTTTTGGTCGATCACCTCACATAGAAATACTAATTAGACTTTTTATTCTATTTTGAGATTTTTTACCCTATTTAGTTAGGGCTCCATTCTTTTCCATCAGACTAAAACTATTGCATCAAATTCACTTGTGTTTCCATCTACAAATAATCTAGTAGTGTAAATCTCTTGGTAATGTGTGTCATTCTCTTCAATATCTATCTCTTGCCTTCTTTTCAATGATCTCTTCAACTCATCTCTTGCTTCATTTAGCTAATGTATGGCAAGCTATATTTCAATCTTCTAGTTCTTAATAGTCTTTCCCAACTTGTAGACTTCCATCTCCAAGATCTTTCTTCAAAGATGCAATGTTTTACTTTCTAGAGAAATAAGGCTCTACTACCAATTGTTGAAAATACAATGGAAAAAGTAAACTCTAGGGGTGGGTGGGGGAGGTGGGGGTGAATTAGCACTTAAAACTTCAACCTTAAAATCATTCACCATACAACCATCTCACAATTTGCAAGTAAACTAAAATAGCTAGCTAAAAATATTCATCCATAGTATGAAAAAAAATAACATTCAAAACATGTATGACACAAGATAGTTGGTTACCCATAAACCCTCCAATGAGAAGGTAAAATTGGGGTGGGGATGAGATCCACAAATCTCCACTACTGTAGTAATAAAGTGTATCTAATGAAGGTCATAATGTTTGATCATGAAACATGATCTACCCTATAAAAGGTCTACCCTATTAAAGGCTTACAAGATTTTTAGATCTTAGCCTATTAAAGGATTTCAACACCCTGTTAGAAGTGTACTTTAACTTACAATGAAGTAATCACCCTGTTAAAAGATTTACAACAGCCTGTTAAGACTACTCTGTTAAGAGATTTAACTGATTCCTATTAAAATGTCTTAGTAATGATCTTGCAGTTAGCACTCTACTACTAGATAATAGATCACCTCTTTCCTGATGTGTACTTGATCCTTGTTGATCAAATGTATCTCTTCTATCCTTTAACCTTCTTTCCTCTTTTCTCCTCTAACTAATTCTACAATGTATCTCAATTTAGAATACCTTAATCACCATGAATGCTCTATGTGTGTACGTAAACTTCTCTATTTTCTCCTTCTACATTCATAAAAAGTTTAGGGTTTTTCCTCCTTATGAATACCTAGGTGACTTAGGGTTAGGTATGAATCAACAATTATGATTCACCCATATTGATGCTTAGTCCTTCCCTTTTTTTGATTGGCTATATGTACTGCCTAGGGATTCTTAATGAAGATTTGTCCTTATAATCTAGGATCACAAAAAAATCCTCAAGTTAGCTCCAAAATGGTTTACATAGAAGTTTGTGCCATTACAAACAACTATGTCAAAATTGTATTAGTCAGCACTTGAAGTCCCTGACGCTTGGCATCAACTATAACTTCAATGTTGTAATTCAATCTTTGAATGACTTGGCATCCGTTGATCACTTGGCATCTAAATGACTCGACACTTACTATCTGCCTGACAATTGACTTTTTACTTACTAGTTACTCGGCACTTACTATATATCTCTTGCTTGGCATATACTACCTGCCAACTTATGCTCCACATGTATTACTTGTTTGGCATGAACTAAGTAAATGACTTAAGTATATTGTCACTCATATGTCAAAACCAATATGAGATTAACATGCCATGCCTTTTGTACCTCCTATTGTGTTTTCTGATAATGATCTACCTTCTCTTGAGTTGCATAATCAAGGTTCTCTTATGGTTGTTATTTCTATTAATCAGAGTATTATTCAAAGAACATTAATTGATAATGCATCTGGGCTTAATGTTTATAGCATGGAGATGCTTAAAGTGATTAAGGCTGATCTTACTACTATTTGGCCTGATAATGTCCCTATATGTGGATTTGATAATATTGCAAAGAGATCTTTGGGTATTATTACCTTACTTGTTAAAGCTGGTCCAATTATTTTAAATATGCCTATTCATGTTATGCTTGGACCTCTCAATTGTAACCTTCTTTTAGGAAGACCTTAGTTACATACTATGCATGTGGTTCCTTCTACTCTTCATCACAAGGTTTGATTCATTTATAACAACCTAATGTATAAATTACATGCGGATGATGCACCAAATCCTTGCTTAAATGTAGAATATGTTAAGATCTTTGAGCCTCCTTAACCAAGCAAAGAGATTGAAAAACAACCTAAGATTCAATAGTCAAAAGCTCAATCTTCTTTTTCGAATAAGGATGATTGGGGGACATTGGATTTTAATCCTTATTTCATTAGTGAATATTAAGGTTTTTAATTTAGAATTCACAAAGCAACAAATAGAAACAAGTTTTTATTCCTTCACCACTTTTTGAGGAATTAAAAAGTTATTTTGTGGCCATTTTGGTAAATGAAACAATTGAAAAGATAAAACCTAATTGTTGTGATATTGTGACATATGTCTCTCCTTAGACTCCATCTATAATGGCTAATTAGTATGGTTCTAGTTATTATTTGCTTAAGAAATCAGGATTTAATGGGAAAGGATGTGGTAAATATGAGAAAGGTATACAAGTACCTCTGGATAATAAAATTTTTGATCATATGTATGGATTAGGATTTAATCTATATAAATAGCCATCGACATTTCCCCTTAATGTTAATCATATATGTAGTGGACAGTTGAAATTGGTTAACCCACTTCTCATTGACATGAATCAAGCACCTACTTTGGATATTTTTCCTAAAGATGAAACCTTAATGGATTTTTTAGGGGTTTATGAAGATTTACCTAACTTCCATCACAAATGAAGGAAGCCTTATTGTTTAAATACAAATTCTTATTTTGGAAAATATGATAATTAGGATATTCTTCCTTTACCGATGTATCCTCCAATAAGAAGTGATTTGTTAATAATTGAAAATATTGATATTCAAATGGATGAGAATAATCCTTAAAAAGTAATAAAGATTGAGAAATGTTTGAATCAGAATGAACGTGATCAATTGTGTTCCCTTTTACTTGAATTCAAGATATTTTTTCTTGGACATATTCAAATATGTTAGATATAGATTCTAAGATTTCTACCCATAAAAATTTTTACCAAATATGAAGCTCGTAAAGTAGAAAATTTGAAAGATGAATCCACAAATTGCTTTTTTAGTCAAAAGTTAAATTGAAAAATTATTGGATTCTAGATTTATCCACTCTATTGATTACTCAAATTGGATTTCAAACATTGTGCCTATTTCAAAAGGAGAAAATAAGATAACAATGTGTACTAATTTTAGAGATTTAAACAAGGCATCCTTAAAGGATGATTTCTCATTACTCAATATTGATATGATTGTGGATTCAATAACGGATCATGCTTTGTTATCTTTTATGGATGGTTTTTTTGGATATAATCAAATCTTTATTCCTCCTAAAGATCATTTTATAAATTGCATTTATAATACCTTGGGGAACATTTTGTTGGGTCATGATGCCTTTCAGATTAAAGAATGCAGGACCAACTTATCAATGAGCTATGACTTTGATTTTTCATGATTACATCCATAAGATCCTTGAAGGTTATGTGGATGATATCTTAGAAGAACATGTTACTATCTTACAAAAAATAGTTGAAAGGATTAGAAGTTACAACATGAGATTAAATCCTAAGAAGTGTGCTTTTGGAGTAGACTCTGGTAAATTATTAGGATTTATAATCTCTAAGAGAGGCATAGAAGTAGATACTAAAAATATTGATGCTACCATTAATATGCCTCCTCCTAAGATTATTTCTCAGCTATGCAGTTTACAAGGAAAGATACAAGCAATTTGTTGCTATGTTTCTCATTTAGTTGATCAAATTATTCCTTTACTTCCTTGCTTAGAAAGGATACCACTTTCTCTTGGAATGATGAATACAAGCACACTTTTGATTAATTTAAGAAATACCTTGAAAATCCTCCTATTTTAGAGCTAGCTCAATTTGATAAGCCATTTTATTTGTATACTCCAGTGACTCTGAAGGCCACGAGTGCCTTGTTGGCTCAAAATGATGATGTTGGTAAGGAAAGACCTATGTATTACATTAGTCAGACTTTACTTGATTATGAAACAAGATATATAGATTTGGAAAGACAATATCTAGCTATAGTTTATGCATGTTAAAAACTCAGGCATTATCTTGTAAATGTTGAAGTCAATGTGATCGTCAAGTTTGATCCTTTGAAACATCTTTTCTCACAAATTTATCTCTCTAGTCATTTGGAAAAGTGGGTGATGTTACTTACAAAATTTGATCTTAATTTTATTTCTTAGAAGTATATTAAGGGACAAACTTTAATAGATTATTTAGCTGAAGCTCCTTGTCCTCATTCTAATACACATTCTACTTCAATGGAATTTCTTGATGATAATACTCTAGCTATTCAACAAGATGATATTTGGGAATTGTATTTTGATGGATCTAAATTTAAGACAGGTTCTAGTGTTGGTATTATTTTAATTCCTCCTATGAAAAATCCAATCCCTTTATCATATAAATTAACCTTTCCTTGTACTAATAACATTATGGAGTATGAAGCTCTTATAGCTAGCCTACGAGAAACTTCATCTCTTAACATCAAACACTTGCAAATATATGGAGATTCACAATTGATTGTTTAACAAGTTAAAGGAGGTTATCAAACTAAGAATGATAAAATGACACAATATAAATATTTGGCTCTTGTTGTGCTTTCACAATTCTCTTCTTATTTGATTCAAATATTACCTAGAAAAGATAAGCGACATGCGGATGCCATGGCAAGTGCAACTTCTTTGGTGTGTCTTGAAAATAATTCTGAAAACTTTCAATTTACTATAAAAACTCTTAAAAACCCTAAAATTTCTAAAAATATTACCTATGATTGTTTCAATCTACATTTGGATGAATGGTATTCCCACATTTTTAAGTTTTTAAAAGATGGTACTTTTCTTGAATTGGAAACTAGAAACATGCTTAATTGTATTAGGAAGCTTGCAATGTGTTACATTATTTTAGGAGATATGCTTTACAAACACTCTTACAAAGGATAGTTATTAAGATATCTCAATAGAACTGAAATTTTGATAGCTTTGGTAGAAGCTCATGCTAGTTCTTATGGAGGGCATTTTGGTGGAAAATCTATGGTTAATAAAATACTTTGAATGGGATATTATTGGAAAATGATGGACAATTATTTTATGTTTGTTAAGAAATATCCTCAATGTCAACAACATAGTAATTTGATTCATGCTCCTTCTTGTGATCTTTGTAATGAAGTTTCTCCATGGCCTTTTAGTATTTGGGGTTTTGATCTTATAGGAAAAATCTCACCAGCTTCTTCTCAAGGATATACTTACATTTTGATTGCTATAGATTACTTCATGAAGTGGGTTGAAGTTGTCCCTCTTCATTCAACAATTGGAGATATTATTTTTTATTTCAATTTTAACAATATCATAACATGATTTGGTATACCTTCAACAACAGTTTTGGATAATGTATCTCTTTTAAAAATAAATAAGTCATGAAATTCTTGGAGAAATATTGAATTCAACATAAATTTTCAACTCCTTGTTATCCTCTCAATCTAATGGTCAAGATGAAGCATCAAATAAAATCATTGAGCAAATTTTGCGAAAAATAGTTAACAAACATGTGAAAGATTGGCATACTCAATTGACATATGCTTTATGGGCTTATAGGACAAGTGTTTGTACTACCATGGGTGCTTCTCCTTATAATCTTGTTTATGGTACTGATGCTATTATGCCTTTTGAATTAGAGATACCTTCTTTACATTTTTTATTTCATGGGATAATTGAGAAAGATACTTTTCGGGAACAACATTTGCAAGAGCGAGAAATGTTGGCTGAACAACAAATACATACATTAAAACATATAAAAGCTTATCATAAATCTCTACAAAAGCAATATAATCATAAGGCAATTAAACAAACATTTTCAATTGGTGATTTATTCTATATGAGAATCAACAAAATGTGAATGCTTTACCTGGTGAAAAAGGAAAGCTTATCCCTAATTGGCTTGGACATTTTGTTGTCATTGAAGACTTTGGTTCATGTGCTTATAAAATTGCTGATATGGGTGATGTTTCTTTTAAGCAACCAATTAATATTATGTATCCTAAACATTATTATCCTTAACTTCATTCTTTATTTCTTTGTGTATTTATATATTCCTTATAGACTTTTTTTATAGGTTATGAAGTGTTAGAAAATTACATATAGAATATATTTATACACTTTCTTTCTTTCTATTAAGTTTTATATCGAACATAGAAATAATTGGTAAAGAAATTTTTTCATTCATCAAAGTGACTCAAGTTTTCATACATATGTGGCCAATGGCCCTATCGATCATTGTGCTTTGCTGGTTGATCTCTATCAAAACTCTTTGGCCCATAATAGGAAGATTTAGATCTATCTATCTATTCATGGCTCCTCAATATTCTCATACCATGTGACCACTCTTGAGCAATTTGCAGCTTAGTTATTAGTTTCTCCTCCCTTTCTCTACACATCCTTAGCTCTTGTTGGACAATTAAAAAGATATAAGCATGTCTATTGATATTTTTGTAGCCAAGAGAGGACTCTCACTCACTCTCTAGTAGTTGGTAGGATATGGATGTATCTTTCAAAATCTCAGATACAAAGCTCCTCCTCTTCACTATGCTAGTTGTAGAAGAAAAATTACATTTATCAATTTCTTACTTTTCAAATCAAATTATATATTAAATCATATCTCATATTTCATACCAGGGTCTCCCTCCTAGATGTCACTAAAAGGTTTAGATGGTGGGGGCATGGAGTGGTTGCTCTCTCCATGCTTGCTATATCTAGGCCTCACCGATGGTGTCTTTGTGTGGGCCCATGGAGGTCATCATTATCTCAAGGTGATATGTGATAAATGTGTACATGCACACAAATATCACTAGCTGGGGGCATGTCCTCTACTCTCTCCTTTTCTCTCTCCTCCTCTCTATCCTCCTCCATGGAATCTCCCTCAAAGATTTACTCCTCCTCATCTCTAACATCCTCATCCTCCTCTATTGTACCACCATCCCAATGTGTCCTCTCTAAAAGACTTAGATCACCTATATGATAATCCTTGAGGAAGAAGGGGTGGGTCTCCTTTTAACTCCAGTATCTTATGTAATCTCGGCTCATGCCTAAATAGGTCACATCTGATGGTACCTCTATATCCTATGTCTCATCCACATCACTATCCTCTATGTTTGTTATTAATGGTTGGTGTATGGCATCAGGTCTCTAATAGTACCTTGCCAGAGTACATAATGAGGTATTTCTCTAGGGACTCCCTATAATAGGCCAAGCTATCTCATCACCTGATCATAATAGTATGGCATCACTATATGATTCTAATGACTCTCTAGAAGCCTTCACCACTATGAGTATCTCATCTAGAATTAGGTATTAGGTCACTCTATCATTTGGCAGTAAGGTCTCCATATCACATGTGTGCTTGGAATGTAGTCTAGAGATACTCTCTAATAGAGTATATCTCTGAACTGTCAGGAATTCCTCAAAGGATAGGCAAAGACTCTCAATGTACTTACATCTACTATTAATAGAATACCTTGTGGATGTGTACATGTGAAATTATCAAATAGCCAAATCTACAAGAGTGTGCATATCAAAATAATCTCTCTCTAATATCCCACTAGCTGACATAACTTGTGGTATACCTAGGCTAACATGTTGTGACCCAATGAGAACACGATCCTCTCACTCTTCATCCTCTGAGGTGTAGAAAATATGGTACCCTTTGAGTTGGGTAACAAAACCAAGGATACTATACCAAGCATCACTCTCTGTACCAAAGGTGTAGGGCCTAATAGTATGCATGGTAGAAGGACATGATCTGATTAGGTTCACATTTGTAGAACCTATCCGAAGCAATACTCCTTGTTTGCAAGGATCTCCTTTTAGACCTACTATGCTCTGGGTCTGACAGTCTCACCTCAAACTAGAAGCCACAAGATCTTGTCGACATCCTCTAATGTCATTGTAATCTCTCCTTAGGGAAGATGGAAGGAGCATGTATCCTCATCCCACCTCTCTATCAGAGCCAATGGCATGGCTCGATGTACCTTGATCTATGGTAGGACTGCTACCTAGTATAGTCCTATGTCTCTTAGTAGTTGTACTTCCTCCTCATCAAGCTCTGATGATCACAAATAACTCTCCAAAGTGATGCTCTTAGAGATGGACCATGTCTTTTAAGAAAAAAATACATCATACCAGTATTCTACATCATCAAATCTATAATTTCAACTTGACTAGGTCAAGGTTGACCTCACTTAGGTTAGGGTTGACCTTCCTAGGTCAAGGTCAACCTTTCTAGGTCAAGATCAACCTTTTTGGGTCAAGGTTGACCTCATCCAAAAATGAGTGGAGACATTCAAGTCTATGTCGACCTTCTTGGGTCAAGGTTGACATCACTAGGTCAGGTTCAACCTTTACAAGTTAGGGCCAAGCTTGTCTACAGATATCAAATATTTGGAAATTACAGGAATGAATAATAGCAAACTCACCTTCGGAAGTGATCATCTAGTAGCTAGCCACTGTCTCATAAGCTCTATGCATGTCACTCAAAGTTCTCTCCTTGGCATCTTTCTTTCTCTTTTTGAATCTAAAAAAGGTAAGAATGAGTAAGTATGACTTCCTTTTCATTATTTATAGTTAAATTTAGGGTTTCTTTTAGGGTTTACCTATGGGAAACTCAAATTCTCCTCTTTATGCATTTAGATAGACATCCACTCTTTTCATCATAACTTGAGTTCAATAACTTTTTTTTTAGTGTCATTAGTGTTGATGGAATCATATATCAAATACCTAACTCCTTGAATCATTCTAGGAAGGGTAAAATTATTTCTAATTAGTTTAAGAAAGAGCTTTTCAACAAACTGCATATCCAGTATATAGAGTTATCACCCTGTTTCAGCCTTTAGAAGTAGAAAGTCAAAATGGGGGTGCATGAGGGGCTTTATGCACTTATCTAGTGTAATTTAGTAAGCTTTAGGTGATTTTTGGATTTTCATTAACCTTTTGTATTTCAGGTTCTAACAATTTTTTGTAGGATCTCTACATCAAGGACTTGGTTATATCCTTTTTATTTACTATGATGTTTTCTTACTTTAGCTTGTATATTCATGTAGTGTCATATCTAAGATAAAGTGGGGGCTAAATGTATCATTTTAAAATGGAAGCACTTCCATCTTAGTAGGTTTAACACCCTCTTTTAGTACATTTATCATGATAGATTTGCATTGAGGATGCATTGTGCACTTGATTCCTTCATTCTAGGTGAAATTAGGGTTAGGATCTTGAAGATTCTCCTTAACTTAACTCCTCTATGGCCGTATTTTCTAGGTAGGACTTAAGCATAGGTCCTCTTGTCATTCATCTTATTCATCATAGTATTTTGTGCCTATCTTTGGCATTCAATCATGTTCTAATATCATTTTTAGGTTTCTGGGCATCCTTAGGACCTCATGATTTCTACTCTAGTTGGATCTGGACCCCTAGGTTAACCCTGACCTAGGGAAAGGTTGACCAAGTTTACCCTAACCTATGGCAGGGTTGAGGTCATCCCTAACCTAGGTCAGGGTTGAGGTCATCCTTGACTATCTTCGAGATTTGATCCTCCTTTTCAAATTTTGGTCCCAAAGGGCCTTGAAATCAATGTCAAGCTTTTGGATCCAAATATAGGATAGTTTTAATTTGATAACCATTTAATTATTTTCCATTTAATTTGATAACATTACTGTAGGAGCCTCATCTTGAAACCTCTATATAGAGACTCTCATTTGCATCCATTTACAACTAGAATCAAGAGATAATAGGAGAACAAGACGATGCTATGAAGATGAAAGATTGCAAAAGAATGATATAGAAGATCAAGCTATTGTGGATATCAAGCTTTTTTATGAATATACCATTGTGAACATCTATTTGGAGCAAGAGAGATCCAATCTTCCTTGATCTATCATTATCAATGTTCAAGCATTTGAAGATACAATCATGGACTAACAATTACAGATTATGAGTTTGGTAGTAGTACTTTAGCCTTGGGGGCTTGGTATACTTTCTTATATTATTCAAGCCTATGCATTTCTTTCTCATACATATTCATGCTAGGGTTTCAATCTAGTGGATTAGATCTTGGCATTACACATTCAATACATACACATATTCTGTTATATCTGGCCATTCGTGGAGGTGGAATTCACCAAAAAAAGGGTTTGACTAAGGAAAAATCCTATATAGCCACACCAAAACCCTATTTTTAGATATATGTATGTGATGTTTCAAGAATCAAAGTACAAATTTGGATACCCTTTTCAAAAAACTTTTGAAATCCGCAAATAGAATTTTCATCGGAGCAAATGTAAGGTAAGATTGTGCCCCGCTATTTGGGTCAAGGTCGACCTACCCTCAGAAGGATAAAAAATTTATGGGTTTTCTCCATCTCAACATTTCTAGTCCAAAGAAGGTTGTAGAGTTTCTAAAAATTATTCGCAGGCATTAGAAAATAGGCATTTCTAGATTAGTTCCATCATGAGGTATGTATCTTATTTTGTCTAATTTCAAGAATTTTCATTACTTATTCCATTTCAACTTCAAAATAATAAATGAATAGTAGTGAATGTTAGAGGCATTCTTAAAGCTCCATTTTTACCCTATTTAGGTTTCAACCATCCTTCCTTGATGGAAAGGGAGGCAACAATTAGGTTGAGACTTGGTTGTTGGAATTAAGGGATTACCTTACTATGCATCCTTACATAAACAACCTGAGATCCTATTGTGTAGTGACACGCCAACAAGATCATGCATCCACTTGGTGGAACATAGAGGAGAAAAAGCTCCAAATTTTTTGGAAAATCTCACTTGGGAGATATTTCAGGAAAATATTTAGAGAGATGTTTATGTCTTCTTAGTACAAAGAGGCTTGGATGGATGAGTTCGATGATATTAGATAGGGGAACATATTAGAGGAACAATACAAGAGGCGGTTCTTTGAGATGAGATAGTACTTAAGCTATAACCATGATGAGGTACTCATCACTCATCTCTTCATTTAGGGTCTTAAGGAGTCTATCCTTGGAGATGTTTATATGCATCAGCCTAGGACACTTGCATTTGTCACCAAGAAGGTGACAATTGTTGAGATTAATTTATCTTGAGCCTACAATAGTATAGTAGGTACATAGAATCATAGTAAAAAACCTATGGGGTTGAGTACAACTTCTTCTATGACATGGTACTTGGGACATACTCGTACCTAGTCAACACCTTCAAGAGGTAGACACCCTCGATTTAGTAGGAAATTATACTCCCATATTCATCAGGGTGGGAAGAGTTTAGGTACCACAGGTGGGAAGGTGGGTGAGAATATATGAGGTAAATAGTCATAGAAAAGTCATACAACTCAAATTGGTTAGAAGGATTCTAATAGGGGGAGCTTGCAATAGTATAATATTCTTCAAAAAGGATGTAGTTATATTCGTGGTTATGGTGTTGGAGAATGCTTCTCTTTTGTCTAGCTTGGTCATAAGTGAGTAGGATGTCCTCAAAAGATGTCACTAGCGACAAGCAAAGGTACTGCCATGATAGAGCCTACCATGGGGAATGTAATGTAAGTAGATCTCATAGAGTATTTATGGAAGTTGGAAATCTCTAAGCTGAACATCAAGGTATCATAGCCAATACTACAGGTATGTTACATGGTTTCTCTACCACTTTTTTATTTGATTTTGATGCTTTCAATTTTATTTTTTTCACTCTCCCCTTTTCAATAATGTGGGCTAGTGGAAACATGACTGGTAGATAGGTGATAAGATAAGTTAGCTATGTGAGCTTCAGTTACTATGAATTCCTTAGTTAGTGGTTGTGTGTTGGACTTAGGAACCTTCACCATCATAGTTGATCTCTATATCCTACCCTTAGGATCTTATGACTTTGTGTTCAGTATGATTTAGATATCTTCCCATCAAGTAAGTATTAATTACCAACGTAAGTTGGTATAGTGTGTCAATGACACAAGTGGATAAGTTGAGCCTATAGGGCTCCAAAGACCAATCTCACTTTGGATGATATCAGCTAAGAAGTTGAAATAGATTGATGACATAATTGTCAAATATTCAAAATCTCTGTCAGTGACCTTGATGATGCTAAGAGATGAAAGAATTTACTTGATGATCAACCACTCCTCTGTGAGTATGCTGACATTTTTCCTAATGAGATACCAGATATGCCACTACAATAGGATATTAATTTCCATATTAATCTCATTCCAAGAGAAAAACCTATTTCTTGGGCACCTTATGATATGACTACTTAGGAGTTGAGTGAGCTTCAATTGTAGCTAGAGGATTTCTTGTCCAAGGGCCATATTCATCCTATTGTATCCCTTTGGGGTGCACCTTTCATCTTCATAAAGAAAAATGATGGATCATTACATTTATGTATTAAGTACTAATAATTGAATAAGGTAATGGTGGAGATTCAATGTCCCTTATCAAGGATAGATAATTTGTTTGATCGGATGAATGGAGTGAGAGTGTTCTCAAAGATTGATCTTTTTTTAGGATACCATAATCTTCAGATCTATGAGACTGATATTCATCAAATAACTTTTCATAAATGTTGTGGGTATTGTGAGTTCATAGTTGTATCCTTTGGGTTTACAAGTACATTGTTGGTGTTTATAATTTTAATGAATGAGGTATTCCACACCTACCTCAATCAATTTGTCCTTGTATTTCTAAATGACATACTAATCTATTTTTAGACTATGGAGGAGAAAAAGGTCTATTTGCATCAGGTATTATAGTTTTTATGTGATCATGAATTATATGGAAACTTGGGCAAGTGTGAGTTCTTCTAGTCTTAAGTGAAGTATATTGGGCACATTATTACAGGTGATGGTATTGCAATGGATTCTATTAATATCTAAGCCTTCATGGATTAGCCAACACCTATTAGTGTTCCTAAGGTTAATAACTTCATGAGATTGTCGAGTTACTACCATCAACTTGTGAAATTTTTTTCTCGTGTGACTTATCCTATCACTTCTCTTCACTAGAAAGGGAAAAAGTATCTTTCAAGTGAGTAGTGAGAGTCAACATTTGAGGCACTTAAGAAGTGATTGACCAGTGCACCTATTCTTGTACTACCTAATGCTATAGGTGAGTTTTTTTTGTGTGTATATGTGTCATTACAGGACATGGGGTAAGTGTTGATGTAGGATGGTTGGGACATTGCATATGAGTCTAAGAAGCTCAAGGATCATGAGTTGAACCACCCCACTCATGGTTTGGAGTTATTTGTAGTTGTGTATACACTTGTGCATTGGAGACATTTTCTTTTGGGACATAGTTTTGAGTTTTATAGTAATTATCATAGCTTATAGTATATATTTACTCATCCAAACCTAAATGCATGACAATGTCATTGGATGGAGTTGTTGTGTGAGTCTAATTTGAGGTTAGTTACATTAAGGTTAAAGAGAATGTTTTTATGGATGCCTTGAGTAGGAGAAGGCATGAGATATTAGTTTTGTCATTGGGAGTGGATTTTTCTATCCATATCTTGGAGGATTTTTATTGTGATGTTTGGTGTCATGAGGTAGAGTAGAGATTGAGTTTGGAAATACCCTTGAGAGGTGATTTTTTGGTTATTCATTAAAGTTAGATGGACTATTGTGACATTTGGAGTGCACACACTTGAGGAATAATTTTCTAGTTATTCATTGGAGTTTGATGGACTATTATGAAAGGTAGAGCACATTTATGTGCAAGTGTCATAGGATTTTTGTTCTTTAGTGTTGTTAGAGACACATTGTGCACCATATTATACACATCTTAATGTCAAGAAGTTGCTTCTTGACCTTAGAAACTTGTACTTTTAGGCAGGCATGGGGTGGAATGTTGCTGACTTTGTTGTTTGATATCTTAAATACCAAAGGGTAAAGGTAGATCATTAGCATCATGCAAGTCTTTTGCAGCCACAATTCGTTCTAGAGTGTAAGTGAGACACAATATCTATTGATTTTATCATAGGGTTTTCTATGTCATCACATCTTCATGATGTTATTATGGTGATAGTGGACAAGTTGACTAAGGTAGCACACTTTTCACCCATGAGAGCATCATATACAGATGCTTCAGTGGCTCATGTGTTCTTGGAGGATATTTTTCAATTGCATGCAATCCCTTATATGATCATTTTAGATAGAGATCTAGTGTTTAGTTCAACACTATGGATGTCTCTTCAACATGCATTAGGAAAATGACTCAATTTTAGTTCAACATATCACCCAAAGATAGATGATTAGATGGAGTAGGTGAACCAAGGTCTACATGGCATGCCTCACATGTATGTCATGGATTAACAAGCAAGGTCAAAGGATTATTTATACTTGGTTCAGTTTTCTTATAACAATGGGTACTGTAATTCTCTTGGCATATCACCCTTTCAGACCTTGTACAATAGAGTTTTTTGTACCCCTTTGAGTTGGGATCATTTGGAGGACCGAGTAGTTTTGGATTATGAGATGCTTCAAGATATGAAGTAGTAGGTTGTTTGTATTAGAGAGAATTTTTTTACTACCGAGGATTAATAGAAGAATTATGCATAAGTCCATAGGCTAGATCATCACTTTTCTATTAGTGACAATATTTTTTTGAGAGTTCATCCATGAAAGAGACCCATCCATTATGGGAAAGGCTCTAAGCTAGCATGACATTTTGTTGAGCCTTTTGATATCTTAGAGAGGATTTTTCCTATTGTGAATTTGTTTGTATTAGAGAGCATTAGTTTACTACCAAGGATCAACAACAGATGTATGAAGATACTTGTAGGCTAGATCGTCACTTTTCTATTAGTGATAGGGTATTTTTGAGAGTTTGTCCATGAAAGAGCGCCATCCATTTTGAGAAAGGCTTTATGATAGCACCACATTTTATTGGGCCTTTTGAGATCCTAGAATGGATTGGTCTTATTACTTATTGTCTAGCATTATCATATAACCTATCATGCATCCATAATGTTTTCCATATTTATGTATTGAGATAGAATTTTTATGATGCGACCCATGTACTTGATTGAGATGCCTTATAGGAAGAGGATAAACAACTTTCTTTGGATATTAGTTGCATTCTTCAACATTGGAGGTTATCCCTTAGAGTTCAAGATATAGAGAAGGTAAGGTACCAATGGGACCCAAATGATGAGACTTCAACTACTTGGGAGGATTCAACACAATTGAGATATTTATATCGTTATCATTTTGTGGGCTTCCATGAGTAAGCCTATTCCTAGTGGGGGAGGATATAGTGTATTATGTGTTTGCATTCTATTCCATGGCTTATTTTGTTTTGAGAGACACTTTGATGATTTCATGTATATTTGTATTTGAGATGCTCAAATGACTATTATCACAAAAGTTTTCACCCTTGCTTAAATTTTTTACCTAAAGGAAACCTTGTGAAACATGGAAACAACCTCCAAGTTGTGGGACCTAAACAATGAGGTTGAGTCTCTGAGAAGGCCAACTTCCTTTGCTATTAGGATGTACTTAAACTACACTAGGAGAGGAAAAGGTAAGAAAGCATGCATGAAACACTACCTAATCTATCCTAAGGGGGTGATGCACCAAAATAGAGTGTTTGACCATATCTCTTCCCATATATGCATAGTTAACTATCCTGAAATCAAAATATACACATTCAAACTTGTTTAATAAAACAATCACATATAGATTAGATAACCAAATAAAGGACACAAGGAAGAAGAGTTTCACTATATATATTTCATCGGCCAAAAGAGATACAGTCATGCAAATGACAAACAACCATAATACATAAATGTGATGGAAATGAATCTCACATAGTACATCAATGGTTGAAAGAGATAAGGTAGAATGTCATGAAGTTCAAAGGGCAAAAGGGAATTTACAATGGGCATGCCAAGAAAAGCCAAAGAAAACAAAGAAGAATTGACCTTAAAAAAGGCTTCAAAAATGTGATTTTATAGTTCAAGCATAACTCATAGATTGCTTCACAACTTCATTCATACATTTAAGACTGTCAAAGAGTGATTGGGTAAGATCTGGATGATAGATTTGATCTGGTACACCCTCAGAGGCATGAAAATCATCAGCCCTAACTAGAAGAAACCTTGAAGGTGACACAAAACAATGCCATTAATACTAAAACTGTTCAAACAACCAATGGGAAAGTAGCCTATTTTTCATGTCTTTTTAGCATGGCATTCATTCAGGAGTGGTTGGGATCGATCATAAAGATCAGATCATGTAGAAAAATACTTCCTTCCATCCCTAGCTTGACAAATCATCAAGAATCAGCAGTCAATTGGGTCAAGAAACTTGGATGAGGCACATGGACCAATGATATTATTTCCTTTCACCACCTCACAAAGTCTTAATGATTTGACCATCTTATCCTTTTAACCTTGCAACTCAACCATTCAAACTTATGTTGACCCACGTCTTACCCTAGTCATAGCTTCACCACCTTTCTACCTTTATTAACTATTTGCCTCATGAAACTACAAACTTAGTCAACTAACCATCATTGTTGCTTTGTAGCTTGTCTCTAACATTTCATACTAACTATTGCAACTCAGAAACTACATGATTCTAATCTTTCACATCATTGTCATGGTTTCCTTGGCTAACAAAAAATTTTAGTGACCCTACAAACCATGGGGAGCTCTGCCAACATACCATTACTGCCATCATGGTCTGAACCTTAACTAACATGAAATACCTACACCTTTGCGAATATGATCTTAACAACCACTGCCAACTACTTACTCTCCACCTAGGCCTGCTAAGACACATGTCCATCCATCATTATGTCACCATGGATAATGAACTTGCATCTTTTGTTAGTGACAAAATGAAAATGCTTGATTTGCATTCAATCTAATGGTCTCAAAGATGTATTGTCCCCTGTTAGTACCTTGACCAATGAAAACACTACCCTATGCCAACTCATCTAACATCCTTTTTTGCTTGTGACCCATAACTAAAATGTAACCCACATATCCACGTGTCACATTGTCACTATCTTTCTATGCATATTCAACATGAAACTTTTGATAATGATAAAGTGATGTTCATCAATGTTGGAAAATCATATGGATGAGAAGATGTAGGCCCATTAGGATCTTAATAACATATGACCTCTTTGAAGACTTATAAAATAAAATATAACATCAAGTTTAAAGTGTATTTTTCATAACATTGGGCCATTTGAAAATTTGAATAAATGTGACCATTGGGCATGTTTAATAGGAAAAACATAATTTTGGTAGGAGGGAAAATATAATTAAAAATTATGGCAACTCAAAGGTGATACTAGCCCCCTAAGTATATGATCAGTGACCATTGAAAATTCATTAGGCTGTGGAGTCTCTGAAAACATAAAATTCATCATTTTCATCACTTTTGCTGCATTTTGAACTACAAAACATGCCTTTTGCCTCTACAAAAAACCTATGCAACGTCTTCAAAACTGTCATTCCAGAGGAACAACACAATGTGCACCCTACACTTCTTGGAAAATAGGAAAGAACAAAAAGGAAACTACTCTAACTAGGTACATGAACAATGTCCTTCATCAAAATAAGGGTTTAAGATTTATTCCATTGACTAAAATAGCCAAGACTTCATGATTAGGCCTACTCAGCTGGAAAGCATTTGACTGCTAACAATTGACTATTACATAGGGATCACTCATATTGCATCAAATTTTGAATGTCTCCCTAGTTTTGCTCTATCTGCATCCCACTTCAGCACAAGATCACCTTCCTTGAAATTCCTAACCTTAGCCTTCTTGTCAAAGGACTTTTTCATCTATTGCTAATGTGTTTCCAAGGTCTATATTACTTGGTATATCTTCGCTTCCAACTCCATCATTTCTTCTATCCTCGCTATCATAGGATCATCTTCAGCTAACTCTAACTGATGAGTCAATTTAATAGATGAAAATTCCAAGGATATAGGAAGCCTAGCTTCTCTTCCATAAACCAATAGAAATGGAGAATTTCCTACAACCCTCTTAGGTGTTATCCTATCAGCCCATAGAGTTTTTCTTAACATCTGAGGCCAACACGTCTGATTATCCTCTATGGTTATTTTCATTATTTTGATCAAATTCTTATTGGATGATTCAACTAACCCCTTACCTTGAGGATAGTAATTGGAAGATGTACTCAAATAAATGTTATGATCTACTTCCGATGCACATATCTAAGATCCTAGGAATGATTTTTCATTATGGGAAATGTTGGTGGAAGGAGCACCAAACCTAGTGATGATTCCATCTAAGAACTTAACAATTGAATTCTTAGTAGCATCCTTTAATGCAGTTGCCTCTTTCCACCTGGTAAAATAATCTATAGTAGATAGAATCCATTCATGGCCAGAGCTAGAAGGAGGGTTAATAAGACCTATGAAATCTAATCCTCATTGGGCAAAAGGCTGATCCACCTGAATAGGATAAAGTGAAAGGGATTCTAGTCTTTGCTTACTTGAAAAGAAGGCACATTTTTCACACTTCCTAACATACCTATAGAAATCATGGAACAAGGATGGCCAATAATAACCTACTCTCATTATCCTCATGGCAATGGTTCTTGCTAAAAAGTGGCCACCATCAAGATCATCATGTAATTCTTTAATCATCCTTTCAGCTTGCTCTGAATCTATGCACCTTAGCAATGCTCCATTGAAGTCCCTCCTAAAAACAATACCATGAACTATGGCATAAGGGATTGACTACAATCTAAATTGTCTTCTTTTAGCTCTATCTAGTCCTTGAAGATATCCATTTCTATATAAGAAGGTCATCATTTTGTCTATCCAACTCTTTTGATTCTCATCTCTTACTTCTTGTTGATCTATCAATACTAAGGCAACTTCTTCATCTAATTCTTGAGATGAGACCATCTACTTGCACAATCCTTTTCCTCTTACCAACTTAGTGATTTGGATGTCCACATCATATTCCATCACTTTAGTAATCCAACCTACTCTTTTCTCATTGGTGTCTTTGCTCAAAATGAAATCCTTAACACTTTCATGGGGCACTAGAAAATGGATCTTATTTTGGGATAGAAGATGTTTGAATTTATTCAAAGATCTTATGACTACAAGGGCTTGTTTCTCCACATAACTATAGTTATCCTCATATGTTTTAAGCCCTTCAGTAAAGAAGGAAATGGGTTGTTCCTCATTCTTATCATTCAATTGAGTTAAAATAGTAGAAATACTTAACTCACCTCTTAAGGTGTAAACAATGAAATCTCTCTTAAATTTTGGACTAATGAGAGTAGGATTTGAGGCTATAGCTATTTTGATCCCTTCAAAACTTTCTTTCCCTTTCTTGTTCCATGTAAAGACCATGTTCTTCTTGAGCATAGATGTAAGAGGTTTCACCATGGTACCTAAATTAGGAATGAATCTCCTCACAAAATTTATCCTACCAAGAAAAATTTGTAGCCCTTTCTTGTGGCTAGGAAGAGGGAGAGCAAGAATAGCCTTAGTTCTTTTTCGACCAATAGTCAGAACATCCTTGGATACAATGTGTCCTAACAAACTTCCTTGGTTAGTGGCAAAGACACATTTACTCATATTCAAAGATACTCCATACTCTCTATACCTTAAGAAAACTTGCCTAAGGTGGTCAAAATGATCTATCACATTCTTTGAATTTACTATAATGTCATCAAGATAGACCAATACAAATTTTTCTATCATATTCTTAAAGGCCATATCTATTGCCTTTTGCAAAGTAGGACCTGCATTTGTTAGCCCAAATGGAATTTTACTATAAGCATAGATGCCCCACTTTGTGGTAATGCATTCTTATATCTATCAGCTTCTTTGACCAATAGTTGATTGTAGCCTAAAATCCATCTAGGAATAAGAACCTCTCTAAACCACTGAACTTGGATAGGATTTTTTCCATGGAAGGAAGGGGATGATGATACTTAAGGGAGGCTTGGTTAAGGTCCCTAAAGTCTACACATAATCTAATTTCTCAACTCTTCTTCCTAATAAGGGGATGATAATCCTTAAGGGAGGCTTGGTTAAGGTCCCTAAAGTCTACACATAATCTGATTTCTCCACTCTTCTTCCTAATAGGGACAAGGTTTTCTACCCTTGATGAGTTCTTGATAGGAAAGATGATATTAGCCTCAATTATCTTGGATAACTCCTTTCCTCATTAGTGGTTCAAGTTTAGGATTCACTGGCCTTTTTTTTTTATCTTACTGGTTTGGCATCTTCTTTTAGATCTATGGTGTGTTGAAATAGGCTTGGTTCAAAACCCTTTAAGTCAACATATGTCCATGCAAACACATCACTAAATTCTTGATATAGATGAATAAAATCTTATTGTTCAACTTTAGTACATACCTTTATCATGTCTAAGGTCCTTCCATTAGTAACCATAACTAGTATATGATCATCCTTACTTGCAACAAGGTTCATGACTCTATCTCTTGCTTGATCATTAGGAGTGAAGGTACTTTTTAAGGTAATGAGACCCTTAGGAAACTTGTTGAAAATAAGATTAATGATATAATCCCCATATTGATCATGTGAGCTTGACTAATTTCTATCTAAAAACTTTGCTTCATTATGCAAGAAACTCACAATTTGGGCATCAAATTTGAACACTTGCCAATTGACATTATTATTAGGGATAGTGGGCCTAACCACTACTCTAATTTGCTACTTCTCCTCATCTTTAAGGCTCCTTGGCACATCATAAGATACACCAATTGCTACAAGTCTATCAACATGTTTATTCTCTTTCTAGGGATGCTTTGAATATTAAATGCATTGAAACCTTTAAGAAAATTCCACACTCTATATTTATAAGACTTGAAAAAACTATTCTTGGTGACATTCTAATTTCTCACTTGATGGACAATCAATTCACTATCTCCATATCCACTTAAGGCTTGAATTCCTCTTTTTCAATCAAGTAGAAGACCTTGAATCAATGCCTCATACTCTACTATCTTATTAGTACAACTAAATTGAAGTCTAAATGAGGAGTAGTAGCTTTCTTGTGCAGGAGAAACCAACATCACCCAACCCCTAATCTATTCTTATTCCTTGATCCATCAAAGTACATGCTCCATATCCTACTTGTATTCTCCTTGGTCTCCATAAGGTTAGGTACAAGAGCATCCTTTTCAAGTATGCAATAAGTACCAAGGCCTGTCTCAAGGGTTTCTAATATAGGATCAAATTGATATGGATTAGCTCATTCATCTAAGAGAAAATTAGGTATCTCTATCAAGGAAGTGCCAAGCTCTTGCACTATATCATTTTTATCTATCTCTAGGGTAGTGCAATTCATATTGATGAGATTAGGAGTGTAGGGCTCAATATGTTTGAGGTCCAAGGGCTCTATCCTTATTAAAGATTTTGTTCCATATCTTGTTCTAAAAAACATGTATGACCAATCAAAGGATATGTGACCACCTATTTGGGTAGTGAAATCTCTTGATAGACATATGGAAAAGTGTGGCTTAACTTTAGCAACTAATATATCTTGAGCTATAGTGCAACCAAGGCATGCATGTAGGGCTATTTCAACATTCCTAAGGATTCCTACAATCTTGATAGTACTACCATCCAACTATAATGCATCCCTAATAATAGGCTCATATTTCATTCTTAGGACATCAACAACACTTTTAGGCATCGCTGAACTACTAGCCCCTAAATCAATTATGTAATTGTGTACTAGTTTATCTCTTATAATTAGAGAAACATAAAATGGAGGAGGGTTAATCTTCTTACTCATTTCTTCTTCCTTTGATGGTTGTACAAGGCTTGTGTCACGGTCCATGCTAAGTGGCAAATCCTTTGGTTCAATGCTCTTCAATTCTTGTTGTAGTAACCTCTTTTTCATAGGTATAGTAGCAACAACATCCCACATGGAAATGTTCACATTTTTTTCTTCATATATCACACTGAATGATGCATTAGGTTCTTTGGTAGAAACCTTGGGAGTTGCATGTGTAGGAGGTTGAGATGTAATAACCTAAGGATCATTCACATATTTTCTACTATTATTTTTCCTTTTTTATGGAGGAGCATTTAATATTGAGGCCTAATAAGGAGGAGGAGGGGCAACATATTCAATGGCTCTTCTCTTTCTCCTAGTGTTGTGAGCAATGGGGTCTTCATTAACATGACAATGTTCTTCCACTTGATGATTCATGAAGGACCAATCACCTTGTTGAAAATGCAAGGCATCATTGGGTTGGCTTACATTGTATGATTTCCCTATTGTAGGTTCTTGAGTGGTCAAAGCTAAATATGATTTAGCCTTTTGACACATATAATAGGCATTGGAGTAATTGCAGGAGGGACAAAAAATCCTAATCTTGAGCCATATTATTTTGAGGGACTAATGCCCTACTTTGATTTTCATTTGAAGTAGAAGCATGACCATTCTACCTATTATGGTTGAAAGAATTATTCCCTTGATTCTAATTTGGAGGCCTACCATTCAAAGGAGTCTAATATTGTAGCTGAAGAGCCTTATTACCTTGAGTCTGCTACCTCTCCAAGGTCACCACTTTGTTTCTCACCTTCTAAATCACATAGAAGTTATCCTCCAACTTCTTATCTTGAATTTGCAACTTTTTTCCAATATCTTGCATTAGGGCCCTCAACTCTCTTAGCTCACTAGATGATGTGGAAGCTTGAGGGGCTAGAGCAAGGGGTTGCTATGTGGAAGATGTGGGAATAGGGGCTACTATTGGTTGGTGATTTGGCATATCATGGAAGAAGGGAATAGCAGGCATTGGAGCTAGCTTACCTCCTTGTATCAAAATATTTTTTTTCCCCTATTTCTATGTCATAAGCATCAAGTATGTATCCCATCCCATGGTTTGGATTTTCATGGCAATATCACTATTTAGGGCTCTTAGGTAATGCAAGAAGGCATTATTAAGGATAGGATTCACTAGAGTTGGTATTTTATCCCATGTTTTTTGGAATCTATATTTAAATTCAGTTATCTATTCATGGGGTGCCCTCTATATAGTAGTCAACGGCTCTAGGTGTGAAAGATAGTCACTTTTATCTTCAAAATGTTTGCATAAGGCTGCACCTAACCCATCCCAATTTTTTATAGAGTTATGATCTATACCATTGAAGTGCTTTTCCTTTCAAGGATGAGGCTAGAAGCCTAATTGCTACATCATCTTCAATTATACCATGTATATTGGAGACATTTGATATTTCTTGAATATGTTCTATAGGAGAGATGGAAGCTTCACCATTAAAATCAGGTATACATTTAAGAGCTGACACTAGAATGTCATGTCTTTGGGCTAGCAAAAGAGGATGTCCACCATCAAAGGTGGCAAAGGCATGAGCCCTAGGTAGAGCCATATGAAAAAATGGTCTATTGAGATGAGGGGATGGCAATCTAGGTTGTAACCTATCATCAGGAGGAGTGGAAAGAGATCTTGCAAGTGTAAGATTTATTGCAGCATTCCTAACTAGTGATAAGGACAAAAATTTTCTTTTCATTTTTAGTGTTTGAAAATGAGAGTTTTGAATACTGAAAGTTACCTCTAGAAGATGCCCTTGTGTGTGCTTTGGGCATGAATCAACAACTTGGTCTTTAAAACAAGATGTATTTGAAGCTTGGAGTTGCCAAGTACCTTGAACAAATAAGCCTCTTAAAGGCTTGAATATTGAAGGATTTACTATCTCCTTAGCATGAACATGAAATCTTTTCTAACACTAGTGAGCTTGTAATATGCTTTAATGTTTTCCCACCGGGTGTTCCAAAAATTGTTATCACAAAAGTTTGCACCCTTGCCTAAAGTTTTTACCTAATGGAAACCTTCTGAAATATGGAAATAACCTCCAAGCTATCGGAATTGAATAGCCTTTGGAGAAGGTCAGCTTCCTTTTCTATCAAGATGCACCTAAACTACACTTGGAGAGGAAATGGGAAAAAAACATGCATGAAACACTTACCTAATTATCCTAAGGGGGTGATGCACCAAAATAGTGTTCAACCCTATCTATTCCCATACATGCACACTTAACTATCATGACATCAAAATATATAGATTTAGAATTGTTTAATCAAATAATCACATGCAGATCAGATAACTAGATAAATGACACAAGGAAGAAGAGTTTCACTATATAACATTTATAAGCCAAAAGAGATAGAGTCATATAAATGATATACAACCACAATACATTGATGAGAGGCAAATGAATCTCATACAATACATCAATGGCTAAAAGAGATAAGGTAGAATGCCATGAAGTTCAAAAGAAAAAGGGGAATTTACAATGTGCGTGACAAAGTAATGCCAAAGACAATAGAGAAGAATTGACCTTAACAAAGACTTCAAAAATGTACTTTAATAGTTCAAGCATAACTCATAGATTGCTTTACAACTTCATTCATGCATTTAAGACTATCAGAGGGTGATGGAGTGAGATCTAGATGGTAGATTTGATCTAGTACACCCTCAGAGGCATGAAAACCATCAACCCTGGCTGGAAGAAATCCTAAAGGTGACATGAAATGGTGCTATTAATGTTAAAACTCTTCAAAAGGACAACTAGTTGGAAAGAAGCATGTCTTTCACTTCTCTTTAACATGGCATTCATTCCAGAGTGGTTGGGATTGATCATAGAGATCAAATCCCACAGAAAACTACTTCCTTCCATCCCTAGCTTAATAAATCATCAAGAATTAGTAGTCAACTAGGTTAAGCAACCAGGCTGATCCACATGGACCAATGATATTATTTCCTTTTTCCAGCTCACAAAGTCTTCATGAGTTGACCATCTTATCCTTTTAACCTCACCACCTAGCCATTCAAACTTATGTTGACTATGTTTTACCCTAGTCATAGCTTCATCACCTTTCTACCTTTATTAATTGTTTGCCCTGCAAAATAGCAAACTCAGTCAACTAACTATCATCATTGTTTCACAGCTTGTCTCCAACATTTCTTACTAACTGTTGTAACCCAGTGACTACGTGATTCTAAGCTTTTGCATCATCGTCATAGTTTCCTTGGCTAATAGAAAATGTCAAAAACCCTATGAACCATGGAGACCTAACCACCAACATACCATTCACGTTGTCATAGTTTGAACCTTAACTAGCATGAGATGCCTGCGACTTTGAAAATATGATCTTAACAACCACCACCAACTACTTATTCTCCACCCAGGCCTGCTAAGACATGAGTCCATTTGTTATTATGTCACCATGGATAATGACCTTGAATCTTTTGTTAGCAACATAACAATGATGCTTGATCTGCATTTAGTCTAATGGTCCCAAAGATGTATTGACCCCTGTCAGTACCTCAACTAATAAAATCACTTCCCTATGCCAACTCATATGACATCTTTTTTTTCTTGTAGCCCACAATTGAAAAAAGACCCACATTTCCACGTGTCACATTGTTGCTATCTCGCTATGCATATTCAATGTGCAATTTTTGATAACAATAAAGCGACATTCATCAATCTTAGAAGATCGAATAGATGAGAAGATGTGGGCCCATCGGGATCTTAATAACATGCGACCACTTTGAAGACTAATGAAATAAAATATAACCTAAGGTTTGAAGTGTATTTTTTCGTAACATTAGGCCATTTGAAAAATTTGAATAAATGTGAATGTTGGGCATGTTTAACAGACAAAACCTAATTTTGGCCAGAGGGAAAATATGACTAACAATGACCTTATGTCATTCTAGTTGCTAGTATCATGGTTCATAAATGTTAGATGCTATAGTATTTAGTTTAATCGTATCTACATGATAATTCTAAGATGTGTCACGATACTTTACAGATGATGTCTAGTAATTTTATAATTGGACATGGATTATTATTTTTGATTATCTAATTTATATTTTGGATTCATTGTTGGTGTGATTGTGTTATAGATATATATCTTGTTCTTTCAGTAGACTTATACAATGATGCAAATGGAATATTTAAATGGATTATTTAAATAGAATTGATTAAATTATTTATTGCACATACTTGTTGTTTCAACTATTGTATTTTATTCATATACACTTGATGTTGTTTGTTTATTGTACAAGAACTTATATCCCTAATAGTAGCACATGTAGTAAGTGATTTGGTCATTCATACTAAGTTAATGTCATCCCTATATGAGAAATGTATCTGTCTAGATGATATTATTATTCCTCTACTAATTGGTAAATCCGAATTAATAATACATTTTGTTTTTAGATATGTGAGTGTGTCTATGCATTTATGATTCCACATTTATTGCAAAAAATGCTATTTAAATTCAAGTTTAATTATTTGGCATAAATTTTATGTTAACTTCATCTATTTTATTTACTTGCTAATTTGTTGTACTTGAATTCCAAGCAATTTAATTGTATGAATTATTGAGGAAAATGGGCTAATTCATCATTAATTTTATCTAATAACCTAAATTATAAGTCACTTTAGAAAAATTCTTATATTGGCAAATTAGAACTTTATTGTTCACTTTTATTGTGCGATATTATATTATTGGAGTAAAACTCCTCAAACCCTCTTGTTGGCAACTCCTTGTTTTGTTTATTAGGTGAGATTGGATCCTCGGATCATCACAAGGTCAGTCTTTCATTGATTCGTAGCAAGGAAATATTCTTTTGTCAAGCATTTCATTGTGTTCAGTGGATGTGTTATTTTGTGGTTGCATTTCTCATTTTTTCCCTTTTGGCTGTGAGGTAGGGCCTTCTAGTTTTATTTCTACTTCTCCATTTTAGCTTTCATTTCTTGTTGCTAAATTATTTGAGGATGAAAACTAGTGGTCCCCTCTATTCCATGCTTCAATTCAACCTGATTGGGTAGGTATGAATATTCATATATTTTATGTTTTTTGATTTGTAAGTTTTAGTAATGTCATGCTACTAAAATTTGCATGCAAGCTTGTAGCTCAATTTTTTTTTGATATTTGGGTGTTTGATCCCATTTGGGAACCGGGTTTTCCATTTCATTGAACTCTAGTAATGTTGATTTTTGAGCCATTTTTTTATGTTGCCTTATTTTTTCATGCCACCCAAATTTTGTGGGAATCTCTTGGCAGAAGTTTGGTTTATGGATTTGGAATGTTTTCTAGGTTTCCAATCCAAGCATGGTTTTTCTTTTTTTTTCATTGAGGTTCATATCAAATCAATACTCCTAAAAATATGCCCAGTTAGGTAAGTTGTTTTCTAGATTCAATTGTGTGTGTATTTTTAGCATCAACATTTTAGATCACAATATATGATCCATCATCAAGATGAGAAAGTGTAGGATTACAAAAAGTTAAAAGATGTTTGGTTGAGTGAATTTTAGTCTTGAAATTTATCGGCATTTCTCATCCAACCCTTGTGTTGGTACCCAACATGGACCCAGTAATTAAAATTTTCAATTTATGGCTCTGAACCTCTTTGAACAAAGGTTCAAAGTATTTCAAAGAGGTTTAGTGGTTCAAAAGGGCATCTTGCAAATTTAGTCCAAGAAAAGATCAGAATTCATGTTCAGTTTTTGAGCTTCATCCCAATTCAATGGTTCAAGGTGGTTCAAGGTAGTTCACCTAACAGGCCCAAAGTTTTCTTGGCTAACTTAAAGTTCAACTCAAAGTTGGAGATTCAAAGACATGTTTTGGGTTGCAATTTGAGGTCAAAGTTCCTTATTTCAAGTGTTCAAATTTAGTAGTTTGTGGCTAGAGTATAAAGCATAGATTCGCTAGTTTAAAAGTATGAATCTCGGGCTTAAATCTCCAGTGCACATAATTTCAACATAGACATGTAGTTCACAAACATATATTCAATCTAAAGGATCAAATTTACTAATTTGAAAATGATATTTTAAACTCAAAGTTAAATTCATGGTGAAGCGATTCAACTATTTGAGTTGTATTAGGATTGAACAAATAATCAATTTTTGTTTTACCCTAGTGGTCAAAAATTTGAGAACCAAGCAATCGGGATGAAGCCTTAGCGTGCCACATGTAATTGTTGTTGGCAAGCAACTGATACAAATATGCATGAACGGGTGCAAGTCTCATAGATATAATAAGGAAGGGATTTTTCACAAGATACATTTTAATGACAATGTAATGCATGTGGTTGTGCTTGTGGAGGGAAATGTCAGGTATCAATTTGAAGGTGTCAAAATCAGTAATCAGGCTTGTCTATAGTGAAGCCCAACACATGGGAGCATATCCCCAAGTAACATGCTTCACTAAATTTAAAGAGTTGCCTAAATATTTTGAACACTTGATATGTCTTAAATGCATCAAGTTATCATATTGTTGGAAGCTAAAATTAAGGTTGGATATGCTGAAAAATATCACTAATATGGAGCATCTCGAATTGACAAGACTTCATGGATTGGAATAGTTGCCTCATCAAAACACAAATCAGGCTTATTTAGCAAGGTTTTTTGTGGAGGGCACAAACATAAGGGAGTTATTGAATAACATTGGTGAACTATTTAACTTGAAAGAGATTAGAATTGAGAGTCCCATATTGACAAGCTTGCCATCATCTCTTGGATACTTGTCCTGCTTGACTAGCCTTCTGATTGATGGTTGTACTCAATTAAAATATTTACCATCATCTATGTTGAAATATCTTAAGTGTATTGGTTTCTCCTTGACCCAAATGCCCACCTACCACCTTGATGGCTAGATGAATAGTCAAAAAATTTAATGCTTGGTAGGTGAGTTGTTTCAAAATTGGAAAAGAGGGGGAAACATTTTTTGAAAAAAAGAAAAAAGGAATGATTATTCATTCATTCTCATAGAGTTCAATAGATCAAAAAGTTGTAGAACGAAGTAGAGAAGGAATAAAAAGAAGTCAATTAGCAGATCAAGTTTAAGAGCAGAAAGCAGAAGGAAGTTTGTCCCATGCCTATAGTTGCACGTGTTTCTTCTCTTATCATTCTATAAGTTTGTTGTTTATTGGATTTATCCTGTGAAGTAGTGATTGCTTTAGGTGTTATTATATGTAGCCATTAGAGCTACAAGTGGAAATTTTAAGTTTTAATTAGTCTAAATATTTTTGGGTTATTTTAGGATTTTCTAGTTGAAGCTAAATGCTTCCAGATTTTGTAATAGTTATATCAGATTTGAATAGAAAACAAGCAAGCAAGAAAGCATATTAAAATCTATTGTTCTTCCTCTATTTATTGGATTTAAGAAGTTTGTTAGCTTTACACTTCGGCTCTCTAGTTTTAATGGTGGAAAAATCTAGGTTGTAAGTCTGGTCACTTGATCTAGTCTTTGATTGGGTTCTATCTATGTAGTTATTACCAATCTCACTCAACATCCTCTTCTACCGAGTACCACTTTGTAGTGGCTACCGAGCTCACTCAACATTGCTTACTACTAAGCTCACTCAACATACTCATGTGTCGAGTTGCCCTTTGTTTTCCAAGGTCACTTGGCTTCCTCTTGTGCTGAGCTCACTTGGCACCCTCATATCCCTCAGCATCCATTGGTACCAAGAAAAATAGGCACTCGACAATAGTTGTTGCCAAGCAAAATTTTAGGTTTTTGAGTTCAATTTTTCACATGTTATCAGAGCTTTGAGGCCCCACATCCACAGTGAGTTAGGGCTTTTTTTTTTCTATGATATTTAACATGGCAGGAGATGCAGGAAAGATATGGCAGCAACCACTGTCCTTTAATGGAAAAAATTATGATACATGGGCAAAGAAGATGAAAACCATAATGGTTGCAAATGATTTGTGGAAGTTTGTGATAAATGGATTTAATGATGTTACATTCCCATCTCAGTATGTTGCTCTCACAAATCCACAAAAGACTTAGCTGAAAGAGTCAAGGAGAAAGGATGCTAAGGCATTAAGTCTGATTGAGGTAGCAATGACAGAGATAGTTTTCCCCAAGATTGTAGCAGCAAATTATGTAAAGGAAGTGTGGGATATCCTTGAGACAAACTTCAAGGGGACTGATAAGGTTAGATTAGTGAAGCTATAGATGATCAAAAGAGAGTTTGAGAACCTTCATATGAGGGACAATGAACCTATTATAGAGTTCAGCTCATGAATCTCCACTTTGATAAACCAACTCAAATCAAATGGAGAAGACTATGATGAGTAGAGAATTGTAGAGAAGATATTGAGGATTTTACCTTAGAAATATGACAACCTTGTGATAACCATAAAGGAAGCAAAGGACCTCACCATATTGACCATGGATGAGTTGATGGGAACCCTTCAAACCCATAAGCATCAGATAAACAAATCAGCTACTACTTCCCAAGAGCAATCTTTTAAGACTCAAGAGAATTCAAGAGGTAGGGGGAGAGGTAGAAATGGCTCTGGTAGAGGGTCAAGAAGTAAAGGTCATGGAAGGAATGGTCAAAAGAATGCTGGTGCAGATAGCTTAGGACAAGCAAGCAACCAAGAGGGGGAAAGCACCTCTCAAAACAACTCTAGAGGAGGTAAGAAGAATTACAACTCCAATAAGAGTAATGTTGAATGCTACTACTATCATAAGTATGGGCATTATGCAAGTGAATGCTAGAAGAAATAGGGTGATTAGTCAGAGAAAAATGCTTATGTGGCTAATGTGAACATGGGAAATGCAAACAATCTCACTGCCTTCATCATGTGTAATATTGGTGAAGAAGGAAGTCTTGAGGTATGGTACCTGGATAGTGGATGTAGCAACCACATGAGTGGTAATAAAAGTTTATTTTCTTTCATTGATAAGACCTTTAAGTCTAAAATTAAAATGGGAAATAATGGAACCATTCCCATAGTGGGCAAAGGATCTATTATGGTCCACACCAAGAAAGGTGAGAAGAAGGAGATACAAAATGTGTATTTTGCCCCTAGTACAAATGATGTGAATAATAGATTACTTGCAGAAGTCCAAATGACAATGAATTGGATGTTCCTATTGAGGATAGAGACATGTTTCTCTTCTCAAGTTAGTGTTGCACCACCCAAGCATACATGTACAATAGTACATCAGCAATCATGTCTTAGGAGCATAATTGAAGGCCCCTCCAAGCTTTGGCATCTCAAGTATGGACATCTTGACTTTGCTGGTTTAAATTTTTTGTCCAAGAAAAGAATGGTAGATGGTTTTCCAAACATTGTAGATTCATATGACAAGTGTGAGGCTTGCATATTGGGTAAGCAATATAGGCTTCCCTTTAATTTTGGAAATTCTAGAAGGGCTAGAGCACAATTAGAACTGGTGCATTATAATTTGGTATGCCCTATGCAAACTACTTCTATTGGGGGGATTACTTATTTTATGACATTCATAGATGATTTTAGCCATAGGACATGGGTGTGTTTCTTAAAGAACAATCTAAAGCATTTAACAAATTTGTAGAATTTAAAGCCCTGGCTAAAAAATAATATGGACATTATGTAAAAGTCCTTAGATTAGATAGAGGAGGGGAGTATACCTCCAATATTTTTGTAAATGTTTGCAAGTAGAATGGCATCAAGAAAGAGCTTACAGCCATTTATACTCCACGGCAAAATGGAGTGGTTGAGAGAAAGAAAAGGATCATTGTTGAAATGGCAAGAAGCATGATGAAAGAAAAAAGACTTCCAACTAAATATTGGGGAGAAGCTATAGCAATAATTGTATATTTGATCAATAAGTGTCCTATAAAATTATTACGTGACAAGATTCCTCTTTAGGATTGATCAAAGGGCTGATGGATAGTTGAACACTTGAGAGTGTTCGAATGTGTAGCATATGCACATATGCCTAAAGAACAAAGGAAAAAACTAGATGAAAAAGGTGTGAAGTGCATCTTCATAGGGTATAACTCAGAATCAAAGGCTTATAGATTGTATGATCCAATTAACAAGAAGATCATCATTAAAAGAGATGTGGAATTTCTTGAAAATCGATCATGGGATGGCTCAGTAGATGAATCCTCAATCACTTAAAGTAAAGTGCCTACTATTGAAGAGGAAGAAGATGACATTAGTGATCAACAAGAAGATGGTGCAGCAAACATAGATTACAGAAAAAGGTAGAAAGGCAAGCAGCCCTTAACATGTTGAGCAATAGCTCCAAGCACTTCGAGATAGCCCCAGGCTAGTATGCAAAATAGTAGTAGCAGCAATATTGAAAATTCAGATCCCACTCTCACCTCCCTATTGCCAAGAAAGACCAAAAGTCTAAGGGAGATATACCAAGATGAAAGGTATGAGAAAGATTATGATGAGAGTGTAAATTTTGCATTATTTTCTCATAGTGATCCAATTTATTTTGAGGAAGTTGTGAATTAAGAGAAATGGTGCAATGCCATTGATGAGGAGATAAATGCTATTGAAAGAAAATGAGACATGGGAGTTAACTACTTTGCCTCCCAAGAAACAAGTTATTGGAGTAAAATAGGTATACAAGACCAAGTGTAGTGCTAAAGGAAAAATAGATAGGCATAAGGCATGTTTAGTGTTCAAGGGGTATAAACAGCAGTATGGTAGAGATTATGATGAGACATATGCCCCAGTTGCAAGAATGGGAACTGTATGTGCTATCATAGCAATTGTAGCCTAGCACAAATGGAAGGTATATCAAATGGATGTGAAGTCCACCTTCCTAAATGGTATATTGAAGGAAAAAGTTTATGTGGAGCAACCATCTAGTTATGAAGTTGCAAGTGGAAAAAAAAATGTATAGACTAAAAAGAGCACTTTATGAGCTCAAGCAAGCTCCACAAGCATGGTACAGCAGGATTGACTCATATTTGATGAGCAATGGCTTTAGCAAAAGTGATGGTGAGCCCACTCTTTACATCAAGGTAGCAAATGGTAATGTGTTCATTGTTGTCTTGTATGTAGATGATTTAATATTCACTCGAAATGATAATTTCCTAATTGGTGAGTTCAAAGAGGCCATGAAAAATAAATTTGAAATGACAAACCTAGGTCTCTTGAAGTACTTTCTAAGCATAGAAGTAAAACAAATGCATGATTGCATCTTCATCTCTCAAGAAAAATATGCAAGGCAGATCTTGGAGAGATTCTAAATGAAAAATAGTAAGACAACCCCAACACCAACAGCAGTATGTCTGAAATTGAGCAAGAAAGATTGCAGCAAAAGTGTGAATCCAACACTATACAAGAGTATGGTTGGAAGTTTGATGTATTTGACTACAACTAGGCCAAACATAATGCATGCAGTAAGTTTGATTTCCAAATTTATCGAAACACCAAAGGATTCTCATTAGCAAGCAGGAAAGTGGATCCTAAGGTATGTGAATGTTACCAAGGGATTTGGAATTTAGTATACTATAGAAAATGATTTCAAGTTGGTGGGTTATAGAAATAGTGATTGGGCTGGAAGTTTAGATGATAGGAAGAGCACTTCTAGATACATATTTCATATGGGATCGAGTGCAATTTCATGGGCATCCAAGAAGCAACCTGTTGTTGCTCAATCTATAGTAGAGGCTGAATACATAGCAATAAATGTAATAGCATGTCAGGCTATTTGGTTAAGGAGGATCTTGATAGATTTGAATGAAAGGCAAGAGGACGGAACTACAATTTATTGTGACAACATCTCATCAATTGCATTGTCCAAGAATCCAATCTTCCATGGAAGAAGCAAGCATATTGAGATTAGATATCACTTCATCAGAGAGTTGGTGGAGAATGTGATATCAAAATGGAATTTTGCAAGTCTGAGTAGAGCTAGCAGACATATTTACTAAGCCTTTAGGCATTGGAAGTTTTGTACACCTAAGAGAGTGTCTTGGTGTAGTTGATTTGGATCATAAGTTATCCTTGTTTTTTTGGCTCAGGACAAAGGGGGAGTGTTGAAATATCTCACACATATTGGTTGCCCCTTGAGCCAAACACCCACCTACCACCCTAACGGCTAGCAAAATAGTTGTAAAATTTAATGCTCGGTAGGTGACTTGTTTCAAAATTGGAAAAGAGTGGGAAAATTTTTTTGAAAAGAAGAAAAAAGGAATGATTATTCATTCATTCTCATAGAGTTTAGCATATCAGAAAGTTGCAGAGCAAAGTAGAGAAGGAAGAAAAAGAAGTCAATTAGTAGATCAAGTTTAAGAGCAGAAGGTAGAAGGAAGTTTGTCTCGTGCCTGCAGTTGCACATGTTTATTCTCTTGTCATTTTGTAAGTTTTTTGTTTATTGGATTTATCATGTGAAGCATCGATTGCTCTAGGTGTTATTGTATGCATCCAATGGAGCTACAAGTCGAAGTTTTAAGTTTTTATCAGTCTAAATATTTTAGGGTTGTATGGTTGAAGCCGAATGCTCCCAAATTTTGTAATAGTTTTATCATATTTGAATAGAAAACAAGCAAGAAATTAGGCATACTAAAATCTATTTTTCTTCCTCTATTTATTGCATTTGAGAAGTTCATTAGTTTAACACTTTAGTTCTCTAGTTTTAATGGTGGAAAAATCTAGATTGTAAGTCTAGTCACTCAGTCTAGTCTTTGACTAGGTTCTATCTCTATAGTTATTACTAAGCTCACTCAGCATCCTCTTCTACTAAGCACCACTTTGTAATGGCTATCGAGCTCACTCGGCATTGCTTGCTACTAAGCTCACTCAACATACTCTTGTGCTGAGTTGCCCTTTATTTTTCAAGTTCACTCGGCTTGCTCTTGTGTTGAGCTCACTCAACACCATCCTATCACTCAACATCCATTGGTGCCAAGCCAAACAGGCACTTGGCAATAGTTGTTGCTGAGAAAAATTTTAGGTTTGTGAGTTTAATTTTTCACAATCTATCTGTCATTTTGATCTTTTAAAGAAACTAAAGATATGCACTTCAGGACTCAGAGAATTGCCTTCTCATGTTGCTTCTTCAAGCTTGGAGCCCTTGACAATAGAGTGAGGAAGGCTTGAAATAAGTTTTCCAAACAAATTACTTGCAAGTTTAGAAACTCTGAGTCTAGTAGAAAATCCCCAACTATTAGAGATTCACATCCTACCACAATCGCTCAGAATTTTAGAAATATGTGCTTGCAAAAAGCTAAAAAATGTGAGAGGCATTGCTTGTCTCATAAAGCTTGGCAGGCTGGAAATATATAGCTACCCATAGTTGCACAAACTTCCAAACTTTTTAGGTTTGGGTTCCTTGCAAGAATTTAGAATGCAAGGCTGCCCCAAAGTTGAGATAATATAGGGTTTGGAACATTGTACGTCATTGCATATTTTGATAACTAAGCTATTGATTGATCTTACATGTAAACAAACCATATCAGATTCTAAACCTCTCATTTTGTTGCTAAAGGTATGCCAAAATATTAAGGATGTTATGTTTTATTAAACTTAAACAACATATGCCATTAGATTTGTGACCTAATATTTAGTTAGGAATTTAACATTATGTTCATGGGCAAAGCTAGAGAAGATGTCTTAAGTTTTACAGGCCTTCATTTAGTTCAGTGAACCCTCATTAGATGAAACCATGTTCCATTCAACTGAACATCGACATGAGTGAAAGAAAAAATTAAAAGCTTTAAGCTCAGTCTGCCTCACCTAAAATATATATATACATGAAATGATTGATAATGGGACACAAGGTGATGTTGTGTCAGGGATGCTCGACCTGATCTTGGCAAATTGTGAGATGCACCCGAGATCAAGAAGAACAACTTAAAGTTTTAAATTTGATGAGATTATCACAATAGCACACCCAATCATCATTATAGTGTGATTAAAAGATCTCGCTACTAGATCTAACCTCGCCAATAAAATTGGTTGGTGAGTTGGAGCTTCAAATACATAATACTTAGTATGGTGGCAGGTGTTTTTGAAATTAGCATAGAAGTATAAATCTCTTGGAACTCCACAACACCTTCAAACACTAAAACATGATGGAGATACTATCATCGATTGGTGAAAGAGACTCAATTTTGGTGATGATTTCATACATGAGATACTTGACTGAGTATGATGCAAAGAGAAGAGAAGGAAACACAAGAAGCTTGATAAGTTCTTAGCTAAGAAAGATTCTAAATCAATGTAGAGCATTGAATTATAAAAGGCTCAAGAGGTGCAATCACTTTCAGTGTGGGTGCAATACGAAATTAGTGCTATATAGTTAGACCTCAAGGTGAATTTGAACAAGTCATTTCAATATGATCATCACATTGAAACTATTACCCAAAGTTAACCATGAAATATCACAAAGGGATTGGTTTAAATCATTTCTCTTTAGACATCACGTGGAATTAAAATATATATATATATATATAAAGACCATCATAGTCCGATGATTAATTGGGACCTTTAATAAAGTTATAAATCATGATGTTTGATTATTATAAAGAAGATAGACATTATGTTGTTGGGAAAGGAAGATAATATGAAAATAGAAAACTACACATTCCATGAATTAGTTATCCAAACTAAATGGGAAAAGAAATAGATAACTAAGCTAGAAAGATAGGTGTGCTACAGTAGGAGGGAGAAACAGCAGACTTTGAGACTACAAAAAAGAAAATCTTTTATTTTTCTGAGCTTTGTGTTAGTGAAAAGGGGAGTCTTGAGTGATTCTGATGCAACATGTATTGAGTTCTATGTAATTTCATGCATGTTAGAGAAGGGATATTTGGGAGAAATTTGCACACCAAAACTTTGAGTTTGGGCAGTTTTCTTTCCACTGATTGTTATCTTTGTGTAATTTTTAGCCTTCTCTAAACACATTTAGTGTCGCTATTTCCTGAATATATTTGATTTGAAGATGCCTTTAAAGTTCTAATTCTTCACTTTCTCAGGTTTTTCATTCACTTTGTAATCAGCATCTGGGCAAATGAACTTTGTGTCATTTTTTGTTCTTTTCTTTTCAGTTACTTAGTTTCCACATCTATTTCATATTTACAGGTAGATGTTTCCAAACCTTTTGTGCTTTCTAGTTAAACGCATATGTATTTGAATTCATTATAAATCATGTATGAGGAGTTGTACCTAGATAAACTTAGAGGGCATTTATGCTTTTCAATAGTGAAATGACCCAATTGTTAGTGCTAATTTAGTCTTCTTATCTGGGTATTTAGAGTTAATTTTTACATATTTTCTTTGAAGACAATCTATTCAGTAACACCTTGCTTTTGGTTCCTTATAGTTTTCATGAAGTTGGTTGTGCCCATACATGAGAAAGTGTAGATGACAAGATATTGTGAGACCCAAACTCCCAGACATAGTTCCATTGAGAGATTGTTCATTCGGGGGTTGGATTTGGAATTTGCATTGTCTATGGGCACTCATCATGTGAACATGAGTATGTATGGTAAATGTGTGGAGTGGCTTCTATAATGTACCCTGATCGAAAAGTGGTCAACAAGGTTATGTGAAGAATTTCTAATAAGTGATAACTAAATTAACTAATTGGTAATCAATCTTAAAGATAAGATAAATAAACACCTATATGTTGTTTGAGTATCCCAAAGGAGCCAATATGAGGGTTTGGTATCTATACATTCTCCATCTTCTATATAAGCTGGTGTGATGGTATAGTGTGAGGCCTCCTATTGGATTTGAGTTACCATGACAAGTATCTGACGTCTCATCAAAGTTGAGTTTGCTAAATAGTAAAGTTCACCAAGATAACTAAGAGGGGGGGTGAATTAGTTATGCATTTAAAAAAACTCTTAATATATTTATTAATTATAAAATATGTAAACAATATATGGAAAAACCATATAAATATTACCATGAATAATAACACCAGATATGTTAACTAGGGAAACCCTTGATCAAAGGGAAAATCTTAGTGGGAATTACGCCCACAAGATGATGTACTAATATAAAAGATCCTTGTGAAAGGATGGACTCTCTTAGGAGCCAATGAATACAATCAGTGCATATTGGTCCATGTTAGGAGACATTGAATCCCTATTAGGACACTCCAACCCTATTAGAAGTTGTGCCAACCCTATTAGGAGTTGAAAGTAGGACAACTAAACCCATTGTTCAAATAGCCTCAAACTATCTTCACCAAAAAATCTTCGAGATAATCAAATCCAAAATTTGACTTGACTAGACATCAAAACATTTTCTAATATAGATCCTTTGAATCTCATAGTACATCCTCAACATCAATCTCTACTCTTCTCATAGCCAATTTTGCATTAAGGTTTGCATACATAACAAAATGATCTCACTAATCCAATTCCACACTAACAACCAAGGAAATTGTCTTTCCTTCATACTAAATCCTGAAACAAGTATTGAGTCAGCCTTGAGGCTTTCTCAATTTATAATGAGTAATATAGGACATCTCTAGTATATTACAATAGAATTAAACTCTTTTTGTAAATATATTTGGCAATAGTCAGCTCACAAGGACAAGCACATTGAACAAACTTCATAAGTCTGCTCAAAATGAATATTTGATTTTTCAATCTTGAATATATCATCTTGACACTATCTCTAACCTTCCTCTAATTTTATAGGACAAAATTCCATCTCTTCCAAAATATATAACCAATTTACTAATACCACTTTCAAGAAACTCTCTCTAAAAGCTACCTCCAAAAACTAGTGCATAACTCTGGCATATCTTCGTATTTCTTTTTGCACACATAACAGTAGTAGCTATACACATCACTAGATATTTTGACATTAATGATAAACACAGTCATGAATGTAACAAATAAACATCTCTCTAGTAATTCCAAAATACTCTCCCCACGGGAATACCATCATCATTCATGCTAACATAGTTACTATACCATACCACCTTGGGCTTACCGATGTCAAGCAAATTACACTCCATTAGAGTACCTACATCTAGTTATTTCATAGAGTGTTTGACTAGTGACCTTATGTATTGTATTGTCATCATGATCATGGTGTTGTCTTCTTATTCTTCTTGGTGTGAGTGTTATCCTTGGATGAATGTCTTTGGTGTTTATGGTTGGGTCACTGTCTTCACTAGCACAACAAGTGTAGGCCTAAAAGTACCACATGGTTGGGAGGCATAGCTACATATACCACTAATAGGGATGAGTATACAAAGATGGTATAATTCAAAATTAGGATCTAAGCTTAATGCTTCACTAGTTTCTTTGATTATTTGGAGTATGTTTCCTTTTGGTTTATTTTATTCCTTTATTCTTATGATCTCTTATTTTGAGATGATGTACTTATGTTTACTTGACACATTCCTTTATTATGTTGATATATGATTCATGGATTAGAGTAGAACTGCACTTCACGGTTTAGTATGTCATAGATATTTTTTTCATATATATGTTTTTATGTGTGGATCCAGTACTTCCTAGTGTGGAATTAGCTATTATTTTATGTTGTACATTGGTGTCAACATACTCCTTTCATTTATTATTTAAGGCATCATCCTATTGCAAGTTTGGCAACTAGGATCACCTATTTAGCCTTTGTTGAATTCCTTTCCATGGTGTCAAAAATGGATATGGCCTAGGGTAGTTTTACCTTCTCCATGTCATACATACTGTCAAGAGCTTTTTGATGCATTTTAAACAGAGTCAATCAGAGTATAAATGTGAAAGTTATGGCTTTCACAATGAAGGCAATTTCATGTTGATCGTGTAATCTCATATGAAAAAATACCTTGTTTGGAATTTTTTCATATGGAACTCATATTTTTTGTTTGGTAATGCATTTTGTTGTATGGGAAATAATGAACACTTTTTTGCACTTGCAAAAGGTAAAAATTCACTAGTACATTTGACCTCATTTTTAGACCAAAATTTTTGACCATCTATTAAAATGTTTTAGATTGGTTAGAATATGCAAGGAAATTTTTTTTTTTAAATCCATGCCCGTGTTGGTCAAAATTTTGACCAACACGAGCTTTGTCATGTTAAAATGGAAAATGTCGATTTAACTAATTCATTGTTATTTGGCCACTGCGAGCAATGTATGCAGGTACATGTTTTCTTACTATTTTCTTTATCTTCTATGTGTGCACAATGAATAGATAACCTTGACTTTTTGGTCACTTATATAACCTTGTCACTCAGCACAATTCAGCTTTCTTCCATGTTATATGATTTAAGCATAAGAAGCAACAGGCCAATTAGTGATGTGATATGCACAAAAGGCTATTGTATATTCAAGTTAGTCTTAATATAGGATTTCTCGTTTCTATTTCTAATTTTCTTTTGTTCTTTTAGTCCCATTGCATATCTGTTAAAATTGATGATTTTAGCTTAAAATTATAAAAAGAGGGTAACATTCAACATTCACGAAAAAGATTGAGGGATTTGCATATAATTTATGTGGTAATTCATTGAATTTTATGGATTTCATAGCAATACCTGATATAATTTAATGCATATTCAACTCAAGGGTTTGTAGATATGATGTTAAGTTCAGATTTGTGGGTTGGCATTAAGTTTAACCAATTCATCCTAACCGTCATTCTTTGCCCTTTACGTTTGAAGTTTGGATTAACCTTTCTAAGATCCCCTCTAGTCTTTCAAACCTAATACTTTATCATAGTATCATGTCTATCATCTTACAAAAAGCCCTCTAATTTGTATAACTTCCCTTGAAATGCCTGCTCTACTTTGTTCCTATCACCCACAAATTAAAACATCTTCTTTCACACCACAAATTGAGTAGACATTTTATTGTAGATGTTAGTCATGAAAGTGGCCATCTTGATAATATCTACATCATCCTCATCTTTAAGCAACCCATAATTCAATTAATTTCTTCCCACAGCCTTCAAAGCAAACAAAGACACAATTTATACTGATATGAGCATAATAGGGAGTGTTTGGATATGACAATATTAGCACTCATTTATCACTAGGTGTTTTTTTCTTCCAACTTGCAATATGGCAATATTAGCACTCATTTATCAATGGGTGTTTTTTTTCTAGTTTTCATAAAGTTTTATTAAAGCATTATGGAATCTCCCCTACTTTTCTATGAATGGTTTTAGTCTCCATTTGATTGTGAGAGAGGTTACCTATCATCAATTTTTATATTTTTCTTAACACTTCCAACTGGAAAAGAATCCTTTGTTAATTTGATCTCTGTCATACTTAGTTCATTGTTAATTGTGACTATCGTCTTACAATATCCTCATTGTATTTTACTTAAAACACATTTTACAAAGTTTCGGTTAAGTTTCTTATGTACTTTTGTTGTTTTAGTAATAGTGGCCAAGGCCAATTTCTGAGCTTTAAGCCTTTTCTGAGCATTGCCATGATTATGGGTTTCTTGGTGATTAAACATTTGGGATGTATTTTTCTCAGTGGTGTTAACTAGGATAAATTCTATTTTATCCTCAAATAATGGATTGGACAACAAGAAGCTATAATAACTTGTTATAGCATCCAAAAATCTATTTTCATTGTCAATATTATCAATCTTTCGTTGGGTGCTTTCAGTGCTTTTTCTAGTCAATTGAGGGACTCATAGGTCAAAAACTTTAAAGCCTCATTATTAATGTGTATGAGGAAATCTTTAGTCTATGTAGTCAGGCTTAAAATATGTAATTTTCAAGGGCTTGAGAAAAGATTCAAAGTATGAATAAATCTTGAAACAAATAAGACTTCTCTCAATATCTAATAGAGTCTAAAAATGTGCACTTGTAAAGGCTTGTTTGATTTTCTCTCTTTTAGAATTGGAAATATGGATGTGCTCTATCAAGATACAAGAATAGAAATCTCCAAGTAATTGTTTTCTTGATGATGAATGAAACTAAAAATTCAAGATAATGAAAGATTTGAATATCTCAAGAATTGGTTTAAGGAACTAGTCTCAAGTTCTCATTAATAAAGATGATTCAAAGATTAAAAATGACCATGATAATGCAAGATAAGCTAAAACTAATCACTATTATTCTAATTCATAACATCTAAATGAAAATGAACCTAAGATTTCTAAGATGCTCATAAAATACTAGAGAGAAAAAAGCATAATGACAATGCAATTCTAGTTGATAAATTTTCTCTTGCCAAGGGCTCTATTTATAGATTTTTGGGTGAAATTTGGAGGCTTGAATGAGGTTAATGCAATAGTTGGATCAGAAGGGTATTTGTAGATGACAATGCTCTTCCCTATAATAGCAGTTCCCAAAGCAAGCTGTAGAACACATAAAGGAAGTAACATATTAACTGTAGCTTTGTAAAACTAAGTCAATGTTTTCAAATACAAAGGAAAAGGTTATATTTAAATTTTTTTGCATACATAATCAAATAATCAAATTACTCTGAATACTAAAGCAGATTGGTAAAATGCAATGTGGTCCCTAGAAATTAAAATTAAATTGGCAGATATTGAAATAGTTCAATATCTATTGTAATTGATAATGAATTGTAAGCATAAGTTTTTTAATTCTTCTTCATCTTGTTGAGAAATGATGTAAACAAGAGTTCCTTTGATCTCCTTTATTTCATTCCTATCTCCCACTTATTTTTAAAAAAGATGAACTTGGAGCTAATGTGTCATCTTTAATGTGGCATGAGCTTTAATATCATAGACTTTCAAGATGCATTTATCAAAGATCAATACAAGTTCTTGAATTATATAACAATAAGATTGATATTAGTTCATTTCAAGTATCTATGCTAAAGACCACCTATACAAATCAAGAATCGACTTCAACATCAGCTTATTTAGAAGCCACCTCCTCACTAGAACTCAAATATGTAGAACCTAGAGTCACGACTTAATATTCAATATTATATGACCTTTTGGAAGTTAAATGATGCTGGAATAAATACCTCTTCCAATTTGGAGCTTCAATCTCAAACATAAACACAAAAAATTGCAAAAACTTCTTAGCTTCCACCCAATACTTAGAAAATGAAATTACACATCTAAAATCTATCAAAATATGCTAGACAATTTGGGCCTTCTCATCAACCTTGACTCTACACAACAATACTATAACAAAAATCTACAATCGTAATCTTTTATAACTACCGACACACCAAAGGTTGAGATAATGATGTTGACATCAATGACAACCATCAACCTCACATTCTACCAAAGCTAAACCACCTCACTAATTAAAAAATATACTCCAATAATTTTTTTTCTAATTCTCAGGTTGAAATGGCTAACTGCATTGGATGATTTATGAACTAGCTATTAGGAAAATATCCATTAATTTTGCATTAGCTTGTATATTTTTCCTCTAGGATATTTAGATGTTGTGCATTATTGCTCAACCACCTATCTATTTGTTGGGGTTATTTCACCTCGTCCAATGACCCTTGTTAAATTGGTGTCAATGATTCTTCTCTTATCATTTTTAGTAATTAATCTTTCTACACTACTAAAAATCTTTGAGGAGTTCCATATTTGCATGGAACATTTGCCAATCATGACCTTGGTCGCATTTATATGGGGCCCTATACTACCAAGGACTTAATTTTGGAAGAGTGTAGTTGTAAGGGTCCATTGTTCTTCCTCAAAACCATGCTCTAGTTGGTTGTGTATGGATCTTGTTGCTAATGCTTGGCATTGAAAATGTCCTTTGGACTTGTATTTCAACTCGATGGACACATTTAAAAATAACATGGTTAAACTTTGAGGAGAATACATTTGACTTTGCCTTGCATTTTATTTGAAGAAAACAAAACAAGTATTCTACTAGATTTAGCAATTGAGATCAATGGGTAATAGTATTTTCTCCATCTATATCAAATTTTTGGACATCTTCTAGATAGGCATACATGGTTTATCTCACACAAACATTGTAGTAGTCTTGCTGATGTAGGAGCATCTAGAGGTATAAGGGCAATCTTGTGTCACCCAAAAAAATGTACTTAGACTTAGTTTCTGTTTCATGTCTTTACATTTTTGGATACCCATTTGGGTCAAATAAAGGTTCCAACTCTCATAGTTCCACTATTAGTGTGTTTTAAAATCTCAAAAAAATAGGAGTATGCAATTTGGCCATCATTTTGGTGACCTAGAAGGTGTGAATTGGCCAGATGACTATAATCGTGATTTAGAGCATTCCAGAAAAAGAATCAGGTCAAAAGGCCCCATGGGTTGAAAGTTACTGCAATTTTTTGGGTTTTAGAGACCTCCTAAGAATGCTTCAAAGTTAGGTTAGGGGCATTAAATGACCTCGAAAAGGGCCAAAAAATGGAGGATGAGTGAAGCTTGTCCATAGGGCTATAGAGCGCTTCGAGAGCTTTCTGAAAATGTAAACAATTCGTCAATCGAAGCTACGATTCAAAAGTTATGCCTCCCGGAAGTTCGGTTACCATTTTTGGATTCTTCTAGATTTGCACCGACTTCTAATGCCACTTATGGAACCTTCTATGTGGTCGGTGTATGCCTACTAGAACTTTCTAGAATGTACTCCTAGTCCTTAACCCTCTAGGGTCTATTTAAGGAGATTTTTGGCATTGTAAAAGGCAGTTCGGAGTGGAGTTTGGGAGGAGGTACTAAAAGGAGAAATTATCTCCAGATTTATGCTATTGTAAGCCCTTAGGGCATGTTTTGAAGTTTACTTTCTCTGCACTATTTGTACTAGCTTATTTTCTCAGTTAATATAATTTTCCCTTTTTGTTGGTTCCATTCTGTTCTTGGGTCGTGTCCCCATCAAGTGGTATCGCCGACTGTGAGGCAGTTTGCACCAGGACTGTGTGGTTGTGGGTTCGAGTTAGAAGATGCCTCCATGAAGAGAGCATAGCGGAAGGGCTAGAGCTATTAATCCTAAGGAGGTTAGAGCCCTCCAGAGGCAGGTACAAGCATTGCAAGAGGAGCTTCGTAGAGGAGCAAATGTTGCCGCAGGTGACAACAGTGAGGATGACAATGAAGAAGAAGTAATGGGACCAAAAGAGGAAGTTGACGGGGAAGTTCTGAATCCTGTAGAGGAAAGGCTTTTTAGGGCCATTACTAAGTTTGGGAAAAGACCTACAATTGAAGTGGTTGTATTTTCAAGAAATCTGAAACTAGATGAGTTAATCGATTGGATCAATGAACTGGAAGAATACTTTGAGTATGAGGATATCAGAGACCCAGATAGGGTTAAGTTTGCAAAGGCCAAACTGAAAGGCCATGCCAAAATCTGGTGGCAAGAGGTTCAATTGGAAAGAAATAGAAGAGGAAAGGAGAAGATCACAAGATGGGATCGCATGGTGGACAAATTGAAGAAGCAGTTCATTCCTGTGGACTACGAGCTGGATCTGTTTAAGAAGATGCATGTGTTAAAGCAAGCAGGAAGATCAGTCCAAGACTATACAGAGGAGTTTTATCGACTCTTGATTAGAGCAGGGCATGCAGAAGAAAATAAGGAGAAGGTTGCTCGTTATATTAGTGGGTTGCGACCAAGCATCCAGGAGGAATTAAGTCTAGTAAGAATGACCAGCGTTGAAGAGGCATACTAGTTTGCCCTACAAGTTGAAGAGAAGCTGAATAAAAGGTTTGAAGGAAGACAAAGAGGGCGTGGTCAAGGAGGAAGGGGAAGTGGTAGATCATCTGGAGGCTGCAATGAAATGTAAAAGAAAAATGAAGATGAGGGTACTAGCAGGAACCAGAGGAATGAGGGTTTCAACCGCTTCCATGACCAAGACTTTAGAAATCAGAGAGGAATAGGTAGAGGACGTGGACAAGGAAGAGGAGGCTTCCATGGAACCTGTTTCCATTGCAATGAAGAAGGTCATCGTGCCTTTGAATGCCCTCAACGACAAGGAAGGACAGATAGGAGAGCTGAAATGCCAAGCTAGGGTTGCTCATGTGGATGAGGATGCACAATCATCACATTCAGAGGATGCAAAAAGAGGAGAGACCTTGGTAAATGAAAGAGCCCTACTAAGTGGTGAGAATGAACTAGGACAATGAAGGAGTTTGTTTTGTACCAGATGCAAGTGTGAGGATAAATGTTGTGATGTGATCATAGATGGTGGTAGCACTGATAACTTGGTATTAGAAGAGATGGTCTCTAAGCTGAAGCTCAAGAGGGAGAAACATCCCCAGCCCTATCGGATTTCTTGGGTAAAAGATGATCATAAGGTCCTGGTAAGTGAACAATTTTTAGTGAAATTCAAAATTGGGAGTTACCATGATGAAGTTCTTTGTGATGTTATTTTGATGGATGTTTGCCATCTATTGTTGGGTAGACCATGGCAGTTTGATAGACATGCAGTGCATGATGGACATACAAACACATACTCTTTGACAAAGGATGGAGTTCGCCACAAATTGAAGCCCATGAAAAAGGAAGGTGAAAAGGTATGTAGCAGTGCTAGGATTTGTCTTGTTGATGGAAGGAAGTTTTTAGATGGCATCAAACATCAACATATGTGCTATGCTTTGATTCCTAGGAAAGATAAAGAAGGTAGTAGTGAAATACCATTTGAAGTTTCAAATTTACTAGGGGAATTTGGAGATATTATCTCTGATAATGTTCCAGATGGATTGACACCAGTAAGGCAAATCAGTCATCAGATAGATCTAATTCCAGGAGCTAGTTTGCCTAACAAGGCTGCTCACAGGATGACTCCTACTGAAACAGAGGAGCTAAATAGACAGTTCAGGAGCTGTTGAGGAAGGGCTTGATTCGAGAGAGCCTGAGTCCATGTGCAGTACCTGCAGTACTCACACCAAAGAAGGATGGAGAATGGAGGTTGTGTACAGATTCTCGAGCTATAAATAGGATCACCATCAAGTATCGATTTCCTTTGCCAAGGATGGATGATATTATGGACTTCTTGAGTGGAGCTCAGTACTTCACAAAGATAGATCTGAAGAGTGGTTATCATCAAATATGGATTCAAGAAGGAGATGAGTGGAAAACAACCTTCAAGACCAAGGAGGGTCTTTATGAGTGGTTAGTCATGCCCTTTGGATTGATGAATGCCCCAAGCACCTTCATGCAGCTCATGAATGAGGTACTTAAGAAGTTCTTGGGAAAATTTTTTATTGTTTATTTGGATGATATTTTAATTTTCAGCAAGACTTTGGAAGAACATTTATTGCATATTTGTAGTGTCCTTGAAAGGCTAAGGGAAGAGAAACTGTTAATTAATCTGAAGAAGTGTAACTTTGCAAAAAGGGAGTTAGTCTATTTGGGGTTTGTTATATCACCTAAAGGTCTCAAAATGGATCCGGAGAAGGTAAAAGCCATGTTGGAATGGCCTACTCTGAGGTCTGCTACTGAGGTAAGATCATTTCATGGTCTGGTTAGTTTTTACAAGAAGTTTATTAAGAATTTCAGTGGCATATGTGCACCCCTAACTGATACAATAAGAGGGGATAGAAAAGAGTTCAAATGGACTGCAGCAGCTGTGAGAAGTTTTGAATTGCTGAAGAATAAGGTGACAGAACAACCTGTGTTGGCACTTCCAAATTTTAGAAAGGTTTTCTAGGTGGATTGTGATGCTAGTGGCAGGGCTATTGGGGCTGTATTAAGCCAAGAAGGTAAGCCTATTGCATATTTTAGTGAAAAATTGAATGATGCAAAGAAGAAGTATTCTATTTATGACCAAGAGTTCTATGCAATAGTTCAGGCCTTAAAGAAATGGAGGCATTATTTATTGCCAAAGGAATTTGTTTTGTATACTGATCATCAGGCATTACAGTACCTAAATAGCCAAGGTAAATTGAATCAGAGGCATATGAAGTGGGTAGAATTCTTGCAGAGTTATACATTTGTGTTGAAGCATAGGAGTGGAAAATCTAACAGGGTTGTAGATGCACTAAGTAGGAGACAGTCACTGCTTATAGAATGCAGGTTGAAGTAGTTGGTTTTGATGAACTCAAGAATTTGTACCCCGAGGATCTTGATTTTGCTAAAGCATGGAAAGCTTGTAAAGAGCCTGTTGCTATAGATAGAACCAAGTGGTTAGACTATTTGATTCAGGATGGCATGTTGTTCAAAGGTAGTCAATTGTGCATTCCAAGGAGTTCCATGAGGGAAAATCTGATTAAGGAGAAACACAGTGGAGGGATGGTAGGACATTTTGGTAGAGATAAGACCATTTCCATTCTTAGAGAACATTATTTTTGGCCTCAAATTTCACAGGATGTGAAGAAGTTCGTACAAAGTTGCCAGATTTGTCAAGTTTCCAAGGGGTTTAGTCACAATACTGGTCTATATCCGTCGTTGCCTATTCCATCAAGGCCATGGGAGGACATAAGTATGGATTTTTTTCTTGGATTGCTAAGGACACAAAGGGGTAATGACTCAGTATTTGTGGTGGTTGATAGGTTCTCCAAAATGGCACATTTCATTCCATGCCACAAAACTCATGATGTTGTCCATGTTGCAGACTTGTTTTTCAAAGAGGTGGTAAGACTACATGGTCTTCCAAGGAGTATAGTTTCTGACAGAGACACTAAATTTGTGGGGTATTTTTGGAGGACATTGTGGAAAAAGTTGAGAACAAACTTGAAATTCAGTTCCACACATCACCCGCAGACTGATGGCCAAACAGAAGTGGTAAATAGAAGTCTAGGAAATTTGCTGAGATGTTTAGTTGGGGATAAGCCCAAGGGATGGGATTTAATTCTACCACAGGCAGAGTTTGCTTATAATAACTCTATAAATAGGAGTACTGGAAAATCACCATTCCAAATTGTATATGGGAATAGCCCAAGGACTGCACCAGAGCTGAGGAAGATAGAACAAGGGGAGAGGACAAGTGCTGAAGCTGAGGAATTTGCTGAACATATCAAGCGTCTACATGAGGAGGTTCAGGCACACATAACCAAGATGAATCAAGAGTATAAAGCTAGGGCTGATCAAAGGAGAAGACATAAGGAATTCCAAGTAGGAGATTTAGTCATGGTGCACTTACGAAAAGAAAGATTTCCAGTCGGTACTTACAACAAGCTGAAAATGAAGAAATTTGGCCCTTGCAAAATTTTGAAGAAACATGACTTAGGAAATGCGTATGAAGTGGAGATGCCAGATGGTATTCACATTTCTCCCATTTTTAACATTGCAAATTTAACAGAGTATCATGATGATGGTGCAGATGATGAGCTGGTGTTAGAGCCATGTCCAATTCTTGCTTCTAAGAAGGAGGAGATAGAAGACATTCTAGATCATTGTGTGGATAGGAGTACCAGAAACAGGCAGTATGAAGAGTATTTGGTCAAATGGAAAGGACGATCGATCGAGGACTCAACTTGGATTTCAGCAGCTGAGGTTTCCCATTTGGGATTTCCTCTACCATCCATAAAGTGACAGGGTCACTTTCAATCTACCCTGGGTGTCTGATGCAGGAGCATCCAGAGGTATAAGGGCAATCCTGTGTCACCCAAAAAAATGTACTTAGACTTAGTTTTTGTTTCATGTCTTTACATTTTTGGATACCCATTTGGGTCAAATAAAGGTTCCAACTCTCACAGTTCCACTATCAGTGTGTTTGAAAATCCCAAAAAAATAGGAGCATGCAATTTGGCCATCATTTTGGTGACCTAGAAGGTGTGAATTGGCCAGATGAATGTAATTGTGAGTTAGAGCATTCCAGAAAAAGAATCAGGTCAAAAGGCCCCACGGTTTGAAAGTTATTGCAATTTTTCAAGTTTTGGAGACCTCCTAAGAATGCTTCAAAGTCAGGTTAGGGGCATTAAATGACCTCGAAAAGGGCCAAAAAATGGGGGATGAGCGAAGCTTTTCCATAGGGCTATAGAGCACTTCGAGAGCTTTTTGAAAATGTAAACGATTTGTCAATCGGAGCTACGATTCAAAAGTTATGCCTCTCGAAAGTTCGGTTACCATTTCTGGATTCTTCTAGATTTGCACCGACTTCTAACGTTGCTTCTGGAACCTTCTATGTGGTCGGTGGATGCCTACTAGCACTTTCTAGAATGTACTCCTAGTCCTTAACCCTCTGGGGTCTATTTAAGGAGATTTTTGGCATTGTAAAAGGCAGTTCGGAGTGGAGTTTGGGAGGAGGTACTAAAAGGAGAAATTATCTCCAGATTTATGCTATTGTAAGCCCTTAGGGCATGTTTTGAAGTTTACTTTCTCTGCACTATTTGTACTAGCTTATTTTCTCAATTAATATAATTTTCCCTTTCTGTTGGTTCCATTCTATTCTTGGGTCGTGTCCCCATCACTTGTATATGTGACTAGGTCAGATTTTTTACCTCCATCGTCATGTCATGTTCATGGTTTTTGTTTATATTCCACTGGCTACAACATGAGTGTTTTAACTTGAGTCTCATTATTGGTATGCATTTAGATTCTTTTAATGACTTTGCTAATGTCCACTCCTCTTTCGAAGCATCTTTTTTTAGGAGGGCTACAGATATTTTGTTTCGAAGAGACCTCGATCTTGCAGCTACGAGGAGCACATATGTTACCACTTACATATGAATAATAGTTAAAATTATTTTTTCTCACAAGGCCTCTCAAAGGACAGCTACACAAAATTTCTCAAGGTTTTGTCATATTGACACAAGGGCTAGGTGGATTTCTCAACCCAAATTTAATTTTCTTCAAACTAAAGCAATGCAATTGGGATTATTTCAGACTTTTTTTGCATACTAACATGTTGGGCCCTCTATTCTTGTGGGATGATCAAAACAACCAGTTGTTTTGCAAAGGGCGTCTAGGTTCTTGTTAGCACAAATGGCATTAACAGTCGGCTAAGGAGGCTATAGAGTGAGAAATGCAAAGTATTAAGGGCATCCTCAGCATCCTATATGCATTCTCTAGGTATTTTAATATTATGGTTTGCAATCTAACTACCTCTCTCTATCTCTAGGGTTTATGGTTCCCCCGACTTATGGCTTCTTTTGTACTTATCACATTATTCTACCATTGGTTTGAGTTTGGGGTTTCCTACATGTTTGTTTACATGAAATTGCATGTGTATAGAATATTTATGGTTTTCAAAAAAATTATGTTTTTTTCAAGTGCAAGAATAGGTGGAAAACCTACTATTACAAATCTAAAAAGTATAGGATCAAATGAATGATCTCTGAATTTTTTTGGAGAAATTATAAGGTATATAGTGAGAAGGCATCCTATACCCAAGTATATGACATCTAGATTTCCTATACCCTCCAAAATAACTTCAAATTTAAATCCTATGTTAGTGATGAAATGTGGTTTCTATTTCCACTCATTACAATTTCATGTCTAATTTTTATCTTTTTTATTATGTTATGAGTTTTGCATTTAGCATAATTAGGCTTCTATCTTACATCAGTTTGTTGTATCTCCTCAAATACAACTTATTCCAATTCATTATCATCAAAGGATCATTTAGTAACTTAGTGGTTAAGTCATATTTGAGCCTATTGGGCCATCATCCTTTTGATTGTACAATTTAAAAAAAAGCGGGTCACCTCTCCCTTCTCTTCTAATATTCTATCCTTCCATATTTCTCTTTAATTTACACCAAATAATATCAAATATTTTCAAATGGAAATAAACTTGTTGAGGCTATAGACGTGATTGAAGTGCATGTTTCAAATAGATCATTCTTTAATATTGAGGAGTTTATTAGTCCATAAAGGGTGTGAAACGAGTACACAAATCTCTTTTTATTAGTTAAAAGGGTAAGAGTTGTGTTATTATAAGAATAAATTGCATCCTGTTTTACTCATGTTTTTCTTACTATTAAATATTATTTGGCTATGCTTAGAATATAGATCTCATTGAGTTGGTTATTAGAAATAGAAAACTAACAAGGAATACATATTTCTATTTTTTTCGAGTAATTTTTTTTTTCATGCTCCTCTACTTCCTTTTACTCTGTCATGGATAGTTCAAGAGCATCATTTGTAATACCTTCATTTGAAAAATGTGAAAAATTGACTAGACAATAAGCAAACATGTCAACTTGATGTATCTTCAAAGTCTCTTACATTGATTCACAATTCAAGGGTAAAGGAAAGATGAAGAATAAGCTTAAGATAAGAATTAATAGAACATCCTACCTTTTCTCAAGATAATATTTACCTAAGAAGGAGAGTTTGAATTTGAAATGTAGCTATTTTTTAATAAGCTTGAGCATGTTGAAAATTACTATTTTAGGAAATAATTTGATGACATGAAGTAGCTTGTGGCATGGGTTAGTTACTGTTATGATTTCATATGAGTTCTATAAGTGATACAAAAAATCAATAAAACAAACAGCAAGAGGCTTGTCTAATTTAAAAGGAAGTTCATTAGCGATGGGATAGCATTAGAAAACATGATTAGTTTGAAGTCAGTTAATAAATGATTAGCAGCCTAGTTTTGGGATTGACACTAACTTGGTCACTTTAGGCCTTGGCATTGACAAGTTAAAAACCATATTTAAAGATAAATTGTTTTTGCACAATTTTCAATTCAAAATTATATCAGTAATATGAATAAAAAATGCAATTCTTCTTAACAATCTAGAGCAAGTTGCAAATTTTTATTTTTCAATGGACTAGTTGTTGTGTTGCACTTAGGAGATAATTCAAGAACTGCTTGTGATACAATGAATTTGACATCATTCATAGATCAGGGATTGACACTGACTTGGTCACTTCAAGCTTCGGCATGACAAGTTAAAAACTATATTTCAAGATCAGTTGGATTTTTATAATTTTCCAATTCAAAATAATATCAGTAATATGAATAAAGAATGCAATTCTTCTCAAAAATCTATAACAAGTTACATTTTTTTAAATTTCAATGGACTAGTTGTTTTGTTGCACCTAGGAGATACTCAATCAGAGAATTGCTTGTGATACAATATATTTGACATCACTCATAGTTCAAATAATCTACAGAGAATTTAAAGAAGCTGCTACTGAATAAATAACCATTGATGATGAAGATAAGTGTTGTAAGTTTTTATGTTTGGGACTTCTATTTTTAATAATATTTTGAGCTACTAAAGCAAGGTGAGTCCAAGTTAATAGTGTTTGGGACAAGTTCCATTTAGAAGCCTTTGCAAATTTTTGAATTAAGATAGCAAAACTTTGGCTATTGGATCAACTCGGGTCTTTCAACTCTACCGCAGATTTTAATAGTGTTTCTCTGAGTAGAAGGATGTAAGAATAAAACATGAAGATTAATCATTGATTTTTTTTAAATTCATTACAAAAACTAGTGAAAGAGCCACAATCTATCATTTATTTGTGTCCACACTTTGAAAAAAAAAAAGCTTAAATTTCTATGTTGTATTGGTGTACAACATTTTGGATCGTAGACAGAATCTTAATGCTTTCATCATCTTAATATGAAATTTTACCATTAAACCAATTTGTTCTATGTTGCCACATCTCGAAAGTCAAATTTTGATGAATGGCCCACAAACCTGAGGTATGTGTGCTTATTATAGACATGTTGAAGCATGCTACAATTTCCATAGCTAACGCATCTATGAAAATACTTATCATCCAATGTATTGCCTCTTTGTAATATGCTATGGCAGGATTCTCCCAACTCTTTCCTAGTTTTACACAAGTATGTAGTGTAGGCTTATATTCATCTGACAGTGAAAGCCATTTGCATTCTTTGTTATCATATTGTCAGAAATTTTTAAATATGATTAGCTAATAGGCTTTCCTCTACAATCTATCTTACATACATAAGCAGTAAGCTTGACATCAATTGTCTCATGCCTACTCTCATGGCTTTTAAAAATATTGCATGACATTAGACATGTCCTAGGACTTTAGGAAACAAGACTCTATTGCTCGAAATCAGTGAAGTCAATGAATGCAATTAGCACCTTACTTGAGTTTCTAGCATTGAGGATATAAAGGATAGAGTCTATGTGATATAAATAGGTGTCAAATAATTTATTTTAATAAAATATATTATGCTTGTATTTATCAATAGGTATCTACTATTTGATACACCAAAAGTTTCATATCATCTTGAGAGATTTATTTTCACCAATCAGTAGTCAAGTATTTCATTTGACTTACACCACTATTTAAGAAGCAAACTTAGCAATAGTACCTCATTTTAAATCTTTTTCCTCCAACTTGTCAATAATTTTATAATAGCAGCTCTTTCAATTGAGAGTGTAAGAAAGAAAGAAATATAATTAAATACTAATTAATCTTATATACAATATGAATAAAAAATATATTCTCCTCATTCTCAAATAAAATCTGATATATGCACAAAAGTTTTCCAAATGCTTCGACCTATCCTTTATAGTATATAAAAAATTATCCTTGTTTTTAATCCTTAATCCAGTGAGAATGATGAAAATAAAAGTTTTTAATTCAATTTTACAATTTATCTAATATAAACATTATACAATTGCATGTATAATAAATCTTGTCAACTGAAATAAAAATAAACCTTTGTTCTATTGTAATTTCTATTATTTTATTAAGACTGTCATGTGTCCTAAAATCTACAAATTTTGTATTTCATTTATTATAACTCAGTAGTGTGACTACCTTAAGACTCATTTGTATTTGTCCATGCAATAGCACATATTTGAAATATCCTTGCAAAGGTTAAAGAGAGGCCATGTATAGGCAAGGTATATCTCCTTATCTAATAAAATATACTTGTGTTCAAATGGTGTGTACTATTTGTTTTTCAATTCCTTCCTATTGGAAATTCAATATTCTAGACTTCGCTCTAGGTTTCTCCTAAACTTTATTTTTGCAATTCATTGTATACAGTTTACTAACATCTGTTGTAACATTTGGTTTTTGGAAACTCTGCAACAAGTAGATACTACATTTGCATAATCATAACATACTGCATGTACATAGTCAGAAGATACTTCTAGTCTAAAAGTAATGGCATCAAGTAAAATCTTAAGTTTAAAGAAAATTGTTACTTTTTGAAATTGAGATAAGTCAAAGCATGTTGCTGATAGCACCTAAGTAACTTTCACCTCGTGCAGATAACATTTGAAAACATTAATCAACAATTTCCATATGTGCAGATATAAACATTAACTACAACATGTCCAATTTATTTGCAGATATATTTTCTTGTGAAGATAGACCACGCCTGACAATATGAACCCAGAACAAAATAATGAGACAATGGTTGCATTGTTGGCTCAGTTCCAAAGAAAACCTAATAAATGTTATTGTCCTTGCAAAAAGTGTAAGAGCTTAAAGAATCAAAGAATTCTAATCACAATAGTCCAAAGTCATTATAGGCAACATGGTCACATTGAAGGGGGCCACAATTTTTGTCCATTGTTGAATGTGGATTTTCTACTAAAGGAACATGGAAGTGTGAATATCTAAGCTAAGGATAACACTCCCATGGAAGAAGATGACAATGTGTCAGAGGACATGATTGAAGAAGATGGTGTTGGAGTAGGTGATGAAGAGGCTCACAATGATGGTACTAGAAAATTTGATAATAATGATGAAGATGGTCTTGATATACCTTTACTTGAGAAGGCACACGAGCCCTTATATGAAGGCTCCCAAACAACTCTACTCTTGGCTATAGTGTTGTTGATGAACTTAAAGGTTGTGAATGGTATATCCACTGTAGCAATGTCATGTATGCTAAGGTATGCCATTTTTGTCATCTTCAATGTTAGCATACAATTACTATTCATTATATTAACAATGCATATTTGTTTTCATAGGTTGATTAGTGAGTTTTTGTTATCACCATCAAACATTTTACCTCATTCGTACAAAGAATTATCTACCATTATGAATTAGATTGGAATGAAGTATCAGACAATACATGCATGTCCTAATGATCACATTCGATATCATAAACAACATGAATTTGCAATAGAATGCCCTAATTTTCATATTAGTAGATATTGATCAAATCAAATGACAAAAAATGTGTCTCACAAGGTTCTTCGATACATTCCAATTATTCCATGTCTTCAATGATTATTCAGGTGCACTGGCTTGGCACAATTTATGGATTACCATGCACACAATAGAAGTCAATATGACATTATGTGAATGCCTACCAATGGTTCTACATTTAAAGAGATAGAAGAAACATGGTCACACTTTAAAGAAGAACCTCATAATCTAAAGCTTTCATTGGCAGCGGACGGTGTCAATCCATATGAAGATATGAGATCTATTTACTCAGTGTGGCCTATTTTTTTTATTAACAATAACATTCCTCCTTAGATGTCCATAAAGAGGGAGCACATAATGTTGTCAATGATTGTGCTAGGTATTTTTTTCATTTTATAGTTATCTAAATTAATTTATAAATAGTGCATGAAAATAGTCATAATAATTATGTAATGTTTATGTTCATTCAATTACTAGGTAAGTACCAAGCTAAAGATATGAACATGTATATTGAGCCCCTAATTGATGAGTTGTTGAAGTTATGGAATGGTGTCACTATGTATGACATCTCTAGACTAATAGAATACCAACAATTTGAATTCCATGCAATGCTTATATGGACAATACATGATGCCCCTGGGGTAACTCATTTTTGCGGTATATTATATTGTTAAGATCACATATTTTGGTCTGTCATAGTGCTTACACATTACTATCATATTCTTAAGTTGTGCATGATAATTGTACATGATATTTTAGGTCTTTAGATAAAGGGAACATTTGCATGTCTAGTTTGTGGTCCGAAGATGAAATCTCATCATTTGAGAAGTTTAGGAAAGTAGGTGTTCAATGAGTTTAGGCACTTTCTCCACAATAATCATAGGCATCAAATTGCCAAAAAACATCTTTTCAATGGGAAAGAAGAGACATCATCAAGGCCATGAAGAATGACACCTCATCTATGGAAGTTGGAATATGATCGACTAAATCATCAAGGTAATGTCCAATTTGTCATCTGAAGTTTAAAATTTGTATTTTGATACTATCTTATATTTACTAATGCTATAACTGATGCTCATGAAGGTTTTTAAGGCATCAATAACCAACTTCCTAGAGGAATGAAAAGTTATTCTACTCAATTTAGTAGGTTACCATACTACAAGGATCTCCCAATCATGCATTTGTTTGATGTTATGCATATTGGAAAGAATGTAACAGAGATGCTATGGAAAATGTTGGATGGAAGGCGTGATAGAGAACAAATTGCCAAAATTTGTACTGACATTCATGAATCCAATCATGCACTTTAAGATTTCATTTAATTAAATAGTAATGGAGACCGCATAAATACAAGTTCCCTTCCTTGGTTATCAACGAAGCAAAAAAGTGATGCATTAAAAGAAGTCATAAAAAAAAAAAAATTCCAATAAGATTTGCTGCAAATATAAGCACTCTTCTATCTAAGAAAGGTGATTTTGGGCCAAGGTTGAAAGCACATGATTGGCATACCTTCTTCAAGGTAATTCATGTTCTCTATTTACAATATATTTATAAAATTGAATGTACTACCTATTGCATTATTTAATAATATATTAAAATGATCATTTTTTAATGGTTGTAGTACATCCTACCTCTATCCCTTCCACAACAGTTTGACAACAATATTAAATAAGTTATATATGATCTTGAAAAATACATGAGGTTAGAAGTGTTCTTTCTTAGATTTGTAGCTTTTTATCTAAAATCTATTGTATAATTTTATTTGAAATCTCGTTTATGTGTTTTTGTGTGTTGAATATCTTTTAGGTGGTTATCATCTAAAAAAATTGATAAAAAAGATATAAAATATTGGAAGAGAAAAATTCCACAGCTTATGTGTGAAATGCAAAAGTGTTTACCTCCAACTTTTTTCACTGCTCAAGAATACTACCTCATACATCAAGTTGAGGATATTGAATTGTGTGAACCTATACAAACTAGGTCAATGTGGATGGTTGAGAGGCACTTGAAACTTATGAAGGGCTTCGTTTGACAAAGAGCACATCCTGAGGGTTGTATGCTAAAGGGATATATGGTATACCAAACTATGGTGTACATTAGTAAATATCTTTCAAAGTTTGCATCAGAATGTAGATTGCATTTGGGATCTCAATTCTAATGACAAATTTGAAGGGGAGTACCTGACGAGGAAAGGTAAATTGAGGAGAGTGAGAGGTAATTATAAGTTTTTTTTTTGTATTTTAATAACTCATCCATCATAAATATATATAAGTTGTTTCTAATTGGTGTAACTGTCTTCTTTATAGTTGGTCGTGAGTGGGATGCACTACATTTGTATATTGTAAAAAATCTTGATTGGATGATGGTATGGATTGAACAGTCTCAAAAAAATGGTCTCTCATTAACATGGGGTGGTGTTGCATCATTGGTTAAAGAAGCTCATCGTAATGGAGATCCCAATGTTATGCCAATGGTACTTGATCTAGTATATGGCTTAAAAGATACAAAGGTATGCATAAGATTACTAATCATGAGACATAAGTTTAATATCAACTCACAGATCAATGCAAATAATCTTCACATGTTTGAATAATTATAGGTCAAACACCACAAAGCTATGTACTACCATAGCTATAAATTCCACACACAAAAAGTTAGATGAAATGAAGAAAATGTGTGATTCTAGGATAAGTGTTGTCTTCGTAGTCACTAATATTTTTCTAGAACTAACATACATCCTCAACAATTTGAAAATTGATACTATGGAATTTTGGATAATATACTTGAGTGCAACTTTAATTCATTCAAAATAGTTCTATTTGTTGTCAAATGGTTCAGGCTACGATTGAATTGAAATGATCCTGATAGGACTGTTATTGAACATGATAGTGGATTTACTGTGATTAATATAAGGTCATTTGAGCCAGTCAGAGATGAGCCCTATGTTCTTCCAAGCCAATGAGAGTAAGTGTTTTACTTTGGTGTTCCACACAAACCAAGTTGGTCATTTTTTGTTAGACATGACCCAAGAGGGAGGCCGGTAAAGTATAATGCGATGGAAGAAGAAGATATTGAAGAAGCATAAGATACAGTAAATGATTATTAGGAACGACATTTACCTAGTGATGAAGAAGAAGAAGATGGTGATGATTTTGGTCATGCTGATGATAATGATGATAATGATGATGATGATGATGTTGATGACGATCATGATCATGGTGATGAAGATGGTGATGATCATGGCAATGATGGTCATGATGATGATGGTGATGAAGATGATGATGATGGCGATGAAGATGATGGTGGTGGTGATGATGATTAGAGTGACAAGTATGATGATGGTGGTGATGATGATGATGATGACATGGATGAAGATCACGATGATCAATGAAATGTATAGGTAGGATCAATGTCAACTATGATGGGGTCATGTATGACCAAATTTTTCTTTCCAAACCATATTTGTAGATATAAACATTAAGTAGAACATGTCAAATATTTCTTTAGATATACACATTAGTTACACCAAATTTTAGGCTAACTTAAGACAAATTATTTGCATGTACAATCTACTTTATTATTAATATTTTTTTTGGTAAGTCTATTACTTTAATTTCACTGCTGATTTCTAAGACTTACTAAATTTTTTCACAGGGTGACATGGATGGACCATCTCAAACACCTTTAGGGGAGGTAAACATTAATTATTGTAATTTTTAATTTTTTTTATTAAGTAAAATAGGTTTTACAGGGAACTTGAAACCCAAAAGTTTTTACAACATATCTAAAATAGAAATATTTAGAAAAGTCTAGCTACAGAGAATCTGCTTGTCAAAAGTCAAACCTAAACAATAGGCCCATGGCCTAGAAACAAAAAACCTACTACAGTAGAGAAAACTAGCTACACAAAGAAAATATGAGACAACAAAGTAGCACTAACTATTAGTTCTCTCTATCAAGAACTTGCAAGGTCTTTCCAGCTTCATTGGTCGTCTTGTCATCTGTATCCTCCTAGTCCTAGTTCTGAGCATCTGCCTAGTCCCTGGTTTCTTTCTAATCATCCTTAGCCTACCCACTGTCCAAGCTGGCCTTCTCCATCTTTTCCCTACCAAATCTAGCACTAATCAGTGATTTACCCAAGTTGTTAATGTTCTCATTCAAGGCATTCAAAGTAGCGATCACCTGATTAGCCAAGTTCTAATGGGAGAACTCCATCCTTTGGACTCTTTGTTCAACCTTGTTGATTTTGTCCTCCTAGTCAGCATTGTGTTCCTAGACATTGAAGTGTCATTGGCTTCCATCCTAGCTTCTCTCCTCTTCATTGTGCCCCTAGTCACTACCGATTTTCTAGCTTCCTTCCTAGCTTCTCTTCCCCTTAAGGTCTTCAATTTCATGGAATAACCATTTGATAGATCAAAATTTGTCTATCATGTTGTTCTTAGCATTGTTCAAAAGGTTAAGCCCAGTTTCCCTCACATTGTTAGAGATAATGACCAAAGCAAGGTCAATGATTTCATCATAGAGGGCTTTGCCATCGATGTCCTCCATCACTTGGATATTCAACAGCTCTCTGACAATCCCCAATTTCACGGTATTCGAATTAAAATTCCTCCAAGACCTCCTTCTTTTTTATTTTTTATCACCTCCCCACTCTCTTTCTCTTGAATATCTATCTTCCCCTCAGATGGAGAAGTAGTGGGGCTAGGGCCTAGAATCTCAGGAATCTGGTCATTGGTTTCAAAAGCCTCATCTGCTTTCCTTTTCTTGGGATTCCCTAGCATGTTAGCTAAATCCTCCTCCTCCTTTTCACTTCCCCTCCCCTTCTCCTCCTCCTTCTCATCATCCTCCCCCTTCTTCTCTTCATTCGAGTCTCTATCCTCATCATCATCATTATCCTCCTCCTCCTCCTAAGGCTCAGGCTTAGAGGCAATGGGGGGTAAGCCTCTGGGGCTCTTTCTGCAAGGAATGTAGGTAGAGCGAGTGACCTTCCTTTCTTCCTTGGGGGCTTTACCTTTGGAGGAAACATTTTCCTCTTCTTTTGATTTTATGCTATGCACATCCTTAGAATCTGAACTCCCAGTTTCCTAAGATGCACATCTAGTATCACCAAGGGATTTTCCCCTAGTTTGAGTCTTTAGATAAGACCAGGAGGAGTAATCCCTCGTGAAGGGCTAGATTAGTGATAGGTTTCCTCTTAAAACCCTCGATACCCTTGCTCATGGAGGTGAAAAGATAAAAAGGAAAAGAGATTTTGATTCTATGCCTAAAGTGATTAAGCAGAACAAAATGATACATTCTGATCCTATCAAATCTAGAGTCCAAGGAAATATATTCAATGATAATCCTTAGGAAATACCTACATAGCTTTTTAATTAACTCCATCTTGTAATATGTCTCCACCTTGATGAGCTTATTCAGCTCCTTTTCATCCTTCACAAAAACTTTGATAGCATTTGTTGACATTTTCTTGTTTTTGAAGAAGTCACTCCCTTCCAGAGGGATCTCCACAACTTGGGCTATCAAATCTACATTAACATGGTGGGTGACCCATCGATTTTGACTCTCCCATTTTTCCAAGAATCCACCATAATCTTGGTGATCCCCGCATCAAATCCATCGAGGTTCTCTAGGAATCTAGTGATTCCACCCTTTTCCAACGTATGCCAAACCTTCGATTTCTTCTTCCAGTTCTCTATCTCCCCTGATGGCTCCCTCCTACTTCTCTCCCCCACCATGGTTTCCTTAGGTTCAATAAGCCCCCACCTTCTCATAGTTTACTTACAGACCTCAGCCTCCTTCAAAATGCAAAACTCGAAAATGTTTTTGAATTTATCAGTTTTAATGGTTGTATTCAAGGAAACCCATAAAGCATGTTGTACATACACACTTTCATATTTTGAAAAGAGTTTCACATGATTTTCATGAACTCCCACTCCGACATGCAATCTTGCAAATCTTCCCATTATTAATTTTGGATTTTTTTAGTACTTCCCTGGATGCGATCTTGTAGTATTAAATTATTCACTAACACCATAAAGTTGTTGCCAACATGCCATATCATCACCAAATTTTTGGTGACCACTTCATTTGTGAACTAGTTGGCAGTTGAATTGGCCTCCCTGTACACGTAGCTGATATGGGTCTTGTTGAACTTACCTAGGTCAGACTTTAACTCCTCGATCACATTCACAATGGTCCAAGAAGGCATAGAGTTACCATTTAGACAATTTATGATATTTAAAGAATCCCCCTCCAGCCAGAGGTTCTCTATCCCAAAAGCCAGGGCCAATTTGACAATGTGACTAGTAGCATTGTTTTCTGTGAAATGGTTCGTTTGATGTCCAAGAGGTTAGGAAAAAGCCACAACTCCTCCACCATAGTTGTTTCTAATGATGCCTCTACTACCAGTAGGGTCAAGGTTCCCTTTGGCAGCACCATCAAAATTAGCTTTCTACCAATTTTTAGGGGGAAAAAACCACCTGACCTTTTGTCTTTTCCTATCCCTATCCTTTTTCATTTGTCTATTGTTCCCACCTTCTTCAATATTTCCTTCCTTTGTGATGGTGAAGTTATCCTTCATTAATCCTTCAATTTTCTCAGCAATAACAAACTCAGGGGATTCCTTGTCTCTAAAAATTTGGTTATTTCACTCTTTCCAAAAGAAAATTAATTGTGTGATCAAACCTAAGTGTGAACTCTTCCATTGGCTGAAGAATTCTTGAATGTTGGCCAGGGGATAGCAGCTAATCCCAAAGTCCCTGGTCAGGAGGTTCCAAACTTTGGAGAAATAGGAGCAATAAATAAATAAGTGATTGACTATCTCCAAGTTGTGCTTTCATAAACTGCACCTATTGGGGATAATCTAACCTCTCTTAGCTAAATTATCCAAAGTATGGATTTTATCTTGGAGCAAAAGCTAGAAGAAGGTGTTGATTTTTGGGGTAAGGCCAAGAGTCCATGCCTTGGCCTAGATGGGTTTCTCCATTCTATCCCACAATGAAAAATACCTAGAGGTGACAAAGTATTTCCCATTTGAGTTATCTCCCTAGATGACTTCATCCCTCTTATTATTTATGGCAATAGCATTCAGGCTAATCAGCAAATAATTAAGGTTCAGGGATATCATAGATAGATCATGCCATCCATTACCTATTCTATAATCACTAACATTCAAACCATATCTTCTTATGCATGGCTTTGCCTATCTACCATAATTAGGGTGATCAATAAGAGGTCCTTGGCTCATCCAGTTGTCCTACCAAAATAAGATATTCTTACCTTTACCAATTTTCCATTTAACCTTGGACTTAGCCAGGACTTTTCCCTCTAGGATCACATTCCATATGTAAGATCCTTGAGGAATCTCAGTCTCATGAAGCAAAAAGTTGACAGACTACCTTCTCAGGTATTTCTCAATCATAATTTCCCTCTATTCTCTAGCACACTAAAAAATGCACCAGATCTATTTGGCTAAAAGGGCATTATTGAGATGTCTAATTTTTCTAATACTAAGGCCCCCATAACATTTGGGAAGGTAAACATGGTCCCAAGTGACAAGATGATATCTTTTGTGCTCTTCAACCCCTATCCAAAGAAAGTTCCTCTGAATCTTCTCCATTCTATCAACTTGCTTAGTCAGAATCCCAAAGAGGCTTAAGGCATAAGTGGAGAGATTTTGGAATATTGATTTCACTAAAGTGCATTTGCCTACCTGGATGAGGGTAGCACCTTTCCAACCAGCTACTTTCTTGTTGAATCTATCAATGATGTTGTTCCAAAAATATTCTAGGGGTTTGGAACCTAGAGGCATACCAAGATAACTTACAAGAAGGGTCCCAATACCACTTTCCAGGATAAGAGCAATTTTCCTATGTCTCTCTAGTAGAGTATTGATGAAGTAGACCAAACTCTTATCCTAGTTAATAGCCTGGCCAGAACCCCTAGTATAAGTATCCAAAAAACCCTTAAACACTCTGGCCTCCTAGACCATAGCCTCTCCCCCCAAAATAGTATCATCCACATATTTTTGGTGAGTGAAAGAAAGATGACTAGACAATGGCTTGAGACCTTGCAAACTCTGGTCCTGTCTTTTTCTTATATTGTAATTTTTAATGTTAATATAGAAACAAATGTCATATTATTATGTTCTTTTCTTTATGGCTTTGGAGTAATTTTGATGAAATTTTACTGGTATTTGACATCACAAATGATAGGAAAAAGCTAGAATGACCACTGATCAAATGCGATCTAAAATACAAGTGTCATTTCTACATGACATCGCCCTTAGTGCTAACCTTGTGTTCATCACCCAGCAAATTAAACAAAGATACACTAATAAAATTGTTAGCATTATCATTGAGGGTGACACAAGTGAGGAGAAAGAGGCACTGAGAAAATAATTGGACCATAGGATCCAATCTTCGAAGGTAAGTAGTAATTTGACTAAAGCAATAATAGAAATTCAATAGATGTTAATATTTTATAGTATCTTATGGATCATGATCTCTAATTTTTTGTGTTTTTGTATAGAAATATGTGCCAGTTGTGACATCACATGGTGAACATGGTGAGGGTTGTAGCACACAACCTTGGTGTAAGTAACACTTTCTTTGTTTTTTTTCATCAACATTACAACACTTACCTTTTTTTGTGGATGCTTCTAGCTAGTATCTCATTTGATCTTTATCCATTCCAAATGTCTTTGCTAACAATATTGTATTCTTCAGCTCATGATGAAGTGTGGACTCCTCCTTTGGTTGGTAGTCTAGTATTGTCTAATGCATTGTCGACAACAAGGATCATGCAAACATCCTCGTCTATGCCCACTAGAATTAGTAAAACCTTGTTTTACTATATTTTTTAATGTGTTATATTAATGTATTTCTATAAGTTGATGAATAGTGAAGTAGCATATCAGTGCTTAAATGATGTCTATAGAAGCCTGCATACACATAAACACATGCATACATACACCACACATACATACATATATACATATATATATACCCACACATAGAGAGACATGGAGATAGGCAGAGAGGTATTTCTACAATTGATGAATAGCAAACTAGCATATCAGTGCTTAAATGATGTCTATAGAAGCAAGCATGCCAACCACATTCCAAAAAGACATTGTTTGTTTGCACTTCATGTCCAATACCACACTGTACCAAAGTATGGCTAATGCACCTTTATTTTCTTTTTCAACTAAATAATGATGGACTCCAATGATATCAAGAATTTTGAAGTCTTAAACCTTTCTGAAAAGTAAGATCATAAATCCAAATTATTGTCATGTTAACTATTATATCATCAACTATGAATCTAAATCACAATTTTTACTTCTATTTTACTATAGTCTATTGATGTCACCACCATAATGATTGATGTTATTGCTGCTATACTACTATTGCCTATCGTGATATATTTATTGCTACTTTTATTATGGCATCATGTTATACTATTGTAACAATGTTGTCATGATATATTTAAGAGTCTTCTTAGCTCTATTTAATGTTATCAATGACTTTTTTCAAAACACTAAACCACCTTAGGGATGGCCAGGCATCCTTTGACTACTTCCTGACATAGCCTAATGAGATACATTTCTATGAGACATTTCATGAATTTTTTGGTTGGGGGAGACACCCAGAGGGCATCCTCTGCCATTCTTAATTTGTTGTAGATTGGGATGGAGGTTTAAGGTATGGGGAGATATCTCTATCTAACATAGGGTTTTGCTAGTTCAAGAAATTTCTCTAAGCCTGCTATTATTTTTTAGCAATTACACAATAATGTAGTTTTTTTTACAATTCTTCTCATGTGAATAAAGTAATTAACTCTCTGAGCAATGCTAATACTACCTATCTATGATTTTCATCAAAAACATCATCTCAAGTTCATAACCAATCCCATATCTAAATTTTGATGAGTTGTTGCATAAGCATGCAAGATTGAAGTGGACATCCCTTCTTAGGAATATTGCATCATAGATGCACAAAATAATAATGTGGTAGGATTGATATGGGTTATTGTAGATTATTGTATTAGTCGTGTGAATGTTTTAATTTGTTCACACAACATAATATATTTGGAAAGGTTGTTCAGAAATTTCCTATAATATAGGAGCTTAAGCTCCTATATAAGTGTACTATATTTGATTGGAAAATAAAAGCATATTATTTGTATAAAATTTTATGTAGAACTTCTTCCTCAAATTTCTGCCCCTAATTCTACTATGGTATCAAAGCAAGAGATCAGGGATGAAGTGGAGAAGTGTGTGTTAGAGGATATGAAGGCACCTATGGAAGTGTTGGGCCAATTCTTTTCCTAAGGCGAATGAGTTATTAGGTTAGATTTATGATTTTTTACAAATTATTTGAGAAGATTAAACATTCAATCTCTAATCTATTCTCTATCACATGTCTAAGATTTACAAAGCAGTGTTGTGGGCAGTATACTAGATAAAAGGTTTCTCTCGAGAAAAGTCTATGACATTGCTTAATTGCATGAGAGAATCTTACAGACCCACTGATCTATTCCCAAGCCTAGAACTCAACTGCACTTTCAAAGTGAGATTTGTACTTGTTTTGTGGACTAACTGAAGTGAATCCTCCATTACACTTGTTGGTCTGCAGAATGACAGTAGCACCCAACAATTTCTATAAATCAAGGTTGCCACTAATAGCACCATAGAACTTGTAATAAGTTGTTTATAATTCTTTGCGTGTTAAGTCTTGCTAAGTTTATGACTCTGTGATATATCTTGGCATTGGAGAGGTCTGGTGGCAGTGGGTATTATTTAAACTTTGAAGTGTATAATTTTACCTTTGCTTAGAATTGATCTTGTAATACTTTTTAGTGATTCAATGGTATGTCATGGTTTAAAGTTTAATATTGTATGATATACATCAGAATCAATATGTAGGTAAAGTTGTAGAAGTTTTAAAGATGCATTATTAGTGGAATTAGACAATTTCAACATTTTTTAGATTATAAATCGGAGTTGAAGAAAGATCCTTTTAATGGAGAAAAATAGCATATTGATAGAAAAAATTGAAGGTTCAAAATTCCATGTGGCAAATCAAATCACAATTGGCCCTTGTTGAAAAGGATCTATGGGATGCAATAAATGGAACAACAAGGCTAAATGATGTTGATGGAAGCACAAAATGAATTGTGAAAGATCAAAGAACGTTAACTTCAATTTATCTTGGATTGTCAAATGCATACCTTCACCATTTCAAATTAACAAAAACCTCAAAGGAGTTGTGGAATGGTTTGAATGCTTTGATTGGATCAAAAGCAAAGAATGCAAAGATGAGTTTAAAGCAAAATTTGTTTGAACCAAAAAATAAAGAAAGGTGATAACATTGTTCGAGATATCTAAGTTTTGCTCACTGTTGAACCAACTAACTAAGATAAATGCTAAAATAGATGATAATGATTCAAAATCTATTTTGTTGAATAGCATGCCTCCTAGTTATGAAAACATTGTTTTCACATTGAACAAAGTAGATGCTACCTGTTGTGGTCCCACAACACACGCCCCATTCCTTGTAAGGAATGGGGGCCCCCTCTTTATTTTGAGTTCTTGAACTAACCATTTGGGAATCAAAAAAAAAAAATTAAGAGTCAGAAAATTAAAAAACCCAAAAAAAAATGAAAATTTTGAAAATGACAAAAAATCGAAAAAATATTTAAATTTTTTTTTAAAATGATGACCACGTGCACGACCTGCAAGGTTCGCACTGCACACCCTGCACATTTGCAAGGGTTATAAAACCCCCTTCCCCCCAACAAACTTCATAGCTTTTCCTTCCTCATTATGAATTTGGTTTTCATTGCTTGTTGCACACAAGGTGCATTCAAAATACCAACTTCACATACACATGCGCCATTGTGATCGCACTGTGTGCACATTTGGTAATGATGCCACATGCACCTCTTGGCCATGTTGCATGCATGCCCTTGTGATCACGTCACGTGCACCTATCATGATCACACTATGTGCACATACTTTATACCATGCAATGTGTTGCATGCTCGTGTCACACCAGCGCATTGCGCTCTCACATCCCTATCTCCTACACACACTTATATGCTTCTACATCATGCACTTCCATGCTTCCAAAGACGCATTTTTTTCACATATTTCTTTTTTTCAATAATCAATTAATCAATTAATGAAATATTTTACGTTTTATAGGTTTTTCATAATTCTCAACTAACAAACTTTTTTTTTCTCATGACGTGCAGGAGATTAAAATGGCATCCACATCTAGAATGGCACCCAAGCCTGTCATATTTAAGTTCCAAGGCATACCCTCAAAGTTAAGGTTCCATAATGATCACGTAGAAATTAAAGATACTAACCTAGGGCACATGAATTTGGGAGAATTCCTAAGAATCTGCAACAAACCCATCGAGAGATTAGCTTTGGTCTCCTCATTGATTCATTTTGGGTTGGTAAATGTATTTTTGCATCCTGTATCGATGCAATCAGCACAACTAATCATGACACTAGCACAACATATTTTTTTTGAGGAGAGAGTGGTCAAAAGTGTCACTAGAGAGGTTGTGTTAGACCTATGACCCAACAACATTGAGAGAGTCTTCCATCTCCCAAGAGTAGATCAGTTCATTAGACTCTCATATGAAGTAGCAGAGAGATGGTACAGGGAGCACCAGTAGGAGGCGATAGACATCATACAATCCTCTTACCTTATTGAGAAGCCTCCTAGGGGAAGGATAATGGGCAAAGTGGACATGACTTGGGGATATATGAAGGAGGACACTGGATATTCCATCATTCTCTTGAGAAGATTCATGGGCTTACTTGTAGTAGGCCACCTTAACACTTTCATGGTCAACTTCATTGAGACCATCAGAGTAGCGAAGATACTAGTGCACTGGGCCACCACACTAAGTGAAAACTTGTGTGAGTAATTGAGGGTAGTAAAAAACAAGAAGAAGTTCTATATGAATTCTTACATGGTATACTTGCTCATAGTGAGGGCAACAAACTACCTCAGTTTGTACAGGAGAGGTAGTATGCAGGATCCTAAAGCCTGGCCATACATCATCTACCCTCATCTAGTAAAGAAGAAGCTCTCGACATAGAGCAAAGAATATAGAATCGTGAATGATGCGTTAATTTTTGTGATCATTTTATTCATTGAGGGAGACTATGGAAATAGGCTATCTAATGAAGCAAAAGCATAGATAACCGTTCTTAGAGCCTACTTCATCTAGTTCAAAATGTTCACATATCTACAGGTAGTTGGTGCCTCCATCAATCCTAAGAAGCTCCCTAGATATCCTAGGGACAAACTAGTGCTATTGCAGATTGCCTAGCAAATTGAGTTGACATATGAGAAAATAAAGAGACAACAGAGACCTTGTTGGGCATGGCCCTTGGTCATTAGACCATACCAGGTGAAACAAAAACAAGATATTTCATCATTTGAGTGGGAGTGGGAGAATTATCCCCTTGAGGAGTACAACTCTCCCTGGACCTATTTTGATAATATTGAGAGAGTGGAAAGTCTGGCAGGAAAAGAGTTTCACCATGAGGATGCTATTGAAGATCACTGGATGAACGCAACAAATGACTATGATGTCTGCATAAGGGACCATTGTAGGATGACTTTGTATCTAGCAGAAAAGGCTCTCTAGTTGAACATCCTAGAGGAGATAAGGCAATAGGATTCAAAGGAGTTACTGGACCCCCTGTTCAACTTAGACAAAATAGGTGAAAGACCCATTATGAATGTTGAGGTTGACAAGGAGAAGGCCGATGATATTAATCATTGGGTGAGGCATGTCATCAGAATGATGAAGGATTGGATCAAGAAGCCTTTTCTACTTGATCCAATACCTGATACAGTAATCTTCCATGTGCATGCCCACCCAAAAAGTGGTAGAGGGAAGAAAGTAAAAATTCCTACCTTTGTAGCCCAATCTCTTATTAGACCAGAGATAGTATACCAGCTTGATCACCTGGTTGGATACTATTATGCTCCAAAAAGGAAGGGAAAGAACAAAAGAAAGAGGACCTCCTCTTAGAGAATTCGAACTAAATAGGCTAAAGAACAAGTGCTTCCCCAGTACTAAGAAGAGAGTGCACAAGGGTCCCAAGATACTAGAGCTACTCAGGTCCAGGATGAACCTCAATTGCCTCCCATTGTACCCAGCCAACCAGAAGAGGGAGAGATTCCATAGGTCTCCATTCCTCCTATGCAAGAAGAGCCAACTTCTCCTTCTACCTCTAAGAAACAAAAGAAGAGGATTAAGATTTAGATGAAAAAGAGGCAAATGATCAATAGAAGATTGGTGCCTTCCCCATCTATTCCCGAAACTATTCTAGAGGGAGATAAAGAGGAGGAGGAAGAAGAATTAGAAAAGGAAGAGGAACAAGTGCCCCTATAGGGAAGAACTCAACTAGCAAGAGCCGAAAAGTTACAAAGGAGAAAGAGTGCCATGAGTACCTCACCATCCACCCAATCAGAACCTTTAGAACTCTCTTCCTCAGAAGATAAAGTATAGTAGTGGGTGGATGAGCAGAGTGAAGAGGGCGATGATGTTTTCACAATGTCAAATTTTGATTTTATGCATGTGGGTATAGAATTGATTGGGGATAAGATTAGGGACACCCCTATAGGTGAACCTCAATAAGAAGACTGGATGCAGATATTGCTAGATACACAGGGTCCTAATCTTACTTCCCCATCTCCACCACAAATTACGGTGGTAGACAATGACTCGATAACTCCTCCACCTCAGAGTTTAGAGGAAGAATAGGTTCAAAATGAGTCATCATCAGAGGAGCAACCAAAACAAGTGGCAACTGATGAAGTGTCAAAGGAGGGACAAATGGTGGACTATTCTCAACCACCTTCCCAAGACACTAAGGTGCAAGCTGTAGGATCCACGAAGATTGAGGCTACAAAAGGGGAGCCCTCACACTAGGAGATGACTCCAAGTAGGAGTGATAAGGGGAAGGAAGTAATAGAACACAACCCTTTGTCATCAAGAGCCAGGTCCTCAGCAGAACACATCCCTAGATGGATTCGAAAGGAAATAATGAGGAGTACTAAGCCTCAATTCCATGCTTCAAAGGATGACATTTGTGACATTGTATATATTTTGAATAAACTTGAGTCTCCATCATGTGAGGCAATGCTGTTAGAGTTTGTCACCAACACATGGAACCAGGAATTTTTTACACAAGTGGTTGTCCCTCTTGAAGACACACGTGCAGAAGGCCTTGTTCTTGAGGATTATGAATTGAAAGAGGTTATGTTGGGAAGGCCTACATGGGATTTAGCCCAATCAATGATGACCATGGGAGTCAAAGAGGTCCTCAAGAACATGGAGCAAGATGAGGTCAAACTCCAAACACTTTGAAGGTAGGTTGAGATCCTAAAGGGGTATCTAGCTAAAGTTGTTGGTCCTCTAGATCTTGAGCAGACTCTAATTACCATACTTAGAGAAGGGGGAGGTGTACAACTTGACCCATTTTTGAAGGCCTATTAGCAGTGGCAGGAAAGTTTTGAGGAGAAAGGAGTTTTGATTATTACAGGAAATTTGAAGTTATTGCATGCTACACAGGAGAATTTGAATAAAATCATAGCAATGTTTAAGTAGGACTTCAACATTATGGATGAAGTATGGGTCTGGAGTAAGGATTTGCAAACTTTACAAGCCATAAAAGGGCAAAGGTACTGGGTTTTGATTGATGTATATATGAAAGAAGAGCTAGATATGATTGATGATTGGATAGAGAAGATAGTAGATAGTAATAAAGTAATGGAAACATTACATGAGGAGATCAATCAGCTCAAGGATCAAGCCCAAGAGCAAATTTTGGAAGCAAAGAGATACTATAGTGATGCATGTTTGGATATTTTTGAAGATGAGGTACGTGAAAAGTTACCACCTATTGAGGTAGTGGTAGAAAATTTTAGGAGAATTATTGAGTAAGCATCTAGCGATGAAGATATCTGGCAAGCCTTTAGGACAGAAGAAGCCTTGTTAGAATTGGATATCAAACTTGAGGATTTTTCTGACATCTGAATTGAGGTAGACAATTACAAATAGAAGGTCAAAGATAAATATGAGGCTTTAGATTTACTGGATGTGGCCAAGATTATTGAGATTATAGAGAAATTCAAGGGTAAACATCCAAACATAGCTTTGGGATGAAGAAGAACAAAACCCAGATGCCAGAATTTCAATTTTGTCACTGAGTAAAATTTTGAGATTTTGACCTTGTCAAGGTCCGTAGCTCTATAGGTGCATAGATCTACATGTGTGCAGGTCCATAGGTCCACAATTTTAGAGGTGCACCGACAGTTAATTGCTAGTTCCAAAAATAACACTTTCCATGCATCAAAAATGCATTCTAATGGTAGTTTAACTTTGAAAAATGCCTAGTAAAGGACTAGCTTCCAATTTTGGCACCTTCAAACACTCCTACTTCAACTGAAGGCTTTTGTCCTCTTTCTTCTCCCATAATTTCTTTGTTTTTTGGCATGTAAATCTCATGCATCTAATTAATGAATAAAATATGGATGGAGTCCTACTAAGCACTAGATTAATTGTTAGTTTGTATATAATTAGTTTGTTTTATTGTTTAAAAGCATTTTATTGCATGAAGAATATCTCTCACTCTCAACACAAATTGAGGAGATGATTTCTTATAAATACCCTATTGTAATATGTAACAAGGGTCATCATTATTTTGCAATAAAATTATGCTTTTGGTGCTCTCATTTGGAGTGTAGTGATTCTTGTCAAAATGTGTCATTGTTTTGTGAATTTTGTTCATAGAATTGTGATTGAGCCAAAGGTTATTGCTTTGTTTCTAGTTGTGTGATCTTTTGGTTGTAGTTTTTGCTATAGTTTTACAAATTGCACTGACGTATCTAGCTCCACAAGAAATCATTGAATTCTGCCTGCATAACTCTCTGTCTCGCATGAGCACACTTTTTGTGGCCTTGCAATTTGATGAAGAGTGAAACATCATACAATCACTAAAGTTTCTCACTGACGATTACATAAGTGGAATTGAGGAAGCCCTACTACTACTTTCATTGGTTACCTATCAATCTCTTCAAAAGCTTAACTTGCAGATGTGTTGTTTTTTGTAGCTTATGTCTGTTAAGATTTCAATTTCATGTTATTTTCTTTGAATTTCATGTTATTTGTTTTAAAGTTCTTTTTATTTTCTTTATTAACCCCATTGTTAGAATAGGATTTCATACTAGCTGCATTGATAGATTGCATTCATAATAAACATAAAAATACATAAATATAGTTCTTTTTAGTGTTATTTTTGAAATAGTGTGCAAATTCTTCATTTCATTTGAGATGAAAATGAACCAGAAAAGACCTCCTCATGAACATTCACATTTATCTTCAATTGAGCAGATTCTAGTAGGTCGTAAGATCGCCCGAAACCTTGGAGTTGATTCACAAAATCAGCTTTTCAAGAGAGGAATTCGCAAGAATTATTGCCGTTTAGTATCCTATAAAATGATAGCCCAATACTTCCCTAGAAGAAATAATATCTACTTTAAATGATGAAGGAGCTAAGAAACTAGGGAGAAACTTGTAATGTGAATTAGTAAAGTTGAGCAGCTACAAGTTTGTCATCCACAAAACTGTAAAGGAGAGTTTTATCAAAAATTGAAGCACCATTTTTAGGTCTAGAGGATGAGATGAATGTCAACAACCATGTTGAGAATCTATAGAAATGAAACTCATATCTACACTATAATATCATTCACAATCTTGCAACATGCACCCCAATTCAATCTAGTGTGGGACCAATGCCCAAAGAGATGATCATGTAAACTACCATTAGGCATGGATTCACAAACTATGATTCTCTGGTGGCCCTCTAGAGAAACAAGGGCCATGCAAAAACCCTTCAGTTCCACCAAATTATGGTGCCAAATATTAGAAATCACCTATACCTCATGCACAAAGCTTGCATCACCTGCTGGAGTACAATTCTTGAACCTCTTCACAACAACAACTGATCCATCTGGAAAAAAACCCTTGTAAACATTCCCATACCCTCCAACACCACTAATATTATCTCTATGAAAATTCTTTGTGGCTTCCTTGATGTCCTCAATGTTAAAATGAATAAGAGTACTGTTAGGGTGCATGGAGGATTGCTTAGCAAAATGAATATGAATATCCTCCACTAAGGCTCTTTTTTTCATTGCTCTCCTTATTAAAAAATTTCCTAACTATACTAGTTGTGATTAACAAATTATATGAATAAAGCATTGAAAATAAAGTCTCCCAAAACTTTAAAAATTAGGCCTCACAATCAAAATGAACATCAATAGCCCCATTCAATTTCATGATATTCACTGCATAGGTTTGTTTTTACTTGTATTCATTATTGTTGTGAATGTTGAACATTAATTGTTGCACTAAACTTATTATTCCTTCCATGACGCAGATGTTGATTATTATTTTCGCAATGTTATTTCCTTTCTTTCACATAGGTGATCTTTGTTGCTTAATAGATGTTCTTTTCTACTATGAATGCAATAAAAAATAAAATTCATCATTTAGTACATCTAGATTGTAATTTTAATAAAAGTGTGACTAAGGGTGTCTCTCTATCTTTCATTTCATTTGGTGTATGCTTTAATTGTTATGATGTTTATGTTGATAGAGCAATAGAGAGCAGTACTTCTGAAGCTGGTCCATTTCTTGGAGCAATCTATGTGATTAGTACTAGTTCATATGCAAGGACATTATTGTTGAATAAAAAAACTATGTTTCCGTTAAAAGAACAAAAGCTTCCAGGTGCTTTAAAATTGTTATTATTTAAAGTGTAAATTTATTTTACTTTTACATTACTCATTTTGGACTGATAATCCCTTTATGTTTTTGTAGGTAATAATGCTTTCTTTGATCATCTTTTTCATATGACATTGAGACTATTTGGACCCACCACACATAAAAGGTATATAGCTTCATATAATTTCTACATAATTTTTCTTTTCTTCCATTTATTATAATCTATTAAAGTTATTGATCTAACAATATTTTTTTTTTTTAAGGTAGAATTTACAAGCTATGGAATTAAAAAATCAACTGATTACATCTTTTGAGGAGAAATTTGGAAAAAACATTTTTGACACTGGCCTACTTCTCTAAAGAGCATCAAAGCATATAAAGACTGTGAGGGATCAATATAGAAGGGCTCTTAAGGATAACCCAAAGTATGACCGTCCTCCTATGATTTCACCGATAGAGTGGAATGAAATAATAGAAGATGCAAAGGAGAAAAGGCTATGTGAAAATAGAGTAAATGAAGTAGCACATGGCAAAAAAAGGTATGTCATGATAGTATTAAGTACATTATAATCATGCACTAATTATTGATATTTGTAAATATATAATCTAAGATGTTTGAAATTGTTCATAGATTGCAAGACACATCTATGGCTACAAAAGCGAGACTAGAAAAGTTTGGCCAACACAAACTTCGCTCTAGTGGCTATATGAATCTCCACTCCCAACTTGTAAGTAGGAGAAATGAAATTTCATATTTATTTTTTTATATAATGTTGCAAAAAAATTGTTTAATAAAACCATACATGGAAAACTAACAATATTAAGCAAAAAATATAGGGCACAGAATTCAATGTGGAGCTCACAGATGAAGATAGAAAAATTGCCTTGAAGGAAGGCTATAAAGTTCTGGCGGCACGCCTATGTGAAGAATCTGAAAGCCTTGCCCAAGAATCTAGTGCACCAAATGATATCTCATAGGTAAATTGGTCAAATTAAAAGTAAATGAAATTGAATAGTTGAGAAGATTCTTTTTTGGTATTAGTCTTGAATGTAAATTGACTGCATAACAATCTACATAACATTTTACTGCAGCCTTCATATCCTATCATAGAACCTGCTGGTGACGAAGGCCGTGATGTGCATTATAGTGGTGGAGGTATTAATTTTCTATTAGAAATTAATTATGCAATTATGAATACAAATTAACATCTTCAATTGCAATTTGACATGTATCCTTTTTTTGAATATTTCAGAGCATGTTGAACATCATGGTGAAGGAGTGGAGCATGTTCCAAGTGTTCAAAATGTTGACATGGCGACAGATCAAAATGTTAATGTACATGATGTGGTATTTTCAGGTAAGAAAAATGCATGTTATGTTGTACTAGTACTTAATTACAGACTTGTAATACTTTAAAAAAGAAAAAGAGTATGCCAATTTATCCCGTTTACTTGTTCTTGCAATAGAGCCCCCTTTAGTGCAGCAACCTCCTACTCGTCCAAAGAGAAGGAGCCATCATAATTTGACATTACACATGCTAGAAGAGGAGTAAAATGACTCAGATATGGATAGCTAAGAAAAACAAAAAGAAGAAATGATGTTTTAAAAATGATCTTTAATAAACCTTTTTGGATAATGAAAGAACTTTGTTTTAAGTAATTATCTATGAATGATGTGTATTAATACTGATTTTTATTTTATGTTAATCAATATTGTTATGTGTTAATGAAGTCTTGATTAGTATTGTGTATTAATGAATTTTATATCATATTAATGAATGTTATGTGATTGTATTGATTGAATGTTATAGTTCATAAATGGATGAATGAATGAATGAAGTATTAGTTAGATGATAATGGGTAATTTAGATTGATGTTAGAGGGAGGGGGTGAGGCTAGATGAGCTTCCACCTTCACATGGTTGGCCTTGTTAAGTAGAGAATATTATAGTATTCTTGAAACCAATTGAAGCTCAAACTAACATACCCTTCGTGAGATATCCATTCTAAGGATGTTATCTTAGAATATTAACATTGTAAGGTAAGGAACACATTGTATCTCAAAGCCAACAATTCATTTGCATTTATTTAGATTGAATGCATTGTTTCTCAATGCCAATAATTCCTCTGTGTTTATTTACATTGCGTGCATTGTTTCTCAATGACAATAATTCCTATGTATTTGTTTACATTGCATTTATCAGTCTTCTCATTGGGGCTAATTAAAGCAATCATGCAGGTTGCTTGATGTCCATCACATGAAATGCAATGACAGTAGACTCTTTGTCTGTTTGGTATTTGAATACATGGATTGTGATCTCGGGAATTACATTAACAAACTATCCAAGGAAAAAATACCTCATAATCTTATCAAATAATGTTTCAACTTTTACATATTATAAATTAAAGTTTCTCATGAGTTAAGGTAGATACCAAGTGTTGCATTTGATTCAAATTCTTTATACTTTCTTTTGTAATAAATCAATGTTGGTGTATAATCTTATGTTCTAAGGTGCCTTAAGAACTAAGGAAACTCTTGAGGTGAATTATGATTGTTTTATTTAGATTATCTATATGAATCACTGGCTCTTTGGTCTTGTTTCTAGTATTTAATTCTATCTTGCTTTAATCCCCAACTCCCTTCTTATTAAGAAGTTATTATGTTGTAGAGCTTCATGTACCAATTGTTGAAGGGAGTTTCTTACTGCCATGGTCATGGTGTAATGCACAGGTGCTTCTATTTATTTCACATGCATTATGTCGTGGGTCAATTTTGATTTTCTTTTTTGACAAATTAGTGGTAAAGAAACTTCATGATGCACTTTGGGCTGATAGGATCACTTTAAAAAGTACTATTGATATGTCTCCCTTCCAATTGGTATATTGTGTCTCCCATTAGAGCTATTTTTAGTTACATTCCATTTTTCTTTGTCTCTAAAGGTTTTCTTTTTTTGAGAACACAAGTCTAACTGACTTGTTGTGGTCTTAATAAGCTTAAAATCCCCAATTACTAGTTAGAAGTCTAGGATAATGGGTGACTAGTTGACTAGTGAGTTGCTAATCTTAGTGAGTTGTAGTTTACAGGGCTTGAAATCCGATTTAGCTAACTATAAGGCACTTTAAAATTGGATGGAGTAGCAATTTCTAGGGTCTTTTGAATGAGAGAGAAATTCTCCAATAGCACAACACAAGAGCTAGATGGAGGCTTCCACAATATTCCTTACTTGTGTATATGGCTTGGATGAATCAACTCCTAATGCTAGACTTGCAGATCTACCCCTCTCCTATATTGTGTCAAATATTGAGACTATTCTGAGATGGCAACCAAGTTCATGCATAGCAATCAAGTGTACTTGGCCAATTTGGATCCCTCATTTGATTTGAATGACCCTAAAATGAGACATGTGTCCTCACAAAGAAATTTGAATGATCACTTGGGAGGACTAGTACATGCATAATCATATACATACATATATAACTACATACATTTTGAGGAATCTCTTCGATTGGCTTAGCTTGGATGATTTTGGATGATACTAAAATTTACTATCAATTCTAAACCTCCTATTCTAAAATGCTTTTAACACAAGAACTATTATGAGATGGCAAAAGAGCTCATACATGGCAACCAACCATCCTAAATGAAGTTGGATCTTGTGCCCAATTCGCATACCTCCCAAACATGTTTTTTTTTTGTATAGGAACCTAAGTGGTCCCTTATTAGGTTTAGCACATGCACAATTTAGATCTATCATACTATCCAAGCCCCTCTTTGGGACTCCAACTCAAGTTCCCCTTTTCATTGCAAGTGTTCTAGCACCCTACTCTTCTCCTTGAAAAAATTATTGCTTTGTATGATGCTAACATTGTAGATGTAGGAATTCCCTTATAAGAGTTACTTGTTTAATTCCCAAGCAATTGAAGGCTTGGACTATTTTCAAGTTCAAATAGCTGCCTTGTGCTAGAAACTTTCTATTGCAGCATTCACCGAGTGGATGCTATAGATTAATGATTGAATGCATGTGGTGACTAACCTAGGCTTATTAAAGTGTTGTTATGAATCTTATCAAGTAGCCCAGGTGAGATGTGAGTTAGTTGGGATTTAAAAAATAAAAGAACAATTAGACCCATCTTCTTGGATTCATAGAAAGTTGAAGTACTATTGTGTATACAATCTTGTGAAAAATTATATTCTTGAGCTAAAGGTTCAAATGTTGTGAAATAGCTGGTTTGAGTTCAAATAATGCAATAGCTAAATTTTGGCAAGAAATATTAATGCTCATCCTTTAGTAACCTCTCCTTTAGAAACTCATCTCTGGAATGAAATTTTCAACCATTAAATGCTTAATTTACTAGAATGAATAGTAGTTTGTTCAAGGTCAATCTATGATGAATGTGGAAAGATTTTAGGACTTGGTTTGACCTCTCAATTAAATAAATACTTTCATCTTGTTGCTTGAATGAAGGATACTTGTAGCTGGGAGTTCTAATTGCAAAGTTCTCGAATATTGTTATATCTTCAATAGTTGAAAAGCTCAATGTCACAAATTTATCAGTGGTTTGGGGTAGCATCTTACACCCTACTAAATTGTACATCAAAAAAAAATTAAGAAAATAGAAAATCAAAAAATCATTTTTTTCTCAAAAGAATTTAACAACATATTTAATGGCAAGCAAATAAGGGACTTGCAGAAGGAGGAGTCTATGTAACTGAATTACACTTGGAGCTCATAAAAATGTTGGTTGTTCTTTGCGAGTTGATTCATATAGATTTCAATTGCCTAGACTCGCATTTTCCCCAGTATGTCATAGAATATTCTCTCTACTCTTGTTAATAAAATTCAAAGAACACATAATAGATTGAAAAAATTAATATAAAATTTGATAATTCTTAGGATGATTATTGTTATTCTATGGATTGTCATTGCAAGTAATGATCAAATGGTATGTCTACTTTTTTTGTAACAACACGATTTTTTGTGGAACAATGGTATCTTGCATTTTGTTGATAGTTGTTGGCATTATGGGCAGATATCATTTGTTTATTCAATATGTATTTGATCTTTGTTTTAGCTTAAACTTGAGCAATTACAATGGTGGGTTTTTAGTTACTTTATTGATTAGCAACTTCTTTTCATGAACAATTGAGAGGAAGGACACCCTAGTTAGCTACTTAATGTGATATGTTGGAATACTTATCCCAGGCATTTACCTAATTGAATGTCTCATCATTATATTTGGTTGAATGGCTTTCTATTGGAATTGTTGACAAGGTGATGTTTTTATGTCATGCAGTGAATAATTCCTATCTAGAGGTTTGTTATCGTGGGAGATAAAGATTCCCATTCTCCTCCAGTTATTGACTATGCTTCAATGGACAATACTAGTATTATGCCTAATGCAAACAAATATGTTCCAAACCATGAGAGTGCACTACCTTAGCAATCTCCAGCTATAGAGTATGCTACAGATGGTGTTTTTTTGCCTGATGGAACTTTGCACCCCTCTACTACTTTTGAGTTTGGAGAAGTGCCTACTTTATTTGGTGGAATCAAAGGAATTACCCATCAAGATTTTGTGATAAAGTAAGGGCCTCAACCTCTTGCCTTTCTAAGGGAAGATACTACTACTTTTAGTGATGGAAACAAAACTGTAACAGGGTAGGATGCTCCTATGGAAGAAGTTACTCAATTGTCAGTGTATGAAGGTATGGAGGTATCTATGAATTATGACCTAAATAAATACACAGGAAATCAAGATCTAACTATAAATCAAGAAGTTGTTAATATAGTAGATATAAACCAATATAATTTAGTAGAGCATCATGTGGATGGAAATGATAGTATTACGACTGTAGAGAATAAGAGACCCCAGAAAACACAATATGAGGAGCCCCTAGGTACTATTTTTTATTTTTATTTTTATTTTAATAAGCCTTCCAAATAACTTGAAATTTCCATTGCAACCTTTTGAGACTTTTTCTGTATTTGGTTTCCATATATCAATGATTTCATCTTGTGAACTACTATGGGATATTAAGGTCATCTTATGCAACAAATCATGATTGAATGTGTTTTTTATGTGTTCTCTAAATTTGTTCAATTTGTTATGTTATTTATCTTCAGTTAATATAATTATTCATTATTTAATAAAAATAAACTACTATATGTAATCACCTAAAAATGGTCATCTAGACTATTAGCCCCCTTTTCAACATTTTGGCTAAATTAATTTAATCACTTACCTAAGCCAAATTGCTAATAATCAATTTATTTGATTATAACCTATAGTTTGACTATGCTATCCTAAGTTCATTATTTGATTAAAAGAACATGTCCCCTTTTAATTAAATAAAAGACCCCATTCTTCTAACCCACTTAAAGTGCACACATAAAGTCTTTTTTCTATTTTGCAATTAAAAGAAAAGGCTTTGTGACTTTTGTCTTATATGACAAGTCAACTTATATTCTATTGGTTGATTTGTGTGTGCACATGGATCACTCCTCTTTTCAAATTCCACCGTTGATCATCCACCATCTTCATCTTGATCTCTACCATCCATACATCTTTAAAAGGGAGAGAGCTTTCCCCATCCATCATCCTTATCTTTTGAATATTGTTATGCTGCAGGTTTTCTAATAGGTTTCTTTGGAGCTTTGTGGAGAACTTCTATTTCTTGTCTACATTCTCTCATACCATAGCATTTTAGCTTAGATTCATGTTGCATGTTAGTTTAGCTTCTATTTTGCAATAATCTATCTCACATAGCTTATTAATGGTATTGTAACACTCTCATCCATGCTTAGAATAGCTGCATTTTTCATATTCATTCTAGTTTAATCTTTAGTTGCATTGCGTTCTTGAGGAACTCCTTGGGACATTTGCATTCTTGCATCTTGTCTTTGGAACCTCCCATTGCATGGTTTACTAGCAAGAAGAGTATCTCTAAGGCTCATCTGAGAGCCTTCTTATTCTTAAAATATACTCTCTTGCACTCCGTGGATAGGGAGCTCTAAGCCGGCATCCAAAAATTCCAAACTCATGGAATCGTTTGGATAGAAGGGTTTAGAGTGGGACACTTTCGAGTGTACACTATAATCTATTGAGTCAATATACCATCTCAATATTATTTCTTTTAATCATTTATATGAATATATTGGAGAGTTCAGTGTTGATGTTTTTTTCCTTCGTATGCACAAAGAAGATTTTTTGAAGTATGCAGACATGTGCTTTAAAGCATTTGGTGATAGAGCATGAAGGATTGGGTAATAATAAATGAGCTTATAAGTGTGAGTGTGTATGGATACAACATTGGAAGCCTTGTGCCTGGCCGCTGCTCCAAGTCAATTGGAAACTATAGTGCTGGAAACTTAGCTATTGAGACATATATTGTCAATCACCATTTGATTCTTTCACATGCTGCCATTGTTAAACTATACAGAGACAAGTATAAAGTATGCCAAGTTCTTCAATAATTGTTTTTACTCAAAAATTTATCTTTATTTCATCAAATGGGTTTCCTTAATATCTTATTCATCACATAGATATTGAAAATGGGTTATCTATACTATTGCAAAAAATATAGAAGGGAAAGATTGGCATCACACTTGTAACCCACTAGTTTTTGCCTCACAACAATTCATTGGCCAATGGCAAAGCCAGTTGATAGGCTCTTACTTTTTTATTTGACTAGTTTGTACCCATCCTTACAACTATAAACATACTACTTTATCTGTCAAAAACATTTTTGGTTACTAGTAAAACTCAATGTTTTATCATTATTAAGTAGTTCATAAGAATATATTTTTATTTTTAATATGAATGAAATAAAATATATAGTATCTATCATATTTAGGTGATCTTTAGTTTTATTTACAGTTGGGTCTTAGTTTAAAGTCATATCATATTAGTACTCCAAACTAAGATACTTAACTATAAAATTTCTTGATACCGTTATTAGAATTCAATATTTTATGAATATTAGTAGCTTACAAAGCTAATCTATCTTTTATATGAATGAGATAAAACATTCAACTTTCATTGTATCTAGGTGACAATGATCATACAAGTGTAGCATTAGGTCTCTTCCTATTCTAATATAAGTAATATACTCCAAATCAAGTGCATTTCCATTAAAACTGGACTTGCTTAACTTACAACACTATTTGTCAATCATGCATCCATGCATTATAAAACCCCTTTAGACTTAACAATTGATAATATATCTCCTAATTATCTATTATATTGTGAATATATATATAATCCATAGCAATTCTCCAACTATGGCTTTTTTCACATTTGAGAGACTGAATAATACTGTTATGGTTTTAACAGGTATATGGATCCTTTAACAAAAGTTGAATATCCAACAAAAATGAGAGCTATATTGGGTGCCTGTTTGCCCCATTTTACCCAAGCACAGGTGAAGCTAGTGAAAGGCTCATTTGATTTCTTGGGTATCAATTATTATACTGGAATGTATGTCATTGATGAGAACTCTACTCAAAACCCATTGAACAACAATTTTACACATGATGCCCGAGCCACATTAGTCTATGAGTGAAGTATATTTTTTATTATCAATAACCAGTTTTAAATACTTAAAAACTCTTATTTCTAGTGTTAAAAAATTGGGTTGAGTAAAGTGGATTCCAATAAAATATTAGATGATATTATTTATTTATTTATTTACAACTCTCCTCCCTTTGTGTAGATGAACGTTATGGTGTTCTAATTGGGCCTCAGGCAAGATTGGAAAACCTAAAGTTATAAAAGTAGTAACTTAGTATTTTTTAGATAATAATTTGATCCATAGTGGAATGATTTATTAGGGAGGAGCAGATTGGTTGCATCTTTATCCAAGATGGATTAGGGAGTTGCTTAATTATGTGAAATACAAATACAACAATCCACCTATTTATATCACAGATAATGGTATAATAAAAGTATATGAATTATAGTTTTTTTCCCTTGCCAAAAGCTTATTCTTCTTTTCATAATAACTTTTTTCCCCACTGAGCATAGTAATCTTCCATTGCTAGGTACTGCTATTCTTCACATTCAGTATAGCAATGTCTGATTCTCTTCTAGCTATGTAATTGTTATTCATTCACTTATTCCTAAAAAACATTATGATTAGTTATGTCCACTATTCTTTTGTAATTGATATGTTTGTTTAACATGTGATATAATGCAGCTGATTAAACTTGTTAAACATAATGTTGTCGCAATTTTTATAAAACTAACTGTCATCTCCCAAAGGAGTCTTGATAGAAATTTATGTTGATACGTTGAAAACTCATTATAAATCATAGGAAAACATAGCAAAGATCATCCTCAAATGATAGCCATAAACACAAGGAATTTGGTTATAATTGCTAAATAAGGTTTAGGGAGTTATTGCCCAAATTTACTGTGCACCAAACAAATAGGAAGGTAGACACTGAACTAGTTATGGCTCTAGAAAAGGCGGTATGAATCTAAAGTTTTGCATTCTCAATATAGTTGCATTAAACATAGTACACTAGAACTACATACCATTAGTAGAGTGTGAATCCATGAACCTTGATCTTGTGGATATAGGGTATGTAGGCAGTCTAGGTTATAAAGGATGTTCCCAATAGTACCTGAGTATCTTGAATATAGCTAAGAGTGATAACATTATATTGTTAATGAAAAAAATTATAACCAACAATGTCCAACATGCCTTGATACTTAGGAAGGTACTTGTACCTACCCAAAAGTGTAAAAGTCGAGGAGGGGCCCATGACTTAAATGTGACAATTGTCAAGAGCTTAGATGAACACTCATTTCTTATCATGGAAGAAGCGTACAAACATAAATATCCTTATGATTGGAAGACAAAAAAGCCTATAATATTTAGAGCAATAGAATAGTCCCTTGTAAGTATTTCAATATTCTTAACTTCTTTGAGGCATTATATAAAACAATTATCATGCCTTGCCTATGATTTGACATTTTGCATGCACCCTGCACTCTCTCATCCTAATGATGGATTATAGAGAGTGATATGAAACGATGATGCTAAAAAACACACACAATCAAATCCAAAACAAACTTGCATTACAAATGGATTGTGGAAATCTGATATTGTTTATTTTGCATGCATGTCTACCAGGACAATCACAACTTAAACATTTATAATTGTGATTGTCCTAGTAGACATGCATGCAAAATTAAAAATATTAGATTTCCACAATCCATTTGTAATGCAAGGGGATTTGATTGTGTGTGTTTTTTAGCATCATCATTTCAGATCACTCTCTATAATCCATCATCAGGATGAGAGAGTGTAGGATGCATGCAAAATGTCAAATCATAGGTAAGGTATGTGAACTATTTTATAGAATGCCCCAAAAAAATATTGACAAGCATTGGTCAAAATTTTGACCAATGCTTGGTGGAAGACTTTTAGGTATTGGCCAAAATTTCAACCAATACCTAAAAGTCTTCCACCAGGCATTGGTCAAAATTTTGACCAATACCTGAAAGTTTTCTACCAGGCATTGGTCAAAATTTTGACCAATACCTAAAAGTTTTCCACCGAGCATTGGTCAAAATTTTGACCAATACCTACTAGTTTTTGACCAACACCTAAAAGGTGCCTGCCAAGCATTGGTCAAAAATTTTGACCACTTTTTGGTAGTTTTTAACCATGAATGGGTCAAAATTTCAACCAACACCTGATATAGATTGCACTAGGACTCTAGGATATTTTTGACCAATGTATTAGTTGAAATTTTGACCAACTAGTAAGATGGTCAAAACTTTGATGAAAAAAAATTGACCAATTGGTTGGTCCAAATTTAGACCAACTTGGGTCAAAATTTCAACCAATATTGGTCAAAAAATGGGGTCAAATGTACTGGTGATTAGTGTTTCAGATACCTTTTCAGTGTTACACCTTCCTAATCCATAACAAATACAATATCTACAAATTCATGGGAATTTTATTTATTATTTCTCTTTTTACTTAAATTTTAGTTACAAATTAACTTGATTGGTTTAGTCAATTTTTTTGAAAGTACATGTTGTTAGTGGTGACACTTGGGGATCTTTGGAAGTTTGGAATTTTAGTCTTCCATTGTGATCCTTATATGATTGTATGCATGTTATATCTATTATAAATGTTTAGAATAAATGGAGGGGTGAATCAATTACTCAAGGTCCTAAAATACCACTTCAACAATTTAAACACAAACACTCACTATTTTGCTTATCCTGTTGTTGAACGGTCTCTACTATAAAATTGTCTTAAACATAACTTTCTTTGCATAATTAAAACATTACCAAATGTAAAACATATAAAGTATTCAACACATATTTGATACTAGTATTTTATGTGGAAATCCAATTTGGGAAAAAACACCTGCAACATGTCACTATTTTTCACTCTTTCAAACTGAGCCCTATTAGGAGCCAACCTTGTTAAAGGTTACAAAGAACATTGTTAAATGTGACCTTGTTAAAGGATTTAATCACCTTGTTAGAAGTGGCTTTGTCAGAGGACTTTGATCACTCCATTTAGAATGTCACCTTGTTAATGGATCTACACAGACTGTTAAGTCTTCAAATGACTGTTAGGTCAACTTGTGTTAAAAGGATTTCAATGCAAATTTTTTACAATGATTAGAAAGAAAATAGTAGGTTTTGATCTATGTGTTTACAACTCACTTTTGCTGGTTCAGATCTATGTTTGGTCCTTATTTTGACTCACTAATAAGCCTTCCATTCTCATATCCAATCTTGATTCACTTGGAATCCCTTCAAGAAATCAATCCACTCTTCTCAACAACACTTAAGCCTTCTATATTAGAATCATATCTGTAAGCTTTCTCCTTTAGCTTTGCATTCACTCACACACATGTATGTTTATGATTCACCTCTTTCTGTATGTTCCTTTTGCATATACTTGTACTCCTCGATAATTTTTTTGACTATGTACTTCATTAAAATAGGTAATTCTTGTTTTACCATTTTCCATCACTATCATAGATCTTAGGATTTACAATCAAGTTCAACTCAATTCATTGTATATGTTCATCTTCTTGATCATCCTCTAGAAAATTCTTTGGAATTCATCTCTTAGGTCTTTACCTAGTCCTCTCCTTAAATTTAATCTAACTCATCAATCTTATATTCAACATAGTTTACATCTCCCAAGAAATCAACTATGTCGGCTTGATCTTCACGATTTCCTCAAATTCATTCTCAAATTATCACTCAACAATTTCTAAATTATGATGCTCTGTCATCACTGAATTACTTAGTCACTATAAAGATTTATGGCTCAACATCAACTATCTTGCTAGGTCGATGCTAATGCTTGATCAATACTAGATTTTCTAGGCACTAGTTGTAGCTTGGTTGACACTAGCATCACTTGACATTCCTTACCCTTTACTCCATTGCTCAGCTTGGCTTAGCTTTCTTGACATAAACAATCACTTTGCTTTATCATAGTCTATCTAATCAAATATCCATTGTAACTCCCTTTGCATAACTCAACCTTTCCTCTAGGTGCTATTGTTATGATCAACTTCTTAAAGCCTCTTCATTAATCAAATAGATATGACATTTAGCTTAGGTAGCAATATGTCTTATCAATAGATTTGACATCAATGACAAAACAAGAATTGTTCCAATTGTAAGTTTCCAACAATCTCCCTCTTTGGCATTGATGGAAACATCTCAAACATCTCAATACTATTAATAGCTTAGTTCCATACAATCTAAAAGATTTTACTATCACTCGGATTCTTCTTTTTTTATTTTCTCCCTCTTAAATGATAAATCACCCTCTCTGATAAATCTCTCTCTTTTGTGGGTTCTCTTACTTTGACAATAATCTTTTCATACTCTTTCTTTCTTATTTATCCCTTCATCTCAGTAATATTCTCCCTCTTTCTTTAGTATCTCTCCTTCTTTTTGTATATTCTTCCTCTATCTATATACTCTCCCTCTTTGACAATAATACCAAAGATACTTAGGTTTTTGAGCTTCAAATTCTTCATACATCTAAATTATGTAGATTTTGCATGTCTAGCTAATTCCTATCATATGTCTATGACTAATTTAGTACGTTGTATCAGACTATCTACCTTAGACATGTCCCAAAGTAGAGTTGTATTACATCATTGTGTAGGATATTTTGATTAGCACATGTGATGCAATGCACCTTGTCTTCTTAAGTAGCTTTTTTTAGGGGAATCACCCCTAGTTTACCTCTAAGATATTCTTGAGAATCTTTAAGTAAGGATTTTGTGAGTATGTCAGCAATCTATTACTTGGTATTCACATATTCTACCTTCACTTCTTTGTCTTGAACCAATTCTTGTAAGTAGTGATACTTGATAGCAATGTGCTTTGTCTTAGTGTGCATCATTGGATTCTTTGAAATGTTGATAGCACTTGTGTTATCACAATAGATAACTACTGGATCTGTAATTTCTTCTTTCATTCCTTCTAGTAATTGTTTTATCCATATTATGTTTGAACAATTCTTTGCAACTGCCACATACTCAGCTTTAGCTCTTGACTGGGAAATACAATTATGCCTCTTGTTTGTCCATGACACGATTCTCTTTCCTAGAAAGAATGCACCTCCACTAGTGCTTTTTCTATCATCATTATTTCCTTCCCAATCTAAGTCAGTGAAGACCTTCAGTTCAAATCTATCACTTCTTTTGTAATATAATCCATAGTCTTTTGTACCTTTCAAATATCTAATTATCCTTTTTATAGACATCATGTGATTCTCTTTAGGATTTTTTGAAAATCTAGTGACTATCCCAACTACCAAAGCAATATCTGGTCTATTGTGAACAACATATTGTAGTTTTCTAATCATGGCTCTATATAAGGTCTGGTTCACTTCAATAGAATCATCATTCTTAGATAGCTTATGTCCTATAGACATAGATGTACTCATTGGCCTTGAATCTTCCATATCAAAAGTCTTTAGTATCTCCTTGATGTATTTGGATTGTGTAATGAAAATACCAAACTTCATTTGATAAACTTGTAATCCAACAAAGAATTTGATTTCGCCAAACATAGACATTTCAAATTCCTTCTTCATTTCATCAGCAAATGATTTTCATAATGCTTCTCTTCCTCCAAATATAATATCATCAACAAATATTTTAGATAACAGAACTTCATTATTCTTACTATTCTTCCAATATAAATTATTGTTATCATTTTTCCTTTCAAAACCAATGTTCACCAAATAGTTATATAATCTTTCATACCATGTTATATAATCTAGAAAGGGCTTTGTTTAGTTTACATACCATGTTCTTCTTGTCTGGATCTACAAATCCTTCAGGTTGTTCAATGTACACTTCTTCCTCTTGTATACCATTCTAAAATGCATATTTGACATCCATTTTATATACTTTGAAATTATTTTAGGCTAAATATGCAAGCAAAGTTTTGACTCCTTCAAGTCTTACCATAGAAGCAAAAGTTTCTCCATAATCAACTCCTTCTTGTGCATATCCTTTGCATACTAATCTTAACTTGTTTCTTATTACTTCACCATTCTTATTGAATTTGTTCCTAAAAACCCATTTTGTTCCAATTACATTTTTGTCTTTAGGTCTTGGCATTAAAGTCCAAGTATTGTTCTTCTCAATCTAGTCAATTTCTTTGTTCATTGCCTGAATCTAATCTTCATTGTCTAAAGTATCTTTTACTATTTTGTGCTCAAATTCACAAAGTAAGCATATGTCATCTTTGAGTCTTCTTCTTCTTTTCATAACACTTGATTCAACATCTCCAATGATTTGTTTAGATTTATGATGTCTTCTCACATGTTTTTCTAGTACGAGTATTTTCCTTCTTGGTTCTTCTATAGGTTCATCTAGAAAAATAATATTAGGCTCATTTGCTCTTTCTTGTTCAAGTTTAGGTTCATGTTCTACATTCTCAACATTTTCTATATGATGGTTGACATTTCCTTTCTATCACTTGGCATCTTCAGTCTATTTCTTGACACCTAATCTTTGTTGCTCGACAATTTGTATTTGCACTCCATCATTTCCAATCTCATGGGAACTTGCAACTTGATTTTCTTGTACATTTTGAGTGTTGGGAGCATCATCATCCATATAGATGAGTGTATTGTAGCCTTTAGTTCTTCATTACATGAAGTATCACTTCTTTCTACAAACTCGTCAATTTTTACATTTTCACTTTCCACAACTTTGTTAGTGTTAGAGTTAAAATACTTATAAGCTTTACTCTTTGTGGAATATCCTAGGAATATAACTTCATCACTCTTTGCATCAAGTTTTTCATTCCTATGATCTTTTAGTATATAGCATTTGCTTCCAAATATTTTGAAATATTTGAGATTAGGAGCATAACCATACCATAGTTCAAAAGGTGTAGCATTTTGTACCTTTCTTGACTTGTACTCTATTCAGGGTACAGACACCAATACTCACTGCTTCTCTCCAATATGTCTTTGATACACTCTTCTCCATCATTAATGTTTTTGCATAGTCCATTATTGATTTGTTTCTCCTTTTAGCTATTCCATTTTGAGGAGGGGTCCTTGGTACTAACATTTGTCTTTTAATTCCTTTGTCATTGTAGAATGTATTGAACACATTTGAAATAAATTCACCACCTCCATTAGATCTCAAGCACTTTAGACTCTTCCCTATTTCTTTTTCAACTCTAGCTAAATACAACTTAAATAATTGAAAAGCATCATATTTATCTTTAAGAAACATCACACTCATTATCCTAGAGTAGTCATCAAAAAGTAGAATGAAATACTTATCTCCACAATAACTTTGAACATCAATGGGTCCACATAGGTCAGTATGAACCAATTCCAAAATATTATTTGCAGTGTATGTTTTTCTCTTAAAACTAGACTTGGTCATTTTTTCCAATTGACATTGTTTACACATAGCATTGTTAGGCTTCTTTAGTTTAGGAAAACCTCTTACTTTTTTCATCTTACTGATATTCACCAAATTGTCAAAATTCACATGACATAATCTTTTGTACCATAACCAAAAAATTTCTTGTTGTACAAAAAAACATGTCTCATTTGATAAATCTAGAAAGAACAAGTTACTTTTGTCTGCTCATTAGTTCCAATTAGCTAACCATCAATGTCATGTATCTTGGCCTTCATATTGTGAAATTCAACTTTGTAACCTGATTTGTTCAACTGTGAAACACTCAACAAGTAATAGTTTAAGTCCTTCAACCTAGTAAACATTGTCACATGTTATCTTGTCAGTCAGTTGAATAGTGCCTTTACCTTTACAACACATGGGATATCATTACCAAATTTAACACATCCACCTTTATATGGACCAATATTTTCAAATTTATCTTTATCCCCAGTCATATGAGAACATCCACAATTAATTATCTATTTGTCACTTTGTTCACATAAGAGATTAATGTAGTTTTCTCATCTCCATTAGAATCTTCTTCCATAGCAACATAGACAACTTCATCAGCATTACTCTCAGATTCATTATCAGTTTCTTCTTTAGTAATATAACAAGATTTATTACCTTTGTCATCCTTGCTTCTTTGTATTCTTTGTCATCTCTTCTTCCTTTGTACTTGCTTTCATTTCTTTCATACTTATCCTCTCTATTAAGACATCTAACAACAATATGACCAACTTTATTGCATGAAAAACAAATGATAGGTAATTTACCTTTGTATTTACCTATTCTTCTTCCAAATATTTTTGCAATGAGGGCTTCAAGTTCATCAATCTCATCATTAGAACTATCATTTTCACTTTTCACATGTTTACCTTTTCTTTTGCTAAGAACTAGTTGTGACTTGAAGGTAGATTCAATAGTAGTAGGTGTGTAGTTATCAAAATTGGACATTTCAAAAGCAATAAGTCTACCAATTACACCTTCTAAGGTCAAATTGTTACCTGGTGTGCACCTCATTTCTTGGATTGTAGAGACTCTAATAGCTTAGATAGCGAGTATAGTCCTCAATACCTTACTTATCATAGTTTCATCCTTGATTTCTCCATTTGCACCACGAATAGCATTAAAAACCTCTTTGACTCTTGTGTAGTATTACATTAAGTTCACACCTTCCATCATTCTCATGTCATCAAATTTTCCTCTCAAGCTTTTTGATTTGGCTCTTAGGACATTGTCATCACCTCCATATATGGTCTTTAATTTGTCCCACATCTTCTTTGCACTGTCACAATCTTCTAAGTCATCAAACTCAACATAGCTTAGGGATGAGGCAATCTCCAACATTTAAAGGTCTTCCATGTAGGAAAGTTCTCCTTGTTCAGCTTTGGTACATCTCTCTTCTGAGTCATGATCTTTGGATTTATGTACCTTCAAACTTTTCTATGTAAGCACTGAGTTCTAATACCAATTATTAGAAATGTTTAGAATAACTAGGGGGTGAATCAATTACTCAAGTTCCTTAAGTACCACTTGAACAATTGAAACACAAACACTCATTATTCTACTTATCATGTTGTTGCTCGGTCTCTACTATAAAAATGTCTTAAATATAACTTGCTTCACATAATGAAACCATTATCAAATGTAAAAAATATAAAGCAGTCAACAGAGATTTGACAATAGGATTTTACATGGAAACCCAATTTGGAAAAAACCATTAGCAACATGTCACTATTTTTTACTCTTTCAAAGTGAGCCCTATTAGGAGCCAATATTGTTAAAGGTTACAAAACACACTGTTAAATGTGACCTTGTTAAAGGATTTAATCACCCTGTTAGAAGTAGCCTTGTCAGAGGACTTTGATCATTCCATTTAGAATGTCACCTTGCTAAAGGATTTATACATAATATTAAGTCTTCAAATTACTGTTAGGTCAACCTCTATTAAAACAATTTCAATATAAATTGTTTACAATGATTAGAAAGAAAATAATAGGTTTTGATCTATGTGATTACAACTCACTTTTACAGGTTCAAAACTATGTTTGGTCCTTATGTTGACTCACTAATAAGCCTTCCATTGTCATCTCTAGTCTTGATTTGCTTGGAAACCCTTCAAGTAATCAATCCAGTCTTCTCAACAACACTTAAGCCTTTTGCTCAAATCCACTTATCAATATTAGCATCATCTCTGCAAGCTTTATCCTTTAGCTTCACATTCACTCACACACTTGTGTGTTTTTTATCCACATCTATCTATATGTGCCTTTTTCATATACTTACACTCCTCGATAATTTTTTTGGAATTATACCTCTTTAAATAGGCAATTCTTGCTTTACCATTTTCCATGAGCACTATAGATCTTAGGGTTTACAATCAAGTTCAACTTGATTCATTGTATTTGTCCATATTCTTGATCATCCTCTAGAAACTTCTCTAGAATCCCTCTATTAAGTTTTTACCTAATCCTCTCCTTGAATTTAATAATCTAACTCATCAATCTTATCTTCAACATGGTTTACATCTCCTAAGAAATCAATTGTGTCGACTTGATCTTCACAATTTCCTTGAACTCATTCTCATACTATCATTCGGCAATCTCTAAATTCTAACACTCAGTCACTAAATTACTCAATCATTGTAAGGCTTTATGGCTCAACATCAACTATCTTGCTCGGTCGATGCTAATGCCTGGTCAGCACTAGATTTGCTTGACGCTAACTGTAGCTTGGCTAACACTAGCATCACTTGACATTCCTTAGCTTTTTACTCTATTGCTTAACTTGGCTTAGCTTTCTTGACATAAACAATCACTTTGCTTTATCATAGTCTATCTAATCAAATTTCCATTGTAACTCCCTTTTCATAACTCAACCTTTCCTCTAGGTGCTATTGTTATGACCAACTTCTCAAACCCTCTTCATCAATCAAATAGATATGACATTTAGATTAGGTAGCAATATGTCCTATTAATAGATTTGACATTTATGACAAAACAAAAATTGTTCCATTTGTAAGTTGTCAACAATATCTTAATCCTTAACAAAAATTGTTCCATTTGTAAGTTGTCAACAATATCTTAATCCTTAACAAAAATAATAATAGCCTATGTTTATCATTGCTTCCAAGGATATTTGGGCGAGGCATTATAAATTATATAAGAGTTAGATCAAGTTTAAATTTTAATTTTTGTCCTACCCAAATTTTGGCATAGACTAATATTCATGATATTTGTAGAATAATAAGTGATAATTGAATATAGTAAGGGTCATTCTCATGTGTCACCATGCTAGCATTTAAGAGAAAAATTTATTACCACTCAAAGTAATAATTATGACAACTACAAAGCTTTCCTAAACACTAAGTTCAAGATTTTTATCTATTTTTTTCTATCTCCATAGTAAGGGTTCCTAGTGTGAGGGTTCTCTAGATTATGTCAATCTAGAGTACTCAAGATATTTTGAGTAAGAAATTAAGATGGGTAGTGACATAGTGTTGGTGAAGCCTCTTAAAATTGATGATTACATGTGGAAAAAACCTTGCACATGGTCAGTAATTAAGGAAGGTGGCATGCTTCCTTTCATGGAGGCAATGGAAGGGCATGATGAAATTTGCTTGACCCAGTTCATCAACTCTTGAAATGAAAAGAAAGTTAAAATAAATGGAATTACTTTCCAAATCAATGAGGAGATTATCCCAATGGCAACTAATTTTTCCTTGCAGAGAAATAGCAGAAGGTCACCAAGGTTTTAGATTAAACTACTCTCAACATCTTATTCAAGAAGGATGAACCCCTGATCAAGCACATATGGGGGTTTAATCAAGAAGAGTTGCTTGAGCCGTGGGATGAGGTATGTCTCTTGATAATGAAGTATCTCACTTTTGAGGTATATTTTATTTTTTAATTTATATTTTATATAATATTATATATATTATTATATTATGTGATAATTAATATATATATTAAATATATAAATAATTTAATTAATATATAATTTAATAAAAATAGAAAATGACTCCTCCCGGGTTAATGTTGCCTACTTAGATGAGAGCTTCAACACACACACAAAATTTGTTGTTAAGGTTATGCACACAACAACTATTATGATGCAACTCCTACAACATGATAAAGAGAATGTGACACTAAAGAGTGCAGATTCTAAGAAATTTTATGAATTTTTGGTTGATAATTTGACAAGGATCCTCCTACCATGGTCAAGGAAGGATTTGGAAAAAAAATAGTATGTTTATTTATTGTGCTTTGTTTATAGTGTTGTGGATATGTTGTAGTGTCCTAGCTATGAATGCTCTAGATTGGTCTATTAGATAACTGGTGGGGTGAATCAATTATGTCCAACTATCCTATAGGCCTTTCAAACACTTTAGCACCAATTCAACTTCATAAAAATCAATAGAAATAACTTGATGATCTCATTCAACTTCATAACTCAATCTTGTAATCAATTTACTTCAAACTATTATCTCACTATTTTTGTAAGTATTGATAATCATAAATATAACTTATCTTTTACCTTACTATTACTTAGCTTTTACTTAACATTTACTAAGTTATAGTATTAAGTAAATACCATGAAAATAAACTTTCAATAAAACATTCACACATTTGACACCGTGATTTAATGTGGAAACCCTATAAAGGGAAAAACCACCTCGGACTGACAACCCAAATAATTTCACTCTTTTGAAGTGAGCTCTGTTACAAGCTAACCTTGTTAAAGGTTTACATGCACATTTTCAGTGTGACCTTGTTAGAGAGTTTTAACATAAAGATCATGTAGACTTTATCACTCTGTGACTCTGTCTAAAGAGTAGTCTTCTCTAAAGGACTTACAAAAATCTCTAATCAATGTTACCATATAGTATTTCATGGACTTGTTAGGTCCACTCAGTTAAGAGATTTTTATACTACAATGGTAAGAAAGTAATAATCAAATGATCTATAAGATTTGAACTTTATGCTCTGTCTTCTTCATCTTCTAATCTATATTTGGATGATTCACTTCCTCACACTTTCACTTTTCTCTAAATCCACTTGATCTTCCTTCAACTTTGCTTGGTTCACCATGCTTCTTTCCTTCTCCTTGCTTTGCACAAATCTCCAACTCAACAATATTGATTAACAATCAAAAACTTGTTCCAACATCTCCTTAAATAGTAAACTCTCCACTTCTAGATTCTTCCAGGTTTTCTCACTTAATCACATCCATTGATCTCAAATTCAATGGATTTAGTCACTTAGAAAATAGAACTTTCATTGAACTTTGTGCTCATCCTTGTCTTACTTAAATCTCCATCATCATATCTTCATTGTACTTTTCCAGTCATAGATCTTGTAACAAACTTTGACTTTAGCCTTTGAAATTCTCAAGCATTCTTTATTTTCACCATAAGTCAACCTTAGATTACATCTTTCTTAATTGTTCTTCCATCTCATACTCGATGAACATTACAATTCAATCAGGCAATACATCACTTGGTTAACATATTATTACTCAATTAACACTAAACTTCAATTTATCTTTTCTGAATGCTCAGTTAATATTGTACTCCTTATTTCACCTTGTCATTTGGTGTAGCTTGTATAGCTCAGTGAATACATAGACTTTGTAAGTACATGATTCTAAATCAATCAAACCAAAATTACATTATCACTTTCCAACTCACTCAAGTGCCCATTGAATACAATACTTATCAAATATGTCATCATCATACTTTCTTCAAATCCTCTTCATCAATCAAATGATATGACACTTTATTAAATTAGCATAATGTCTAGCCAACTAAGACTTTGACATCAATGACAACATAACTGATATAACTCTTTTACATACATTCATAGCATTCTCAGTTACATCATCAGTTGGGGCTCATAATCTCCCCCTTTGTCATTGATGGAAATTCATAAGCATATGATTTATATTTAAAAACATTACATAAGATAATCAAATGTATGTATTGACAACACTACAACTTTTAAGTTCTTTGACTTCATTTAGGTTCTTTGCAACAAAATTCATCATCAAGTGTACTCAATCTATAGCTTCTACAACATCAATCTTCAACATTTCTCCCCCTTGGGATATGTCTCTTTATGTTTAGCAGTATCTTCATTCTTCTATATTAGCTCTTTGATTCTCTCCTTAACTCTCTCTTTGGTTATACTTTCCCATAGTATATCACTCCCTTACTCATTCTCTCCCCCTTTGATGATAATGCCAAAGGTGACTATAAGTTCCAAGGTAAAAATTATATAACCTTATAGTCATATCCTATATGTTTCATGCATTGCTTACATTAGTTTCATTACAACCATTTTTACAACTTCAAAAATGCTCCTAAAGTGTGAACTCTTACATAAAATCCACAAAGATATTTATGTTCATCCATGAATTGATGCAACATGCATCTTCACTCAATGAATTTTGGATAGGGGAAGGATCCCCAATTTACCTCTTAGATACTCAAAAGCATCTTTAAGCAATGTCTTAGTAAATATGTCTACAATGTTATCCTTAGACTTCACATATTCAAGCATTAGTTGTTTATCTTGCACTTTCTCCCTCAACTAGTGATACTTGATTGATATTTGCTTTTTCTTTGCATGAATCACTAGATTCTTTGATATGTTTATTGTACTAGTGTTATCACAATAAATAGTAACAAGCTGAGTTATCTCTTATTGCATTTCTTCCAATAATTTCTTAATCCAAACAATATTATAATAATTAATTACAACAACAACATAATCAGCTTCTATAGCAGATTGTAAAATGCAACTCTATATCTTGCTTAAACATGTTATCAATCTTTCTCCTAAAAAGAATGCTCCACCACTTGTTCCTTTTCTATCATCAACATTACCAACCCAATCAACATCAATATAGACTTTAAGAGTTGTAGTGCCTCTCCCATTTGACTTGTGTAAGTCATCCCAATGGATGTGACCTTGTTGATCTCTCCTTGAGAAGGGATCATGATTGTGACCATGAGTAGTTTACACCATTGAGGTGATTGGATTTATGTTCTGTATCTATTGCTTTGATTATGCTTTGGTTGATTTATGAGATTATGATGTGATTTATGGTTCAGTGAGGTTTGTGCAAGTGGTTACTAGGATTGATGTGGTATCATGATGTTATTTTGTGATTTCTCTGATATGTGTGCAGAGATTGCACTATGTACTATCACCATGCTACATTGGACTAGGTTCCTGTAGCAGTGGTTAGTCATGTTTATGACTATGTTCACTTATGTGTTTTAAGTGCTTTTTATGTTGTTTAAAAAACCATTATTAATTGTTTAAATTATAAGAAATGGATTGTCCATGTTGGATTCATTGATTTTGTGTTGTGGACATTTACCTTGTTATATTCTGATCCGAGAGATGCTTATAACTCATGCTATGTTTACTTTTGAGATGACTCAAGGGTCAAATGTCATACCTTGATTTTAGTATCATAGATTTTAGACTATTGTGTTGTTCAGTTGATCATATTGCATGATGATGCCATTTTGAGATGATAGTGTGCTTTATGATGATATTTGGTTATTTGGTATTTGGATGTATCTCTGATTATGTTATGTGAAGGATTTAATTCTATGGTTATTTACTTCATTCTTGCATTGTTATGATTTATGTGAATGTGAGTGATGTAAATACATTATTTCAATATAATTAAACAAATGGTTAAAATAGGTGATTTAATGCATTTATTGCTTCAGCTATGTTATTATATGCAATTGCACATGATCATGTTGTTTAGTGTGCAAGATTTATATCCTTGGTAGTGGCACATGGAGTAATGATTCAACTATTCATATTTTACCAATGTTGTCCCTATATGGTTGACGTATCCTTATTTTAATTGTTTAATCAAACCTTTCAATGATTATTAAATTTGAATTTATTTGCATTATGTGATTAGACCAGTGAGCGTGCCTATGCATTTAGAGTTTCGCACTGTCACGAAAGTTGTGAAGGAGATTTCTGTGTCTATTGGGTTTTCGGGCTTTTTAATTGATTTATTTAAATTTTTGGCAGCTTTTCCATAGATGAATTCCTACTTCTAGGAATAGCCTATTTTTGTTTGGGTTGATTCAGGGTTTAACTAGGTTGGTTAATTATTTGCCCTAATTGATTATTCACTCGAAAAGTGAATAAATATCCAAACAGGAATTTAATTCCTCACTTCTCACTTTTGAATTAGAAAGTTTGAGAGTAAAATGCAAAATCATCTTCATGAGGATTTACTATTTTGTTCATTGTGGGAGCTAGGTGTGGAATCGTTGTGAGGTTGAGCTCATTGGATCAAGCTCAGGGAGACCTTGGATTGTTGCAATTTCTAGCTACTTCTGCATGGTTTTTATTTTGTGGTTCTGATTCTCATTTTTTCCTTTTGGCTATCAGGTAGGGCTCTCTGTTTATTTGTTTCTGCTCTGTTTCAACTTATGTTTTTGGTAGCCATTTGTTAGGAGGCTAAGAACTAGTGTCCCCCTCCATTTCTATTTGTTGGTTCTACCCAATTGGTCGAGTATAAACATTTTCCCTATTTTTGAGATGAGAGTTTGGGGTTTTGAGCCGTTATGCTGGTCGTTTTTGCATACAGTGTCCGAACTCATTTATTTTTGGATTTTTTGGGGGTTTTTACCTCATTTTGTGTGCCACCTTATTTTTTTGGGTTTTCTTGGCATGATGTTGGTTGCAGACTTGGTTTATCTGTAGGATGTCAGTCAAAGCATTGTTGCACTTTTATGTTTGCATTGAGATGTGTGCTACATCTGTACTCCCAACTTTGTGTTCGATTGAGTGATTTTATACCTAGTGTCATGGTTTCTTTTAGACCTTTGTTCTTATTTCATGGACACTAAGATTTGTGTAAAATCAGTGAGTTCATGATGTTTGGTCTTGTTGCATCATTAGGATTTGTGTAGAATCCATACTCCTAGATTGAGGCCAATTGAGTGATGTATGGTTTAATTGTCCTTGGGATTCATGTAGAATCCATCCTCCTAAGTTGTTTTTGGTTGAGTGATCTTTTGCATTATGTTCTCATCCAGTCCTTGTGTTATGATCTTCATGATGGTAGTGTGCCACACATGAGTATGTGCGTGTACATTTGTTGGGTGACTTGTGAGGGCCAATCGTCCATGGTACTTTTGGAAGTTATGATCATTGGGATTGGGTTAGGAATTTGCATGCCTACGAGCACTCATCATTAGATGAGCATGGGTAGGGTAGGGTAGCATATGGAGAGGGCTTCTATCTGGTAGCCTGGTGATAATTGTGCCAAGAGGGTTGGCAAAGGAAGTTTTAAATAAATGATAACTAAATAAAAATGTGAGTGGTAATAAAACTTAAGATAATTAAAAATGGATTGTATGCCTTCTATTGGGGAGAGCAGCTACCACTACTAGCTTGGGCTTGTTGATGCCAAGCGACTCTCCATGATGTCAACCCCTACTTAGTAGCCCTTTGAGTGTCTGACCAGGACTTGTAGTTTAGACATTGTCTATGTCTTGGATTCAGACATCATATTGTCTGGCATGTGTGTTAGCCATGGAAATTTTCTTTATGTATGTTTGTGGTTGGATCATTATCTCCATCAGCATGGTGGGTGTGGACCTACGAGGGAACGCGTAGCTACCTACACCACTACTAGGGACCAATGTACAGAGATGGTCTTTTGTCCTAGTGAAACTATTGCTAGATGTTTTCACTTGGTACTTTAGGTTCTAGAGTATGTTTTCTTATGATTTATGCTTTTATTAGAATGCATGTATATCATGTTTAGATGATGCTAGTTACTGTTACATTTCCTTATTATGATGATTAGCATGTGATAGGTGATGTTATCTACTTTGTAGGATTATCTTATGCTTTACTTCTAACATGTTAGATTTCCTTATGCTTATGTTGTAGCATGTTTTAGTAGTGGCATCCCTATTATGATAGTACCGATGATTTGATTGGTGGCTTGGGATGTTATGCACGGGGGATGGCTAGGACCCATGATGGTCTTATGATGCTATTGACAGTTGGGAGGAATCGCGTACTTGGTTTGGTTGCTCAGTTATTGTGATGTTATTTATGTATATTGTGATGTTTCTTTCAGTATGTTCTTTTACTGCCTTGGTTTAGATGGATATATTTTCTTCTTTCTTGTTTCATGGCATCTTATTGTTTATGCACTCAAGTGTTTGTTCCTCAATCTACGTGGATTCGGTACTCCTTGATGTGGAGGTTTGATTTCTCATTTTGTCCCTTGTTTTGGCCCTTAGAGTAATTCTCTATTTCTTTGGGTGACCATGCATCAGCATTGGGTGATACTTTAAAGTATCACATGTCCAAAGGAGAAGAATCATGCAATATTGGAAAGTATCGCATGCCCTTGTAAACTCTCTTGTGCGACACTCTATCATATTGCACACTCCTTGTAAAAAGGTCATATGATACTAGTAAAGTATCACACACCTTCATGAGAAGTTCATCCAAACCCTGATTGTATCACAGGCATTCATTAGAAAGATCATATGATACTGGAAAGTATCGTATTGTGCTAATTGGAAGTATCGCCTAAGTTTTGGAAAAACTTGTCCAGGTGGATAGCAAGCACTTTTCGGGTTGATTGGAAGTTTCTTGGAGGTATTTTGGACACCCTTTATGGTGTTCTTAAATACATTGGAATCACATTTTGAATTTGGTTGGTTATCAGATTCGCATTTGTTTGTGTCCTTCTGTGGTTAGTCGTTTTGTTTGGTCAGTGGCATTTGGAGATCCGTTGGTTGTGGGGAGTGTTGGTAAAGTCTTCCATTGTGATCTATGTGATCCATGTATGATGTTGTCATGTGCATTCATACTTGCAAAAAAAAAAAAAAAACCTGGTTTGAATTGAATCCTTGTTCCAAGGATCTTTAGGCGGGGCATTACATCTAGTATCAAAGTGCATGTTCAAACATTGGGATCTCTACATATATGTTGCCCATATGGTTGTTGTTGTATTGTGTGAGTGTGAGTGTCTTGGGGAGAGCTTGTGATATCTGTTGCTTTGGTATCTACTTATGATGGACTTGCTTGTCTAGTAGATGTAACTGGATCAGTGTGAGGAGAAGGAAGTGAGTCTTCCTAGTTTTGTAGATGGAATCGATGTGCCTTTGCTTGCTTGTGTGACACTTTTGGATGGAACCATTAATTGGTGTCCATGTGTTGGCTTTGACTGCCTCTTTTGTTTCTCCTTATGGAGTAAGGTGCCCTATTTTCTCTGAGTTGTAAGTGAATAAATGAATCTTATTTGTGATTCTATGTTATGTTGTTATAGTAATGAGATGGTTCTTTTGATTAAAAAATGAGTGTTTATTATGAATCATTGCAAAGAAGTAGGTTTTGTATTATATCCTTGGGTTAATGACTTAAGTCCCTAATCTGAATGCTTATAATTTTATGAAAATTGCATTAAATTGATGGATATCTAAATGTTTCATTGCATGGAAATTATTGTTGTCTGCATATGCATGAGGTTATTGATGGTATATTGCTTGATGTGTATGAGTATGTTCTCTAATACTGTTGGATGATGTATTCCTTAGCATTGTGTGGTGATTTATCCCTCTTGTGTGACTGTTATTAGTCATCACATGTAATGTTATTTGATTGATGCCTTATTTTATTTGGCTAGAGGTATTTTCCTCATGTTCTTGGGCTAGCATTGGTTTTTAGTATTTTCCTCTCTTGGAGTAGTCATCAAATTTTCTCTATCACTCTCTTTTGTGGTGGTTGTCACACTTGAATTATTTTTGAAATGAGCTCTTTTGTGATTTATTATTGGAATTAACATTCCCCATTTGGACTTTTGTTTTGGTTCATGATGACTATTCTGAATGTGTTTTACTAGTACCCAGTTATGCATTGTGACTCTACCATGTTCATCTGGAACCTCTGGTAGTACATATAAGGGATAATATCATAGAGAACATGCTAGTATATTTTGATAGATTTCAAGTTTTTAATGTAATTGAATGGTTTAAAATATAAGTAAAATAATGTTATTCTTGAAAGAAATTGAAAGATGTGCACTTATTTTATGGGAAGTGTCTCTTGGACCCTTGCTTTGAAAACCTTTCAGTTTAATTGTGCATTAGTGCTTATGTTATGTTTAATTAATGAAATTATGAAAGAGAATTAATGATGGTTTTAGTGTGTGAACTACCTTTTATTCCATCTCTTGTGTTGCTTGGGCATGTGTGCTCTTGAATGGCTTTGGACGTTCTATCCATTGCTTTTCTTGGTAACTAAGACTATTGTTTTTGCCTTTGTTGTTTTGTCTTGAGTGGTGAATCAAACTCCTAAGTCTTAGGACTCTCTAAGCTCCATCATGTTGTAGGCCTTGTAGATATCTTTCTAATTCTTTTCAAATGGATTTGATTGAAGTTCAGACGTGAAAGTTATGGCCTCCAGAGTGAAGGTAATTTTTGTATTGTTTTGAAATTTCATGCAAGAAAATGGTGGTCATGCACTTTCTCACCTGGTTCAGTGAGAAACTTCACACGAGATTGTGTTAATACAAAATGTTTTCTTAGGGAACAACAAGCATCTTGTTCGCACTTCTGGAGTTGAAGATCGATGTTCCAAGTACCCTTTATTAAGTAAAGGCCAATTCAATCATGACATCACATTTATGGCCATTGGAGAAGTTTAACTTTTCATGTTATTCTTAATGGAAGAGTTATCTAGCCTTCATAATCTATGAGGTACTTGTTGGGATTCGTGCTTGGATTTGTATGTTTCCTATAGTACTAACCCACCCTTGTGAGGTAAAGTGTGGTTTGTGAGCATTCCTTGTTTGTGGTGGATGTTGCCTTGTCATTTCAGAGTGACTCAATCTTTTAATGAGTCTAAGATCCACCTTTTGGATTTTGACTTTAGCGCATCTTTGTCTCCTTTTCTCTCTTGAGAAAGTGGGTTAGTGTGGTTATTCCATTAGCCTAGTTAGTGTTGTTTGAGTATGTTGATGGTTGGTGGGATTGTAAGTTCCCTAACACATCTTGGGCTAGTATAGTGTAGAGGTTGAGAGAGACTCCCTTTTTGTCCTAATACTCAATAGTATCTTTCTCTTAATTTTATATCTTAATGTGGTTTGTCTCAGTCAAGTTTCTCTTTAACAATTGACTTGAGGCTAGAAATTGAGTTTAGCAGAAGGTTGGGTGTAGTATTCCCAACATGTTGTTGGAGGGGCATGGTATCGTTGGACACATGTTACCATCTTGTGAGTTGGTATGAAGTATTACATGATTTGTCTAGTAGTGAAATTCCTTGTAACCTTGTGGAAGGTGTTATCTTGTCTGGTTAGGTTGTGTAACCCTAGTTCCTAGTGGTAGTTAAGCTTTTGTACTTTGAAGATGCATTGTGCTCCTACACTTGGTGGTTAGTGGTGGTGATTTTTCCTTGGAGTTTGTAATTTTGTTAGTAAACCATCATCCTCTTTGTTCGAAGGATGAGTTTATGTGGATTCAAGGATGCTCATGTGTGACATGATGGTATTCTTGGGAATTTTGGGATGATTATTCCCCATGATTCCAACTCTTGTTGGAAGTGTGTAGTGTTTTTAACCTTATTTTATGGTCACATAGTAGGTGCATGTTTAGTTGGGCACCTATTGACAAGGTAGAGTGACTTTTTCCTTACCTTGTATTGTTGAATTTATGGCTAGATGGGTTTTTTCCTGAAGCATAGGGGATTCCTTGTTGGAAGACCTTGTGTTAGTGTGACACCTATTCTCTCATGGTTAACCTATGTGGGGGTTGACATGACGATTTGAGAATGTTGGAGTGATTTGGATTTGACCTTTGGAGAGTTTGTTGAGTCATTCCTATTGCTCGGTTTGATTTTTCTCTTGGTGTGTTTGGTTCTACTCTTGGATTGCAAGCTTCCAAGAGTAAGCCTAGTCTTTGGGGGGGATGATGTAGTGCCTCTCCCATTTGACTTATGTAAGTCATCCCGATGGATGCGACCTTGTTGATCTCTCCTTGAGAAGGGATCATGATTGTGACCATGAGTGGTCTACACCATTGAGGGATTGGATTTATGTTATGTATTTGTTGCTTTGATTATGCCTTGGTTGATTTTTGAGATTATGATGTGATTTATGGTTCACTAAGGTTTGTGCTAGTGGTTACCAGGATCAATGTGGTATCATGATGTTATTTTATGATTTCCCTGAGATGTGTACAGAGATTGCACTGTGTACTATTACCATAATACATTGGACTAGGTTCCTCTAGCAGATGTTAGTCATATTTATGATGTGTTCACTTATGTGTTTTAAGTGGCTTTTATGTTGTTTAAAAAACCATTATTAATTGATTAAATTATTAGAAATGGATTGTCCATGTTGGATTCATTGATTTTGTGTTGCAGACATTTACCTTGTTATATTCTTATCTGAGAGATGCTTGTAACTCATGTTTACTTTTGAGATGACTCAAAGGTCAAATGTCATACCTTGATTCCAGTATCATAGATGTTAGACTACTATGTTGTTCAGTTGGTCATATTACATGATGATGCCATTTTGAGATGATAGTGTGCTTTATGATGATATCTAGTTATCTAGTATTTGGATGTATCTCTGGTTATGTTATGTGATGGAATTAATGCTATGGTTATTTACTTCATTCTTGTGTTGTTATGCTTAATGTGAACATGAGTAGTGTAAATAGATAATTTCAATATAATTAAATAAATGGTTAAATTAGGTGATTTAATGCATTTATTGCTTCGGCTATGTTATTATATGCAATTGCACTTGATCATGTTGTTTAGTGTGTAAGATTTATATCCCTGGGAGTGCCACATGGAGTAATGATTCAGCTATTCATATTTTACGAATGTTATCCCTGTATGGTCGATGTATCCTTATTTTAATTATTTAATTAAACCTTTTGGTGATTATTAAATTCAAATTCATTTGCATCATGTGATTAGACTAATGAGCATGCCTGTGCATTTAGAGTTTCGCATTGTCGCAAAAGTTGTTAAGGAGATTTTTGTGTTTATTGTGTTTTTGGGCTTTTTAATTGATTTATTTTAATTTCTGGCAGCATTTCCATATATGAATTTTTATTTCTAGGAATAGCCTCTTTTCCTTTGGGTCGATTTGGGGTTTAACTAGATTGGCTAGTTATTTGCCCTAATCGATTATTCACTCGAAAAGTGAATAAATATCCAAAAAGGAATTTAATTCCTCACTTCTCACTTTTGAATTAGAAAGTTTGAAAGTAAAACCCAAAATCCTCTTCATGAGGATTTACTATTTTGTTCATTATGGAGCTACGGGTGTGGGATTATTGTGAGGTTGAGCTCATTGGATCTAGCTTGGGGAGACCTTGGATTGTCGCATTTTTTGGCTACTTCTGCAGAGTTTTTATTTTGTGGTTCTAATTCTTGTTTTTCCATTTTAGATGTTAAGTAGGGCTCTCTCGTTTATTTGTTTCTACTCTCTTTTAGCTTTTTTTTTTGGTAGTCATTTATTAGGAGGCTGAGAACTAGTGTTCCCCTCTATTTCTGTTTCCTAGTTCTCCTCGGTTGGTCGGGTATGAACATTTTCCCTATTTTTGAGATGAGAGTTTAGGGTTTTGAGCTGTTATACTGGTTGTTACTGCATACAGTGTCTAAACTCAATTATTTTTAGATTTTCAGGAGTTTTGGTACCCAAAGGCCAAATGGGTTTTAATTTTGGAATTTTCCCAATTTTTGGGATTTTTACCTCATTTTGCATGCCACCCTATTTTCTCAAGCTTTCTTGGCATGATGTTGGTTGTGAACTTGGTTTATCCATAAGATGTCAATTAGACCATTGTTGCACATTTATGTTTGCATTGGGATGCATGTCGCATTTGTACTCTCGACTTTGTGTTTGGTTGAGTGATTTTACACCTAGTTTTATGGTTTCTTTTGGACCTTTGTTCTTGTTTCATGAACATTAGGATTCGTGTAGAATCCATACTCTCGAATTGAGGTTGGTTGAGTGAGTTCATGATGTTTGATCTTGTTGCATCATCGGGATTCGTGTAGAATCCATACTCCCAGATTGAGGCTGGTTGAGTGATTTCATGATATATGATTTTATTGTCTTTGGGATTCATATAGAATCTGTCCTCTTGAGTTATTTTTAGTTGAGTGATCTTTTACATTGTGTTCTCATCTAGTCCCTATTATTATGATCTTCATGATGGTAGTGCACCACACATGAGTATGTGTGTACATTTGTCGAGTGACTTGCGAGGCTCGATCCTCCATGGTAGTTTCGAAAGTTATGATCATTGGGGTTAGGTTGGGAATTTGCATGCCTATGAGCACTGATCATTGGATGAGCATGGGTAGGGTGTTGTTTAGTGTGGAGCCTGATCAATCCCCAAGTGGGAGATTATTAGATTGTGGTGACTGATCAGGAAAGTACTGTACATAAAATTCAAATTTTTTTGGGCCCTATTTTATCGAGATTTTGGGCTGACATGTAATTATTAATTATAACCCTAAAGCGGTTAAAATACTTGTATAAAAGGGCTTAGGGTTAGGGATTGTTTCATAATGTTGTGATGCAAAATTTGTTCTTGCGGCGATATTGAGCTGTAAGGGATTATAGATTGTAATCAGGTTGTAATCACTAGATCATAAAAATATTGGACTTGCTGTTTGGTGAATGTAGCCCAAGGATTGGGTGAACCACGTTAAATCTTGGTGCCTTGTGTTCTTTTCTTTTTGATCTATTAGTTTCTGTTATTGGTTATATTTGCATGTAATTGTTATTTTTGCTTGTGGTTTAATCCTAACAAGTGGTATCAGAGCCTAGTTGTTTTTCAGTTATCCTCTATAGGAAAGTTTCACGGTTGAGTGGGAGCAATGGCAGATGAGGGTAAGCTGAGGGTTGATAGGTTTAATGGGCAGAACTTCTAGTTATGGAAGATGCAACTGCAAGACTATCTATATCAGAAGGATTTATGGAAGTCATTGGATGGCAAAGCCAAGAATCAGGGATCTATGTCAAATGATGAATGGGATCTTTTGGACAGAAAGGCACTTGAAAGCATTTGATTATGCTTGGCACCATCAGTGGCATTTGATATTACAAAAGCAAAGACAACAGAAGAATTGATAAAAACCCTAGCAACATTGTATGAAAAGCCCTCTTCTTCAAACAAGGTATTTCTCATGAGGCATTTATTTAATATGAAAATGGTAGAAGGTGGATCTATTATAGATCATTTAAATGAGTTTAATATTATTACTAGTCAATTATCTTCTGTGGGTATCAATTTTGATGAAGAAATTAGGGCTCTCCTGATTTTGTGTTCTTTGCCTGAGAGCTGGAATGGCTTGGTAATGGCGGTGAGTAATTTTGTTCCTGGATCTAGTACCCTAAAATATGATGATGTGATTGGTGTTGTTTTGAGTGCAAAAACTCATAGGAAAATCGCAGCTGGATCTACATCGGGAAGTGCTTTGAATGCACAAAGTAGGGGTAGAATGACTGAGAGAGGAAGTAATTTTAGAAATCATGGGAAATCAAGAGGAAAGTCAAAGGGGAGGAGGTCTCAATCGAGAGGATCGAACAACTGCTGGTACTATGGGAAACCAGGGCACAAAAAGATAGATTGTTGGAATATAAAGAAAAATGAAGGAGATAAATCAGATGGAGACAAGGAGGCAAATGTGGTAAGTAACAAATCTGAAGAGGATGCTTTGCTCCTGTCTTTAGAAAGTGTTGATGATTCATGGGTTTTAGATTCTAGTGCTTTATTTCATGCTACACCTCATAGAGGTTATTTCATTGATTATGTCCAAGGGGATTTTGGGCTTGTTTATTTGGGGGATAATGAACCCTGTCACATTGTTGGAAAGGGAAAATTAAGATTAGTTGCAGAATGGGAATCATTGGCTACTATATGAGGTAAGACATGTTCCAAGGCTGAGTAAGAATTTAATTTTAGCAGTGCAACTTGGTGATGAGGGTTGTGTAGTTACTTTTAATGATAAAAATTGGAAGGTTTCAAAAGGTTCCCTTGTAGTAGAAAAAGGTGTGAAAGTAGGCATTTTATATCTTTGTAAAGGTCATATTGTTCCTTCTACTTTAATTATTTCAGAGAAAAATGAATGTTTAGGAACAATTGTTGCAGTTGAATAGGGAGAACAAATAGCTGCTATAAATTCTGATATAGTGTTGTGGCACAATAGACTTGGACACATGAGTGAGAAAGGTATGAAAGTACTTCATTCAAAGAAAGTTTTTCCAGGTCTAAAATGTGTTAATATGGATTTTTGTGAAAGTTGTGTGTATGGAAAACAAAAGAGAGTGAGATTTGCAAAGACTGGGAAGGAAAACAAAAAGGAGAAATTAAAGCTTATGCATACCAATATATGGGGACAGGCTCAGGTATCTTCCCTTGGAGGCTCTCATTATTATGTTACATTTATTGATGATGCAACTAGAAAAGTATGGATTTATTTTCTTAGATAGAAATCTGATGTATTTCAAACTTTTAAGAAATGGAAATGCTTGGTTGAAAATTAGACTGGTAAGAAATTAAAATGTCTCAAATTTGATAATGGTGGTGAGTATTGTAGTCATGAATTTGAAGATTATTGCTCCACTAATGGTATTTGTAGACAAAAAACTATTCCAAGGACTCCATAGGAAAATGGAGTGGTTGAATGCATAAAGAAGACTATAATGGAACGTTCAAGGAGCATGAGGTTGCATCCTAGGTTGTGCTTGCACATGTGGGTAGATGCTATCAATACTGATGTATATTTGATTAATAGAGGTCCCTCTAACCCTTTGGGTTGTGGTATTCTAGAGGAGGCATGGACTAGTAAGAAGGTCAGTTATTCTTTTCTCAAAACCTTCAGTTGTGAAGCATTTTCTCACAGAGATTCTGAAAATAGAACCAAGCTGGAAGCTAAGTCAAAGAAATGTATATTTTTTGGATATGGCATTAATGAATTTGGTTATAGGCTTTGGGATTTTGAAAATCAAAAAATTGTAAGAAGCTGGGATGTCATATTCAATGAGAAAGTGTTGTACAAAGATCTATTGCAGCAACATGAGAAGAAAGAAGATGATTATGTAGTGCTAGATGATACTCCAAAAGTTGATGTTCCATCCATTCCTCATGATGTGCAACAACTGCAACAACAAATACCACACACACCAATGAATGTTATACAGTCAACAAGGCAAATTAGACCTCCACAAAGATTTTCTCCCTCTTTGTATTTTATTTTACTTACTGTTGTTGGTGAACCTAAAAGTTATGATGAAGTTGTGCAGGTGGATACTAAGATTTAGTGGGAGTCTGTTATGAAAGACGAAATGGACTCTTTGCTAAAGAATAAGACATGGGATTTATGCAAGTTGCCTGCAAGTAAAAATGCTTTATAGAATAAGTGGGTTTATAGGTTAAAAGAAGAGGATGGAGATAAGAAAAGATTTAAAGCCAGGTTAGTTGTAAAAGGATTTGCACAAAAAAAGGGAATTGATTTTGATGAGATATTTTCTCCTGTTGTTAAAATGACTTCTATCCGTACTATTCTAAGTCTAGTGGCTACTGAAGATTTGCATTTAGAGCAGTTGGATGTTAAAATAGCCTTCCTTCATGGTGATTTGGATGAAGAGATATATATGGCTTAGCCACCGGGATTTGCGGTCAAAGGTAAGAAAAATTTAGTGTGCAAATTGAAGAAAAGTTTATATGGCTTGAAGCAAGCACCTCGGCAATGGTGTCTAAAATTTGACAGTTTTATGCATGAGCATGGATATAAAAGGTGTCATTTAGATATCTATGTTTATTTTAAGAGGTTGGATGATGATAGCTACATTATTTTATGTTTATATGTTGATGATATGCTTGTAGCCGGGTCTAACATGGATCATATTAAGGGATTGAAACGCCAGTTAGCACATGCATTTGCTATGAAGGATTTGGGGGTAGTAAAACAAATCCTTGGTATGAAGATTTGCAGAGATAGGAAGAACAAAACATTGACACTATCTCAGGCTGATTATGTGGAGAAGGTGTTGCAATGGTTCTCTATGGAGAATGCTAAAGCTATCAGCACACCTTTACCTGGTCATTTGAAGTTGACTAAGGAGATGTGTTCCAAGACACCAAAAGAGGATAAGATGTCCAAGGTACCCTATGCTTCAGCTATAGGAAGCTTGATGTATGCTATGGTATGTACCAAGCCAGATATTGCACATGTAGTGGGAGTTGTTAGTAGGTACATGAGTCATCTAGGAATTGAGCATTAGAATGTAGTCAAATGGATTCTAAGATATTTGAGAGGTACATCCAATAATTGTTTACACTTTGGGGGTTCTACTACTGATTTACAGGGCTATGTTGACTCAAATTTGGTAGGGGATATTGATACTAGGTGGAGTACTACAGGTTAAATCTTTACTATTGGTGGGGCAGCAGTGAGCTGGGTTTCTAGGTTACAAAAGGTTAATGCTTTATCCACTACAAAGGCAGAGTATGTAGCTGCTACAGAGGCAGCCAAGGAGATGATATGGCTTTAGTTCTTCTTACAAGAATTGGCACATCCTCAGAAGGATAATTATTTGTTCATAGATAGTCAGAGTGCCATTCATCTTGCAAAGAATTCAGCTCTGCATTCAAAGACCAAACACATATAATTGCGGTACCATTTCATTCGATCAGTTTTGGAGGATGTATAGTTAAAGATGGAGAAGATACATACCAATAACAATCCAGCAAATATGTTGACAAAAGTAGTAACAAGGGAGAATCCAAACTCCTCTTTAGCTTTGGTTGGTCTTCTAGACTGAATATGAATAAAATAATAGTAGAGTCCAAGGTGGTTTGATCCAATGGGAGCCCCATGCGGTAGCGGTATTGCTACAAGATCAGTCTCCAAGTGGGAGATTCTTGTTTAGTGTGGAGCCTAATCAGTCCCCAAGTGGGAGATTGTTAGATTGTGGTGACTAATAAGGAAAGTACTATACATACTTCATAAATTCAAAAAAATTTGGGCCTTATTTTATTGGGATTTTGGGCCGACATATAATTATTAATTATAACCCTAAAGTGGTTAAAATACTTGTATAAAAGGGCTTAGGGTTAGGTATTGTTTCATAATGTTGTGATGTGAAATTGGTTCTTGTGGCAGTATTGAGTTGTAAGGGATTACAGATTGTAATCACGTTGTAATCATTAGATCATAAAAATATTGAACTTGTTGTTTGGTGGACGTAGCCCAGGGATTGAGTGAACCACATTAAGTCTTGGTGCCTTGTGTTCTTTTCTGTGTGATCCATTGTTTTCTATTATTGGTTATATTTGCATGTAATTGTTATTTCTGCTCGTGGTTTATTCCTAACATAGGGTAGGGTAACATATGGAGGGGGCTTCTATCTCGCAGCTTGGTGATCATTGTGCCTAGAAGGTTGGCAAAGGAAGTTTTAAATAAGTGATAACAAAATAAAAATGTGTAAATGGTAATACAACTTAAGATAATTAAAAGTGGCTAGCTTGGCTTGTCGATGCCAAGCGACTCTTCATGATGTCAGTCCCTGCTTAGTAGCCCTTTGAGTGTCTAACTAGGACCTATAGTTTATGCATTGTCTATGTCTTGGATTCAGTCATTACACTGTCTAGCATGTGTGTTAGCCATGGACATTTGCTTTGTGTGTGTTTGTGGTTGGATCATTATCTCCATTAGCATGATGGGTGTGGACCTATGGGTGCCACGTGGTTGGGAGGCATAGCTACCTACACCACTGTTAGGGACCGATGTATAGAGATGGTCTTTTGTCCTAGTGTGATCATTGTTGGATGTTTTCACTTAGTACTTTGGGTTCTAGAGTATTTTTTTTATGATTTATGCTTTCATTGGAATGCTTGTATATCATGTTTAGATGATGTTAGTTACTATCACATTTCCTTATTATGATGATTAGCATGTGATAGGTGATGTTATCTACTTTGTAGGATTATCTTACACTTTACTTCTAGCATGTTTGATATCCTTAATCTTTATGTTGTAGCATGTTTTAGTAGTGATGTCCCTATTACGATAGTACCAATAATTTGATCGGTGGCTTGGGATGTTACACGTAGGGGATGGCTAGGGCCCATGATGGTCTTATGATGCTATTGACGATTGGGAGGAATCACATACTTAGTTTGGTTGCTCAGTTATTGCGATGTTTCTTTTAGTACATTCTTTTACTGCCTTGGTTTAGATGGACAGATGTTCTTCTTTCTTGTTTCATGGCATCTTGTTGTATATGCAGTCAAGTGTTCATTCCTTAATCTATGTGGATCTGGTACTCCTTGGTGTGGAGGTTTGATTTCCTATTTTATCCCTTGTTTTGGCCCTTAGAGTAATTCTCTCTTTCTCTTTGTGATCATGCAGCAACATTGGGCGATCCTTTAAAGTATCACATGTCCAAAGGAGAAGAATCGTGCAATACTAGAAAGTGTCACATGCCCTTGTAAACTCTATCATGTGACACTCTATTGTATCAAATGCTTCTTGTAGAAAGGTCATATGATACTAGTAAAGTATCACATGCCTTCATGAGAAATGTTGTCCAAACCCTAATGGTATTACACACCTTCATTAGAAAGCTCATACGATACTAGAAATTGTGTTGTGGGTTTTGGAAAAACTTGTCTGGGCAGACAGTGGGTACTTTTTAGGTTGACTTGAAGTTTCTTGGAGGTGTTTTGGACACCTTTTTATGGTGTTCTCGAATACCTTGGAATTGCATTTTGAATTCAATAGGTTATCAAATTCGCATTTGTTTGTGTCCTTCTACGGTTAGTCATTTTGTTTTGTCAGTGGTGTTTGGAGATCCATTGGTTGCGGGGATTGTTGGTAAAGTCTTCTATTGTGATCTATGTGATCCATGTATGATGTTGTCATGTGCATTCATACTTGAAAAAAAAAAATCTTAGCTTGAATTGAATCCTTGTTCCAAGGATCTCCGAGTGAGGCATTACAAGAGTAAAGTCACCATCTTGTTTATACCATAATCTAAAATATTCAGTCCCTATGAGATATCTAAATATCCTCTTGATGACAATTGTGTATGTTTCCTTTGGATTGGACAAAAATTGTGCAACAATTCCAACAACATGCAATATCTGGCCTACAATGCACAACATATTGCAATTTACTAATCATTGATTTGTATTAAGTTTCATTACCTTAGTAGTAGTGTCTTCTTTTGATAATTTTACTCTAGTCACCATTAGTGTACCAACTGGTCTTGACTCATTCATTCCAAATGTTTATAAGATTTCATTTACATACTTAGATTGAGGTACATATATACCATTCTTTTTTTGATGAACTTGTAAGCCAATAAGAAATATGATCTCACCAAACACTGACATCTCAAATTTTTTGGTCATTTGATCATAAAATTATTTACATAGAAAATGATTTCCACCAAATATAATATCATCCACAAAAAAATCAACAATCAACACCATATTTTCAAATTCACTCTTCAAATACAGATTATTGTTCTCACTTGTTCTAGAAAATTTAATTGTAATCAAATAAGAATGTGACCTTTCATACCATGCTCTTGATGCTTGCTTCAGTCCATATAGTACCTTGTCCAACATGTAAACCAAGTTCTTCTGATTAGGTTCAACAAATCTTTCTAGTTGTTCTTGCTAGACTAATCGCTAACATTCCCATTCAATACTTATGACATTTCTTAATTGTCTCATGTGTTCTATAAGTCCAGTGGTTGTATTAGGCATTGATAGGTTGATCTTTTTAGTGTAAGTGCAATCCTAGCTTATAACAAGTGGTAGTAGAGCTTGGTCATAGATTTGAATATCCTCAGGTAATAATGAGGGGGGCTTATTAGACTAACCACCAATGTTCCCCTTCGAGATTCAAGACATGGATTAACCACCTCTTGTGTTTTATAAGTCTTGTGGTTGTATCGGGCATTGGCATGTCAATCTTTTGGTGCAACGATAACCCTAGCTTGTAATAGTTCTATGTAGACTTCTTCTTCAACTATTTCGTTCAAAAATACAAATTTGACATCCACTTGATACACTTTGAATTTCTTGTAAGTAACATAGGCCAACAATGTTCTTACTCCTTCCAATGTTGTCACACGTGCAAAAGTCTCACCATAGTCTATTTCTTCTTCTTGGGCATAACCTTTGCAAACTAGTTTTGCTTTGTTTCTCACCACTTCTCCTTTTTTATTCAACTTATTCCTAAAAATCTAGTTTGTTCCTATCACATTCTTGTGTACAGGTCTTAGTACTAGTGTCCATATGTTGTTCTTTTCTACCTGATCAATCTCTTCATTCATAGGATTTATCCAATCCTCATTATCAAGCGCATCCTTTTCTGTTATAGGTTCAAAATCAACTATTAAATAGGTACCTGTCTATTGACTTACTTATTTTCATCACTCAAACACTCATGTCTCCAATGATTTTTTTAGGTGAATGATTCTTTTTAATATATTTTGCTAACATAGGTTCAGGTCATTGATTTTCAACATTATTCTCACTCGGTTGGGGTTCAACTTCCTACTTGAGTTGTACTATCTGTTGCTTGGGTAAAGTGGGTTGTTGCTCGATAGTTGTCTACTATAACTCAAGTAGTGTATTAGGTACATATTCATACACATCCAAATATGTTGGGATCTTCAAGTTCCTTCTTACTTTCGATATCATTCCTATCTACAAACTCATCAATTCTCACATTTGCACTTTCAATCATTATGTTAGTAGCTTTGGTCAAATATTTATATGATTTTCTCTTAAAGTAATACCCAAGGAAAATACCTTATCTCCTTTTGAATCAAATTTATCATTCCTTGTGCCCTTATGAATGTAACACCTACTTCCAAATATCTTGAAATGACTCACATTCGATTTATGACCATACCAAAGTTCATAAGATGTCTTGTTTGTTCCTTTCTTCAAATGAACTCGGTTGAGAGTATATACTACAGTGCTTATGGCCTCTCTCCAGAATATTTGTGCAACATCTTTTTCAATCAACAATGTCCTTGCACAGTCCATAATTGATCTATTTCTTCTCTTAACAATTCTATTTTTTTTTAGTGTCCTCGATGCAAATAATTGTCTTTTAATACCATTCTCGGCACAAAAGTTAGTGAATTTAATAGACATAAATTCACCACCTCTATTAGATCTTAGACATTTCAATTATTTACCAGTTTATCAGTTTCTTTATCAACTCTAGCCTTATACCATTTGAACACATCAAAAGTATGTGATTTTACCTACATGAACATGGCGGTTATCATCCTAGTATAATCATCAACAAATAATATGAAGTTTCTGTCACCATAATAAGTTTTCACTCTCCTTGGTCCGCATGAATCAGTATGCATTAATTCCAAAATATCATTAGAAGTGTCTGACTTTTTTGAAAATCTATACTTTGTCATCTTATTGAGTTGATATTCTTTGCACATAGAATTCTTAGGTATATGTAGATTCGATAAGCCTCTAACTCTTTTCTTTATACTAATCTTCACCATGTTCTCAAAATTTACATGACACAACCTTTTATGCCACAACCATACATCCTCAACTTTAGCAAACAAACATGTATCAATAGTAGGATAAAGAAAAAATAGATTACATTTAGTTTTCATTCCAATTCCAATCATATTTCCTTCATTGTCAAATATCTTGACTTTTTTGTTCTAAAACTCTAGCTTGTGACCTGTATTGTTCAACTGAGCAACAATCAAAAGATTATACTTTAGTCCTTATACCTAGTATGCATCATCACATCTAATTTTATCATTCAACATTAATTATCCCCTTTCTTTTCACTAAACATGGAACATCATTACCTAACTTAATAGCTCCGCCATCGATAATTTCTTCAAGTTTTTCAAGTTTGCTTATGTCACTAGTCATGTGATGTGAGCATCCATTATCTATGATCCATGCATCATTCTTGCTAACATGTGAAATAAGGGTCCTTTTTAACTTTCATACCTTTCTCCATTGGGATCTTTCTTAATAGCAACATACACCATTTCAACTACTTTCTTCTCATCATTAGAACTGAACTTGGTGTGTTCTTCTTCACCTATATAAAATGATTTCTTTCTTTTGTCTTTGTAGACCTTGTTCTTTATGTACTTGTGATCTTTCTTGTCATTTATATCACTCTTACTTTTGTTAGGATACTTAGCTACAAAATGACCAACTTTATTGTTGGAAGTCTAATTGGAAACCAAGATACTGAGATGGGGGGGGGGGGGGGTGTGTGTTGGGTGAATTAGGATCTGTAACACTTTAAACTTTTTTACAATACTTCTGCATTCACCACATTTACCTATTGGATACAATTGTCTAATTTTGTTTTGTCTTTGATGTTACACAAATGTCATATCAATTGGTAGACAATGCTTACTGAGCTCAGTTGGTCAACAAAGCAATTTTATGTGTCTACTAAGCATCCCCAAAAATTACTCTGCGATGACAGTGTCTACTAAGCTCACTTGGGCATCGAAGGAAATTGTGGTAGAAAGTAGTATTAATCAAGCTCTCATGTTTAACAAAGGAAAGTTAGTTAGAAGTTAGTGTTTACCGAGTTCACTCGATCTCCAAAGGATTTTGGAAGTTTGCAGTGTTAACCAAACATATATTGGTTAACACAGGAAATCTTTTTAGGATCAGTGTTTACCGAGCTGGGTCAACCAGTGAAGAATTTTGTTAATTTTGAGAAATGAAGTTTAATTATTTTAAGTATTGATTCTAGTTGATAGAGGTAATGATTATTGATGATTGTAAGTTGTAATTGAACTGACTTGATAATCTGAATGGTATAAATGTAAAATCAAGTTGAGATTCTAAAGTATGAGCAAGTATGCAAGTATATTGATTGTTTTGGAGAAGGAAAGTGTGAGCAAACTTTGAAGGATGGTCATATATCCTTGAGCAGCAGCAAAGTTGTATTTGATCAGGAAGGATCTAGTGTGAAGTAGAACAAAGATCTATATCAACAATTTAGTTGCATCTCATTAGGTCAATTCATTGTTACTTTCTTACCATTGTAGCAATGATTCCAAAATCTATTAGCAGAGTTGGTTTAACAACCAAGTGTAAATCCTCTAACAAGGTGGAAGTTCCATTGAATTTCTCTAAAGACCTCTTGCAAGGCCACTTCTAATAGAGTGATTAAATCCTCCAACAAGGTCATACCTAACTATGTGTTTTGTAACCTTTAACTAGGTTGGCTCCTAACAGGGCTCACTTTAGAAGAGTGAAAATCAGTAGCTAGTTACTTGGTGGTTTTTCCCATATTGGGTTTCCACACTAAATCTGGTGTCTCATGTGTTCATGTTATTTCTTTTATGCTTGCATGATAATCACTGTGAATATTTAAGATATGTTAAAGTTAACATACATTGCATTTATTGAGTTACAACATTTTAAGTATGTTTTTCAAGTGACAACAACAAATAGTTTTATTAGACATCTAAGGGATCTGTGGATTTGTTTTTATAGTAACTGATTCACCCCACCACCCCCTCCCCCCTCTTAGTTACTCCATCTATATTTCCAACATTACCATCTCATATCTAATTGCTTATTCATGCATAACTTATGTAATCAAACTGTAATAGCATATAGATCTAATCTATCAATCACGTGCATAAAAAGTAATCACATGACACAAAGATTTTGCTTACCAAGAAATAGTTTAGAATGAAGATAAAATTGGGGTGGGGATGACACCCATAAATCTTCACTACTACAGTAATAAAGTTAACTTATTAGGGTTACTATGTTTAACCATATCCAATGATCTATCCTATGAGGAATCTATCTTGTTAAAAGCTTTTGAGACTATTAGATCTCACCCTATTAGAGGATTTCACACTTACAAAAAAGTAAGGACTCTATTAGGAGATCTACAAAGATCTATTAAGACCACTCCGTTAAGAGATTTAACTTATCTCAATCTGTTAAAACTGATTTAGTACCTAATCCTCGGTCTTCTATGATAAGCTAATGTTGGATCTCCTCTTTCCAATTTGATCTCTAATCTCTTGATCTGATGTAGCCTTTTTGCCCTTCATTGCTTAATTGGGTCACTTGCTCTGTTTTGAAATAACCTAACTCTGCCTCTTTTGCAATTTTTGCACATTCACACTTGAATTGTATGAATAGCATGTATGTTTCTTTATATCCTCATACACTTCACTATATAAAACTATTGAATGTTTTTCCCTATTTAAAGATTTCATAAAGAGTTTTCTAGATGCTTCCTTATTTCAACTCTCCATCTAATTCCTTCATCATCATAAAACACATAAAAATCTCTATACATAACTCTACAAGTATTAAATATCATGTCCATGTTGGCCTAAACTGGTTTACCTTAAAGTTTGTATCATTCCTAACTTGAATGTAAATTTTGTGTTGCTCAACACTTACTATTTTTGATACTTGACACTCACTGTATATGTTGTTGACCCTCGATCTTTACTATGCTCAGCACATTCTATGTAACTTGGCAATAATGTGCTCGAACTCTCAGTTAACATTAGACTTAGCTTACATTGAAAATACTCAGTGACCATATACTTGCTCAGCTCTTATAGAGCTCGGTATATACAAATATTTACATGACTCAACCTTTATAGAGTAGCTCGGTCGCAGTGATGACTGTCTGACTCTGCCTAGTATATGACTAAGTGTTTGACACTAATAGACAACAATAGTTAGAGATATAAACAATCTCCCTCTTTGACATTAGTTGCAAAAATACTTTGTCATGATTACTCGTTACAATGCTAATGTGAGTATTCCCCCTAAGCCCATCACTCAGTTCAAAAATAGAACTACAAAAATTTAAGTTATGCCGAATAAACAACTAATACACATGACTCTAATTGCCTTCTGATTCTAAGCTCTTCTGATCATCATTACATTCTCCTTTTTTTTCTTTTCTCCTCTTTTCATGTTTTCTCCATTCAAAATATGTAATCATAATTACATTCCCCCTTATTTTTGTCACTTATGTCTATTGTTGGGGTTGAATGGGTAGAATCAAACCATATTTTTCAATAAAAGGTTTGTGTACTTGGTTGATCATAGAAAGTGCATGATCCCAAGTGGTTCTTTCTCATTCCAAAATATGATTTTGCAATTGTAACCTAGCTGCCAAATCAATCAGATTGTCAGAAACTAAAAGATTATGATCTTCTTTGATAAGATCTTGTGTTGATTTGATTTCTCTCTACATAACCTCTAGGTGAGGTATCAACTTTGATTGAATGGAGATCAATTATGATATCATAATGTTGTTAGTTGGCTAAAGCTTGACCAATTTTCCTTAAGCACTCAATAACTTATTATAGTGTTGGGAGCTAGATTCATATGGCTACAAAATAGTGATGATTTATGTCCTCATATTAGCCTGAATCTATTGGATGTTGCCTAAAGATCACTAGCAAATCTTGGCACATCACATAAAATATTGTACAAGTGTTGTACTTTCTGAATAAGTTCTGATGTGTTCTATACACATTCCTACAATTGAATTTTCTCCTTGGCAATAGTTGTAAAGACTTTGTCTACAACCTTATTCTCAAATTTCTTTGTAGACAAATCCATCAATTTCTCATTGGATTCTATATCTCCAACATTTATTTGTTCAACAATATTTACAAGTTTGGAAATGATTGGGGCTTACCCATCAAAATTTTATATATCAAATGCTTCAACAAAAATGTCTTTAACATCATGTAATACCTACTTATGTTGATTTTATTTCCTTAGTTCTTCTTGCTTTTTCTTCTTAGCAAAAATTTCTTGCAACAAAATTGTTTTCTCAAGAGTGAGATTTGTCAAAACCAATTGTGGCATCTCAATAACTTCATCCAGACTAACTTCACTATCTAGAGAGAGGTCCTTTATTGCTCTCCTTTTGTGAGGTGTAGAAGTGTTGTTGCTCAGCATTGCTTTGGGAGATGGTGAGGGGGTATCACCACTCGATCATGTTTGTACATCAATGCTAGAGACGACAATAGGTGCACTCAATACAATCTTATTTTCCTCCTTATTTACCTCAATGTGAGGTTCTGACACATTTGGTCCTTCTCGACCTTGGGTAGGAATGTCTACACTAGTGTCTTTTTCAGTCTCTTTTTCCTCTTACTCCTCCTTTTCTGCATCTGAGGCCATCATTGGATTATCAAGGCTATTGGCATAAACTAGTGACATGTTGCCTTGCGGACTCGGAACACCTAAACTCATTCCATCACTTTCATCATCATCCACAATAACTATCTCAATATCTTTTATTTCTGTTACCTATTTTGTTGTGAGACCAAAACTAATTTTCCAAAGCAACTCATTTTGTTGAATTATAGCTTTAATATTATTTTGTAATATTGTGAAAATTCTATACTTAGGAACAAATCTATTCCTCTATTTCTCCAAAAATATATCCTTTTGTTCTTGTGACAGATTAGGCATAACCTTGGTTAATGTGTTAGTTCTTATGTTTTTCTCTTCTTTAGCCATCTATTGCCACCTCCTGTCAAGTCTATTGTACAAATCCATAGGTATTTTGTTCTCTACTTCATTTGGAGCTAACTTTTGATTTTCCATCATTTCTATCATGACCTCCTCAACTTTTGTTCTATCAGTATTATCCAATGTGTCATATTTGACAAATCTAAAGCTGGATAAACCTATAGATCTTCTTAGCATAAATAGATTTGATTCTCCTTGTGGGTGGTCCTTTAACCAATCTTCTTTTTTTTGGTTGTGAACTTCTTGGCTTTGTGGTCTCCATTGTTCTTGCTTGCTTTTCAGATTGCTCAACACTAGCTACTACTCCAGTCCTTGGTTTGGTAGGTGGTGGAGGAGACATCTTTGTAGTTTATTTATCCTTCTTGCTACGTGGAGTGACAAAAACTAGGGCTTTACCATTGACTCCTTCTTCTTACTCTTCCTCATCACCACTACCCTTTTCTTCATCTTCACCAAGACCTTGTGTAATCTATAGAGGTTCCTTGCTCCTGCCTTGGGTGCCTAGCTTTTCTTCTAGGTCTTCAATCATTTTCTTCCTTCTCTTTTCCTTGGAAGCTATCTTGATGTCTATAGTAATTTTTTCCTTAGCTTCTTCATATTTCCCAAAAGGTTATGCTTCATTATCAATTTCTTCTTTCAATAATGCAGCAATGTTTGCATTCACTATGTCATTGCCAATCTCATAATCAAATGTTGTTAGCCATGCCTTTCTAGGCTTCGCTTCCTACACATATGTGATTAATGTGCCTACTAGGAAATATACATCATTATAATGTTTCATCACCAACTCTTCTTGAACTCTCATCCTCATCCTCATCCTCATTTTTTGTCTGAATTCTTCAAAATATGTATCCATGACATTCTCAAAATTTTCTCGTAATTGAGTTATGTACTCATTGGTCTTTCTTGTCACTGGTTTTCCTTGTTCTTAAAAAATGCTTCCAATACTAGGAAAATACTTCTGAATGTAAAAGAAAATACACATAATAGGTGACCTAAACTTACACATTGAGTTCTTTGTCTTCCTAATAGATGTCAGGTTTTATGCTAATTGTAGCTTCTACAACTTGGCAAGATCATATTCATGATCCTTTATGACTATCTTCTATGCTTGATCCACTGTCATACATGGCACACTGTTTAATCTGGTTGATTGATAGAATTTGTGAGAAATAAATCTCACTAAAAATTTGATCAATGGATTGGAAATGTTTGTGATGGACAACCCTTGTTCATTTCACTTGACACTTGTGTTTGCTTCAACTTCTTCTCAACTCAAACTTCTCATTGTCTTCTTCTTATCTAGTGTAGGATAGCCAGTAACATTGTGAACCATCTTCTTGGTTATTATAACTGGTCCATTGTGTATCCAAAACTTCATGTCGTGAATCCTGCTTAGCACAACCTTAATCCATTCTATCTTGAAATTTCTTGGGAACTCTAGGGCATGAGTTAAACCTTTCCCCTCAACAATTTTGAATTCCTCCTTCAAAACTCCTTCATCACACACTTTCTCATAAGCTTCTCAAATTTCATAATCACCTACTTCTCTAATCTTGCACATGTAGCAACTCTGCACATTGTGTATCATGATTACCTTGGGTGGTATTGAAGATAATACACCCATTGAGTCTCCTCTCATTGTAATCTTAGGAATAGCATGAAATTTAGGTGAAGGACAAGCATCATTGTTCACCAATTGAATCTTACTAACCTCTACTCATTGACTCTTTCCTTTGGATAATGAAGCTATCATTTTTCTCTTTGCTAGGTTTCATAAACTTTCTTCCTCTAGATCACTCTGTACTACTAAGATCTTCACTCGATCAATCTTCTTGTCTTATTTTTTGCTTTCTAAATTGCCATGGGATCTCCTTTTGCTCAAATCACTCTGTGCTCTCAAATTCTATATGCAAGGTATGAAATAATGTCTTCAAATTTCAACATATACTTTATTTTTCTCAATTTTAGTTCACCATTAATTTTGTGTACTCAGGTAGGTGGAAACTAGCTATCCCAGTGGACATTGTGCCTTCAAACTAGGTTTTCACTATACAGCTTGGTCTCTTCCATCTAACTCGACGTATACATCAGTTTAACTACTGAAGTACTCAGTATATATTCCAATGCTTGACCAATATAGAAAATTTTACTAATGTTCAACACTGTCTGTATAAATGATTCTTTTTGGACTGGTCCTCTCATAGATATGTTCTTATGCATCTTTACTTATGCAAATATGAACTTTAGCACATTTTATGTTAGAAACTGATGTAAGATGTGTCATTAAATATACAGTTCCATACATAACTTTCTCACTTAGTTTAAGATGATGTGATCACCTTCTCCACTGGATTGGGTGATCTCAACTCAACTTGTTCCATTGCTTCCATCTTCTAACTTTTCCTTCCATGTTTGATTCATCTCCTTCCTTCTTTGATCAATCTCCAATTTTCCTTTACCCTTGGCATTGTTGTGATTTGTTGTTGGTACTTGAGTTCTACATTATTTGTTTGAATGTCCAAACTTATGGCATTTGGAACATACATGGTTAGGTGCATGGTCCTGCCTTTGAGTAGTCCAGTAGGGTTTTGTTTGTGATCTGCATTCATATGCTCTATGTCCATACTTTTGACAGTTGTAATAATAGCCTTCAAATCTAGGTGTAGTAGACACATCCTTCATTCTTGACCTACACTTGTGTATTTGATATCCTTGCTTCTTGTTGTAAAAGCAATAACCAATAAACTTAGGTTTAGGATTTTGTATACCATTTTTGCTTCAACAAATGTTTGCAATATGACCAAGTTTTCCACAGTGATAACAAGTGGGTTTTCCCTTTGACTTTGCATTTCTCAGTTTTCCATTTCTAGATGATTCTCCTTGCTCTATAGATGAATGTCCCAATCCAAAAGTGCTATCAGATGACCTCATTATTACTTCAAAGTATTTCGTTGCTTCATTTAGCTTGTTGAATCTTTCCACATGTTTTTTTTTTTTCAATTTTTAGTTCATTCTTCAGTAGATCCTTTTATGATATCAAATTTTCTATTTCCACATCCTTTATGTTCAACTCTTGATTTATGAGCATCAATTGATTCATCATGTCAAGTATAGTACTGTTTGTGAGCTTTTGTACATCAGATATCCTTTCTTCAAGTCTAGTTGCCATTAGCCTTTTCTCTTCCTCAGCAACAACCTTATCTTCCTCAACTTTCTTCTTTTGCTTAGTCACTTCACATATCCTTACTGATTGAATCTTATATTCCCTTTTTAGTTCTCTAACTTCTTCATTTAGGAATTTATTCTTGTCTTTTAGATTTGCAGATATCGAGTCATTTGAATTTACTATTTCAAATAGTCCTTTAGTTTCAAATTCTTCATAAGAAAATTGATTTCCTTGAATAACTAATTCCTTTCTCCTTTTTAAGGATTTCTTCAGATCTTGTCTTGCTATCTCAAGTTTCTGCAGTATGAGCTTGATGTCAATCACTTGTTTGTCAATAGTTTTGACCAATTTAGAAGCCTCCATCTCCAAGATCTAAACTCCAAGTTGTTAAGCTTCTCCAAGAGAACTTAGCTCTACTACCAATCGTTGGAAGTCTAAATTGGAAACTAGGTTATTGAGAGGGGGGTGAATCAGGATTTGTAACACTTTAAACTTTTCCACAATACTTGTGCATTCACCATATTTACTATCTCATATATAATTGCTTATGCATGCATAACTTATAATATCAAACTATAGTAGCATATAGATTTAACTATCAATCACATGCATGAAAAGTAATCACATGACACAAAGATTTTGGTTACCCATAAATACTTCAGAATGAAGGTAAAATTGGGGTGGGAATGACACCCACAAATCTTCACTATTATAGTAATAAAGTTAACCTGTTAGGGTTACAATGTTTGACCATATCCAATGATCTACCCTATGAGGGGTCTGCCTTGTTAAAAGCTTTTGAGATTGTTAGATCTCACCCTGTTAGAGGATTTCACACTTACAACAAAGTAAGGACTCTATTAGGAGATTTACAAAGACATGTTAAGACCACTATGTTAAAACTAATTTAGTACCTAATCCTTGGTATGCTCTAATAAGATGATGTTGGATCTCCTCTTTCCAATTTGATCTCTGATCTCTTGATCTAATATAGCCTTTATGCCATTTACTGCTTGACTGGGTTGTTTGCTCTATTCTAAAATAACAAAACTCTTTGCCTCTTCTACAATTTTCACACAATTAAACTTGAATCATATGAATAACTTGTTTGCTTCTTTATATCCTCATACACTTCACCATATAAAACTATATCATGTTCTACCTTATTTAAAGATTTCAGAAAGAGTTTTCTAGATGCTTCCTTTTTCTGCCTCTCCATCTGATTTGTTCATCACAGAACATGGGGATCTGTGATCCATGTCATAAATGTGTAAAAATCTCTATAACAAACTCTACAAGAATTAAATATCATGTCCATGTTGGCCTAAAATGGTTTACCTCAAAGTTTGCATCATTCCTGACTTGAATGTAAATTATGTGTCACTTGGCACTTACTATTTCTGACACTTGGCACTCACTGTATATGTTGTTGACGCTCAATCTTTACTATGCTCGGCACCTTCTATGTAACTTGACAACAATGTGCTCAAATTTTTCAATTAAAAAACTCAACTTACATTGAAAATACTCAGTGACCATATACTTTCTTGGCTCTTATATAGCTCAATATATACAAGTCTTTACATAACTCAACTTTTATAAAGTAGCTTGGTTGCAGTGATGACCGTTTGACTCTGCCTAGCATATGACTAAGTGTTTGACACTAGTAGACAATATTAGTTAGAGACATCAACACTTTATTGCACTTGAAATAGACCAGGGGTAGTTTACATTTTCCTCTTGATAATCTCCTTGCAAGCAATGCTCAATGTCATCCATATCATCTTCAAATTTAGATTCAATTTCATCTTTACTAATCTTCTCTCTCTTTGAACTACCAATGATTAGTGAAATCTTAAAAGAATTTACAAGTGTAATCAAGTTGTTATCATAATTACTTAACTCAATTGCAGTCAACCGACCAACCAAACTATCAAGTTTTAAATTGCTACCAAACATAGCTCTAACTATCAAGTTTCAGGTAAGAAGACTAAAAGCCATAAGAAGGATTACCCCTCTATCAAATTACCCAGCAGAAAGAGCCCTAGAGGTCATACCCCAGCTAAAACTGGCTCTGCTGAGGTGGAGGAGGAAATGGATACTGATGATTCTGACAAGGTTTCGAAGGAGGAGCTGGATGAGGAGAAACTGAGAAAAAGATAGAAGAGGGAGGGAGAGAGCATGGAGCGCTCCAGTAGTCAGGGAAAGGATTCTCTGCCCATTCCCCTCTCCCCTATACATCCTCAACCTCCTTTGGAGGAAAATGACAACTCTGGACAGATTGAGGGGGAAGTGCAAGTTAATAACAGAAGGAAGGCTTGGAAGAACTTCAATGTGAGAACGGCCACTATGGGAATCTACAGAGAGGCGATGAACCCCCAACTCCTGGTGGACGACCTCGAGAAGCCTAGACTCAATGAGCTAATTGACCCAGCTATGGTGGCTATTTTTGATAATGCAAGAGAAACGGACATGAATCTGTTGAACAATGCCCGCAATAGCATGATCGACAACTTCAGATCAATTAAATGGCTTTTCCATGAGCTTGAGGATGTCAGAGATAGGGTTTCCCAAATGGAAAAAATCAAGAGCAAGACAGGTGCAGAAAGCCAAGGCGACCGGAACAGTTGGGAGACTCTGATGGAGAGGAGAGTAAAAAATATTGAGAACTACAATCACAACCTGGCAAGTCAAATGATCTCCCTCCTCGCTTCGATCAACGACAACATCCTCTCTCTCTTGGAAAATCTCAAAGACAGGAACCAGATAGAGGAAGATGATAAACAGAACAGAGACAAAGATAGGCTGGATGTGGATAAAGCCAAGGACAGCACTATGGAGCAGGATTTGACGAACGCCCAGGATCATAAGGCAGAAGAGCAACAAGGGTGCGCCGAAGCTGCCCAGACCATGCTCGAGATGGAGAAGTAGTCTGCTAGGTTGGGTCTCTGTCCTTTGGTTTTTGTTTCTCCTGGCTTTGGCTTTTTGTCTGGTCTCTGTTTTTCTGGTTGGTTCTCTGGCCTTTTTAGTGGGCAGTTGTTTCGGGCTGGGCCTTTGGGCTTATTTTCAGCCGTAAGGCTTATGTTTTGGCTGGGCGTTTTTTCGCTTATTTTCAGCCTTTCTTGTTGTTAAACTTATGGGTTTCAGGACCCCTTAAAACCTGTTTACCTTATCAAAAACATAGCTCTAACTTCTTGTTAATTCTAGAAACTTTTATAGCATAGATGGGTAGAAGTGTTTTGAGAACTTAACTTACAATATTGTAATCACTAATAACTCATCCAACATATTTGATTTCACTAACAACTTCTTTGATTTGGTTCACATACTATGCAATATTCTTACCTTCTTTCATTCTCATGTCATCATACTTGCATCTTAAACTTTTTGCTTTAGCTCTCAACACATTTGAATCTCCACTATGTATAAGTGCCAATTTGTCCTACATTTGTTTAGCATTAACACAGGTCTTCACATCATCAAACTCAAAATCATTCAGAGCAGATGCAATTCCAATCATCAAACTATTATGGTCTTTCTTTTCAATCATTTTTCCTAAGGTCATATGATGGGGTGATGCATTAGCATTCATTATCCAACTAGTAAGTAGCATTCTCACCAATTTGAGACATATATCTATAGCCCAATTTTGTTTTTCCACAAGGAGAATATCTCCTTGTTCAACTTTTCTACCTCTCTCTTATACATCTTCAAATCTTTAGTTCAAGTTCCTTCAAACTTCTTCCTCCAAGCATTGTGCTCTGATACTAATTGTTGGATAACTAGGGGGGAGGGTGAGTCAATTATTTCCAGTTATCCTTTAGGCCTTTCAAACACTTCAATATCAATTCAACTTCATAAACGTCAATAACAATAACTCGACAATCTCTTTCAACTTCATAATTCAATGTTACAATCAATTTACTTCAAACTATTATCTCATTGTTTCTATAATTTATGAGTATCAAAAATATAAATTAGCTTTTACCTTATTGTTACCTAGCTTTTACTTAACTGTTACCGAGTTGCAGTATTAAGTAAATACCATGAAAATCAACTTGCAATATTAATGAATTCACACATTTGACACCATGATTTAACGTGGAAACCTTATAAAGAGAAAAAACTACCTAGGACTAACAACCCAAATAATTTTACTATTATGAAGTGAACTCTACTAGGAGCAAACCTTATTAAAGGTTTACATGCACATTTTTAGCATGACCTTGTTAGAGGGTTTTAACATAAAGGCCATCTAGACCTTATCACTCCTTGATCCTTTCTATAGAGTGGCTTGCTCTAAAGCACTTACAAACATTAGTAATCGATGTTATCATATAGTATTTCATAGCCTTGTTTGGTCCACTTGGTTAAGATATTTTTCTACTATAATGGCAAGAAAGTAACAATCAAATGATCTATGAGATTTAACACTACCTTGCTTGTTCAAATCTTTGTTATGCTCTATCTTCTTCCTCTTCTAATCTTTTTTTTGTCGATTCACTTATTCATACTTTCACTTTGCTCTAACTTTGCTTGATCTTCCTTCTGATCTGATCGATTCACCTTGCTTTTTTCCTTCTCCTCACTTCACACAAATCTCCAACTCAACAATACTGATCAACAACAAAAAAATTGTTCCAACATCTCCCTAAATAGTAAACTTTGCTTCCAAATTCTTCTAGGTTTTGCCGCTTAATCACATCCGTTAATCTTAGATTCAATGGATTTATTCACTTAGAAAATAAAACTTTCATTGAACTTTGTGCTCATCCTTAACTCGCTTAAATCTCCATCATTAGATCTTCATTGTATTTTTCTAGTTGTAGATCTTGTAACAAACTTTGACTTTAGTCTTTAAACTTCTCAAACATTCTTTATTTTCACCATAAGTTGGCCTCAGATTCCATCTTTCTTGACTTGTTCTTCCAACTCATACTCAGTGAACAATATATTTCACTCATACAATACATCACTTGGTTAACATATGAATGACTCAGTCAACACTGAACTTCAACTTATCTTTTCCAAATGCTTAGTTAATACTGAACTCCTCCTTTCACCTTGTTACTCAGTGTAGCTTATATAGCTCAGGGAATACATAGATTTCATCATTACATGATTGTAAAGCAATCAAACCAATGCTACATTATCATTGTCCAACTCATTCAAGTGCCCATTGCATACATGCTTATCAACCTTGTCATCATCATACTTCCTTCAAATCCTCTTCATCAATCAAATGATATGACACTCTACTGAATTAACATAATGTCTAGCCAACTAAAACTTTTACATCAATGACAACATAACAACTGATATGACTCTTTCACATACATTCATAACATTCTTAGTTACATTATGAGTTGGGGCTAACATGGTGGTGCAAGGAGGGAATTGAACAACTAGAGCCAAAGGCACACCTAACTATCCAACCACCTTGTTGAGTAAACACAACAGAAGCAAACACACAGAGAACAACACCAAGGAGAGAGAGAGAGAACAACACTTTGTTGATTCATCAAGTTATCAACATATATGTTGAGTTGTAAGGCCTTCTAGGTTACAACCATATACAAAACACACCTTCAAGATCCACGATCCATCTTCAAATTCGCACTTCCAGACACATATGTTCTGAACTCTCTAAGCATCTCTCGTTCTATCTAAACTAAAACTAAACACCCTTATTTATACTTGCCAAAACAACTTACAGAAGATTCTAGATCATTACATAATAGAAAGGCCATCCTCAAAATAGTCTGCACTCATCCCAAGACAACATCATATCATTAAATTCACGATTCAAATTAAATATGTAAGTTGGCTCAAAGTAAGAACCAATCACATACAAACTTGATCAAAGAAGGAATTGAGCATCAACAAATATCAGGTTAACATTATCAGATCTCACACGACACATGAAGGAACACCCGATCAACACTAGACAACTCGACCAACATTGCATGTACTCGGCTAATACTACGTACCCGACTAACACTGTGTACTCGGCTAACACTGTGGGTACTCAGCTAACACTGCAAACTTGGTGAAAACAATGCCAAAATGAACAAAAGAGCAAGATTACAGGGCAACCCAAGATGCTCCTGCATCACATGATCCTATGTGGCCTTTTATGGTTTTAAAATCTTTTATCGTGGTTTTAGGATTACTTTTATTAGTACAATTGTCAAGATGGATATTGCTATGGACAATATTAATATTAAGTTAGCTAAGTAATTTAACTGACTTTGTAGATTTTGTGGGGATGGCTTTTTGATATTACATGTTGGGGATGTGAATTAGCTGGTTATTTGTTGTTATATGGGTCTCCCTTTGTCTTGTTCTTAAGGGCCAATCCCCTATTTTTAGCTACTTAAATATCAAAAACATCAAATGAAGTGGATGGTATGAATTTTTCCAAATCCATGTATAATTATTTTAAATCAAATATTTCTTTGCCTATGAGGATTAAGTTTGATTGGAAATAACAATTGAAAAAACTCACATAGTTTAATTCATATTTTTTTGCAATCAATTTTTTTAATGAAGATTTTTTCTTCCACAAGAGTTTTTTTACTATCTAATACATTCACCTAACTCAATCCGAAACTTATTCTTTATAATGTACAAACACGACTTTCCTCCATACAAAACACACATTTGAACATGCAAAAAACACAATGAATTTTCTTGAATGTTTTAGTATATCATATTCATGATATGCATCGAGTTTGATAAATTTGCCAAAAAATAGTGTATTTTCGATATCTATATATTTTCCTCGATTTTTTTCCTCAAGGAATACCATGATAGTTAGTATTAAGTAGAATGTAATCATGTACTAATTAGTGATCTTTGTAAATATATAATCTAACATTTTCAATCTGTTAATAGATTGCAGGATGCATCAATGGCTACAAAAGCGAGACCAGAAAATATTGGCCCTTTGGTGGCTATATGTTTTTTTGTACATTTTGTTTAGAACTTAACTCTTACCAAACTTAGCAATGCTTTCGCAATACTTTCTCCTTGGGACTCTTGAAGAACTTTCCCATTGAATACAAAAAAAACAACCCAAAAGCATATACTAATCAATAACAAAGTATGATTGTTGTTTCAATTATTTAGTTACATTCCCCTATTAAAAAGAATTAATTTTCTTTTGGTTCAAATGACGGAAAGTGGGATCTTGGCGCCACTTCGATGAACGTCGCAGCTATGACGTAATTTGGTAAGGGGGAATATTTTGTGGGGCGACTGGATTGACGTAAATTTATCTACACTTTCCGCCATTTAACGAAACGGCCCTACTACTTGATGACAGATACACGTTAGAATGTCCAACATTTTCCGTCTCTTGACGTTTCCCTGACGAGTTGGGGAAAACCCAAACCAGAATTTAGCTTTTCCTTTTTATACATCGAAAATGTCCAAACCGGAATTCTAAGAATTTTATCTCGTATTGAAAGCGCCAAACGGAGTTTAGAATTTTGTGCACATGATCGCTGGTTTTTGCTGCCGCGTCATACCACGTTAAACGGGGTTCATATCTTCATTCCGAAATTCGATTGTGGTATATCTTCCTTTCTGCAATTGCCAATTTGCCATTGTCAGGAAATAGGGTTTAGAAATAGTCATCTGTGGGTTTCTGACAATTGTCAGATTTCACCCAGTTAAAATTATGCGGTCATATGGGAGAGTTTTGACTTTGGGGGAAGGCTTTGAAACTCACAGTTAATGACACCATGTGAGGAGTGTAATCTAATTTTTCAGGGAATCCAACACAAGTTGTAGTTAGCTGATAAAAAAACCACCTCCTTTACCGGCAACCCCATATTTATCAATTTACCTGGATTTACAGAAATTAGTGGTCTATTCAATCATCAATCGCCATGACTTTGCATTCATTCCCTCCTAGATTCTTTTGCAATTTCCCCCTTTAATTTATAATGGAATGCTTGGTTATCTTCCTCTCCCTGCATGTCTGTCTCCTTTGTCCGTATTTAGATGCTGCTGCTACAGTTTCAATCCCTGTTTGGCTGCTTCAGGTGTGTACAAGGCTAGTGCTAAGTGTAATAGTTTTCCTAGTTGCTACCATGAAATCAACTTATTAAAGAGGAAATCATTGATTGCCCCGACGATAAATAAGCATATCTTCTTGGATCTATGGTTAACTCCACTTTAAGACCCTGCCCACCACATTTTGGCCCACAAAGTACTTGGTGGATAAAGTTTGTTCATTCTACTCACATGTTTTCCTGCCCACATGGTTTGATTCCCTCCACCTTCCTCTGCATTTGTGGTGTTTGAGAAGAAAAGATTGTAGCAACCAGTAGCATCTATCGAATCACCCTGCTCAACCCCTATTCCCTAGCCCGTTATTCAAAGCGAAACTAAGCAAAATACAACTTTTCAGGGCTTTTACCCGCAACCCACTTGAAAAACCTCCATGGAAGCTTGTTGAGATGTTTTGTCCCGGTCAGACACGTATGTGTTTGGAGTAAACAAGATAAATCACTGGAAGTGCACTTGCTTTCTGCCTTTGATCACGACAATCCTGCAAAGAGACGAAACTCCTTTCCTGTTTGCCCATTTCCAGTCACAGTTCCCTCAGTATCCAATGGATTTGTGACCCGTGTCCTTGCTGCAAATATTCGAGCCATTGGCCCATTACACTGTATCTTTGGAGGGCCATCTTCTTGGATTCTCTTAAAGTTGTAATGGGGACTGTGCTATATGACTGTAATATAGTGTCATGAAAAATACTCACTGGTAGACACTATCCTGTGACGATATCTTGCAAATGGGCATGCTTGCTGTTGTTTCCTAGCACATGCATGCTATTTTCTTGTTTCCGGATATTGCTAGGTCAAGACAAGGAAAGCCCACTTGAAAAAATATTGCTTAGGTAACAAGATCTTCAAGGGGTTTGGGTAGAATCAGTCTGATTCTTTGCTAAGAAGCAGAGGCGTGTTAAATACCTCTTGGAGACCAAGACATTGTCAAACAATGGTTTCAAACGAGGATGGGAAGTTAAATGCGGAAGTAAGCCAACGAAGATGGCTGGTTCGTTCTATCTTAAGAAATTAAAGCTCGGCGGTTTCATTCTAATGCCCACTGAATGCAAGCACTTGAGAGACTTTATGATTGAACACCCTATTTTTTGAAGAAGCAGGCGGACGCATTTCCTACTGGACCTTTCTTATTTTTGGAATACGATTAAGATGGAGAAGAAGCATAGCTTTTTTTCAGAGGTGGTTAGAGGTCTGTCCCCAGGCAAATCTAGATCAAATAGTCCGAATAGCAGAAGTGTATCTCCTCTGAGACTACTTAGGCGGAACAAGCAGCAATCACAGCCTCAGAATGACCAGGTGATGGCAAGGTCCGCAAGCCTGAGACCTGTGGGAGAGACCCTAGCTCCTCTTATGGAAGGACCTAATACTGAAGGCTTTGAGGGTGAAGGCAAAAAAGAAGGATGGAGTGGTTTGCAGAATTGGATGAGAGGGCAACTTCATAGAGCACCTTCTGTGTCTGGCTACAAGCGGTCTGATCTTCAGCTTCTTCTAGGTGTTTTGGGTGCTCCTCTTGCTCCTGTGCGCGTTAGCAGTGATCCTCTTCCTCATCTCAGCATCAAGAACATTCCCATTGTAAGAAAACTTTCTTAATCTCCATTTCAACTGTTTTCTTTTGTTTGATCGTTTGTAATTTCTGTAAGCAACGAGTTGTGGTCTCTGAAAATGGTCCAAATCGTCCCATTTACTATCTTCATCATTTTTTTCAATTCTTCACTGGGGAACACTCTGATTTGTTAGTGCTCGAAGCGGAAAATATGATTCTAGGGTAATGTACGTTGGTGTTTGAGTCTGCTGTTGAAAGAGAAAAGAGGATCATATATACAATTAGGAATTTCGGAACTAGTTTAATATTTTAGATACATCTTGAATGAATTCGTGAAGTTCTGAGATCCAAAGGATTGTTATTGATACATTGGAAGCTTAGGTTGGTTTTGGATTTTCGTTATATGTAGGGCTTAGAAATGGATTTCAATTTCTACCTCCGAACTTATCTGTTATTCAAAGGAAATTATAGTTTTCCTGATAATCATGGAGATGGGGTTGTGATTTTCACTGAAAGTAGTCTCTGCTGTCTCGCAGGAGTCCTCCTCTGCTCAATATATTCTACAGCAATACATAGCAGCCTCAGGAGGTGCAAAGTTTCAAAGTTCTATCCGAAATGCCTATGCTATGGGAAAAGTGAAGATGTTGGCATGTGAATATGAAACAGCCACAAAATTGATGAAGAATAGAAATGCTTCCAAAGCTGCTGAGACTGGTGGATTTGTTCTATGGCAGATGATGCCTGATATGTGGTATGTAGAACTTGCAGTTGGAGGCAGCAAAGTTCATGCAGGAAGCAATGGAAAGATTGTTTGGAGACACACACCATGGCTTGGTGCCCACGCGGCGAAAGGGCCCGTCAGGCCTTTGCGTAGAGCTCTTCAGGTCTAAAGTTTGTGGACATCTTTCTTTTGTATAAATATCTGTCATTATTTGAGGGTTGGGGGAGTGCATCCTTTACCGTAGAATCTTGCATGAAATTATACTCTAACAGATTTTGAAGGGATAATGCAATTACTTGTCTAAGCACTGTATCAACTGATTTCTCTCATATTTTTATGGACTTTGTTGTTTGCACAGTGTTAGTCTGCTGTTATGGAAATTTAATGGTTCAAGGGGTTATAGAAAATCATTCTTATTTATGATTTTGGTGCTAAATTCAGTCTTTTCATTAATTGTGCTTCACGCACATTGGCTTTTGATTGATTGCAAATATTCTATATTGCCTACTAAAAAGTCAAATTTGTAAAAGAAAATAACTCTTTATTATCCTTATGTTCTGCATTGTTGCTATTATTAATTTTGAAGTTAGATCCATTGATTATTTGGAATATCCAAGCGCTGAAATTTGGTACTTTGTTCAGGGCTTGGATCCACGAACCACTGCAAGCATGTTTGCTGATGCAAGATGTATTGGGGAGAAGCAAATCAATGGAGAAGACTGCTTTATTCTGAAACTCTGTGCAGATCCTTCAACCTTGAAGGCCAGAAGTGATGGGCCTGCTGAGATTATAAGACATGTTCTCTTTGGCTATTTTAGCCAGAGAACTGGGCTTCTTGTCCTTATGGAGGATTCTCATCTCACACGAATTCAATCTACTGGTAGCGATGCTGTATATTGGGAGACCACCATAAATTCATTTCTTGAAGATTACAGATCTGTGGATGGAATGATGATTGCCCATTCAGGTCGGTCTATTGTTACTCTCTTTAGATTTGGAGAAACTGCAATGAGCCACACCAAAACTCGCATGGAGGAAGCTTGGACTATAGAAGAAGTAGAGTTCAATGTGCCTGGATTGTCTATGGATTGCTTTATTCCTCCTGCGGATATTATGTGTGGTTCTGTCAGTGAAGCCAGTGAGTTGCCTCAAGAAGAAAGAGGCAAATCCATGGCCGGAAGCAACCGCAATAAGGTAGCTGCATTGGAGAAATCTCAAGAAAAACCTGATAACATCATTTGGAGAGTAGAAGTCTGATTGCCCTTTTTCATCTGTAAAGAAAACTTCGATTTACACAAGCAATTAATTGAGACAACGTTACTAATGTTTCCCAAAATACAAGATATCTTTCAAGTCAATGTAAACTGCTTCCGAATGCCTGAGAAATCACATACAGAGTATAAACCTTCACAGGCTATGTCTCAGGGCTGGTAAATGTTTATACTTGAAGCTCTGCTTATATATCTCGATCTTTTGTATGGCCATGACACGTTGGATGGTTTTAGGAAGCAGTGTGTACTATATCTGAGACATGTAACTCTTCTTGCTTACAGAACTAACCTTATACGGGAGGAAGTTTGGAAGACTGACAAATATGCATGCCTCAGCAAATAATAGCTCGGCGTGCAGCTTTGATTTTTATATGTTTGCTAAGCAGGCTTGGCATTTCTTTAAGTTGTGACAGCTTTTTCTGTTTTTCAAGTCATTAGTAGCGTGTGCAGCATGATTCCTCCACCCTTGGGCATAAATGGTTGTAATGTTATCAATACTCGAGGCCCCAACGGTCTGGAGGAACATGATGTGGGTGGAATTTTTTATGCCCTATTTGCAAGTCTTGAGTTGTATGGGATGTTTAACAAATTAGTGGCTGGCTATGATTGTTCTGACTTTAGAAGGTCACAAAAAGACTCAAATACCTTGTAAAAATTATTCAGATATATTTTTCCAAATAGCATAATCTTCTTTGGAGATGGGCTGTCAATTGCAAAAAGATGTTACCCTATGTAAATGGTTGTTTGTCAACATTTTGAACAATAGCAATGAATCCCTAAACATGTTCCATTATTTGTGTCTCTCTATCACTTTCGCAATAGTCCCCAAAAAATGGTGTTTTGTTCTTGCAGGCAAAAATTAAGGGCATTCTCTTATGGTTTGTGGTTTGCCATTTTTAAATTGTAAACACCAGATATTATGAAATCACATTGCATAGTCGATTAAAGATCTAACAATTCCAATGCAGATCTGGTGCTGTTGATATAATGTATTAATGTTATTAAGCTTTTGAAGCGAAGTCAAGGAAATACTTGCTCCAGATCATTTGGGATTGGATGGAGATTTGGAAAATATTCTAGCTGAGATTTAAAAAAAAATTGCAATTATAGATTTGGCTTTAATATGATTTGTGATGGGGGGATACTACAATCATTTTGTTCTATTGATTTGGGACCCGCGACCCTGACTTTGTTTAGTGGATGTCACTACTAAGCTTTTTCCTTTTGACTGGCAGACTAATTTGATGTTAAATTTGTTCTTGTCAGGCTTTAAAGTCTCTCTGCTCTCTCTCTCAACGTAATTTAAGCTGATAGGGATTTGGGAAAGGCATCAAAGTCTTTTTCTTGCTTTGTCTGCTAACTTCCTCGGCAAATCATATGATGGGAAAATCATACCGGTTCTTCCTTTTCCTTCCCACCCACTTTCTTTGACAAACCACACTACTGAATTTTTCTAATTCAGCAAGCTACGTGTTAAACTTATATATTGAATTGATTTGATCTAATATTTGTGCCAGATGTTGCTTGTTGTTAGGGACAAAATATGGATCAATCCTTTGAGGAATTAATTTCCTGAAGAACTGAGAGTACACTGGTTTTTGATTGACATGCGCACTAGAGAGGGGATGTATTTTCAATATCGCCGGGTAGATCACCTTATTTTCCCGTACAATCAATAAAGGAATATTAGAGACATTTAAGATGTGTTTGCTCTAGAGTGTAGATTCTCATCTCAAACAAAATTAATAGTTATCGGATCGATTCGTTTATATTTGGCAAAGAGAAAGATAAAAGTATTTTCCCAAAAAATGAGATTGATCGGTAAAATATCGGTACGAAGTTAGGTTTTCATAGAAGGAAAAACTAGGGTTGGGGTTAGGGTATTTCTTTTTTTGGTGGGTGGGGGAGAATCCCAAAATTGTGACTGCGAAAAACATTTTATGCTGGAAAAGTTGGCTCATTCGCCCAAAACATTCAAACGTGTTGTTATTAAGGAAGTCGGACTTACTATTTATGGCGATTCAGACGAGTGGCGAAAACTACGATGTTTGCAGGGGGCAAACCGTCCCGGTCTGTCATTTGTCAAGATTCACAACAAATTTTTAACCTTATTTGCTCACATTGTGCCTTATGTTCTCAACTCTTACTCTTGCCTTATATGCTTTATCTTGTCGGTAGGTCATATTGTTTATCATCGACGGAAATTTACCATTTCAAAGCTTCTAACAAATGCGCTTCTAAAGATGCTCGAAATTAAGCAGAGAAAGTTTGAAATTTCATGATCTTTGCACTGTATTCCATTCCGTTTTAGAAATTGAAGTTTCTAAGATAGATTTCTCAAGCACTGTCCCTCAGAAATTTCTTTTCTACTCGCACACTCCTAGAATTTGTAATTCCTTGGATGTAACGGTTCAAAACAATATAAGGTTAGTCGTTGTCAACCCATTTTGAGATGGATTGTAACTAGGTGAAACAAATGCTCACGTACCTTGACAATAGCAAAACCTGGTTGGAGTTTATGTTGGAGGTGATTTCCATTACAAATAGAACAGTGCTGTAGTTGCCAGCTGAGTGCGGATTTTATGTTGGAGATTTTAAATGTACGCTCCCAAAAAAAACAATGATACAGGGGCCAAATGAGTGGTTGGCTACCTCAGATTAGAAACCCGAGACTGCAAAGTTCTGGGTTTCGCTTGTGACAACATGCTAGAGGCCCTTAAAATTGGTGCATCTTGAGGGAGAGTTCATACTTGACACTCTTGACACTATTGAACCAGTGGAGATGAAAGACCTCCACCTTTAAGAGGTATAGTTGCTTAGTCTCCACTGGCAATAACTTAAATGGGCATTCTCACCTGTCTCCCTTTGAACATTGTTGAGTAAATTTTTAAAAGATATCAGTTTTCTACAATCTATTATAGTAATAAAGTGTTATCTAATGTTTCACTGTGATCTATAATCAAGATAACAGCATGAAAGTTCAAGAAGATGTAGAATGTTCAATTGCAGATCTTACTATCTAAACAGAACAAGACAAGAAGAGAAGAGGGGAGGGGTACGAGGACCTCTCTTCCCTATCTTTTTCTCAGTCATCGTAGCCTTCTCCTCTTCTCTTCTCATCTCTTCTTATCTTGTTCTATTTGGATAGTAAGATCTGCAGTTGAACCTTCTCCACCTTCTTAAGCTTTCATGCTGTTATCCTGTTGATAGATCACAGAGTGTGATCTGAAATGTTATTAAAAATACTTTAATCAATCACTGCCAGAAAACATTTTTATTTCTAAAATTTTACTGTTGACTACAAAATCTACCTCTGCCACAACTTTAGCTGCTTATCTAATCTGTCATAATTGTATTGTTTTATCTTTTGGCTTATAAATCTTCTTAAATTCTGAAGGTGAAAATTGTATTGTTTTATTTTCTGGGTTATAATCTACTTGAAATCTGAATATTACTACTATTTTCACCTATATTTTTTTTTCCAAATTTTATTGAACACTCCATACCTTTTATGTACGGCATGGGACTATTTTCTTATTTTCTTTCTTTTAGAAAGTTCGATGGCTTGTAAAATTTAATCTATTTAAGCTGGTTAGCAATTTTTCATAATTATTTTGTTTTGTCTTTTGAACTATAATTCATTGGGATCTTAGATATGACTATTTTAACCCTCTCATTTTACAAAAATGCATATCACAACATTGAATTTTTTAATAAGTACTCCATAAGACATTACTTAATTTATCTTTTTAAAAAAGATGAATGTCATGTATAATATATATCTTATATCTAGTGTAGCTGTTCAACAACTTTTCATAACAGTAATTTTCTATTTTGGTAAGCTAAGGGTATCCCCACAACCCAACCCAGTACCCAGTATTCCACTGCCAAGTTGCTGACAGGAAGGGGTGAGCTAAGGCGAGGCTAATTCCTTGGGGATGCCCACAATTATCTGCTAACCACAGGTATTGGGTAAGCTCCAACATCGGAGTTAAACCTAAGAGCAATGTTGAACAAACTTTGGCCCAAGCTAACTCCACTACTCATGCAAGACTTGCATAATCTTATAATCAATATATGATAACCTCATTTAAACACTCACTCCTAGTTTGACTATTTCTACTCACATTTTCTATCAAATATGTAAAAAACATCACCGATCTTGTTTTATAAGTAGTGCATAGGCTGATATTCCTCTAGAAAGGTCGATGGCTTGTAAATTGTACTCCCTTTTATCTCCCAACATGGCTACTCTAAAACAAGTAATATTATATATTTCTGCAGTCCTGTGGTGTTGTTTAGCAGTGTTATAATTGTGTTGTTTTATTTTTTTGGATAATCTATTTGAATTTTAAACATGATAATTTTAACCTTTCTTTTAATGAAAATATATGACAAAATAATCAAATTTTACTGTCTGCGAGGATCACCTTATTTATCTCTTTAAAAAATAGATGCCATATAAAATGTCCATCTTGTATGTGCTCTAGTTGTTCAACAACTTTCTATAATGGTAATTTTTTTTATAACTTAGGGGTATCCTTGTGGTCTAGCTTAACGTCCAACTTGTTTTATCTTGATCTAACTTACTATCAAGTTGGGGCTAGGAAAGGTTGAGTCAAGGTGAGACTAGTCTCCTTGAAATGCCTTGATCACCTGCTAACAACAGACAATGGAGAAGCTCGAGCCTCAAAATCAAACCAAAGATCAATAAAGGTCCAAATGAAGGATGCAAGCCAACTCTAGTGCTTGTACAAAACTTCCATAATCATATTATTATATTCCAAGCTCTAACTTTTTTTAAACACGTAACTATTTTTATCCATTTTTAAAAACATATGAGACAAATTGTGATATTGCTATCAAGATTTAACTCTGTAGATTTTGAGTCAAACTCTTTGATCCATGTTTCATGAGTAGTGGTTCACATGAACCCATTTCTGATGAGAATGAATGGAACACTTAGCACTCATTGGATCTAGGTGATGCACACAGATGTGAAGTATCGCACTATTCGAGAGGTCACCCATCTTAGCACTACTCCAACTCAAGCATGCCTAGAGAGTTTCCTCCATGGTTAAACCCACTCTACGTGCAACCCCATTTGCAAAACCTTCACCAAGTGTTGTGCCTTATGAACCATTCATTAGAAAGCTCCTTAAGCTCATCAATTGATAAGTAGGAGACATTTTGCACATAAATCAGAGTGGGTTTAACCATGGAGGAAACTCTGTAGTTAAGAGCATTCGAGCTAGAGTAGTACTGGGATGGGTGACCTCTTGGAAAATCCGATGCTTCACCTCCGTGAGTATCACTCAAATCCAATAAGTACTAAGCGTTCCATTCATTCTCATAAAGAATGGGTTGATGTGAATCACTACTCATGAAACATGGATCAATAAGTTTAACTCAAAATCTACATATATCAAACAACACTAAATCCTTTTCTATAAGTACCACAATGGGACCATCTCCCATTGTACACCATCTCCCATTGTACACCATCTCCCAGCATGTAGACGACAAAGACCAACGTGAAATGGTTGCTGTAAAACATGTCATACTAGTTCCCTCTAGTGTCTGGTAATATATGGGCAAGCTTTTACCATGTTTGTCTTTCATTTCTAAGTTAGGCTGTAGAATTATTGCTACATATCGGTTTGGTTCAGCAAACAAAAATGAAGCAAGTGGGTGTGGGCCTTAAGGTACTCAAAAAGCCACAACATTCAGACAACCTTGACATGGCTATGCGTTACGGATACTTGAAGTTCAATGCTATTAACTACAAATCAGTTTCACTTTTTAAATGTAAAGGTTGGATTGTACAAACCTATTTAGGTTTTACAGAAAACACTGGATCATTTAAGTGGCAAAGCATTCGAGGCCTCGATAGAAAATTTAATTTTAGATGCTGTGCATTTCATACTTCCCTTTATTGTGGGGTGATCTTTCTGGTAAATTCGTCGGTGCATTGATTACAGTGAATTGGTGAGATAAATTTAGATAAAATACCTTTTGGTAGTAAAATTGTATCAATAGTTTCAGAGATTGAGTACTATACATTTTAAAGATAAAGGCCAGGTAAAATGAATTTTGACAGGTTATTAAAGCTATTGGTACTAAAATTCTATTTTCTTCTTATGTTTAATAAACTGTACGTTGACTGTAAAAATTGATAAATTATTATTTTTGGATAAAGTAACCATTTTTAATAATAAAAATGTATCAATATTTTCAGACATTCATTACAATACATCCTAAAGATAAAATCTAGGAAAAATTTAATTGTGACATAATATCATAGTTATTGTTACTAAGATCCTATTTAGAGTTTCATCATCATTTTTTTTTCTTAAATATTAAGGTATATTATAATAAAGTCATTATATATATATATATAAAATTTATCTTTTAATGATAACTATATTCATTATTCCTATTTAATGTTTAGTTTTGTCTATTTGAGGTGTTTTACATGTTTTTATAATTAGGTAACATTTTAGTTTCTTTAATTTTATTTATTTTTGAATAAGTGTCACGTAACATTATTGCTTTTAATTTAAAAATTAATCATAATCATACAAATGAAATATTATAATAATTAATTGATATCGTGAATAAGAGATATATGCTACTTTTTATAAAAAATTTCAATTCATGTTTCTCATCTATTTTATAAAATTTTAAGTCATAAAAGTGTAATTATAATAGTGTGGGGTGCACTTGAGTGGAATAATCTGTTTTGATGGGTAATTTGGTATATTTAATTAATTTGTAAAGAAAACTCATACACTTGTGTCACTTTGATTGACAGATTAAACATGATCACCTAACATGTACTCATATATTGCAAAATTCATCCCTTCCTAGCCTCTAGGTTTATTACATACATTTGACCAACAACCATCCATTAACTATTTAAACCTTACCCCCTAACACCCAAATGTCCATTATATCAATATTACAAAAAGAGTACGTCAGTCAAGACAAAATTTGGTAGGAACAATTCTTCATCATAGACAAAACAAAAAAACATCACACACAACTCAGTCAAGCCATTTTGCCAACATTTATTCCCCCGAGACATTGGAATGAGAGTCCCTCTGTGATTATCCTATTGACAATTGGCTAATAGTGATATGTAATTGTTGTCATTTATGGCAACACATGATGTACATGATCACAAGAAACCTCGGAAATAAAGATACTTAGTGTTTGATAATCATAAAATTGTCTAAAAGTATAGAATTTGGTTTACAACGGTGTGTTGTTTTGTTTATAATTTGTTGCTAATGTCATATTATGAATAGCAAAGTTAGATAGAGATAGTATACATGTTGGTGATGACATGTATAACCTTAGAAGTAAGTATAGATTGTACGAAATAGACATAATCATGTTTGAAGTGAAACAGGACAACAAAATTAAAGGAAATGATTATTTTGTTTACAAAATAATTACTTGTCCAATTAGGGCCGACATCCTAAATGTTCAAATGGAAAAGTGAATTATGGTCTTAACTGACCCAGCAACAATTTTTGTAAGGGCATGGTATTTATGCAAAGGACTTCTTGCGATGAGAATGTGAGCGATTGTGATTGCAAGTGCTATCTTGTAATTGTGATTATATGCGAACTTTTGTGAAAGCAATATATGTGAAGTTTTATATGAGCTATTTGGTGATCCAAGATCGAGCTGAAGATTAGAGATTAGTTGAGGAAGAAGTTACAATACTTATGTTCAGTTTGATTACTTGTTTGGGTAGCGAGCTCTTCTTGTAATTGGAAGTGCATGTTTGGGTAGTGGGCTCATCTTGCATCTAGTGTACCACAACTCCTACCAGGGTTGGAATCTCCTAACACGGATTCAAAGTCTCCTAACACGGATTCAAAGTCTCCTAACACGGATTCAAAGTCTCCTAACAGGGACTCCTTCTATTGAATTTTCTCATTGACTCCTAATAAGGTCCATCCTCTAACAAGGAACTTACATATCAGTATATTATCTAGTGGGTATCATCCCCACTGGGAGTTTTCCCTTGGCCAAGGTTTCCCTAGTTAACAAAATATGGTGTTATGAGTTATCTTTGTACATTGTTATTATTATTGTTCAACATTACTTTATTGCTTTGTTATGCATGGTTTAAAGTAAGAAATAATATCTAGTTGGCAACTAAAGTTTGCAGATAACTGATTCACTCCCCCTCTTAGTAATCCCAATTTCTAACAGTTGATATCAAAGCACAGTTACTTTGAAGAGGCTTAACAACTTGAGTAAGATCCCTATGGATATGGAACAGTTGATGAAGAACCTTGAAGAAGCTCTTGAACAAATTGATTTCCTTATTGAAGAAAGAGATAAGTTGAAGGATAGATATGAAGACTCCAAGGTGTACATTGGACAATTGAAGGAAAAGATTGAACATCTCAAATCCAAGCTTGAGTCTATTGAATCTGGAACTAGTGGTGATGATTATTCAAAATTGAAGACAAAGTACAAAATCTTGAAGCATGAATTAAAGATTACAAATCTGAAGTTGACTTTGAGAAATGATCCTAGCAAAGTTGAATCTGATTTGAAGACTGAAAATGTAGATCTGAGAGCAAGTCTAGCAAAGAAAACATCTAAGTTTGAAACATTGAAAGATCATGAAGAACTTCATAAGTAAAATACTATTGTATAAGGTGAATTAACATAGTGCAAGCATCAGTTTGAGGAGCTTTATTCTAGCAGAGAAAAGCTTGATGATTCAATGTCAATATAGAGACCTACTTATGATAAAACTAGTCTTGGTTATCTAATTAACATGTCTATGAAGAAACCTGATATTAGATCAAATCCGAAAGAAAAAGATAAATTTGATGATAAGATTGAATCCAATCAATCTTCTGATAAATCTAAAGAAATTGAGCAAAATAATGAAGTTGAAGTTTTGGATGACCCAAAGTAAGTGGAATCTTCTAAGGAAACCAGGTATGAATTTAGAGGTAAGTGCTTTTTATGTAATGAAATAGGACATATGAAAAGAGATTGTACTAATAAGTCATTTAATCAAGTTAAAGACTTTTATTGTCATAATTGTCATGGTATGGGTCATAATGCAATTGATTGTAGGAAACCTAAGTATGATAATGATAGAAGAAATAGTAAAATGTCTAGAAATATTAACCCTACAGATAGAAGAAGATCTAATGAAAGGACATCGAGAGAAGAAAGATCTCAAAAGATAGATCGTGTGTTATAAGTGTAACAACTTAGGACACATTGCTCAAAATTGTCATGCACCTGATGATCAACATAACTCTAGAAGCAGAGCACCTGTATGTCAGTTATGCAACGACTTCGGACATAAACTTCAGAGATAGAAGGAACAATGGAAGAAACTTCAGGAACAGAAGGAATGATGGAAAGAATGTCAAAAATGTTAGAAGGAACCATGAAAGGAACTCCGAAACCAATAGAGACAATGAGGAACACAAAAACATTGTTAGTGAACTTCAAGAAGAACTTAATGAAGCATTTGTCAAAGAAGTAGATATGTCAAAAGAAAAGTTAGATGATGATGATAAAGGAAGATCAAAGGCAGTTGTTGAGTTTGATTCAATTAAGTTAAATTAAGCTTGTTCACAACATCAAAATTTAAGAACTTCATCCAGAAGCCAAATTAAAGGTAGCGAAGTTGGGAAAAGTTGTATCAAGATAAGTTTAGATGGTACCTAAGCTTGCTTGTAATTTGGAGCTCATCTAAGCAAATTATGAAGGAATTCAGAGTTATTGGTATTATAGTAAAGGCTAATTTTGTAATTGAAGATGAAACGTATGTTTTTTAAGAGAATTTCGTGATACAAAATTCAGTAGAGTTTTGTCATGATGGAAACTAGCTATGGCAAACCTTGGGTGGCATTTGAAGATCGGATAGATGATCTTAAGTAGTTATTTGATTACAGAATGTAATTGGCAACTTTTTCATGTTTGCAAAGTATGTAATTAATGCAAGTTCTTGTTTGATAGAATCAGGGACATGTCAGTAGTGCATAGTGTTGAGAACGAGGATAGACCTAAGTTGAAGGTTGTTTCTATAAAACCTACTGAAGGAAACCCTAACTTAGCATTGTCTATCACTTTGAACAATGTAGTATATCTTGAAGATGTAGGAAGTTATTTGAATAGTAAGTTTGAGTCTATTGGTACTGAATTCATGAACAAAGATATGGAATTGGTTTTCAATCATGAAATAACTGTGAAGCCTACATTTGAACATCTAAAGGAATTAGACTTGTTTAAGTATCACTTCTACCGTGAGTTATATACAGATGAGTGGACACATACTATATTGAGTATGATACATGATGGTAAACTATGGATGCAAGATAATGTAATTGATATTTTTGCTGACCTTATTCATGAGGTAAGTGGTCTTAGTAAACAAGGTAGTGTACCTATAGGTGAGAAATTGGTCAAGAATAAAGTTGAAAGCTACACTAAAGAAATATATAATGGAAAGGCTATGGTGATCAAAACCATCAAGCAAGATGATGTACGATATAGAATTATTGCCTATTCTATTTGTGCAAGTTCAAAGATTGATGAAATTTCAACGAGATTCATCTATGAAGCATATCAAATATGTATAGAGAAGGAACAAGTGAATCTCAATGAAATTCTGAGAACACAACTCTTAGAAAACCTAGAAAAGATCAAGAGGACAAAGAATGGTCTGTTTAGATTCTAGTCATTAATCAATCACATATTATTTCATGCACTTAAAAGATTTCCTTACTTATCAATCACAAACATAATGAGTAGTGACAAATGTACAATGGAGAAGATTACAGAGGTATGTAGAAGGCACCCTGCAGATAAGATATTGGACAATGGCAACCTGATAATGAGAACATCTCAGAATGAAATGAAACAGAGATTCAGAATTGCACCTGCAATTGTTGACAACTTTAAGGAAGATATTTGTATTTTTGTTGATATAGATTATACCTATATTCAAGCAGTGGAACCTTGGGAAACATTTCTTGATCCCTTAAGTTATGAATTAAATGATGATATATCCATTGGATATATTGATTTGTTGTTGAATTTAGATAAAGATAAAGTAGAATATAGATTTGGTACATATGATGAGATTACACAATTAGCTCATTAGGCATCTATGGAGAAGGCATCACACAAGAAAATAGAATCTATTATGAAGAAGGCACTATCAAAGGCCAGAATGACAGAGAGTGAGTTCGAGGCTGTAAGGCAAACTATGAAGCAAGGAATACTGAACATTCAACCTTTGTTAGCATTTGTTGCAAAGAAATCTTTGGAATGGAGCATTTCATATGCATCAGTGTTAGATGTTTAGCCAAGTGAAGTTAAAAGAAAATTTGAAAGATTGGTGGAAGTAGTGACTACTAAAACAAAGAGAGTCAAACAACAAGCCACCAAACTAGGACAAAGACAAAAAACATCGTTGACAATTGTTGAGTCTAGTGATGAAGATGAAGAAGAACTAGAGATCAAGCAAAAAGAGAAAGTGACTCCATCAAAGCAATCAAAAGGCAAAGCTTGACAACCTTGGAAGCCGAAGATAGAGAAGATCAATACAACTATTGCTAATGAAGGTAACTTTGTTTAGATGAACAAGTTTTATGATTTATATAATAGTTTTGAGAAGGATCAGATTGATATATCATAGAAAATAATCTAAAATTGAAGGACCTTGAGAACACAATTAACCGGAAACTCTATGAAAGACTCATTTAAAAGAAGGCTCTTGCAAGGGAAGAGGATCTTGAACTTCAAAAGTCTATGCTTATAACTATTTGCAAGACTAATGATGAAGAAGAAATTAAAATATTGTCGAATGACTTTGCACCATATTTGAGGAATAAATTGAGACCATTTCTATTTATGGTTGGTGAAAAGGATAAACTAAGAAATGAGATTGTGGCAGAAATTAGTCAAATATTGTCAGAGTCAAAGGCATCATCTCCTCCAACACCTAAAACCTCAGAAGTGTCAGTGAGCGGTGACACTATGCAATTTGATCAAACCAATGTTACCATTAACATTGATGATACCAATCCATTTGGTGGTTCCAAACTTAATAATCCAAACACTTAGGATATTGAGGACAAGTTGAGGTAGATTGAAGAGGAGAAAAGGTTACTTGAAGAAGAGAAGAAGAAAATAGAGGAAGCCAAGTAGAAATTGCTTGAGGAAGAAAAGAAAAGAAAGGAAGAGGAGGAAAAGAGAAGAATTGCAAAAGAAGAGATGGGGAAGAAAACCGAGGAAGATGAGAAGAAAAGGTTGGAAGATAAGAGAGGAAAGGAAAGAGAGGAAAGATAAAAGAAAGAGAAAATGAGGCAACTAAGAAACAAAGGGAGGATGATACTAAACCATCTAGTTCATCCACTCCACTCTCTCTTGCTAGTTTAGCTACTGATGATGATGATCAAACAGATCTGATATTATCCTTGACAAAGCTTACTGAGAAGAACATGAAAGCGAAAAGCTTACAGAGAACTTTAATGGAAGTTACCGACAGACTGCACAATACCTTGGCAAGACAACACATCGAATCAGATCCTAAATAGAGGGCACAAGTAGTGTTGAAATCATTTGATGAAGAGTTTACCAATTTGTTAAATGTTGTAGAAACAAAGGCATATATTTCCCATGATGCTAACTTGTTTAGCACCTTTTGTCAAAACATTAAGAATGATTTGGTTAATCTTGATACTTGTATCAAAGAAATTCAAAAATGCCAATAGGATGGGAAAACTTTGTATGTTTAGTGTACCTTATCATACAAACTAACTAAAGACATTGATAGTTAGATAGAAGTAAAGGTGAGTGAACTAGAAGCTTTATTTAGCTAGATCCAACATCCATCTGTCAAAGTAGATGATTTTGAAGGACAAGTGGCCAATATCCATAGTGATATCAGGAAACTAGAACTTTGGAAGGAACAATATTTGAAGAGGATATTAGATTTCAGAGAATCTATTGCTCTGAAATTATCTTTTGTTGAGAAACAGTTAGAGGAATGTGTCAAGGCCAAGGACACATATTATAACTTTTTGTATTCAAATTTCAATGCAGTTGAGATTACATCATATGCTTTATGTGCAATTCTCACCTCAACTGAATTTACCTAGGAAACATGGACTAAAGGTATGGATAATCTGAAAGAAAACTTTGATGATTGCATGTAGATCATATCAACATAAATAAGCATAGTTTTTTGGACAGATTTTTGACATTTTGACCGTTTTCATTGATGTCAAAGGGGAAGTAATTGCAGAAAAATGGCAGTTGTAGAAAATTGAGAGTAGTTGCAGAATATTATAAAGTATATTGTAAGGGGGAGCATATGTAAAAACTTAACACAAATAATAAATGCAATTTTTTTTATTTTTGTCACTTAGCTAATTTTCCCTATTTTGTTGCCATCAATGCCAAAGGGGGAGATTGTTGACAATTGGCTAATAGTGATATGTAATTGTTGTCATTTACAGCAACACATGATTTGTATGATCACTGGAAACGTCAAAAATAAATATACTTAGTGTTTGGTCATCAAAAAATTGTCTAAGTATAGAATTTGATTTACAATAGTGTATTGTTTTCTTTATAACTTGTTACTAATGTCATATTATGACTAGCTAAGTTAGATGGAGATAGTGTACATGTTGGTGATGATGTGTATAACCTCAGAAGTAAGTACAAATTGTATGGAACAAAGATAATCATGTTTGAAGCGAAACAAGACAACGAAGTTAAAGGAAAGGATTATTTTGTTTACAAAATAATTACTTGTCCAATTAGGGTCGACATCCTAGATGTTTACTCTAAGTTGGAAAAATGGTTTATAGTCTTAGCTAACCTTGTAGCAATTTTTGTAAAGGAATGATATTTATGCAAAGGACTTCTTGTGATGTGAATGTGAGTGATTGTGATTGCAAGTGCTACCTTGTAATTGTGATTGGAAAACATCTAGCTCTACTCTAGGCAGTACCATATATCATAGATCAAGGCCATACTCACTTGATTGCATTGATAAATTATAAAATCCATAACATAAAGAAAACTAAGGTACACATCAATAAAATCAATGCATAATCATGTATATAACTATATATAATTGATATGATAATGAAGGCTATACAATTGAGATCTTAATGTTCATTATATCTATCTCTTGGAGAGTCCACCATCTATACACATTTTAACAATAGTTGTAAGTATAATGCCACTCTATTCCATGGAACCCTTTGGCCCACTCCACCATGCTCACAGAGATAGTAACCTAACGACAAACACATGGAAAAAAAAAGAGCAACACATGGACACCGAGTAGATGCATAGTATAATAAAAGGATGCAATGGCCCAATTTGATACATAAGGATGCAAAATACCAAGTTATATGGAGATGAGTCAACATGTGGACCAATGCCCCAAGCATAGTCACTATACCACTTATCATAATATATAAAGGTGTTACACACCAAAAAATGGAAGTATACATGAGAATACCAACCATAGGGAGTATCTATGTCCACACGTGTCAATCCTAACATATGGGGCTCAAGTACCATATGTGGACACCTAAATCTAATCAAACAATTGTGAAATATTATTTATTCATCTTCTAAGGCATTATTAATTAAATATTAAATATTTGATTAATTTATATTATCCCCTAGTTAATCAATTTTATTAATTGACTATAGTCCAATTAATAATCAAACAACAACTAATAATTTTCTTTATTAATTAAATACATATTCCTCTATTAAATTAAAAAGTGCACAATTTTTTTATTTTTCTTTCAAATCCCCCCATATAATTAATTAATTCAATTTATTAAATCCATCAAACCTTAACTAACCCTCAACCCATCCTTGACCTAGTGGTTTATCCTAATCTAACCCATGCACCAATAATTAGCCTATTTAATTAAATAATTGAATTTATTTAATTAATCTCTCTATTTACATTTATTTAACATATCCACTTGCCATCCACATCACCCCCTTATCCAAGCCACATCACCCTCTTACCCTAGCTACAACACTCCCTTTATCTAAGACTAATCACCTCCCTAATCACTTGCACAATTTGAGGCACAAATTAAGACTTCCTGACTCAAACCTAAGTCCACTTTCATGCCACATATCCCTCTCCCATATAAGTGCACTAAATTCCATCTCACATCTCTCTCCACTTAACTATCCCTCTATAATTCCTATCCCCTCACACTCATTCTCCTTGCGAGACTTGTTGCAAGGCTATGGATTTGATAAAGCACAATCCATGTGCTTGCCTTTCCTTGCATCCTAGCCCTCCCTTACAATCTCTCTACTTTGCTTCTTGGTCATCCATTTCCCTTACCCATGGCCTATAAATTGAACCCTATGTCCTGTATTATTCATCCACCTTTTGAGTAAAGTTATTATGTTGTTTTGAGATCCAAAAGATACCAAACCACCATTGCTATGCCCAAATTTCCATTGATCACCCATTGTTGGATCCATATTTGAAGCTTGAAGAAACACCATTGAACACACATTCCATCCTTAGACCAAATCTACTCAATAAAGGAGCTATTTGATTGTAAGGTTTGCACTTTGATTGGTTGTAAGATATTTTACGGTCTTATCATATATGTTGTTATTGAATTGTTTTTGTTGAATGTTTAGTTTTTCTTCATGTTCTTTATACACTAGTTTTCATAGCATACATTTTGGCACGCCCGTTGGCACCTCAAAATTAGATCATTTCACTATTTAAGATTCATCTTTTCTTTGTTAAAAAAAGAGATTATCTAATGTTTTTTTTGTTTTTGTGGTGTTGTTGATAGTTTCTATGGTTTTGCAGGTCAAAGGTTTAAGAGAAAGTAAGGACACCACCCACACTTTAATCATAAATTGTACAACAAACCAGAAAACATTTTCAGATTTGCAATCCAATGATTGTGAGAATGTCAAACCAATTAGTGAGAACATGATCATGCACTCATAGGAATGCCACCAAGACCTTAAAATTGAAAACACATGGTCTTTTTTTTCTATCTTTTCATCTCTCTCTTTCAATCCCTCCATAGCAACATGAGTTGACCCTATGGGATTGCTCTCTATATGGATTTGGGCCCTAGAAAACTACAAATATATGAACATGGGAATGATCTATTCATTAGTAAGACCACACTTTTATGGGAGCACTCTATCAGTATTTCAGATGTAGATTTCTAGTTTTATTTGTCACTTTTGGCATGTTTCCATAGTTCATGGAAACACATTCATGCGACTACATGAATGATCCATAGACTTGCGGGAATGTGCCTTTTTTCTTGGTAATTAGTTTTGTTTGAGTATGATAAATGCATTTGTGGAATTGTAATTTTTTTAAATCTTAAAATTAACTTACATTTCAATTGAGGCACCTTAAATGAACTTTGTATGCACTCACAAAATACTTCAATTATTGGATTTTAAAATCAATCAAACACTATCTTGAATGCCTAAAAGAAAATTGAACAATACTATGGAAAAATTTTCAATTTGGGCTTAAAATAAACTCATAAAATCTTGAATGCTAAGGGATTAATTCTTTTATTTTTTGAAATAAACTTTCCCTTTTCAAGCACACAAAATTGTGATTCCAAAAAAGAACCTTGCATGGTAATCATGAGTGTTTGCAGGTATAGGCTAGATAATACTTAGGATTAATTAAATCATCACTTTGTAAATGAACTCTTTTTGGTTTGTTTGAAAGAGTGTTTCTCAACACTTCCTTGAGCTCATTTTTTAATTGAAAAATAGATCCAATAAATTACATGACGTGTGTACAAAAGAGTTTTTAGCAAGAATATATGCAAAAACTTTAGGAGAACTTCTAGAGAGACCTCTCCTTTGCTAAAGCTTCACCATTAGAGAAAAATGTCAAATCGACAATTCCCTTATCAATATATAAATATAGTGTTGAGTCGACTCTTACTTATCCCATCAAGCTTAGGCAAGGTGTGTTGATGGTAGCATGAGGTAGGTGAACATCCCTACAATTTTATTATGGTTAGCTAGGCTCTTAACTGAGTCACACACGTACAAATTGATTGGGAGGATGCCAAAGATCTTATTAAAAACCAATTCTAGCAAACCATCCCATTATCCTTCGTACGTTATTCATGGTGCAAGAGAATATAAGGCTTCTTTGAAGATACTTGCCATATGTGTTTTTCCTAGCATAGGCATAAAGCTACTTGGGCTTCATCTCCAAGAGTCGTCAACCTTGCAAAAAGGAGGTTTCTATTTTCCATACTATGAAGGTTCAACGATGTGTAATTTTTTTGATTGACTCTTGTCTCAACTCACCTCTTAGATTAAGAGGGACACCACACACTATAACCAAAAAACATCAAGCTTGGGATCCTCCCCAAGGGCCTATGAATAACATATTGAAGCAAAATTTACCATAGGGATATCATGTGTTTAAATTGTCCTTATTGTGGTTGACCATGTGAAAAATACTTGTTGAACATACACATGACTTTGGTTCTATTAAAATCCTTTTGACAAAAGAAATCATTTGTGTGTCTTCCTTAGAGTTTCTTTGTCCTTTGAGGGATTTCTTGTTCAATTTACCCATTATCATAATTTGCATATCTTCCAATATAACTTAGGGTATACTTACCTTAGTCATTGTCTAAATGTAAAAGTAGTTATCCAAAGGAGTCAAGTTGAGTTTTCATGACAAATCAACAAAAGCCAAAGTTCAAAAGGGTCAAGCTCAAACCTTCATTGACCTATAGAGTATGAGGCACAATACTCAAGAGATTAACACCTAGAAATATACTTCTGAAAGAGCTCCAAATTGGGAAATAGGGCAATGAAGTAGCATTACAAACAGAGTGGGATTACAAAGTCCAAAACATGACACTTAGGCATGGAGTAAATCACAGACTTAATAACTACATGAGATACCCCCAAGAAAACTAGTACATGAGCTACCCCCAAGACAACTAGATTTATATTATTCCTCATACACTTTGTACTTATACAATCTCACCATAGAATTTTCATAAGGAATTATCATATAGGTTATCATCCCTTAGGAATTTCTAGATTAGTCATCGTTAGAAAATATTTTATGAATCCTAGTCAAAACCCTCATCAAATCTAAAAATCACAAAACCTGTTGGAAATTCGATTGAAAAGCTGATTTGTGAAGATCAAAGAGAGAGATTGTTGCAAAGAATGAAGAGTGTTGTTTTCAATCATTGTTTTGTCATTGATGTCAAACCTACTATTTGTAGGAATGGCATTTACTTATAAGATCCAAGTACTATCACTTAGTTGATTGATGAAGAGGATTTGATCAACAAGATGTAACAAGATTACCTAAGGGAAAGGTTGAGTTATGATGTTGTAATGAAGTGCAAGGATTAGTTAAGACAATGGCTAAATGATGTATTGATAACATACTTAAGGATACAGAGGTTGATCACACTTAGAAATATTGGAGGAATAAGTTGTAACAAGGTTGACTGCAAAGCTTAAACTAAGATCATTAGTGGGTACTGAACAAGTTAGTTGAAGCCGAGTAACAGGAAATTTTAGTGTGTGTCGAGTGATCTTCAGGTGCCGAGTGAAGGTCAAGTGCCGAACATTAGAAAATCTTAGTTGCTGTCGAGTGATCTTCAGATGTTGAGCACTAGAAAAAATACAATTGATGCTGAGTAACATAGTATGTGTCGAGCACCAGTATTTCAATAGTGCCGAGCTGTTGCATTATTTCAAATAAAAAAGATTCACCAAATCTAAGCTGACAAAGTGGTTACCTTGAATTTTGTGAACTAGTTGGAGGATAAGGATGATGAGCCAGAGGTACAAAATTCTATGTAAACCATTTTTAGGCAAATTCAAGAGGATTATTCAAGAAGTTTCTAGAGGAAACAAAATATGGGTTAGATGCAATGAATCCTACCTAATCCATACGAATTGAAATTAAAGAATGGAAGATTCGAGTGGGAAAATAAATTCCAAGACTTCTATTTAAGGAGTTATAGACCAAGAAGCAAATGCTGCTGATACTATTGCTGCTACTGCGAAGTGGTTAGAAGGGTGTCAAGGAGAAGACATCTAGAAGAAGGAAGAGCATAGAGGCTTTGCTTCACTAGTACATTTGGGTTCAATTTTCAACCTTTATTGGTCGAATTTTTGACCCAAATTTTGACCAAATTTGACCAACCCATTGGTCGATATTTTTCTAGTCATAATTTCGACCAACTCACTAGTTGGTCAAAATTTTGACCAATCTATTGGTCGAAAACCCAACAAGCCATTGTCTAAGGTCATGCAAGAATTGGTCAAAATTTTGACCAACAAAGGTAGAAAACTTTTTAGGCGTTGGTGGAAATTTTGACCAATGAAGGTGGAAATTTTGACCAACAGAGGCAGAAAAAATTTTAGGCGTTGGTGGAAATTTTGACCAATAAAGGTAGAAAATTTTTTAAGCGTTGGTGGAAATTTCGACCAATGAAGGTGGAAATTTCGACCAACAAAGGTAGAAAAAAAATTAGGTGTTGGTGGAAATTTCCACCAACAAAGGTCGAAAAAAATTTAAGCGTTGGTAGAAATTTCCACCAACAAAGGTTGAAAAAACCCAAGCGTTGGTGGAAATTTTGATCAATGAAGGTGGAAATTTCCACCAACAAGAAGGTATAAATTTTTTTCAGGCATTCTATAAAATAGTTCACATGTCTTGCCTATGATACGAAATTTTACATGCATCCTACACTCTCTCATCCGACTGATGATGGATTACGCAAAGTGATCTGAAACCATGATTCTAAAAAACACACACAATCAAATCCAAAATGAACTTGCACTACAAATGGATTATGGAAATCTGATATTGTTAATTTTACATGCATGTCTACCAAGACAAATATATGTTTAAGTTGTGATTGTCCTCGTAGACATGCGTGCAATTTTACCAATATCATATTTCCACAATCCATTTGTAGTACAAGTTCATTTTAGATTTGATTGTGTGTTTTTTAGCATCATGGTTTCAGATCACTCTACATAATCCATCATTAGCCGAATGAGAGAGAGTAGGATGCATGTAAAATGTCGTATCATAGGCAAGACATGTGAACTGTTTTATAGAATGCTGCAAAAACATCGACAATAACTAATATGAAGAATATATAATTAGTTATACAATTGAGAAAAATCATGTACCAGTGAGTTGGTCAAAATTTCAAGCAAAAAAAATTTCACCAATGGGTTGGTCGAATTTGGTCAAAAATTTGACCAATAAAGGTCAAAAATTGAACCCAAATGTACTAGTGCAAGTATGCTCACCAAGTTGACTCTTTGAGTTTGGTCATCAAGTCACCCCAGCAAAGTGCCTCATCAAGGTCAGTCTTTAGGTCCGCTCATCAAGCTTGCTCACCAAGTCAGCTTGCCATGTCAATTCACCAAGTTAACTCGCCAAGCTGACAATTGAAGTAAGCTCGCCAAGTCAACTATTCAAGTGCGCTCGCCAAGTTGACAATTCAAGTGCGCTCACCAAGTCAACTCTTTAAGTTTGATCACCAAGCCCATCCCCTAGGTCAACTCTCCAAGTGAGCTCGCCAAGTCACTCCCACCTAGTCACCTCAATGAGTTGACTCTTTTAGTCAGCTCACCAAGTCTATTATTCAAGTATGCATGCCAGGTCAGATCACCAAGCCAGCCCACCAAGTCATGTCACCAAGTCGACTGTTCGAGTACGCTCACAAAGTTGACTCTTTAAGTTCACTCATCAAGTCACCCCACCAAAGTGCCTCATCAAGGTCAGTCTTTAAGTCAGCTCGCCAAGTCACCGCACCAAGTTGACTCACCATCTTGCCTCACCTAGTGGACTTGCTAAGTCGGCTCACCAACTTGCCCTACCAAGTCGACTGTTCAAGTATGCTTGCCAAGTTGACTCTTTGAGTTCAGTCATCAAGTCACCCCACCAAAGTGCCTCATCAAGGTCAGTCTTGAGGTCCGCTCATCGAGCTTTCTCACCAAGTCAGCTCACCATGTCGCGTCTATAAGTGGCCTCGCTAAGCCGGCTCGCCAACTTGCCCCACCAAGTTGCCACTTTAAGCCCACTTACCATGTTTAATTTTGAAAATAACGTCTAGTTACCAAAAATTGACATATTATGTCAATGATTAAATAGAAAACAGAGTAAGAAGGTATAGAAAATACCTTTTGTCCTCCTACTGCTTTGATACTATGTAGAACAAAAAATTTAGTGATCAATGTACTGTCATAAGTATGAACATGATTATAGTAATTTGGCAGCATACGAAGAAGTACCTGTAAAATGGTCACACTGGTAAACAATGAAGAAAAGAAAAATAATAGGATGTTGAAACCCTGTGGAACATTAAGGAAAACTGAGGAATCCCACAATATAAAATTTGTGTACCTTACAACTAGCATTAGTTGGCTACCACACCTAAATTTATAGCTTAAAGGACTCGTTTAGTTACAGCTAGCATCTTAAGATACAAAGATGCATCAATTTCCAAGGATGCTGACAAAAATTGCCAAATAAACTAAGAACAATAACTCCCACTTTCTTCGACTAATTGCAAAAATTGCATAAGATGAGACTAAATTAGTATCCATGGTGTTTAAAATGTAAATCTCTTGTACACCCAAAACCAAGTGTGGCAAATTCAAAATTTTGTGAATCCAATATGTCTAGGGACAAATACACAAACTCAACAGTATATTTCAATACAGTCTTCTTCAATAACAAGAAATTGACTAAAAATAAATACACATTTTAAAATCATATTGTTTTCATCATTCAAATATTACACATATACATTTTTCATTCTCTTGTTAGTCTAACTCTGAATTTCTTATTAGCAAAATCAATAAACATTACAAGGCATATCCATATAAATGTAAAATATTGAGCAAGTCACTAGTCATATGCGTGAATATGCAAATAAATATGCGAACCTAATTCCCAATTGTAGATTGAGCATTAAGTCATAATTTCTGTGCCCTTTATAGATAATTTCACCCGGTCTCTTACTTTCATTTGGCTACCATTTATGCCCTCTTTTCACAGCCTTGGAAGGCACATTTATTTTGGATACCTCATTAATCAAAACTCCTTGAACATATTCTCTCTTGATAGCATATTGCATAGGAAAAATTTTGGGATCACAAGTTCTGACACCCTCGTCATTATCATCAAATTCCTCACTACTTGAGCTTCTTATCCCATCAAAGGAAAAGGTTCTTACTATTCTAGATTCAAGGGTTTTTGAGGATGTTGTTTCAGAGCTAGGGGCATAATAAGTATTCAAATAAACCTCAAAATCAGACATAGAAGAGCTTCTCTCCTTCCAACAAGATTGGTCATCAACGGAGAGATCGTCATGCTGATCCACATTGGAAGGTGAGGACTCCAAAAGGTGGCATAGCCTAGTCTGATTGCCACATGCAGGATAAAATGTACCTTTCCCATCTTTGAGCCCCTTACTCCAGGTCCCCATATAAAAACTCCCATCTGCCCATTTGTAGACTCCATGGCCATGCTTCAACCCATCAAGCCATTTCCCATCATATTTATCCCCATTGGTCTGACTCATAATCCCCATTCAATCATGGGTTTCCACCATATCTTCTAACTTATCATAAAAGGCAACAAGGTTAAGCCTGCTAAGGTTGGCATGAAAATCTAGCTTCTCTTTTTCTTCCTTGAAAATCACTTCTTTGAAGGCATCATAGTATACAATCTTCATCCTCACACATCTGTTTCTATAATCTCTTAGTCTTTCCATGTGTCCTGCTTCCTCCAATTTCACCATTTCTGCCTTTAGCTTATTGATGTTCTCCATGAGCTTTTCCTCCACCTCCCCTGCCACTCTCAAGCAAAGACTGGCCTGGTAAGAAATAAAAGAACCATTCTCAGTACATATTAATTTAACAAACAAATTGTGCATCACAAAGCTTTTCATAGTTAAACTCAGTTTCATATGTACCAATTTACTATGGACTGATGTTTTCTACTTATGTATAAATATATTCCAACTATAAGAAAATTATTAGGATTCAGTTATATAATTTTTGAATCCAATCTATTGATTCATTTACATGAATACATGATTGGTTGTATATAAAAATCTATGACTTTTTAGTTGAATTTATGAACTCATTTCTCATGAGTAGCTGTATACAAGAATCTCTCTCATGAGAATGATGGTAGTAGATGGATGCAATAAAAAGACAAATAAAGAGGAAGGCAATAAATGGACAAGTTATTATGGATCAATTAAGTGGGTTCTTATCACTGATTACTTATGAAAAATAGACCAACAAATTTAACTGAAAAACTACACAATTAAATTCTAGTTCTAGAAGTATCATAATTTAACTTGCTGTGAAAAAATATCAAAACTTTACATACTAAACATATAAAAGTAGTTTTTATTTTAGAAATTATAAAAAATAAATTAAAATATAGATCAAAGTCTAAATGCTAAATCTGCCATTCACTCTTGTAGGTTACATCATGGATCCAATGATAGGCTTCCAAACCTGATTGCTAAGTAATCTGTAGTTCTCTTCAGCTGGCTGAATTAACAATTTAACACTAAATTCTATTCTTCTAGACCCAATTCTACTCTTCTATCGAATCAATCAAGTGAAAACTAAATTCTATTTAGGAAATTGCATTATGAGTACAATGAAGGATAAAAAAGTTCTTAAAAAACCAAGCAAGATGACAAATTAGAGGGTATTTTGAAACTAGCCTCCATCTTTTCTTTTTTGGCTTGCAAATAATTAAAAAGTAAGATGAATAATTTCAAGAAGCTTAATTGAATTCCAAGCCCAAGAGCATCTAGTTGGACTTCCATGGCAGAAGAAGGTGCACCTTGTGATAAGGGAAGCATAAAAAGCCCTTCCAAGTTAACACTGCTTGTGTCAGCATGGAAGACTGCATCATACCCAGTGTGATTTGAAATATTAGCTTGATCTTGGGTAGTAAATAGGGAATTCGATAAGAATGGTTGCAAACACAGAATTCAAGAAATGAATTTCATTGATATGTGTAACATTTTAACTGATGATAAAAAAACTCTATAAAATTACTAGGAGTAAAGGAACTTCCTCGATAGGAAGCTCTGCTCCAAGATACCCTTGAGCTACCATAGCCTAAAGAAGAGGAAGGAAGGGATAAGTGTTAGAATCCTAAACAACATACAAATACCATAAAAAAATCAATACATGCATAACTTGAATGAGTGTGGCTAAAAATGAAGGTGGCTATGACCATTTGCATGCAAGCAGTGTGTAAATGCTTCTCATAAATAAACTAAATGAAAGAAAACATTCAATAATGTCCAAGGGACCACTAGCATATAAATATCAAAAAACCTCCAACGAAGTACTTTCATAAAATTGTAAGCTTATACAACTGTATATTGTAGGTAGTAGCAGATAGAAGAAAAGGAATAGAAACACATGAACAAGGATCCAAGAAATTTTTTATTCTAGAGAATCAAATGGAGCATTAGCATTCAAGATGGATGCTTCTGCAGGACAAAGACTAGGACAAAGACACACAACTTATATTCACCACTACAGATCACTTGCACAATATCTGGGTGCTCCAACCTTGTATGGCCATCAGAAATGGAGACTTGCATTAAAGAATGGTGCCCTTCCCTCTACAAATCACAAAATTGAACACATGTACTAAAGAATGGAGATCCTACAGACCAAGAACACAAACTATTTTGCAGAAACACTACTCCACGACAATTCTACACTCTGACACTGGTGTCTGGACAAATAGTGGAGCCCTGAATACTAAGAGATGCATGATCATTCATAGTTTAATCAGATTGACATATAAACTGCTATATGGACTCTAGACATCTGGAAAGCTAAATATTTACCTGAATAGGGACAAAAGACAAGGGTGTTGTTGTTTGGGAGACTATCTTGGTCAGTCCTCTAGGTGGTATCTTTCAACCTCAACTGAGCCAATTGAATATTTGGGTGTGTGAGATATGCTAGAGACTAACCAAATACTGTTAAGTGGTGTTTACGAGAGACAAAACAACAAATCTTGGATACTAAGTTCAAAAGAAGGTAAAAATTAACAAAACAATAAGATCATTGTTTCTTAGCTGTTGAAATCTAACTTGTAAGACAATATTTCTTAGCTTTTAAAACCTAGCTTGTATCCTACGTATTCAAAATCTGGCATCTCATACCCAAACAAAAGGTGACAAGATGGAATTAGAGCTAGAATGAACCTAAAGCTAACCCTAAATTCTTCTCAAGGTAGCACTGACAAAAATTATGGCAAATAGAAGATCTTTTCCCATGCATGGTATGACAGCTGCACAAAAATACCCATAGCCCTTGCATGGCACAACATCTCTGTTAGGAATTGGAAAAGCGCATTTCCTCTCACAGAAAAATGTTTCTTGACAGTTCACAACTTCTAAGACCTTTATTGTGAAGCCAAAAGATGGAGAGGACAAAGATAACAAAGGCATAATTTATGAGATTGAACTAATGTCAAATTTATGAATTACTACAGTAGAATTTGAAGAGAATGCCATGTTTAAATACATACACTAAAATTTCATAAGCACAAGATACCAACAAGTCTTGCATGGAAATGTACCTAGTACAATCAATTATGAGAAGTTGTGATGACATAAAAATGCCCATTAGAAGCAAACAATCTCAGAATGAGGAAGATGTCAAGATTTTCATAGTTGAGAGTTATGCCATTTTAACCAACTTATGTCGCATTTAGAAAAATCTCCAAAGGCTATATGGCCTCATAGATTTTACTCACACAGGAAAAAAATCACATTAATTTATTTCATGTGAAAATTATAGCATAAAGAATATATCTATCCCTCCTTTCAAAGTGTCAATTTAGATATTACTGTCCACATTTAAGTTTTGCTCTCTCGTTTCTTGACAGAACCATCTTGAGCTCTATGAAGAAACTGCAATCTGAAAACTCAATAGCTAGGAATCAGTTAGGCAGCTAAATGATGGTCTCATTCTAGTTAACTTCACTGAATGATAGACAATCAAAAAAATTGATTTAAAAAAATCTTTACTGAAGCTCATAGTCCTTGCCAACAATTTAAAGAAGATTATAACATATTCACAAGTAAAGCTTTTATATTTTGTATTTTGCATCAAAGCCGTACGAAAACCATCAAAAACCAACAATGGAAAAGCACCAACATCCAAAAAAATACATGCATGACTAAATAGTAAACAAAGTAGCATGTGCATTTAACTTTCTATATAATGCTTGACAAGCATGACTTCACATAATTTATTAACCCCATTCAAAGCAATATCACCAATCATAAAGTAACAACTTATCCAACTAAAACCTCTGATCTAGGGAGATTGTACTTACCCGATCTGATGCAGAAAGAATTGAATGAAGATTTGGTATTGAATCAACACTTTCAATCTTCACAGTCACATGGATATCCGCACCACAACCTTCACATAATTACAAATACAAATGCATTGATATTTTATCACATTTTAAATTCTGATTTAAAATATAAATTAAGGGAACATGCTATATCAAGCCCAATACTGTTTGCAAAGGATTATATTACACTGGAAAGTTAAAATTTTGCTTCAAAGGTTTACTTTTAAGGTAATCTTTCAACTCATGCACCACCTTAGCATCTTTAACTAAGGAAACAACATAATAGTCTATGCCATTCTCAAATCCAAATTTAATATCATCCCAATCTTTATCTGCGAAAAAAAAGGACAAGAAATAGATTTTATCAAATACCAAATTAAGCTATCTCAAATGCTGTGTTGGTCAAAAAAACTCATCACCTATACAAGTAACAACAAAATACAAATATTACACATATTTCAAGATTGATAAACATATCATTCAATTATATTCTAGGTAACTTCAATCAATCAATATTAGGTACAAAAAAGGGAAATCATAATGAAATCAAAGTCCTTAAGAAAGAAGCAGATTGAGATGTACATGTCAATAAGCAACAAAAATCTAATTTGCTATGCATGCCTGAGAGTTGATAAAATGGTCTTAACCTGTAATGGAAGGAAGGATAGCACTTTTTCCACGCACATTTAAGTTTCATCATGATTTAAGCTCTCCTCCATCAATTACTTCACAAATTATAGAATCTGATGTTTTTGACTTCACTTGCAGTGACATCATCCCCCCTAGAGAAATTCAAATAACAATAAGAAATAGAAAGCTATGAAAATGTTGCGAATAACATTAGTAACTCTGTTCTTTTCAGCTAATAAATGAATTTTCAAGCCAACACAAGAGAACGTACCATCAATAAGTAGTGTGTCTCCTTTCTCCACAACATTCACAAAATCATCATAATTCACGCTTACACAGTCTTTGGAGCCCACTCCTCTTTTGATTGTGAAAGTAAACTCTTGGCCCTTTGTGAGCATGATAGGCTGTGGTAGATCTCCACTTCTGACTTCAGGGCCCTACAATAAAATGATCTTTTAATTTATTGTTTGAGCAAAGGACTAACTCAAAAGACATATAAAAAAGCAGGTTATTTGATAAATTGCACCTAAAACACAAAAAATGACTATTAATAATGTAGATGTATTTTAATTTAGGATTAAAAAAAAAGTGAAACAGATTTCAAATCTACATCTTTTCTGATTGGCTAACAGTGTTGCAATATGAAAATAACCCACATTATGATGTTTTCAAACAGTTAGTTCCATCAACGACCTGTATATAATTAAGGAGTTTCAACACCTATGCAACTCTAGATGAAAGCAAATCTTGTATGATCTTAAAGATTTCATGCATATTGATAATATTCTCCTATTATAAGATTTCATGCATATTGATAATAATAAACTTAGATATCATTTATAAAAAAAACTCTTAGACATTAGCGGTAGAAAATGCTTCCTATTTAAATTACCTGCCAAAAAAATAAGCGTCTCACATTGCAGATTAAAGCCCATAAATAGTTATAGAAAATGCATAGAAACATATCTGAGCCTAGATCAAGATAGCTCAAGTCCATACAAAATGTCTTGATGATTGAGTTTCTATATATAGTTATCTTATTTTAGGGCACCAAAATGGGTTTTATCCCCTCACACAAGTAAATGATCTATTATAATATCCTAGATTTGTAATTATAAAGCTTTGCTTCGAACAAAATGCCACAATCAAATTGTGAACTAGAGAATAGTGGAAGGCCACACAGGCAATTACTTCCCATAAATACTATGATAAGAAAAGATAATGCTCACACACTACTTGAGATCTGAAATAGAACAAGCTTCAGCAATACATTGCAATATATATATATATATATATATATATATATATATATATATATATATATATATATATATATATCTTTTGGCACTGTTACTAAAATTGTTTACCTTCTAGGTAAGAACATAAGTTTGTTTCAATATTCAAATCTTCAAAAGGAATTTCATATCAGAAAAACAAGTAACAAGAAATAAATTAAATTGCAGGCATGACTAGGAATAATATAACACATAATGAATACTAAACCTCAATTGAACAAAATACTATACATTGGCTTCAACAAAACTGATGCTACACCTAAAGCATCACTTGTAGCAAGCTACTTGAAGATATGTAGTACAAACCATCCCAAAGAATAACCTCTAATTTTAAAAAACTTTTGCTTTTACTAGGTGAAGTTTTACTTTTTGCCTTGGCAAAGTCAACCAGGTCTTCAAACATCTTATCTTCAGGTTTAACTTGTTTGCTGGAAGTTAAAGATTGTTGTGGATATATATCATTGTAAGTTCCATCATGAATGGAGATGAAAGCCAATTTGCCTGACTAGATTCTTATAATGAATATATGAGAGCACTTCAATTTCATTTTTGAATTCTACTGCACCGTGCAATTGTAGAGATCCTTTCTTGTTCCTCTTTGTGCCCAACACTTAGCCCACACTATTGAGTGTCCTATACAAGAAAGTCTTATAGCAAGCAATTTACCCAAGATTCTTGGAGTTGTTCCACTATAAGATATGATGAAATCATGAACTAATTGTCTATTATTTAAGAAAATGAGAAACACTATAAGACACTTTGTAGTGCTGCAATAATAGCCAAATCACCAAAGTAGGTATTCTTTTTGGATCATATTCTCTCTCTGACACAGATGTAACATGCATTTTGGTTGCAGGTGATTTCTAGGAGCTTGGGGTTCACTATCAATTCCAACACCTTCCACTAAAATTTTTGAACAAGCCAAAAGTTGTTCCACTATAATGATTAATAATAAACTTTATCATTGTTCAAGTCAAAATTTTATCATTAGCAAAAATGGTAGATAATTTTGTTCATGGTCTCAAGGAAAATAAAGACTACTTGACAATAGCAAGAAACAACACGAATGACTTAGAAATAGTCTATCACAATGAAAGACATATTTTTCCCATCATAACACTAGTAGTGCTCTACTGTCTTGTTTTTGGTAACAGAGACACCCCCCAAACATAAAGGATTCATCCCCCAAACATCTTCAAACATGAAATGATCCACTGTCTATTAGACTGGTGTCTAATCCAAGCTAAACCTCCATCAACAATTACCATCCAACACTGCACTTACACCAAGTTTTCCCACTCTCCTGCATTTGGTTAATATAGTACAAATAAATTATCACAACCTCATTTTCTCCCACCAATAACAGTGACTACAGGTGGTAGGAGAGAATCTACATTGGAAACTTCAAAATAAGTACAATTGACTATGCCTAACCAGTCACTGGTTTGAATGCACCAGTCTATTATTCCTTACTCAAACCGTAATGAAAATTGAAAGAATGCGTGGACAAGATAACAAAAATAATAAAATGTTCTCACATTAAATATTAGTCAAAATGCATTTGATACATCATAGGAACTCACTATTCCATGGGATAGAGACTGAATTGTAGAGAACAAGATTATTTTATTGATTAAATTTTTTCACAATGCCTTGTCTCACCACCCCAACTCTACTTCTCCCCCAAACACTTGACAAATCCATTCTAAATAACCAAACAACAGTAAACAACCACTGCTGTCTAACTATCTAACTGTTACCAGTTACTTATAAACTGAAATTTGTTGTCTGAGTTGACACAAAGTGTCAACTTCGACAACAATCATATATGCCTTTAATATATTTCACTAACATTTTCAAAGGTTTTATAACTTCACTAATCCTTCCAAAGACACCTAAAACCCTTACAAGCTTTTCTTTGCATTTTTTCTACATTTGATACTTTTCTTATAGGTGGACATGTCTATCACAAACATCCAACATGTCTATCCTTAGACTTCATGGCAAAAACCCTACAAAAAACACAAAAAAAATAAGGACATGAACCATCCAAACATCTCTAATAGCTCGTGGATATCCCAACGATGCATAAGTGCATGACTTGTGAAAACCAAAAAGATAAGACTAACTTGTATAACAAGCGAATAACCAAAATGATTTTATGTCTGTGTTATGTTTGACAATGATAATGATATTTGGATTCAAGTATGAGGAAATTTTTATCAATCAATTCATTAAATATCATTTGAATACAAAGAAGATTTTAAGAGATTCAAGAGCATAATTATAAACCAAATTTGTGGAAGACCTAAATCAGACGTAAGTGAACAGACATGTGAAGGCTTATTTTGAATATGATGAGTAGATCTAAGGCAAAAATTTTATAAAGGTATATTTCAAATTTAGAGCATTTATTGAAAAACACTATTTCAAATCTTGGTGGATTATTCATAAGTACAGATTTGTTGAAGACCTCGAAGGAGATCTAAGGCAAATCTACCTACATTATAAACATTTTGCATTTCAAAGGTCAGTTCCTTCTGCATTGTAGGATTTGAGGTTGGTGTCTCTTGCTAATTGAGTCTATACATTTGTTTGAAGTTATATACATACATACATATATGTGTGTGTGTGTACATACACACACAATTCACCTACAAGGATTTCCATGCTAAATAGTATATGCATCTTGTCTTCTTTTGTTAGACATCAACTATGTGAATGCTTTCTACATTGCTTTCAGTTGACTAAATATATATAATAATATATGCAGGTTTCTATGCCAAACTAACTCCAATGTGGACAAATATCTAATAATTGGGATTTAAACTAAGTAAGAACTATATGTTCAAGGAACCAAAAGATGACTACAATGAGACTATTACAAGCAAAAAAACTTCAGTCTCATTAAAGAGAATTGGGATGTGTGTTTGAAGACTTAACAAATTTGAGCTTCACTTGGTTTCAAGAATACTATAATATTCTCTACTTAACAAGGCCAACCATGTGAAGGTGGAAGCTCATCTGGCCTCACCCCCTCCCCCTAACACCAATCTAAAGTACCCATTATCATTTAATTACATACTTCATTCATTCATTCATCCATTTATTAACTATAACATTCAATCAATACAATCACATAACATTCATTAATATGATATACAATTCATTAATATATAATACTAATCAAAACTTCATTAACACATAAAAATATTCATTAACATAAACTAAAAATCTCTATTAATACGCATCATTCATACAAAATTACTTAAAACAAAGTTCTTTCATTATCCAACAAGGTTTATCAAAGAAGATTTTTAAAACATCATTTCTTTTTTTTGTTTTTCTGAGATCTCTTAAGAAAAGCGCTCATAGGAGCATCCATATCTACTTCATTCTCTTTCTCTTCTGGCACATGTAATGTCAAATTACGATGGCTCCTTCTTTTTGGAGGAGCAGGAGGTTGCTGCACTAAAGGGGGCTTTGTTGCAAGAATAAGTGAATGCGATAAATTGGCATACTCTTTTTCTTTTTCTAATTGTTACAAGTTTGTAATTAAGTACGAGTACAACATAAAATGCATTTTTCTTACCTGATAATGCCACATCATCTACATTAACATTTTGATCTGCCACCGCGTCAACATGTTGAACACTTGGAACATGGTCCACTGCTTCAACATGATGTTCAACATGCTTTGAAATATTCAAGAAAAGGATACATGTCAAATTCCAATTGAAGATTTTAAATTGTATTCATAATTGCATAATTAATTTCCAATAGAAAATTAATATCTCCACCACTATAATGGACATCATGGCCTTTTTCAGGAGCAGGTTCTGTGGTAGGATATGAAGGCTACAATAAAATGTTATGCACATTGTTATGTAGTCAATTTATGTTTAAAACTAATAACAAAAAAGAATCTTCTCAACTATTTAATTTCATTTACTTTTCATCTGATCAATTTACTTGTGAGATATCATTTGGTGCACTGGATTCTTGGGAAAGGCTTACAAATTCTTCACGTAGGCGTGCAACCACAACTTTATAGCCTTCCTTCAAGGCAATTTTTCTATCTTCATCTGTGACTTCCACATTGAAATCTGTGCCCTATTTTTTTTGCTTGATAACATCAATTTTTCATGTATGGTTTCATTAAAAAAACTATTTGCAACATTATATTAAAAAAGAAATACAAAATTCATTGCTCTACTTACAAGTCAAGACTGTAGATTCATATAGCCACCAGAGACAAGTTTGTGTTGGCCAACCTTTTCTATTCTCGCTTTTGTAGCCACGGATGTGTCCTGCAATCTATGAACAATTTCAAACATCTTAGATTATATATTTAAAAATATCAATAATTAGTGCATGATTACAATGTACTTAATACTATAATGGCATACCTCTTTTTGCCTTGTGCTGCTTCATTATCTCTATCTTCACATAGCCTCTTCTCCTTTGCATCTTCTATTATTTCATTCCACTCCATCGGTGGAATCATAGGAGGACAGTCGTACTTTGGGTTATCCTTAAGAGACCTTCTATATTGATCCTTCACAGTCTTTATATGCTTTGCTGCTCTTTTCAAAAGTATGCTAGTGTCAAAAATATTTTTCCCAAATTTCTCCTCAATGGAAGCAATCAGCTGATTTTTTAATTCCATAGCTTGTAAATTCCACCTTTTTAAAAACAAATAGATTGTTAGATTAATAACTTTAATATATTAAAATAAATAGAAGAAAACAAAAATTATGTAGCAATGATATGAAACTATGTACCTTTTACGTATGGTGGGTCCAAATAGTCTCAATGTCATATGAAAAAGATGTTCAAAGAAAGCATTATTACCTACAAAAACATAAAAGATTTATCAGTCCAAAATGAGTAATGTAAAAGTAAACTAAATTTACACTTTAAATAATATCAATTTTAAAGCACCTGGAAGCTTTCTTTCTCTTAATGGAAACATAGTTTTCTTATTCAGCAACAATGTCACTCCATACAAACTAGTACTAATCACATGAACTGCTCCAGGAAATGGATCAGCTTCAGTAGTACTGCTCTCTGTTGCTCTATCAACTAAAACATCATACAATTAAATTACAATTTTAATATTGCTCTCTGTTGGTCTACCTCCCTGCCTATGTCCATGTCTCTCTATGTGTGGCTATATATATATGTATGTATGTATGTATGCATGGTGTGTGTATGCATGTGTTTATGTGTATGCAAGCTTCTGTAGACATCATTTGAGCACTAATATACTACTTATTTGTTCATCAACTTGTACAAAGACATTACAAAATATAACACATTACAAAATATAGCAAAACAAGGTTTGACCAGTTCTACTGGGCATAGACAATGATGTTTGCATGGTCCTTGTTGCCAATAATGTAGTAGACAATAGTGGACCACCAACTGAAGGAGGAGTCTGCACTTCATCATGAGTTGAAGAATAAAATATTGTTAGCAAAGAAATTTGCAATGAATAAATATCAAATGGGATACTAGCGAGAAACATCCACAAAAAAAAGGTAAGTGTTATAATGTTGATCAAAACAAACAAAGTGTTACTTACACGAAGCTACTACGCGACAATCCTGACCATGTTCACCATGTGACCTCGTAACTAGCACATATGTCTATACAAGAACACATAAAATTAGAGATCATGATCCATAAGATACTATAAAAGATTAATATCTATTGAACTTCTATTACTGCTTACTTTCAAAGATTGGATTTTGCGGTCCAATTCTATTCTCAGTGCCTCTTTCTCCTCACTTCTGTCACCCTTGATGATAATTTTAACAAGCTCATCAATGTATCTTTGTGTAATTTGTTGGGTGATGAATATAGGGTTAGTACTAAGGCCAATGTCACGTAGATATGATGCTCGTATTTCAGATTGCATTTGATCAACGATCATTGTAGCTTTTTCCTATCATTTGTGACATCAAATATTCATATACTTTCATCAAAATAACTCCAAAGCCATAAAGAAAAGAAAATAATAATAGGACATTTGTTTCTATATTAACATTAAAATTTATAATAATTAATGTTTACCTCTATTGAAGGTGTCCGAGATGGTGCATCCATATCGCCCTGTGAAAAAAATTAGTAAGTCTTAGAAATCAGCAGCGAAATTAAAGTAGTAGACTTACCAAAAAAAATATTAATAATAAAGTAGATTTTATATGTAAATCATTTGTCTTAAGTTAAAAATTTAGTGTAACTAATGTTTATATCTAAATTTTTTTTTGACATGTTCTACTTAATGTTTATATGTGCACATATGGTTTGGAAAGAAATATTTGGTCATACAAGACCCTATCATAGTTGACATTGATCGTATCTGAAGATTTCATTGATCATCATGATCTTCATCCATGTCATCATCATCATCATCATCATCATCATCATCATCATCATCGAACTTGTCACTTTGATCGTTGTCGTCACCACCACCATCTTCATCCTCTTGATCACTATCATCATCATGACCATCATCGCCATGATCATCACCATCTTCATCACCATGATCATGATCGTCATCAACATCATCATCATCATTATCGCCATTATCGTTAGCATGACCAAAATCATCACCATCTTCTTCTTCTTCATCACTGGGTAATTGTCGTTCCTGATAATCATTTACTTCCTCTTGTGCTTCTTCAATATCTTCTTCTTCGATCACATTATACTTTACTGGCCTTCCTCTTGGGTCATGTCTAACAACAAATGACCAACCTAGTTTGTCAAGAACACCAAAGTAAAACACTTGCTCGCATTGACTTGGAAGAACATAGGGCTCATCTCTGACTGGCTCAAATGACCTTGTATTAATCATAGTAAATCCACTATTGTGTTCAATAACAGTCCTATTAGGATTATTTCGATTCAGTCGTAACCTAAACCATTTGACAACAAATAGAACTATTTTGAATGAATCAAAGTCACACTCAAGTATATCATCCAAAATGCCATAGTATCGATTTTCATATTGTTGAGGATGTATGTTAGTTCTAGATGAAATATTGGTTACCGCGAAGATAACACTTATCTCGAAATCACACATTTTCTTCGTTTCATCTAACTTTTTTGTGCAGAATTTATAGCCATGGTAGTACATAGCTTTGTAGTGTTTGACCTAAAATTATTCAAACATGTCAAGAATCTTCTCATTGATCTATGAGTTGATATTAAACTTATGTCTCGTGATTAGTAATCTTATGCATACCTTTGTATCTCTTAAGCCATATATTAGATCAAGTACCATTGGTGCAACATTGGGATCTCCATTACGATGAGCTTCTTTAACCAACGATGCAACACCATCCCATGTTATAAGCGACCATTTTCTTGAGACAGTTCAATCCACACTGTCATCCAATCAAGATTGTTTGCAATGTACAAGTGTAGTGCATCGCACTCACGACCAACTATAAAGAAGACAATTACACCAGTTAGAAACAACTTATATATATTGGTGATGGATAAGAATTGTTAAATTACAAAAAAAAACTTATAATTACCTCTCACCCTCCTCAATCTACCTTTCCCCATCAAGTACTCCCCTTTGAATTTGTCATTACAGTTGGGATCCCAAATGCGATCTACATGGATACCTGCTGCAAACTTTGGAAGATATTCACTGATATACACCATGGCCTGCTATATCATATATCCCTCTATCATAGAACCCTTAGGACATTCTCTTTGTCAAACCAAGCCCTTCATAAATTTCAAGTGCCTCTCAACCATCCACATTGATCTAGCTTGTATAGGTCCACACAATTCAATCTCCTCAACTTGATGTATGAGGTAGCATTCTTGAGCATTGAAAAATGTTGGAGGTAAACACTTTTGCATTTCACACATAAGCTGTGGAATTTTTCTCTTCCAATAGTTTATATCTTTTTTATCAATTTCTTTAGATGATAACCACCTAAAAGAGATTCAACACGCAAAAACACATAGATGAGATTTCAAATAAAATTATACAATAGATTTCAAATAAAAAGCTACAAATCTAAGAAAAAAAACTCTTCTAACCTCATGTATTTTCCAAGATCATATATAACTCGTTTAATACTATTGTCAAACTGTTGTGGAAGGGATAGAGGTAGGATGAACTGCAATCATTAAAAAATGATCATTTCAATATATTATTAAATAATGCAACTGGTACTACATTCAATCTTACAAATATACTGTAAATAGAAAACATGACTTACCTTGAGGAAGGTATGCCAATCATGTGTCTTCAACCCTGGCCCAAAATCACCTTTCTGTGATAGAAGAGTGCTTATATTTGCAGCAAATCCTGTTGGATTTTTTTTTTTTTTTTTTTATGACTTCTTTTAATGCATCACTTTGTTACTCTGTTAATAACCAAGGAAGGGCACTTGTATTTATGCGGTCTCCATTCTTATTTGATTCAATGAAAACTTTTAGTGCATGATTAGATTCATGAATGTCAGTACACATTTTAGCAATTTGTTCTCTATCACACCTTCCATCCAACATTTTGATAGTGTCTCTGTTACATTCTTTCCAATATGCATAGCATCAAACAAATGTGCAATTGGGAGATCTTTGTAGTATGGTAACCTACTAAATTGAGTAGGATAACTTTTCATTCCTCTAAGAAGTTGGTCATTGATGCCTTGACGACCTTCACAAGCATCAGTTACAGCATTAGTAAATATAAGACAATATCGAAATATAAATTGTAAACTTCAGACGACAAATTGGACATTACCTCAACAATTTAGTCGATCATATTCCAACTTCCATAAATGAGGTGTCATTCTTCGTGGCTTTGATGATGTCTCTTCTTTCCCATTGAAAAGATATTTTTTGGCAATTAGATACTTATGATTATGGTGGAGAAAGTGTGTAAACTCATCAAAGACCTGCTTTCCTAAACTTCTCGAATGATGACATTTCGTCTTCGGACCACAAACTGGACATGCAAATTTTCCTTTTGTCTGAAGACCTAAAAGATCATGTATAATTGGATCATGTAAAATGATAATGTGCAACTTAAGAATTCGATAGTAATGTGTAAGCACTATAACATACAAAAAATATGTAATCTTAACAATATAACATACCGGAAAAATGAGTTAGCCCAGGGGCATCATGTATTGTCCATACAAGCATTGCATGGAATTGAAATTGTCGATGTCCTATCAGTCTAGAGATGTCATACATAGTGATGCCATTCCATAACTTCAATAACTACTCATCAATTAGGGGCTTAATATACACGTTCATATCTTTAACTTGGTATTTACCTAGCAATTGAATGAACATAAACATTACGTAATTATTATAACCATTTTCATGCACTATTTATAATTAATTTAGATAACTATAAAATAAAAAAATACCTGGCACAATCATTGACAACATTATGTGCTCCCTCTTTATGGAAATCCAAGGAGGAATGTTATTGTTAATAACAAAAATAGGCCATACTTAGTAAACAAATCTCATATCTCCATATGGATTGACACCGTCCACTACCAATGAAAGTTTCAGATTACGAGGTTCTTCTTTAAAGTGTGAGCATCTTTTTTCTATCTCTTTAAATGCAGAACCATCGATAGGCATTTTCATAATGTCATCCTGACTTCTATTGCGTGCATGGTAATCCATAAATTGTGCCAAGCTAGTGCACCTGAATAACCATTCAAGACTTGGAATAATGGGAATGTATCGAAGAACCTTGTGAGGCACTTTTTTTGTTATTTGATCTGATCGATATCTACTAACATGACAATCAGGGCATTCTATTGCAAATTCATGTTGTTTATGATATAGAATGTGATCATTGGGACATGCATGTATTGTCTGATACTTTATTCTAATCTGATCCATAATGTTAGATAATTCTCGGTACGAATGAGGCAAAATATTTGATGGTGGTAACAAAAACTCACTAATCAACCTACAACAACAAATATGCATTGTTAATATAATGAATAGTAATTGTATGCTAACCTTGAAGATGACAAAAATGACATACCTTAGCATACGTGAAATTGCTACATTGGATATACTATTCATAACCTTTAAGTTCACCAACAACACTATAGCCAACAGTAGAGTTGTTTGGGAGCCTTCGTATAAGGGCTCGTGTGCCTTCTCAAGTAAAGGTATATCAAGACCATCTTTATCATTATTATCAGATTCGCTAGTACCATCATTGTGAGCCTCTTCATCACTTGCTTCAATACCATCTTCTTCAATCATGTCCTCTGGCACATTATCATCTTCTTTAATGGGAGTGTTATCCTCAGCTTGGATATTCACACCTCCATGTTCCTCCAGTAGGAAATCCACATTCATCAATGGACAAAAATTGTGGTCCCCTTCAACAATGCCATATTGCCTACAATGACCCTGGGCTGTTGTGATTAGAATTCTTTGATTCTTTAAGCCCTTACACTTTTTGCAAGGACAATAACATTTATCAAGTTTTTTTCGAAACTGAGCCCACAATGCAGTCATTGTCTCATTATTTTGTTCTGGGTTCATATTGTCAGGCATGGTCTTTCTTCACAGGAAAATATACCTAGAAATAAACTGGACATGTTGTGATTAATGTTTATATATGCACATATGGTTTTTGTTAATTAATGTTTTCAAATGTAACTAAAATGATTACAAACATATCAAAAAGAACTTTCACAGGGTCTTATTACATCAACTATTCTAACATGGTCATGTTGGTTATCTTGAGACCTTAATGTCTTCTCATGCCTTCAACCTTGACCTTGATGCTCCTGCATTATTCTCCCAAGGATCAAGGAAAGTTGGATCATCATGGAATTGAGTAGGTAGACCTTCTAGGAAGTTGCAATACTTCAACCTTGTAAGTGTCACGTCAATGCAATGGGTACTAAACAAACAATTTAAGTTGATGAGAAATAGTTGTTATGAATTCAAATTGTAAGCGTCACCTCAATGCATTGGGTATTAAACAAACAATTCAAGCTGATGAGTATGGGTTTTTATGAACCACAACTCATGAAATATGCATTAAGTCCATACCTGTTGTTTACAATGAGTATGGATTTTTTTTCTAAGAATATGCCTGTTGTTTATAGTCAGTAAGTTTCTATATCCTCTAAGAAATTTGAAGCAATGAGCCAAAGTCACACGGTTGAAGATGATCATTTTACCCTCAAAGTGCCATCGTTTGATAAATTGTTGCATTGAAATATTATCTAGAAAGGGCCTTTCCACATATTATGTTGGCACTATTTGGCAATCATTGATCATGTGGTTATTGCAAAGAGGCTAAGGACCGAACATGGAATCATGGAGATAGTGCATGGATGTACAAGGAAAATTTGTTGCTCTTTAGCTACTAATCTTGCTTTGTGCTTGTCAATTAAAACATTATTTTAAAACTTGATCTTAATACTTTTTATAATCAATGGCTTTCTTTCCAATGTCTATCTCTCGACTCAACACATTTTTTCATTTTTCTTTCCTTCTTGCTTCATCATAAATAGTTGGTTCACAAGCGCTTATGGTGTTCTTCTTGCTAAGATTATGAAGTGGACAATGACTTTAAATCTACATAATCAAATATTTGGCTCAACTTTTGTGAGTAAGTGTGATGATATGTAGTGCACTATAAATTTTCTCTTCAATGAAAGGATTAGCACCTCTAATTTTTAAGTGGCGATCAACTAGAACTAGCTGACAATCTAACTTTAAAAATACATTTTATGCCAAATTCCAATCATAGTTAAAGACATTTAGCTATTGGAAAATGGCAAGATTATGTCTTATTTCAGATATGAAATAAAATGGGCAAGAAATGTGGAAGAACGTTAAGTTTTTATCCACCAAAACATGAGTAAAATTGTATAAACAGAATGTATTTTTAAAAATAATGTCAATTCCATTCAAAAGAAATATTTTGCATGCAACTTACTTGCTGAAGATATTTCAAGTTCAGCAACTTTTTAATCACAGGATCCACAATAGTTGGAAGCTTTGACCTGCCTGTCAGCTGTGGCTTGGCCTGCAGCAACAAAAAATTCTTAGTATATGCATCTCAACATTTAAAAAATACATCAAGCAATTCAGGCCAGTTCCAGTCTGTAAATTAACTGGCATTTGTTTCTTCTTTAACATATTCAAAAATCAAGTACAATTAATAGGAATACAAGAGCAAAACTTGGAATTCTACTAATGTCACCAATGTTAATCTTGGGTACTAGTACAAAGCCAGTAAGAAATCTGCAGTTGTACCAACCAAGATATTTACAAGACTTGATCACAAAAGGTTCATTTAGCATAGAACAACTTCAAAAATATTATATATATACACTCTTTGATGCTGCCAAAGGGAACAATTATTTTAATGATGTTTTACGTAAGAATTGCTAGAGGAAATGATAAGCATGATCTCTTTGTTTGGTAGAATCTACCATTAAATTCCCTTGTGATTCACTCTCATTATGTCTCCCTTTCCACCAAGGATGATTTTCTAGATGTACTCCTAATTTATCAGTATGAAAAGTCTTGTTGGAGCTGCAAGCTTCATTACCATGAACATGTTCGATTGGAGATCTCAATTCAACATCTTAATCATGCTTATGTGAGAAATTTAATGGGAGTTCACACATCACCATGTCATTTGAAATGGTTTTAATAACTACCTACTCTTATCCACTCCTAATGTTAATAATAGAAAATTCCTTTGAGCATGTATTATCTGGATTGGTATAATCTGTAATTAGCTTCAATGATCTACTTGTGAGAGAGATGTCTAAACCTGTTAACAAAAGTCACAGATTATGACAATTTGAAGTAATATCTTGCTGAGGATAAATTATTTATTTCAATAATTATTGGTGTCTCAAAACTAACAAAAGACACCCTTTGAAAATGCATCTTGCATTTTTCTGAATCCACAAGTGACCTTATATGAGGGAGAAATTATACTAGAATGTACAAGGCCTCTATATACACAATATTCTTGAACTGGGTCATCAAGCATTCACATGTTCAACTTCATTCGGCTAAGTTCATTCTATGAGAAGAAATACACATAAGAAAATAAATTCATTCAAAAAACCTGTGACAACTTATCATGCCAGAAAAAATAGAGATGATACCTTCTATTTGGAAAATAAGTAAATATCCCCAAGGAAATACCAAATTCAAACTCATGCTTAGGTTGCATGTGTCAACATTCCCCATCGACCTTAGTCACAAGGCTAACTAACTTATCAAGAGTGTGTATCCCACAAATGAAATTGGTATAAATGTTACAACCACCAAATTTGGAGGGCATGGAAATTCAGTCATCACTATCCTATGTAGTACACTTAATTTCATATGTTAGAATCATTTTGTGACTTGTACACATGATAGTCCAATAGTTTTAAATGTAATTTTCATCATAATTTTTCTATGATAGTCTAATAGTTGCAGGTGGCATCTTCGTTACAATTTTTCCATGATAGTTTGTTATTCATCCAAATGGAAACCCTTGTAGGGAAGACCTAATTGCAATGCAACAATTAAATGTAATGTTGAAATATTGGAGAGAGATTCTTTTGGTTGAACTAGAAGATAAATCATCTTCTAACAAAATGACAGAGACTTTCGGTGAAGGATCTAAAGTACATTAATTCAATTATAGTCTAGTAAATTTAGGTGCCATCTTCATCATAAGTTTTTGAAGATAGTCTAGTATTTGTAGGTGTCATCTTCATCAAAAAATTTCCATGATAGTCTATTAGTTTGAGGAGTCATCTCCATCACAAGTTTTCCATGGCATACTTGTAGTTAGAGGTGCATTGAAGACTTTTATCACTACATGAGCTAGTAGTAGATGGTGATTATTCATTATCATCATCATCATCTAACATAGAATCAAATGAATATCATGTTTTATAGCCCACATGGCCTAGGTATTGAGGGTACAACTCCAAGCACTAAACATACTAGATTTCAAATTATTATCTTTATGTGTTGATGTTTAAGTTGAATGTTCTAGAGTTGAAGAGAGAAACACACTCAATTTTTTTTCTTTTCTTTTTGTTCTTTTTTTGAATATGAAACTGTTGTCTAAATGATACAATATAATTATGTATTATTAAAACAAAAATACAAGAAAAATATGATACGAACACAACTATATTTATAAAACAAAAAATTTGTCATTATTATTTCTTCTAAGCTTTTACAACTACAGCTTCTGCATATACATTTCCTTTCTTTTCTTTCATTACTATAAAAAAAAGTATAATATTTGTTACAATAGACCAACATTCCAAATGATAAATATGCATCTACACACTTTCAATAAAATGAAACAACAAGTACATTACATTCTTTTTGCAACTAGACTCTTTTTAACACTTATCATCAAAACATCACTGAGAAAAAACACTTGAGCGGAGACTCTCCCATTTATATTACAAATTCAAGTAACATCATGAAAGAAACATTTCTGCAAATGCAGGAATGAAGTGCAAAAAAGGGCTAGACCTAAACCAGTGCATTCTTCAAAATTCATCATGTCAATAGGAAAAAGATCATATAATGTATCTCACTGAATAGATAAGCATGAAAGTTGTAAACCCATACATCAAAAAGCTTTGGCTTAGCTTAAAAAGTTATAGCACAAGAACGCAAAGTAAATAGGAATTTTCCTGGAGGATTGGAAGTGATACAAGAGTTATGTGAAAATTTGACAAAAAATAGTTGAAGAGTTGGAAATTAAGAAATGACGTAGATCTGTGCTTGAAAGCATTCCTAATCCCATTGATCCAGGTAGTAAAATTATTAAGTTTGTACTGCTTAATAGTCACAAGATTTCTAATACAAAAGTAAAGATCTGCAGTATGTTAGCACCCAGAAGCAATAAATACGCCAGCCCATAATAAGAATCTATTTGTTTCCATGTCTTACATATCAGTAGTGACTCATTGACTTTTCAGTAGAACATATCAAGGACTACGTAAGTCGATGACACTAAGTTTGAAAATTTAAATAGAATACCCATAGCTATGCATATAAAAAACTTACAGAGGTTTGTGGATATATCCATGGAGTTGCTGGTTTCTCAGGTTCACTATGTTGGATAGTAAAAATGTTTTCTAGAATTTTTTCACAAGTTTGAATCTATCAGAACTAGTAGCCACTAACTTATTATGTCAAATCAACGTACCCAACATCTAGTAGATAAATGTGCAATACAATTTGTGTGCTATTCACATCAAATTGTACAAAAATGATCCCTCAATTGAGGAAAAAGTATCTTTTAATGAGTACATCAGATATGTTGGTTTGATTGCGAATCAAATTTTCTTAGGATCATAAAAAAAATCAAATGAGAAGTTTCTGATAAGTCATAGGGCTTTAGGTTTTGGCATAGTATATTTTGATACCTTTGAAAAATCTATGAAAATCCTTAGGTTTGTCCTTTTAAGTTTTTCCTGGCACGGAATTAAAAAAAAAAGAAAAACAAACAACAAGGAGTGAATATTCTTTTCCCTCCTGCTTGATCACCGTTGTTAAGTCTTTTGAAAAAGGGGTTTTAATCTTGCCATCTAATCTGATTTGAATCTACGGTTGTTGCATGTTCACTATGGCAAGATGCTTGTATGTTACGCATAGCGAGGTAGTGACCATGGGAGAATTATGTGTGATACTGAAAAGTGGAGTCCGGTGCCACGAAATGTGTTGGTGGGAAGATCTATTGACCATGTACTATGTCCCAGACCAATCAGTTTCAAGAAGAAAGGCACGTGGAAATATTTGCAAGTGGTGTCACCAGAGTTTAATTTTATCCGACAATTTGCCAAGTTGCTAACTGAAAACACTTGGGACTTGCCGGTGGCGATATAGCGAATGCCCAGATTTTCCAAAGATAACATCTTTCTGAGATCAGAAGTAATTTTGAGGATCCCGAGGAAGATATGGTGCATGTTTCACTTTTTTCCCTCTGTAGGTTATTATCTTTTGTAGTTTCTTTTTTTGAGCGTTGTTTTTAAAGTGCTTACCGAAACTCACCATATCGCTAGCCAGATTTGTGGTTTTTATGCCGATAGTGATGTAGCGATTGCTCGAAAAATGGTAATGTAACTAAAAAATCCTCAAAGGTGGGCCCTGAATGAGTGACGTGATAAGGCTGAGTTGTCTAGATCAAATTACATGGTGGCATCTTGTTGAAATATCTTTGAGCTGAAAAACTTTGATTGGTCGGAGCTCACCATGTCACTAGCCGAATTGTTGGTTTTTTTGCCGGTAGTGACATAGTGACCCACCTGAAAGTCATAAACACGGCGAGGCCCAAGAAATGTGATGTCATCAAGAGATTAAAAAATATATATGTGTGCCAGCATGTTGAGCCAACTCAGTGACAGTGGTATCATGGACCCACTTCCCGTGTATAAAGTACAAAGATTTATGATCATGAGATCGAGCCAAGATCAAAGGCCATCATTAGCTTGCTATGAAGAAGTGCTTGGAAGTTATGTATAGCGAGTGGTGTCCCACCATTGTTGCAGTAAATTGTTGACCGCAAGATCAAATCTAGATCGACGACACTTGTTAACTCGCTATGAGGAGATGTGCAATAAGTAAGTATAGTGAGTTAATGAGCAAGGGACCCACCATTGTGTTCTTAAAGGTTGTTTCAATTATCTACCACACGATTAAAGTAAGATCAGTGGTTATTGCTAGCTCGTCGTGGAAAGGTGCTCGAGAGTTATGTATAATGAGTTAGCGAGTTGATGACACGTGTTCATGGTCATCTATGGGCCTAATTTGAAGCGCTAGCCTTGAAGGAAAGGTACATATGGAGGTATTTCATTGGTTTGACTGCCAATGTGTTAAGAAGAAAGTTGAATCAACCGAGTTGTCATTCCCAGGTTGTAGGATTTTTCATGGATCAACAACGCAAGTTTAAAAAAGAAAATATGATGCCACTCTGTTTTTCTGTCTTGTGCATTTATGATAAATGAAAGCTTCGTGTGTGAAAAAAATAGAGTATAATACAAGAGATTTTCATTAATTCCAGTCCCACGCAAATAAAGATTGCAGATTTTTTGAGCACAACAGCCTATTGATTTCGTCGTGTTAAGCTTGGTAAGAACATGAAAACTATTCCTCAGTTGTTTGAGATCAATTACAGAGGTTCAGAGAAGAACAAGTTTAGCAAGTCAAGTAAGTACTCATACTATAACCTCTGTGGCATTCTAGTTCTCTCAATACTGTCAAAATGCCTCCTAAGAAGCCATTTTCTGGGCAAATTAACTATATGGATAGGAATGTCCATAATGATTTATTAGAATTACTCCCAGAGTCTATTGTAGAGCCTGCACAAGTTAAAAAATTGATTTCCTTAAACCCTAGGCTTAAAATTGCAGATGGCCTATATGACAAGGGGAATTGGGTAAGGGATGCAACAACTACTCAAACTAGTCTTATCCTATTTAAAAAGTGGTTTTCACAAAGAAAGTTGTTTGCCCCGCATGCTAATGTCTGAAATTTTGATTTGGGAAAGTTAATAGTCACAAGTTTTTTCATGGATTATGATTTGCTTGAAGCCATTGCTAAGAATTATGACCAAGCCATTAGGGTTGTAAGAAGAAAGGATGGTGTGCCTCTAGTCTCGATTACTCTTGAAGAAATTAGAGAGGTTTTTCACCTGGAACCATTATCAGATTACCATGTGCAAATCAATCTACTAGAATTAGAGAATGAATATAAAGCAAAGAAGGATGTAATCAGGGGAGGTGCACTGAGGGCACATATTGGTACAATAGGAGCTTTGCCAGTAATTACTGCAGCCTCTAGAGAGCCTTTTAAGAAGAGTCTTTTTACTTCCTAGGCTATAGAGATATACAGGACCTTATGCGGAGTTTTTGGTGAAGATGAGCAAGAACTTATGCCCATTGGTTTCATGTACATGATGGTTTAGATTGCTTCCTTCGGTGTAGATGTTATTTTTGATTTTGCTTCCTTTTTGGCTGAAGAAATTCACATTGGTTTAGTTGGGATTGCGAAGGGCAAGGTGGAAAATACTTTTGGTCACTACTCTCTATTAATGCATATGTTTTTGTTCAAAAGAGCGACATATTTTGGTAATGAGATGGAACTAAACAAAGAGGAGAATGGGGAAATACTGCCAGTCCAGTTGTGGAGTGCAGATATGACCTGGGATGCAAGTAATGCTAGTTTTGTCAGATTTGATAGATATTTTGCTTCTAAGATGAGGTGCCTTATATTGAGTGACAATCCCAGAATCCCTAAAGCACTAATGAGTCTCATTAGGCCTATGGATAACCACCATGACTTGAAAGTTTCACATAATTGGGGAGATATCATCCCTTACTCTATTTCTACTATTTTCAGAATATATGGTTTTAAAGGGAGTCCTCATGTTTTGCCTTACCAAGTACCTTTGAAGGTAGGAGTGGATAAAGTTTTGTGGCAGTTAGGGGGAGTTGTAGAAATATTTTTGTTGAAAAGGCAATTAGGGTCAATTTTCCCTACTTGCACAGTGGCCCATCAGTTTGTGATTACAAAAGGGGGATGGCTCTTTTTGCATAAAATTTTGGAGCAGTATATGATGGCTGTCTCTCATCCCCATTTTTGTGATTCTGAGGGATTTTTCAATCAGATGTTGAGGCATAGAATCAAGTTGGGACTGGTCAAGCATGATTCTTATTATCCAGAGGACATTATAAGGAATGAATTCTCATTGCAGGAGCAGGAAACTAAAAAGGAAAAGTGGAGAGTTTATTCTCGGGTCTTAGAATTCATTCATTGTTTTGATAATAAATATGATCCTTTAGATAATGATGTTACAAAGGCTAACAAAATAAGTAAACTCATGAATACGTTTCCTAAAATAATGGAAGTCATGAATGAAAAGAAACAAATTTTTATTGATTCCTATCCTGATAAGGCCAGAGAGGTCATAAGGAGATTGGCTTTCACCCCAAATGTGGGAGTTGGTAAAATAATTGTACAAAAGAGGCATGGTTATACTATACTTTAGAATAAAAGGGTTCCTATAGATAAGGGTAAACAAATAAAAGGATCCACTAGTATAGCCCAAGAGGAGAGACCTGATGAGCCTAGTCCAAAGAGGCAGAAGGTAATAACATAAGAAAGGCCTCAAGTTGAGGAATATTCACCGACTCAGTCCCCTCTGAGGATTACAGAAGAACATCTCACTGGTGAACAGATCGAACAGATGGGATCACAGGGAGGTATTTTTATTACTCAAGCAAAATTAGATGAGGGTAAACCTCCAGAACCTTCCTTCCCAAGTTTGGATCTAAGTGTAGTAGATTATAGTGGCAGGGAATTGGACCCTGTGTTAGAGCAGGAAAGTCATAAATTTTTGACTGATGACAGTTTTGCTAAATCTAGGGCTTTTCAGCAGTTTGCATGGAGGGAAAACATGAACATTTTTGAGGAGAAATGTAAAAAGATGAAAATAGAGCATCCAAAAATGGATGAAACTTCCATTCAGAACCAAACTAAAGAAGAAATGATAAAAGAATTGCAGAATATAAGCCTTGAGGAAGGGAGGAAAATGGTCAAGGCATCTAACATTTTATTGTTGCCAAATTGGGATATTGTTGATGCTTTAGTTTTTAGTTCTGTTTCAAATAAATTGACTTTGCAAGACCAGAATAAAGAGAAATTTCAAGGCACTGCATTCATTGAAGATCAAGCTACATTGGTCAGTTAGTCACTAAGAAGAGGATCCAAACCCACATCATCGCAGTCAGATGAATTTGGCTTGATGAGAAGCTTAATTGTGAGAAGAGTTGCTGATACCTCACATGTGCAAGCAACATCTTGGAATGTGGAATCTTCCAAGTTTCTTTTGGATACTGCAAAGAAGGAGGAACAGGCCATGTCTGAGTTACAGGGTAAATATGAAACACTTCTTGAGGCCTATAATAGGGAGGTAAAAAGGAGAATTGAACTTGAAAACAAGGTAATGGGGAAGTCCACAAGGCCAAGAATAACATACCCCCATCCTCTAGTGGAACCTTTTAAATCCACCCCCCTTGTAGAACTACCAGACACACCTCAAAGGCTAGAATATTATACAGTTGAGGATTTTGAGAAAGAAAGAAAAAAGCTATGGGCTTTACATGTAGAGTTAAATACGCAATATGAGGATAAGCTTAGAAAGGTCCTAATGTATTTGGTAGATAAGATTGAATGGCCCTTGTTTTTTGATCAGTTGGCAAGAGTAATAAGTATATGGGAGAAACTAAAAACCCATGATGAAATCCTCAAGACTATTGTTAAAAAGTGGGGAAAAAGGGAAAAAGAAATCACCCTTTTATGTTATTTAGTTATAAGGTCTTCAAATGACCATATTGAAAAATTATATGATATTGCTAATGACTTGACAGATTTTGATAACAGGAGATTTGCTTTGCAACTGAAAATTGTTTCTTATTTGAATAAATACAAGAATAAAAAATTTGATCTGTTTCCTTGTGCTTTGGATAGAAAGAACCAATTGAAAAATAAGGATGAATGGAGTAAAGAACTGGATGACCTTTTCTGCATAAGGATAAATAAAGTTGTTAATGAAAAGGGGTATGCCTAGTGGGCCACCACGACAGAGGAGTTGGTTAAAGTCCAGTTTTTTTTGATTCTTTGAGACAAGAATTTGTTGGTTTTTAAAAGGAGGCTGATTATTTATTAAAGAAACAAGATGATATCCTGTGGTTCAGCTGGCCGGATGACATACAGTTTAACACATGGATGGCAGATATTCCTTCGGACCAGTAGTTGGAGGAAGGTAGTTTAGATAATGATAGGGAATAGGAAGATGAGGTGCAGGTCATTGACACATCAACACCAGAATTGAAGGAAGAAGAAAGTGAAAAGGAAATAGTGCCTGCTCAAGGTGAAAGCAGTGAAAACCCATAGGAACAAACTGATCTGAAGGCATCACAAGGTCACCCCTCATTGGCTAGCCTGGCAGCCATGTATTCAGAGGATCCGAAACAATGAGAGACAAATCAAAAGTTGATAAGTACAACAGTAACAGGAACGGGCCTACCTAAAAGAATATTTGATACGCCTAGCATTCTGTTGTGACCTTTTTGTCTTTTGTGTAATGTTTTGTTCCTTGGACACCTGTCAATCACATTTGCCCTTTGCTTGTTGCAACTCATATCTATATAAATGAGTTTTCAAGGCATTGTGATGGTCCGAGACTTGTGTAATTTTTTGTTTTCTTTCAAGAAGAGTACATATATAGTCGGTCCAATAGTATGCAGGGGTTTTGAGTTTGCTTCCATTGTAATTTTTGATAAGCAAATTGAAATGATAGAAATGTCAATCTATTCTGGGCATTAATTGGTTTTCTATTGGTTATTGTATTAGTCATATGAAAATGATAATATAACAGGGTATTTACACTATATCTGTGTCATCAATTTCTGTCTCTAGTTTATGGGTTTGTTTACTTTGAAGTCATTTAAATAAGGTTTATTTGGCTGAATGCAGTCTGGATGGGTTGTATGTTGGTTTTATTGTTGCTTTTAATTCAAGCAATTATATAAATGCTTCAGTAAATCAGTAGGGTTTATGAGTTCATAAAAGGGATAGTGCATAAGATTGGAGATGGGTGATTGTAGTTGATTAATTCTTATACAAGTTATTTGAATTAGATCTCTCACCAATAGTCAATTTCTTGCCCAATGGATAAGGCACTGGTCCTATAAATCAGAAGTAAACAAGGATGAATTCTACTACTACATATCAAGTCATCTTATAAAATCAAAATTAATTCAATCCTATTCAAGAATTATAAATGCTGGTCTCAACTCATTTATATCTAATTCCTGAGTCTTAGGTAGCTATTATTTCTAGGAATATTTGTAAATTTTAGGAGAATTATGACCAGATCTACTAATAAGGGATGTGTATAAGTTTGAGAGCATTGAAGAATTGAAGTGAGCTGTGTATGTATGTGAAGGTAACAAATGAGAATTAGAATGAAACTAAGATAATTTCATACACAGTTGCATTAGAATTATCCCTAGGTATACCCGCCTTGGTTTAGCAGAGCTAGAAGAGTAGGAAACCATCATTTGGTTTTGTTGAAGTTGGCTTATAGTGATTCATTCATATAGTTGATATTGGGAATTGGCTAATCCCTAGATTGTGTGAGTCATTTCACTGTGATATTAAGCATTTTGTTGCCTGATAGTTTCAACAGTTTGAAACACCAACAAGATACATGCTACTCCTAATCATTTAAAGCACAAGCATGAGGGAAAAAATGAATAATTATTTATAGCAGGACTATCTATGAGAGAATATAACACAGCTTCAAGAGTATGAGTTGCGTCTTTAACCAGAGATGATAAAGAAAATTTCTTCTTTTCTTCTTCTTTTTTCTCCCACACAAGCATACCCATCTGCACGTCATCTGGTAGAATCACTACATTACATTTTCTATTTTGGAGAAATAGTTCCTTAAAATGGTACTTCTAGATTTCACCAAGAAAGCTTGTATAACTTATAACAATGCATCTCGTATAGTTTCCTCATAGTATTTACATTGTTGGGGCTCCAAACTCTACAATGAAGTTCTTTTGAAAACTTACAAGCTAAGCTTCCTTTCTTCTTTAAGTAAAGTAGTGAAAAAGACTCCTGACTCAACAAGGTCATGTTGTGGATGCAAGCGATATAGAAAGATCAAAATAAACTATTGGAATGAAGAGGAAAGGAATGCAGATACATATGTTCTACAATATATCAATCCTCCCAAAGATTGAGTTCTTGTTTAATGTCTTGCAAAACAATCTACAGTACAATGGCCACAAACCTGTGTGAATGGGTCTGGATCAACTTCTGTCAGAGGTAATGCTACTAATTTGAGTGAAAAACCAAATGGGAGCAGCTATAGCATATTACATTCTTTGTTTCTGATCCAGAGTTTTCCAACACCAAGACATCTTGAGATTCCCTGCATGCAAAAGAAATACAAAAAATGAATAGTGCATTATATCAGAAATATAAATTTTCCACAACTTTATCCTTGCACTTAAATATATGCTAACCCTGAACCTAAACATCATCTATAAAACAAATTTTTGACCTGAAAGAATTAACAGTGGCTCTATTTTTTAAATTGCGATGAGTAGAAGAGAAAGAGAAAATGTAAAAGCATTGAATAGCTTTGGAATTCGCCTCTGCAACTTTCTGATAGATAACAAACTTGGAATGATATCTAATGACCAGATTCTTACCTCCTTTCTCCTTTCCTATTGACCCTACACCAAACTCCCGCCCATTGCAGTCACGGTGCACCCCAAAACAAAATTAACACTGCCATGACCTTTTTTCTTATGTTCTGAAGGTCAAAATTTAAACAATTTTACCATAGTCAAAATTTGGTCAAAATTTCGACCATATCGGGCCCATTTTTTCAAAAAAAAAGAATTTAACAACCCAAATAGGCCTTTGGTCAAAAATGGGGGCCTAATGTACTAGTGCCTCTACAAGTGGTCATGAAGAGATGATTGCACTGGTACATTGAGCATGGAGACTCAAGAAGACTAAGCTTGAAAGGAAGGCAAGCTGTCAGAGTTGCAAAGATTGAAGGCCATGCAATGGTATGAGCTGAGAAGTGATATGAGATCTGAGGGTTAAGTTGTATGTTGTAGTTAGGTCAAAGATTTTTTAATACTCTCTAGCACTTGTATTAGATATGAAAATTCTATGGACTTAGGTTGGTTTAATAGCCATTTGTAAATCCTTTAACAGGGTGGCATTCCAAGTGAATGTTCTAAAGTCCTCTAACCAGGCCCACTTCTAATAGGGTGGTTAAATCCTCTAACAAGGTCACATTTAACAGTGTGTTGTAAGCCTTTAACATGGTAGGAATTTCACAAGGCATCACTTCAAAAGAGTGAGAATTGAGTAGCATGTTACTAGTAGTTTTTCCCAAATTGGGTTTCTATGTAAATCACTGTGTTATGTGTTGATTTCTTATGTGTTATGCTTGCATGTTGATTTATAGTAACTTGCTGGTTAGAAAAGTTAAAGCTTGGATGAATGAATGGGCTCACTATACTTAGTGAAAATTTTGAATAGGACATTTGGACCTTGAATAACTAATTCACACCCCCCCACTCTTAGTTATTCTAAAGCATTTATAACAATTGGTATTAGAGCCATATCCTGATTTAGTTTCAAGGTACTATAAGCAGGAAGATCAAGATGTCCAAGAGAGAAGTTCCCAAGCTCAACAAAGACAACTTTGCTACATGGCAGTTTCTGATGAAATTTCACCTTAAATCAATAGGTGACTATGCACAAACCTCAATTGGAATAGAACATGTGAATCCAATAGGACCTCTTATTGCAAATGATTTGAGCAAAAGGAAGGAGCACAATCAAGCAATGTTGGAGATTGCCTCTGCACTTAGTTATGTAGAATATGATGATATCAAAGATTGTGAAACTGCATTCAACATGTGGAAAGCCTTATCAGATATCTATGGAGGAGATCATAATGTCCAGAGAGAAAAGAGAGAAAGCTTAAGAGGAAATTTTGATGACATGAAAATGGAGGAAGGTGAAAATGCTGGTCAATATGCTGCAAGGATAAAAGAAGTGGTAAGTAGAATAAGAAGTTTAGGTGGTCAATTGGAAGAAGAAACTATTATCAACAAATACTTAAGAACTCTACTCCCTATCTATGCTATTAGAGTTTTAGCCATTCAAGAGCTAAGGTGTATACAAGGAAACACACTAACCTTTGAAGGAATAGTGGGAAGACTTACTGCATTTGAATTATCAAATTTTGATAACTACAGACCTAAGAACTTTGAATCTACTTTCAAGGCTAAGATGACAATAAAAGAAACCGAGGAGGAGAAATCAAGCAAAAAGAGAAGAAAAGGAAAACATGTATCCAGTGATAGTAGTGCAGATGAGGAAGATGTGGAATAGTAAGAAGCACTACTAGCTAGGAGATTTCATAGAGGCAAAGGTAAATTCAAGGGTAAGCTCCCTATCATATGTTTCAATTGCAATGAAGTAGGTTATATTTTTGAAATATGTACACAGAAGAAGAACTATAGAGAAGGAAACAAGGATAGGAACAAGAGAGAAGATGATAGCAAAGACTACAAGGAGAAAGGCAAGAGATGCTACATTGTTGAAGAAGATTCTGATGAAAATGATGATGAAGTAGTCTATGTGGCCATGAAGGATGAATCAGGTAAAGATGAAGATGAATCAACAACATTGGTTATCTGTATGAATAAGAATGACAAGTGGATCATAGACAATGGATGCTCACATCACATGACAAGAGATAAAAGTAAGTTCATTACCTTTACTCAATATGATGGAAATAGTGTTAGATTTGGTAATGATGCTCCATGTCAAATCAAACGAAAAGACTCTATTAAACTCACAAATTTTTTTTATGTGATAATGCATACTATGTTGAAGGATTGAACTACAACTTGTTGAGTGTATCACAGTTAGGCAATGTAGGTTGCAAAGTTGAATTTGGAAACAAAACTGCTAAGATCTATGACATTGATAGAAATTTGATAGGAAAAGGTGAACAAACTAGGAGTAACCTATTTTGCCTAGATATGGAAGATGCAACATGTCTTGTTGTTAGACTTGATGATATGTGGTTGTGGCATAAAAGGCTGTGTCATGTTAATTTTGATAATATGATCAGCATTAGCAAAAAGAACAAGGTCAGAGAATTGCCCAAGTTAGAGAAACCTAAAAACACAATGTGCAAACAATGTCAACTAGGAGAGATGACCAAGTCTAGTTTCAAAAGAAAAACATACACTTCCAAAGAAGTACTAGAGTTAGTCCATACAAACTTATGTGGTCCAATAGAAGTGCAAAGCTACCAAGGAGACATATACATAATGCTATTTGTAGATGATTATTCCTGAATGATGACTGCTATGTTTCTAAAGAAAAAATCTGATGTACTTCAAATGTTTAAGTGGTATTTACCTAGAGTTGAGAAGGAGACATGAAAGAACCTAAAATGCCTAAGGTCAAACAGAGGAGGTGAGTTTACATCAAAAGAGTTTGAAATATTTTGCAATGACAAAGTTATCAAAAGGCAAACATCAACATCAAGGACCCCACCTCAAAATGGTATTGCTAAAAGAAGGAATAGGTCAGTAATTGACTGTGCTAGAACCTTCATGATGGAGAAAAATGTTGCACTAAAGTACTAGAGAGAAGCTGTAAGTACTGCAATCTACACACTGAATAGAGTTCAAGTCAAGAAAGGTACAAATGCAACACCTTTTGAATTATGGTATGGTCACTCACCTAATGTTAAACATTTCAAAGTATTTGGTTGTAAATGCTATATTCTTAAAGATACTAGAAATGACAAGTTTGATGCAAAAAGTAATGAAGGCTTATTCCTTGGGTACTCCACTAGAAGCAAAGCATATAAGTATTTGAATACTAACACTAACAAGATTGTGGAGAGTACAAATGTAAATTTTGATGAGCATGCAAAATTTCAGGTTGATGAAACTAAGCAATAAGAGGATTATAGATCCTTTGTATACTTCTATGAAGGAATGACTTTTCAATGCTTCAAATCAAGTTGGGAATCAACAACAAATTTTAGTATTAGTCGAGTCATAGCCAATGAATGTCAAGCTACATTTAGAATTCGATCTGCAAAATGTAGAAAATGCACATTCTGATTCTAAAAATAGTATACATGAGAGGAATGATGAAGTACCAGATGAAGAAGAAAAAAATGAATTTGAAGCTGAAGGATCAAACATGGAAAGAAGGACAGAACCAAGGTTAGCCAAGTATGTGAGAAGACATCACCCTATAGATCAAATCATTGGTGACAAGGATGCCAGACCAATGACAAGGAATAGACTGAGGAAGGAATCATGTCTGTTGAGCAAGGTTGAACCTAATATAGTGAAAGATGCACTACAAGATGATGATTGGTATAAAGCCATGGAAGAGGAGATAGATTAGATTGAGAAGAACAAAACATGGAACCTACTTCCTAGACTAGCTGATAAGAATGTAATTGGTACCAAATGGGTGTTTAGAAACAAACTTGATGAAAATGGTGAGATAACAAGAAATAAAGCCAGATTAGTTTGCAAAGGCTATGCACAAGAAGAAGAACTAGATTACGGGGAAACATTTTCCCCTATTGCAAGAATGGAAGGAGTAAGAACACTGCTTGCATATGCTACATACAAAGTTTTCAAAGTCTACCAAATGGATGTTAAGTCTGCTTTTTTGAATAGTATACTAGAAGAGGAAGTCTACATAGAACAAATAGAGGGATTTTTAGATGATAAGAACAAGGACATGGTCTACAAACTGCACAAAGTACTTTATGGATTGAAGCAAGCACCTAGAACATGGTATGAGAGATTGCACAAATATCTTGTAAAGATAGGATTTGAGAGAACATATAACAACAATAACTTGTACATCAAAGCTGAAAAAGGTAAAGACATTTTGATATAAAAAATCTTTGTTGATGATATAATATTTGGAGGACAAGATGCTCTATGCAAAGATTTTGCTGATCAAATGAAGCATGAATTTGAGATGTCAATGTTTGGAGAAATAAAATTCTTTGTTGGATTGCAAGTACATCAATTGAAACATGGAATATTTGTTACCCAATCAAAATACATCAAGGAGATACTTAAGATATTTGGGTTAGAAGAGTCAAAACCAGTTAGCACACCAATGGTAACATAACATAAGCTATCCAAGAATGATGAATCAGCTGAAGTGAATTTGACATTATATAGATCAATGATTAGAAAGTTGCAATATGTTGTACATAGTACACCAAAAATTGCATTAGCTATTGGAATAGTGGCAAGATTTTTTTACAAATTCAAGAGAAAATCACTTAATGGTAGTAAAGATAATACTGAGGTACCTAAAAGGAACTAATGACTTTGGTTTGTACTACAAGAGGAGTGAAAAATTTGAGCTAAAAGCCTACACTGATGTAGATTGGGGAGGTAACATTGATGATAGAAAAAACACCAATGGAGGAGCACTTTTCTTGGGAAAAAGGTTGATTACATGGACAAACAAAAGCAAAGTTGTACCTCACAGTCCATTGCTGAAGCTGAATATGTTGCAGCTGCTATAAATTGCACCAATATTATATGGATCAAACATTTGTTGCAAGATATGAAGGAAGAGGTAAATGAGCCTGTGATACTTTATTGTGATAATACAAGTGCTATCAATATATCAAAGAACCCTTTAATGCATGCTAAAACCAAGCATATTGCAATCAAGTATCACTATGTAAGAGAGTTGGTAGAAGACAAACAAGTGAAGATGGAATATGTTAGCTCAAAGGAACAAATTGCTAACATCTTCACAAAAGCACTACCTAAAGATGCTTTTGAGTATCTTAGAGGTAAGTTAGGGGTGATACCTCTAGCCAAGGCTACTTGAAGCAAAAGTAAGAATGCCCTGCATCAAATGAGCTAATTGTAAAAGATTTCACACATTGATGTAGAGGATGTTTACTTTAGGATTCATGCCTAAAGTAGTAGAAGTGTTGAAGTTCCAAATCAATCACAAGCAAGGTGACAAAGGGAGAAATAGAATGAACTTGCATATTAAGATGCTAATATGTCTTTGACATTGTTGTCAAAGAGGGAGAAGTTGTGAGAAACTAATCAACAACATGTGATCAAATGAAGATAGAGGGAGAAGTTGATAGAAATAATCAAAAGTTGATCAGAACAGCAGAAGATGAGCAATACAGAGGGATAAACAAAGAACAAGGATACAATAGCTAAGAGGGAGAAGCATAAATGAAGTAATCAAGATAGTAAAAGGAGATGTGAAGCCAAAATTACTTTTTGGCATTTGACTTACTGTTCTAACCTAGTTAGCATTTGGTTAAATAGTTTAGTTTGATGGTTGATCAGTTTGGTTTGCCATCAATGCCAAAGAGGGAGATTGTTGAAAATTTGATTGAAAAGCTCATTTGTGAAGATCAAAGAGAGAGATTATTGCAAATAAGGAAGAGTGTTGTTTTCAATCATTGTTTTGTCATTGATGTCAAACCTGCTATTTTTAGGAATGACATTTACTTATAAGATCCAAGTACTATCACTTAGTTGATTGATGAAGAGGATTTGATCAACAAGATGTAACAAGAGTACCTAAGGGAAAGGTTGAGTTATGATGTTGTAATGAAGTGCAAGGATCAGTTAAGACAATGACTAAATGATGTATTGATAACATACTCAAGGATAGATAGGTTAATCACACTTAGAAACATTGGAGGAATAATTTGTAACAAGGTTGACTGCAAAGCTTAAACTAAGATCATTAGTGGGTGCTAAGCAAGTTAGTTGAAGTCAAGAAAATTCTTAGTTGGATCCAAGTAATAAGAAATTTTAGTGTGTGCCAAGTGATCTTTAGGTGTCGAGTGAAGTTCAAGTGTCGAGCATTAGAAAATCTTGGTGCCGAGTGATCTTCAGGTGCTGAGCACTAGGAAAAATACAGTTGATGCCGAGTAACATAGTATGTGTCGAACACCAGTATTTCAATAGTGTTGAGCTGCTACATTATTTCAAATAATGAAGATTCACAAAATCTAAGCCAAAAAAGTGGTTACCTTGAATTTTGTGAACTAGTTGGAGGATAAGGCTAATGAGTTGGTGGTACAGAATTCTTTGTAAACTGTTTTTAGGTGAATTCAAGAGGATTATTGAAGAAGTTTCTAGAGGAAACAAAATATGGGTTAGATGCAATGAATCCTATCTAATCCATACGAATTGAAATTAAAGAATGGAAGAATCGAGCGAGAAAAGGAATTCCAAGACTTCTATTTAAGGAGTTATAGACCAAGAAGCAAATGCTACTAATACTATTGCTACTACCGCGAAGTGGTTAGAAGGGTGTCAAGGAGAAGACATCTAGAAGAAAGAAGAGAACAGAGGCTCTACTTCTTCATGTGGTCATGAAGAGATGATTGCATTGGTACATTGAGCATGGAGACTCAAGAAGACTAAGCTTGAAAGGAAGGCAAGCTGTCAAAGTTGCAGAGATTGAAGGCTAGGAAATGGTGTGAGCTGAGAAGTGATCTGAGATTTGCAAGTTAAGTTATATGTTGTATTCAGGTCAAAGATTTTCTAATACTCTCTAGCAATTGTATTATATATGAAAATCCTATGGACTTAGGTTGGTTTAATAGCCATTTGTAAATCCTTTAACAGGGTGGCATTCCAAGTGAATGTTCTAAAGTCCTCTAACTAGGCCCACTTCTAACAGGGTGGTTAAATCCTCTAATAAGGTCACATTTAGCAGTGTGTTGTAAGCCTTTAATAGGGCATCACTTCAGAAGAGTGAGAATTGAGTAGCATGTTACTGGTGGTTTTTCCCAAATTGGGTTTCTGCGTAAATTACTGTGTTATGTGTTGATTTCTTGTGTGTTATGCTTGCATGTTGATTTATAGTAACTTGCTGGTTAGAAAAGTTAAAGCTTGGATGAATGAATGGTTGAATGGGCTCACTATACTTAGTGAAAAGTTTGAATAGGACATTTGAACCTTGAATAACTAATTCACTCCCCCCCAGTTATTCTAAAGCATTTCTAATAAAACCAAACCCCCATTGTACATCCTATCATTTGCTGTCATTATCCTAGATTTATATATCATATATCTTACATCCACCACAATATTGTAACATATCTTGGATCACACAATTGTCTACAACAATTTATCTTGTCACTTTTTTCCCTTGTAACCTTACTCCATAGGTTGCACTCCACATTTGATTATATCATGTCCCCCAAAGGTCATTAGTCTATGCTAAGTTCAAATCCCATCCATCCTTGATACCAAGATAGTATTTAGGTCTTTTAGGCATCATGTCTTTAGGACTAATCCTTTATTATCATCCTTTTGCATCATCACACATACTATCCCTTTTGCATTATTCACCCATCCTCATATTCTTAATAAATACTTGAATTATATCTTTAACATCATCCACTCATCAGTAGAAGGTCTTAGAACTTACCATACATTTTTCATCCCAAACCTAGGTCTACTATCTTTTCATGTCACCCACCACACATCTCAATAAGAATAAAAGGAAGAAGAAAGACATGGATCCTAACCCCAATGAAAGTTTGACTAGTTTATAGCTTGAACCTCAGGATTTCATGGTCATGCATGACCCATCCCCTCAAAATATAGGAACAATTACAAAATACATCACAAGTTCAAGACCTATTGCATCCACCATAGAGGCATTTGTGGCCTAGCCTAGAAATGCAACATTTTTAACACCGTCATTGATAGAAACAAAGATACCATCATTGAAAATTTGTAGAGAGATAATGTTGTAATATTTAACTTTGGAAGAACACCACTATCCACTACTATCATAGACCCCATTCATCCTCTTGTTGGAATGCCAACATCATGGGGACCCATGTATCCCAATATCATCTTCACATTCCCAGAGGAGAAAACCAACCAATGATACAACAGGTCACAGAACCAAATGTAGGATTTACCCAACTAAGTTACCCTAAGCCTCAAGATGGTCAACCATCCATCATACAATTATTGGTTCATTCTATGCCCCGACATTCCACCACATCACAAACTGCATCTGTAAAAATTCTCATCATTATTGCTATTGCAAAATCCAATTCTACTCTACTGAACGTTGCAGGGCCCAACATCACTCAAGTAGGTGTCCAAAATGTTTCCACCCAACAACAAGCATGCACATCAAAGACCCTACCTACTAGAAGAGAAACCATTACATCCCAACTAGGCTTACAATTAGTGCTACAATACACTATAGGAACGCCACCTATGAGACCCAATAATCCATCTATTCCTCCATTTAGTATTACTACCAATCTATTTACAATCACCCAGGGTATTCCTACCTCATTCCTACTCATAGCATGAGGATTTAACCAAGCACAAATATAAGTTGAATGTATCCCAACTTTCACTCTGGTTATACCAACCCAACCATAAATGATATTTTCTACACGAACACCACCACAAGTTCAATACCACCTGTCACCAACTACTTGGCCATGCCTCCTCTTGGGAGTATCCAAAACTTCCACCCACCACATCAACAACAAAGAGACATAACCCCCTATGAAAATTACCTTGCACCATCCAACACCCACATACCTCCTCATGCAAGTATACACCCATTACACATTGTTAAAACCATAGCTTCCCAAGCCAATTCATAGACCTATCTATGCTAAAAAAAAAAAAACTTTAGCTACAACAATAGTATGTACAATATGTGCAAAATAAAAATCATTCATTTACATAAAAATCACACAATAAATTAGCACAAAACCTATTCCTACAACAACAATATATCTAACCACTCACACAATAACTACAAACACCTATTCAAGTGGTAGGAAAGTCATCGTTCCAACCAAAAAAACCTTCCATATTCACCCACTCCATATGATATGTATCATATAATAGGGGCACTTGGATTGGGAGCACTTCCTACAAAACCTATTAATCTATAATGGGAAGAGATGAGAAATGCAAACAAAGAGCTTAAATTTGGAAATGAGACTAAGACATTCAAATTTGAGCATGTATGCTAGTATCCGTTTGACAGGTCTATAACAATCATACCCTTCCCAAAATACTTCAAGATACCAAAATCTCACAAATATAGAGGGAAGAGAGATCATCTGAGACAAATGAAGGAATTTTATATGCACTATAAAGAAGTGGCCTATGGTGATGTATTCCTCATGCATTTATTCCCAAAGAGCTTCAGAGGCCTTACTCTGGAATGGTTTTACTGAATACCTTATGGAACCATCAACACATTTACAAAACTCTCTAAAAATTTTGTTGCACATTGATATGCTCATGTAGTTGAGAATGAGCTATCAGTGGTTGACCTAGTCCACACAAAATAAAAGAGAGGTGAAAGCCTTGCTGACTTCCCACAAAGGTGTAAAATCCTCATAACATGAGTATCATTCAACTTATTAAAAAAAACCTTCTCAAGATGTTTATCATCAATACACACCCAAATCTTGTGTATCCCATGCACATTGTTAGGATTAACCACATATAGAAATTATAGTTACACGAGAATATAACCAATATCAAAATATAATAAATCACACAAAGGAGAACATAGGACACAAGGATTTAATGTGGTTCATCCAATCTCTAGGATACATCCACCAACAACAAGTCTAATATTATTATTATCTAGGATTACAATTTGAAATCCCTTGTAGTTTAATACCACTGCAAGAAGCTACAATCTCCATACATAATGATATCCCTAACCCTAATCTATTTTATACAAGCTTTTGTCACTTATAAAATTAGGGCTACAATAATTCATCGAATAGAAAAATGATAGTCGATGCCTTTTACAGCAATAGATTTATTTTTGGGTTTAGGGATGCTGCCCCCCAAAACCCTCACCAAGGCGTTGCTCCTCAACCCCACCCTTACTTATAATAGGGAGTGCACTTGTGGTGTTGCTCCAGGACCCCGCAAGGGGTGTTGCCCCTTGATCCCATCTTGGTGGCGTTGCCCCCAAACCCCTGTAAAAATAATCTTGGGGGAAATTACACTAAATAAACCTCTGAGTTTGATTAGGCTCCACAACACACATGAACTACTTGTAAATATACAAGGATATTAGAGAGAGAAGGGTATGGACCTAGAGAAAGGACTCATCAAATATGGAGTCATAAAACTATACAAAGAACATACCCAAGAGCAAGGTCATTCTAATGAAAAAAATAATACTGGAACAAAAAAAACTATGATGACTAATGGTGTTACCGACACGAAGCATTTCCATGTAGTGGGCACTATGAAAAATCCACAAAACTCTTATTACTCAGGAATAACCCAAAATGCAGAATGACCCAAAATGGGTTTTTACTCCCCTTGGTGAGCCTTAAGTTTTTATCTTTGGAAAAATTGATAAAAATAACCGCATCATCTTTCCTTGGACATAACCACTTGACCAAATCAATGTAAACCCATGTGGTATAAAGATATTGATTTTTTGTACCTATCATTAAATCAAGGGACATGCCATAGTCAAATGCATGAAGCTCAAAGGTTATGTGTAGGATCTTATAGATCACAAGGAATTAAAAGTGGGGGGTAATGCACAAGATTCTCTAAACACAAGATTACAAATCTATCAAAATGAATATTCACCACGTAACAACTCGAGAAAGGCACCCACTCAAAATACCCAAAAATGCAACATCACAAACAATAATAATAACAAAAAACACAAGAAAAGTGAATTTTGCAACAAAAAGGATTACACCACAACATACGTCAACTAGGACAGTTTAATTGGGTGTATATTAGAAGATGAGACCTCTATCAGTGTTATACATATCAAGGGCATTAAGCATCAATGTGTTGTTACAACCTGGCAAGGTTGAATATCTATTATAGGTTCACTTGTGATTATTCCCTTATAAGCACAATACAACATTCTAGAACACCTTGGGAATATCTCACCTTATATCTCCATCTTCGATATTCTTTGCACTAGCCCACTCTATCAAGAGATCCTCAACATCACTCTTTGCAAATTCGTATCGCCATAAATATCAATGCAACTGAATTCAAAAACCTTGTACAACACCTATCTGTAACATGTTCCTTATTATTCAAAGTCTTCGACATCTCTAAAGTTCAACTCGACCATAATTTTCCACTCTTCATCTTTGTTATAAACTATGACTTTGTTTTCAAATGGGTCATGATAGATAATGGGCCATCCTTGAACTTATGTACTTTGAAATTTATCAAACAAGAAGGCTACACTGAGCTAGACATAAGGAATAAAGTCATCACAATCAAGGCATATTATATAACTTAGAAAGAACATCATAAGGCACTATCTTGTTTCCTATCAGAGTTGGCCTAGCCATTCAAGACATAGTATGCCACATGGTTGATTTTAATCTCCCATACAACATCCTCTTTGGTCAACCTTGGATTCTATTGGTAATCAAAAATATGCAAGGATTTTGAGTACAATATTTGAAAACTTTGCAAAAATGAGCCCCTATAGATGTTTTTCTTACATATGTACTCAATTGTCATTCTGAGTTCTATGATGTGTTTTAGATGTTCCATGCCTTTCATTTAGTACATGTATGCATCTTAGGGTGCTAGGTAGGAATTCTTAATCATTTCATGATATGTCAGTCAGAGCATTTGTCAAATCTGCATTTTTGCATAAGTGTCAAATAGTGTTTGGAAGCCTACTTTGCATCTGAATATCTTGTGCATAGTTTAGTGTCACAAATCTATTAGAAATTTGTTTAGCACTCCCCTTAGGATTCATGACAAGGTGTTAACTACCTCTTGTGTACTATAAGTTGAGTGGTTGTATCGGTCATTGAAAGATCAGTCTTTTGGTGTAACGACAACCCCACTCTAACAAGTAGTATAAAAGCTTGGTCATAAGTTTGAATCCTTAGACCCTCGAGTAATGCTAAGGGGGAGATAGCAACCATGATGATAGTAATCTTGGAAAACCCACTACCCACATCAAGGAACTCATGGAAAAGCCTCAACTGAATGAGGTCTTTGAGGAGGCCCATGATCCAAAAGATGATGACAATTTCTTGGAATTTTTGAACAAATCCAAGAACAAAGCCAATATTGGGATGGAGCTGGACAATTGGTTGTATAATGAAATAAAAAAACTCCACATTTCTATTTCCTAGTTGCAAGATAAGAGCCTTAGTTTACAAGCGAAGCTGGTTGAGGTTTACAAGAAGCAGATGAAACTAGAAGCTTTGGTTGGGAATATCCGACTAAACTTCAGGAGTATGAAGCCTCACTCAAGAAGATGATAAAGGACAGTGAAATAGGAATGTAGGGTGTTACTTCATCCATTCGGGTCACTGCTGCGTGTATTGGGAAAGCCTCTCCAAATGAAGGGACTTTGACTAGTCATGCTCTAATGTTGGATGGTGGTCCAAGCAGGCGCACCAGATAGAGTACCAAGAAAGATGACCTCCAGATCCCTATGAAGAGCATTCATGATTCTCTCAAAGAGGTTGCTTTGATAGGTTCTTCTGTTTTTGGAGCTATTAAAGAATTGATTTAAGTTTTTGTCTATTTTTGGTCATTTGACCCCTGCTGGTTTAGTTGAATTATTTTGGTTGTTGGTCCATGTAAAACCAACTAGACTTGGTTGCTGGTCCTTGTAAAACTAGCCTTCGAATTTTATTTTGAAACTCTGGGTTACTAGTCCCTATAAAACCAATTCATGTCTTTGTTACTTTTAGTTTGAGATTTCTAGTCCCCTTCAAACCTATTTTTACCTAATCAAAACGCTAAAGGGGAGATTGTTAGAAATTTGTTCAGCACTCGCCTTAGGATTCGTAGCAAGGGCTTAACTGCGTCATGTTTACTATAAGTCAAGTGGTTGTATAAGGGCATTGAAAGATTGATATTTTGGTGCAATGACAACCCCACTCTAACATAATCACCACTTTGTTAATGTTTATAATGTATATCACAGAGCCTATGATTCATATTTCAAGTCATGACAACATGTTTTGATTGGTTTTGTATCTCCCCAAAGTTGGTTGTTCATTTTATGTCATGTTGATGCATTACTTTGCATACTAATATGGGAAGCCCTGTTTGACAGTAAATATTTTATGTTCTATTGAGTATTTTGAAGAAATTGTCATTTCATTGTATTGTAGTCATACATAAAATCCTATGTTTCAAATTGGAAGCCTTGATGAATATATTTGATAAGTTTTCCAAGCCCATTCCAATTGGAAAAACTTAAAACTACACAATTGTCAATTGTGATAGTTATCCAGTAGCTCTATTTGACGAATTATAAATTTGACCCAATTGATCTTATTGAATAAATTCTTTCACCACTATATTCTAGGGATCAAAGAAATTTTATGTTCCAATTTTGATCACTTGACCAATTCGTTTGACTAGTTTTCAAACGTGATTCTATTTGTAATTTCTAAAGTATTATTGATAATCAAATGTGCAAAATTGTTGGAAGCCTCGTTTGACATGTTATAACTTTGAATCCATGATAGATGAACCTGAACCAACCACACCACCGTGTTCAACATTGTAAAATTCTTCAAGTGTGCCAGTTTGCAAGTTTTCAAAAATCCATTGGAGCACTTTCTCAGGTATGTTTTGTTTGCAAAAGTCCCCGTTTGGTTAAGTTACCTAGTTCTGCACTCCTTAGAAGCTAACTTCAGAAACTTTGCAATCGTTCCTAGTTATTCATCACGAGATGAAATTTTGTAGATTGGGAGATTATATGTCAGAGAATATGCATGCAAAATGTCAAGACCTAATTGTTTGATTTTGTTAGTTTTTTAAAGCTGTCTTTGGAGCATCTCAGTATAAATGTGATAGCTTGTAGAAAATATGAAAACTGAACTTCTAATGATAAACCCACAATCAAAGTTGATTCTAATTAGTTCAAGTATATTGTTAAGATCTATTTGAGAGGTTCATGTGTTTGAGTTCAATTGTCTTTTAGCCAGACCCACTTTGGATCCCAACTAACTTCGCCAAGTTTATAGGATATTCTAAAGATTGAAGATAGTTTCACATGAATAATAAAGGTGGGCATTAAATGAGATTGTGCTTCTAGGCTAAACTGATATCCATGATGAAATAACCTT